>JAESUZ010000530.1:0-577970 GCA_017311185.1 Proteles cristata cristata | reverse complement strand
CAGCTCACTACGTGCTTCCCCTTTGTGACACCAGTGCAGGTAATGATGGCATCATCTTGCTCCTCGGATTTCACACAAAACTTCCAAGCAACCAGTGGCCGTAATCAGGTTCCCCATGTGATTCTTTTCTCCAGGCCCCTGTCCTCTTGGCAAGATGTGCGTCTCAGTGTAGAGCACCCTGGAAGGGTCCCCACACAAGCGCCTACTGCGCCTAAGGTATGTGACTGTGCCCCCCTGTCCCTTCAAGCTTGGTCACCTCTGTGGACCTGCCTTTGGATCCCGCAGTGGAGGACCTCAGAAAGATCCTGGGAGTCCACTGAGCCTACCTGCTAGCCAGCCCGCTTCCCTCCTGTCCTTCCCTTCCCCTGCAGGAGCTGGGCCTCCACGCTGCAGCTCACGCCGTCTGAGCAGCCCCAGCAGGGATGGTATTGCCAACGTGGTAAGAGCAGGATCTCATCAGCCCCAATCTCCTTGAGCAGGTGGTGTCCCTTCTTATTTTGGAATAACTGATTGTCCTAATCCTTGAAAGTGGCCAGATTGGGGGGTGCCTGGGGGGCTCAGTTGGTTGAGTGTCTGACTTTGGCTCAGGTCATGGTCTCACAGTTGGTGAGTTCCAGCCCTGCGTCGGGCTCTGTGGAGCCCGGAGCCTGCTTCAGATTCTGTGTCTCCCTCTCTCTGCCCCTCCCCTTCTCACGTCTCTCTCTCTCTTTCAAAAATAAACACACGTTAAAAAAAGAAAAAGAAAGTGGCCAGGTTGGGACACTAAAGTAACTACCTACCATCTTTCCTTTCAAAATGGAAAGGAATGTTGGCCAAGTACCTCTTCTGGTGCTGTGCTCACAAATCACTCTTTCCAGCCAGAGTCCCCTGCAGGACTCAGACATTTTGAGGAGCTGTGGATGTCATGTGCCCCACAGACTGACCACATCACCCCCTTCCTCCTGTGATGCTCCTGCTTTCCCCTCTCTTCTCTAGCTTGGTCCTGAGCGTTCTGGCCATTCTATCATGCATCCGACTGCCAAGCTGAGAACCCACTCATCCTCCTGAATAGCTCCCGATTCCTTCTCTCCTACATTCAGCCATTATGAACTCCTGAGGCTCTACCTCCAAAGTCTGTTTAATCCACCTTCTCCTGCCATCTCCGTGCTCTCAGGCTGGGCTATTGCACTACTGTCTCAACCACCCATTGAGCCCATCTTCCATGAAGCAGAAGACTCCCTTGCTGAGAACCCTTAGACACAGCTCCCATTTTAAAACAGCTATCATCTATCTATCTATCTATCTATCTATCTATCTATCTATCTACCTATCTATCTATCTATCCATCTATCTATTTATCTATATCATCCTATCTATCTATCTATCTATCTATCTACCTATCTATCTATCTATCTATCTATCTATCTATCTATCTATTTATCTATCTATCATCTATCTATCTATCTATCTATCTATCTATCTATCTATCTACTATCTATCATTTATTTAAAGAGAGAGAGGGTGTGAGTGGGAGAAGGGCAGAGAGAGAGGGAGAGAGAGCATTGGAACTCCATGCTCTAACCCAGGAACCCTGAGATCACAACCTCAGCCAAAACCAAGAGTCCTATGCTTAACCCCCTGAGCCACCCAGGCGACCCCAGCAGTCTTTTATTGAATGCTTTCTCTGGACTGGGAGTTGTTTTGCTTGGTCGTTGCAACAACCCCATTAGGAAGATATTATTCATACTTTAAAGAGAGGGAAATGGTGGCTTAGGGAGGCCGCATGACTTGCTTTAGGACACAGTGAGTCAGAGGGGGAGCCAGGGATTATAGTCAGATCCCCAGGTGGTCCCACCCGGGCCTACCTGCGGCTTCTCTCCCCTGCCACCGCTCACATCTGCCTCAAACACTCCAGTCCCCGTGAGTACGCCACCTCCCTGGGGAGGAGGGGAGAAGCCTTTGTCAGAAATGTCTTTGAAAACTCATTTGACCTTACAATACAGGTGTGCAAACCCAGTTTCACTTTAAAAATGCACCCGAGGGGCGCCTGGGTGGCCCAGTCGGTTAAGCATCCGACTTTGGCTCAGGTCATGATCTCATGGTTTGTGGGTTCAAGTCCCGCGTTGGGCTCTGTGCTAACATCTAGCTCAGAGCCTGGAGCCTGCTTCAGATTCTGTGTCTCCCTCTCTCTCTGACCCTCCCCTGCTCATGCTGTCTCTCTCTCTCTCTTTCTCTCTCAGAAATAAATAAAACATTAAAAAAAAAATGCACCCAAGTTTTACGTTCTATGCTCTGGTAATAATTTTTTTTTGTTTTAATGTGAAAATATTTCTCCTCCAAATTTCTAAGGAAAAGTCACACCCTGACTTTTCAAGTCAGATTTCTAAGGAAAAGTCACACCCTGGGTTTTAAGGTGCCAGGTGAGTCCCTGTGTGCCTCGGGTCCAGCAGCGGGGTCTGGACACTGCGGGCCTGCTGCATGAAGCCCAAGCACTTGGGAGGGGGGAGCTCTCGAGGCCTTCGTGATCTGTGTTGTTGACCTTCATCGCTCGCCTCCCACACTCGCTTCCCTGAACGCCACATTTCCCCCTCTTACAGGTGGATCACAGTTGGTTCCTCACATGAGCCCTGTGGATTGGTGCCTGGGCCTCTGGCCATGCCCTTCCCTCCATCCTTCTCCTGTGTCTGCCCCTCCCCCATCCTCCCATGGCCACCTGCAAACTGTGCATTGTCTTTCAACACCCAAGCCACATGCCACTTCCCTGGGGAGCATCCTTGCCCATCCTTGCCACCAGCCACCGCTGAGCCATCAAGTTCATCGAAGTCATTGATTTTGTTCCCTCTGTGGCATTTACCTCTACGACAACCTGTTTGTGAATGTCTTACTCCTCTACCTGACCTTGGAGCCACTGAGGTCCATGTCTCCAGCCCTAGCCTGACAGCTTAAGAACTGTTCACAGGATTGCATTATTTCCATCTTACAGATGAGGAAGCTGAGGCTCAGAGAAGTCATATGTCTCGCCCAGGGGTCCACTCAAAAACACCAGGGCAGGATTCAAATGCAGGTCAGTTTGACTGTGGATACCATACTTGTGACTTCTAGACTTATCAGCAAATTCCTCCCTTAACATGAGGGACTGACCCTCAGGTTGCTCAGCCACTCTTTTGCCAAGTAGTATATTAAGACACCAACAATAGGGGTGGCTGTGTGGCTCAGTCTGTTGAGTGTCTGACTCTTGGTTTCGGCTCAGGCCATGATCTCATGGTTCATGAGTTCAAGCCCCGCATTAGGCTCTGCACTGGCGGTCGGCACAGTGCCTGCTCTGTCTCCCTCTCTCTGACCTTTCCCCATGTTCTCAATCTCTTTCTAAAAATAAATGAATAAACACTAAAATAATAAAACAACAACAACAACCAAGCAGACAAACTTCATAAAGTGGACACAGCAGAAAGATGTAACTTTAAGAATAAATTACTCTCCAGTTGGCAGATGAATAGATAAAGAAGGTGGTACATATATACAATGAAGTATTACTCGGCAATCAAAAAGAATGAAATCTTGCCATTTTCAACTATGTGGGTGGAACTGGAGGGTGTCATGCTAAGCGAAATTAGTCAGCAGAAAACAAATATCATATGATTTCACTCCTATGTGGAGTTTAAGATACAAAACAGATGAACATAAGGGAAGGGAAGCAAAAATAATATAAAAAGAGAGGGAGACAAAACATAAGAGACTCTTAAATACAGAGAACAAACTGAGGGTTGCTGGAGGGCTTGTGGGGGATGGGCTAAATGGGCGAGGGGCATTAAGGAGGGCGCTTGTTGGGATGAGCACTGGGTGTTTTACGTAGGGGATGAATCACTGGGTTCCACTCCTGAAGTCATTATTGCACTGTATGCTAACTAACTGGATGCAAATTTAAAAAAGAATAAATATATTTTAAAAAAGAGTCAAGGATACTCCTTCTTCAGAAAGGACAGATGCTGACACCCAGACACTGGCTGTGGGCTGATGGAGCCTCCCTGTGACTAAGCATTTGGCAATCACTGTACTGTGTTGGCGGGGGATCATTTATCACATTTCAACATACAAGGTCAAACGACATTCTTTGGCTTTCCAGGGGAATGGCATGGACAGGCGCATCTGTGGTTTAAGAGCCAACGTTACAGACTGTATCATAAAGCCACACCTCTTGGTCATGTGCTAGAGACAGACACCCCCTGCTTCCCCTTAGCACGAGGTCGTGAGGGCTGGGGGGCTGGGAGGGCAAGCATAAGAATATAGCCTGTGTCAGGTCAAACCCGGAGAACAAGGCTTCTCCCTGGGCAGCCGCTTGGGGGTGGTGGCTACCTCTCTCCCTGGCAGACGACCACAGACAAGCCACGGAGCACTTCTTTCCAAGGCAGCTCACAGCACGGGGCCAGGCCGTCCATCACCCAGAACGACGGGAGGCCCTTCCATGCAGGGGAAACCCCCTATTTCCCATCCTCCTTTCTTCAATTCAAAATCATTGCTATGATGAGCTTTCCTCCTCTTCTAAGAGGCCCACCATGATTAAATGTGGCAGGTAGATGAGAGAAGCTGAACCCTTCCCTGTGCTAATCCCTTGGACTCTTTTCTGAGTTTCCAGACTCCGTATCGGAAGGGGATGAAAACCCTGTTACTGTGTCCAGGCAGCCTTCCCTGATTTTCCCCATGTTCCCCCCTCCCATCCCTCATAGTTAGGCTGCATGCCCCTCTGCTGGGGGCCCCTCACCAAATCCTTTGGACCATGCAACTGTACTGTAACCACACATGGGCCTATCAGACTCCCCTCCAGAGAGCCAGGATCCCCGAGCCCTGCACACTGCCGGGCACAGAGGACACACTCCACACGGGGGGCCCACAGCCGTGCATCTGTTGGATTGCAGGATGTTGGCCACTCTTGCAGGCGTGATCTTCCACTTGGACAAACGCTTGGCACTGTGGGGCTTCTCTCTCACCAGTCGGGACTGAACTAGACCATCAGTTCTTCCCCCTCCCCCTGCCCTCAGAGTGTCTAGGGGGAGGTACAGAACCGTATATTTTAGAAACTCCACAGTGACCACCAGCCAGACTGAGGGACCACTAAGTACATAATCTAAGGTAGGTTTATACTTCTGGCATTCGGGGTTCCAGAAGCAGAGTGCTGCGGAGCCCATTCAGCATCTAATCAAGATGACGAGCCGTCCCGTCCTACCCCCATCTCTACCTGTGCCCAGGGTTCTTCTCTGGAAGGCCCCGCGTTTCCTATCCTGAGGGGGCAGCTGGCACATGACGCCTCCACTTACCCTGGACAGAGCCCGGCTGGCCAGCATCTCAAAGGCTTGTACCACGTTGATGTCATTCTTGGCACTGACTTCAAAGTAGGGAATATCTTTCTCTTTACACCAGCCCTGGGCTACCTCCTGGGACACCTGGATGAGGGGAAGAAATGATCACGGCATCACCATGGCCGCTGTCACCATATCGCCCACTCTCACTGCCACCATCATATCTCACCATCCCTGCTACTGCTGCTCCCACTCATTGAGAATCTTCCATGTGTCTAATCTCACATGGGTTATTTTTTTTTTAACTTTTATTTTTTTACATTTGTTTATTTTTGAGAGACAGAGAGAAACGGAGCACAAGTTGGGGAGGAGCAGAGAGAGAGGGAGACACAGAATCCGAAGCAAGCTCTAGCAGGCTCCGAGCTGTCAGCACAGAGCTGGATGTGCAGCTCGAACCCACAAACCATGAGATCATGACCCGAGCCGAAGTCGGATGTTTAACCGACCCAGGTGTCCCTCACATGCATTACTTCTTAATATAAATCTATGAGGTGGCTGTTTTGAGCTCTGTTTTCCCGATGAGGAAACTGAGAACTGAAGAACATAACAAACACTTGCTCAGAGTGGGTGGGGTTTGAGCAGGATTTGAACACGGGCTTGGCAGAACTAGAGCCCACTGTACTACATGTGCTTTCCTAAAGCTCCTTCTTCAGTCCCTTTGAAAGACAAACATGATAGACGGCCAGCTGGGGTGGAGGGCTTCCTTCCCCTGAGCTGGCTGACCAGGGCCCACGCCCAGGAGGTCTGTGCTGAGCAGACTCAGGTCCTTGCTCACCCTCCTTCCCCAGGGTAGAGGCCTAGGAACAGTTGATAAGCCACTACTCTGGGCCAGATACTGTATTAGATACCTTGTCATATTAACTCATTCAATCTTCCCAATGACCCTGTGAGATGGGTCTTATTAGCTCACTTTCGAGATCAGAATACTGAGGCTCAGGGAGGTTCAGCGATTTGCCTCAGATCACACAGCTGAGAAAGAGGTGGAATGCAGTCCAGCTCAGAGCCCCTGTGGCATCAGGACTGGTCTCTGCAGGGCACTGCATGAGAATGGTACCCTTTCTCCCTCTCCCACCAGACCATTGGTTCCTTGAGCTCGGGTTCATGGTCTTCTCAGCTCTTGGCCTGGCAGCGCGGGCCGCCCAGCACAGGCTGAATGAGTACATCTCTACCCGAATGTAAATGGCTGCTCAGAGTTTGAGCGTGTCAGTTCGGAAAACGCCTGAGAGCCCTGGGAGTTACTTCCGAAGACGATTGAACCACTGAGTTGAACGCCTAATGGATTATTTAAGGGAGGAGGGGGTGGCCATGTATTGAACATTGGCTGTGCTTGGTACTTTATAGCCGTGATTTCATTTTGCTTAAGGAGCCAGGGCTTTTATCATGAAGATGGACATTCTGCCCCTCTCCCCAAAGCCAGCACAGCCAGGGGAAACCAGAGAATGCCTCCCTCCGGCAGGTTCTAGGGGTGACTATCTTATTGGGATTAAAAGAAGCATCACTGTCCCCTGTTCCCTGGTCTCAGGGGTGGCGGCAGCACCAGGGGCTCACGGTGGCCTCTGCTGACAGCAGCATTGCCTGGCACGGGAGGCTCACCACGTGAGACTGGAGGATGCAGTCTGGGGTCAACTAAGCAGTCTGCCCTTTGGGGGACTAGCTGACACCTCTGTACCTCGTGCCCGGATTCTGGGGAAGCCCCGGGCCTTTTGATTTTGGCCTCTGATCTCCAAGACCTTCCTGCCTTTATGGGGAGGGGCCCAGAATTGGCCAGGACTGCTCTCTTCCGTGGAGCACAGAGGCCCAAGGCCTGGTGAGCCGACTAGAAGGCTCACAGCTCAGGAACATCCTGAACTCTTTGGAGGAAGGGTCAAGGGTGGCTGGTGATTCATATTGTCCTCACCAGTAACCCACAAATAAATAAGCGTTAGAAATTAACACGTTGTACCTTGAAGGGACCGTAGAAATACAAAGGGCTTCCTATCTTTTAAAGTCCTTACTTGTGCGGACTGGACTCGGGCTTCTCATAGTGCCTTCCCCCCAGCCCTAGCCCCCCGCCCACCCTCCACCTGCACCAGGTGATGAGCATTTTACTGCTCCCATCACTGATGTTCGGGGTTTGCAGTAAAAACTATAGCCAAGTGGGGCGCCCGGGTGGCTTAGTCGGTTAAGCGTCCGACTTTCGCTCAGGTCATGATCTCGCGGTTCGTGGGTTCGAGCCCCGCGTCGGGCTCTGTGCTAACAGCCAGCTCAGAGCCTGGAGCCTGTTTCAGTCTGTGACTCCCTCTCTCTCTGACCCTCCCCTGCTCATGCTGTCTCTCTCTCTCTCTCCTAGAAATAAATAAAAAACATTAAAAAAAAAAACTATAGCCAAGTGAAAGGAAGTCAAAGGATTCTGCTTCTCCAGGATGTATGGAGATCTTTTATACTTGATGGCATGAGAGGCAGAATCCCATATTAGTGCCCAAGGTCACCCAGCAACAGAGCTGGGGGGGACCAGGCTAAGGCTGCAACCCACTGATCTCGGTTCCCTTCTCTCCCAATGGACAGTGACCGAGCCTGTCTGGTGCCTGGTTGTGACAGATTATTTTATCTCATTTGCCCCCGATCTTTCTCGGTTGGGTTGATGTGGAACGATTAAATGCATGCTCCAAAATGTCAGCTGAGGTTATGTTGCAAATTAACATTCTTTTTGTATGTCCCTCCTCCTTCCCTGAACTCAACCCCAGCAAGCCGGCCTGGGAAGAAAGCCACCCACATGGCGCTTTGCACTATTTGCTTCCAGTTCTTGTCACAATTTCGTGATTGTTTCAATCATCTTGTCCTTTATTTATTTACGGAATAACAGCTCTTTATCATTTAGGCTTTGACTGTGGAAATAAACTCAGGGTGTGGTACTGGGGGGGCTTGGGAAACAGGAAATTTTTGAAAGCTTTCCTTCTGTTAATTTTGCTTTGGGCTGACAATATATACTATTAACATTTTACTTCTCCTGTTATTATTTTGCTTGTTCATCAGGGGCCAAATATTTGACAAAATTATCACAATTTGTATAGTTTTATTTATGATGCCTTTTCATCTCCTATGCATTTTAAATGATCAATGTATAAATATTAAAATTAGTATGCCAAGTACATCTTAAACCACTACCAAAAATAAAAGAGAAGGTTTTCAGAAAATATCATCCCCATGTTATGAATGAGTGATCAGTCAGAAACTGCCTGCCTGAACACAGGGCAAAGAATTCGCATCCTAGTGGATAAATTCCTTGTGGTATGGCTAGTTGCAGAACTGTTCTTTCTAGCAAACTAATATTTTTTGACTATTACCTTCTGTAGAAGGAACAGGGATTTTAAAACACCAAAGTCAGCCATTTCTTTAAAATCATTCTTGTGAGAGATATACATTTTATTGTGGTAATATCTACGTAAACACAAACTTTGCCATTTTTAACTATATTTAAGTGCACGGTGTGGTGGCATTAAGGGCTTCCCATTGTTGTGTCGCCATCATCCGCATCCAACTCCAGAACTTTTTCCTCATCCAAAATCTATCACTAGACTTTTCAACATTTATTTCCTTTTCATTAAGCGAGAAAACCTCCTGTGTTTTCTCGCTCATCCCTTGGAGAAAATAAGAGGGAGGATAATGACGGTTTCTGTTTATTAAGTTTGCCAAATGCTTCATAGCCATCATTTCCTTTAGTCCCCAAGCAACTCATGGAATCGGAGTCTGGCCTCCGTTTCGCAGATGAGGACACAGGAGCTGGCCAAGGGCACGCAGCAAGCATGGACTTGGGCCCAGAGTAGGCGCTCCTTCAGGTAGCTCTCAGGTAGCTTGTATGCACTCACCCCTGTGCGAGGGAGAGCCCAGAGCATGCGTCCCAGCCCGCCTTCTCTGTTCCCCAAGCCCTCTGCTAAGCTGGGGCGAACAAGGACATCAGAGGGCAGCAGTGTCCCAGCCGCACGTCTCCTCACTCGCGGCTCCTCCTGTCTACTTCCCTGCCCTCATCTCGTTATTGCTTAGCGCTTCCCCACCTCCGTTGACACCTACTCTTCCAGTGCCCTTCCCGGGGCTGCCCTGCAGAAGGACAAACTCCCCCGGCTTCCCTCCTCCAGGGCCCTCTCTCCCCTCCCTGTCCTGGCTGAGCCCTGGGTCTCTGCTCCCCTGTCACCCTCACCTTGCTCTGCGCAGACCCCAGAGATGGGGATGGGCTTGTCTGGGGCCTCAGTGCTGCTTTCAATTCTCTCTTCCTCCTCCTCCTCCTCCTCCTCCTCCTCCTCTCTCTCTCTCTGTGTCTCTGCAAAGCAAAGTTCCTCCCCTGAGGTTTGGATGGACCCCTCCAGCCCTCAAGTCATCACAGGCTCTTTCCATCCTGCTTGTTTCTGTGCGCACCCTGTCGTCTCCAGCTCTCCCCGAAGCCTCCCAATTCCTGTCCCTCCAACAGAACGCATCTTCTCTCCACTTCAGCCACTTCTGCCCAGGGCCTGACCCAGGACCTCTGTCAAATATCAAATCTCATCTCCCGGCCCGTGACACAGTCTCCTTCCCTTCGACCTCCTCCAGCCCTCACTCCTCCCACCCTGCCCGTCCAGCTTGGACAGCGCAGCTAGCTGCGGCTCCTCCAAACGGCCTCTCCACTCTCTCTTTCCTGGGTGGCTTGTCAGCGTCCCCCCCTCCACCTCTACCCTTCAGCTACTCTCGTCTGGAAAAACCTTAGTCCCGGGTCCCTCGTTCCTGGCTCCCAGCCCCAAGCCCTGGTCTCCCTCTTCAGCTGAGCCCCTAGGGTCACCCATCCGTTCTTATCTTTGTCCTTCGTTGCTCTCCAGAGTAAATGGGAGAGCTACACCATGACTTTTGAGACTTCCATTTGGTCCCCTTCCTCTTCCTGCTCAATGGAAGATGGCGACTCTGATTTCACTGAGAAAAAGTCAGAATTTCTTCCCTCCATCCATGAATCCACCCATCCATCCATTCTTCCAGATGATGCCTCAGTTCTATCCCTTTTCTCTCTTTGAACCATTGTGAAACCGTAGTTCAAATATGATGGCTCAGTTCCTCGTTTCTTTTCTCTATTTGAAACACTAAGACAACCTTTTTCAAATGGTTCTTTTTGGTGTCATTTAAGCTATGTTTGGCACAAGAGCATCTTTTGCGAATTAAGTCTGCCTCGATTGTTTTCTCATTAGTAGGCAATGAGGAAAGAGCTCTAATCAATGCTGCTGCATGAAAAATACCTACTCAAGTGGGGTCCCTGTAGCCATGGGCCCCAGCTGCCATTGCTTAGCCAGATAATCCAATATATGCTGATGGTAATAAAAAGATATTATTAATACTTTCTCAGAAAATTCACAGATTCAAGAATTTATAACTGCGATCCTCTACCTGTTTTACAGGTTAACTGTTGCAGGTTAAGTTAACTGTGTTGCGGGTTAATTCAAATTCCACCTGCCTACCTCTGATGCCTTAATTCTTCCACTTCCTGTCTCCAGACAAAATTGCTTTCACTTCTCAGCTCACAGCACGCTATTTCTTGCTTTTGCTCATGCTGTTTCTTCAGCCAGAAACCCCCACCCCCACCCCCAGGAAGCCTTTTCTCTATTCTGAGTTTGAGTAGACGCCTTTTCCCTGTGGTCGCCAAATATCCAAGTTATATTTCTATCATTTTGTTTACCATAATGTATGATAAGCATCTTTTAAAGTGTCTGTATTCACTACTGGACTGCAATGTGCTTAAAGTAAGGACTGTGTCTGATTCAGCCCTGTATGTGTGGGACCTACTACAGTGCGTGGCATAGAGTAGGTACTCATGTAATGTTTGGCGAATGAAGGAAAGTATGAACGGTACCTGCCGGTCTGCGAGATCAATCTTGTTTCCCAGCACCACCATGGGGTAGGATGGCTCCATTGGAATAGTTTTGGCCAGGACATCACCTCGCCAGGTATCCAGGGCTTCAAAGGACTCTAGGTCAGTGACATCGAAAGCCAGGATGCAGCCATCAGAGCCTTTGTAGAATGTGGACACCATGGAGCGAAACCGTTCCTGTCCACCCGTGTCCCAGATCTGGAAGGGAAGAGTAGCCGCCCCATAGGGCTGTGATGAGTGCCTAGAGATAGGTCTAACTGAGTCCCATGATGTCAAAGTTTCCTTTTCTGGGTAGGAAGCAGATAGTCCTGGCACAGGGGCTCATGGTTCTTTCACACACAGGATCTCAGGCCTGTCTTTTGCACTGTCATTTAGCATCCCAAGAGCACTTTCACACCTGAGCTCTCACTTTCCTCTTGGGCCATCAGGACAGGCACAGTTATTCTCATCTGATAGATTTGGACCCTGGGAGTGACTTGCTCAAGGTCACTTACCAAGTTTTCCAATGAACCTGAGACTAAAAGTGGGGCCTCCTAACTTCTAGATTAGTTCTTTCCTACACCCCCACACCCCAGATCAGGGATCAGCATTTTTTTCCTTTAAAGGACCACATAGTAAATATTTTAGGCCTTGTAGACCTTATTGTCTGTTGCAACTAAGCTCTGCCTTTGCAGTGCAAAAACAGTCATAGACCATAAGTAAACAAATGGGCATGGCTGTGTTCTAATAAAACTTTATTTACAAAAACAGGTGGTGGACCACATCTGGGCCATGAATTGAAGTTTGCTTATCTCTGCTCTAGACCACTGTAGCTCCTGGTGCACACTGCTGTGTGAGTGGCTTCTAGGGGATTGGGATGATTTCAGGTACACACACTGAGGGAGAGACAGAGCAGCTCACCTGTAGCTTCAAAGTCGTGTCGTCCAGTATGATAATCTTGGAGAGGATGCTGGCCCCCAGTGTGGTCTGGTAGTCCTCGTAAAATGTCTTGTGCACATACTGGTGGAGGAGGGAGGTCTTTCCTACACTGAAGAAAAAACCCCAGACACATGTCAACAACAACAACAACAACAACAACACACACACACACACACACACACACACACACACACATCCATACTGTTCTCAGAATCTTGTCATACCCCTTTCGTTGCCATCTCTCTGAGATTCTGAATTTCTAATCTTTGTCATCAAAGGACCATAGGGAGAGCAAGGGAGTAGGGAATGGACTCTAGAAGTAGGGACCAGTCCAGGGAGGCCTTGTGGCTCAGTTGGTTAAGCGTCTGATTTTGGCTCAGGTTATGATCTCATGGTTTGTGGGTTCAAGCCCCATGTCAGGCTTTGTGCTGACAGCTTGGAGCCTGGAGCCTGCTTCAGATTCTGTGGCTCCCTCTGTCTCTGCCCTTTCATCACTGGTGCTCTGTCTCTCTCTCAAAAATAAATAAACATTAGAAGTAGGGGACAGTCCAAATGAGTAGAGAAGATTGCAGAGAGCTGAGTGTCCCACAGGTCAGGTCTTTCCTGTACTTGACCGGGGTGGGAGGACGGATGACTGCTAAGTGGTTTCTCTAAGTCACCCACTGAGTTCCTGCGGAGTTATGTCAGATCTGGGACCGGAACCAGGTAGTCTGGCTCCCAGCCTTTTTGCCCATCTCTTCTCCTTGGTGCTACTCTGAGTCAGAGAGACTCATGACCAGTGGAAAACACTCAGGAGGTCTCATGCCCTTGGGCAGGGGGCTGCTTCCCAATCCCCACACCCTGAGCTGATCTTGGCTTACCCCAGGGCTCCGATGATGATGAGCTTCAGGTCCACCTTCTTCCGAGGATTCATGGAGGGGCTTCAGAGCCTGTAGGGAAACAGAAGTCATCTGCATGCTAGCTAGAGTCCATGTGGCCATTGTCCCCGAGGCTGGCCTCTACTTTCCCTTCCTTGATGCGCAGATCACTGCTCTGGGCCCAGGACTCAGGTGGGGTTGTTCTCCAAAAGAAATAGGTGATCAGCAATCCTTACACACTCCCTCAACTTCCCTTGGGGGCCTCCCCAAGGCTGGAAGTGTGGTGGCCCCACAGGACAGGAGCATCTCTCACCCTTCAGCATTACCAACCCTGTTCTTGGAGGCAGCTGGAGCGCCAAGAAGCCAGGACGGGGTTGAACAGAGGCCTCGAGGACAGTTAAACCAGCAGCCAGGGATGGAGGGCAGTGAGGGAAGAGGAGATGGGGGCAGGACAAGGGGCCCATTGTCAGGACAGCCCGAGAGGCTTTGGATGGGAGAGCACCCCTCCCCCAGCCCGAGGTGTTGCTGCAATCACAGAATCAAAAGGCTCTTCTTTAATGCAGCTGGTGGGGGTATAATTGGTACATGTTTCTGGAAAGCTACTTGGCAGCAAGTATTGAGAGCCTTAAAAATGTCCCTGCCTTCCACTTCTAGGAATTTGTCTTAGGGAAATCATCTGCAATTTGGGCAAAGATTCTTGTTCAAGAATGTTCTTCACAGTATTATTTATAAACATCCAATAACAAAGAAGTGGTTAAATAAATCATGGCATACAATGAACTGTTAACATGGAGTTTTTGAGACTATTACACTAATGTGGTAAATGCTTATGCCATAGGGTCTAAAAAAAGACAGAAGACACTAAACTGTATATATAATACCACCCCAAATATGAAGATGAGTTCCTACTTGCATAGAAAAAGGCCTAGAAAGAAATATACAACAAATTTAAGTGGTTAATTCTGGGTGGTAGGAAAATTATACAATTTAACATTTGTTCTCTGTGCTTTTTAGTATGTTCCATTTTTTTTGTAACCGTCATGTTAAACAGGCATTGTTCCTATAAAAAACAATGTGTTTCTTTCCTATACGAAAGAAACACGACTACGTGCATCTGTGCATTTTACATATACATGTACACATTTATTATTTAAACTTTTTTTTTGATGTTTATTCACTTCTGAGAGAGAGAGAACGAGCAGGGGAGGAGTAGAGAGAGGGAGACACAGAATCTGAAGGAGGCTCCAGGCTCTAAGCTGTCAGCACAGAGCCCGATGCTGGGCTCAAACTCATGAACCATGAGATCCTGACCTGAGCTGAAGCTGAACGCTTAAGAGATTGAGCCACCCAGATGCCTCAGAGTATTCTTTTTTTTTTTAATTAAAAAATTTTTTAATGTGTTTTAAATTTATTTCTGAGAGAGAGAGAGAGAGAGAGAGCAGGGGAGGGTCAGAGAGAGAGGGAGACACAGAATCTGAAACAGGCTCCGGGCTCTGAGCTAGCTTTCAGCACAGAGCTCGATGCAGGGCTTAAACCCATGAACCGTGAGATCATGACCTGAGCCAAAGTCACACACTTAACTGACTGAGCCACCCAGGTGCCCCAATTATTCTTACTTTTAACAAGCTAAGGCAAAACTGCTGCAGAGGACTGTGCTTAACTGGCTCTTTGGATCCACCCTTATGTGTACACCTATGTGTATACAATTCCCAACTCCTGAGGGCTCCTGACTTGGACACAGCAGGTAGCATACTGAGCAAACCTCAGTCTGACTCTGCCTAGCCCAGAAGGGCCAGCTTGAGTTTCCTTAGGGACCTGGAAAAAGCTCAAAACCAGATATTCTTTTTTTTTTTTTAATGTTTTTATTTATTTCTAGGAGAGAGAGAGAGAGACAGCGTGAGCAGGGGAGGGTCAGAGAGAAGAGGGAGTCACAGACTGAAACAGGCTCCAGGCTCCGAGCTGGCAGTCAGCACAGAGCCCGACGCGGGGCTTGAACCCACGAACCGCGAGATCATGACCTAAGCGAAAGTCGGACGCTTAACCGACTAAGCCACCCAGGTGCCCCATCAAAACCAGATATTCTAAGGCCTTGGTTCTAATTCTGTCACTTTATCACTGTGTGACGTTGGGCCACTTACTTCCCCTCTCTGAGTCTTGGTTTTCTAATTAAGAATAAGCAAGTTGGGCCTCAAAGACTCAATGTCCCTTCTGGTTCAAAAATACTCTGTCGACTGGATCTGTAACCCACTGGCCACAAGGACTTGCCCAGGGCTGCCTAGCCCCCAGGGACGTTGGGCTGTTACTGCCCCTCTGCGAGCCATGTTGTGGCTCCAGGGTGATTTGAGGCTCTGCTCAGAGCTGCTTGTCCCAAGAGCCAGTGTTGGTGTGGCCGAGCCTTCTGCTGTAGCCCAGGAGGACTGGACTGGCATGGTGGGCAACAGGTCTTCTTGGTCGTCCATGACCGTCCTTCAAAAAATACTGACATGGCTACTGCCTTGCAAAGCCCTGCACTAGACACTGGGAGGAGCCCGGAGATGGAGTGACTAGGAAACCACACTAGGGAGTCATCATGGGAGAAGGCACAGGGCTGAGTGATTACGCCAGGGAGAAAGTGTAAAGCATCCCAATGGAGGCACAGAAAAAGCACTGGGGGAATTCAGGAGTGGGGAAGAGAAGCCAGCAATCCATCTGGGCCCTGAAGAAATGAGACATGAGGCTGGGGGAGGGGGTGTGTGTGTGTGATATTTCAGAGGGAGGGGATGAAGGAATCAAAACCCTGAGAACTGGTGGATGGTTTGGAAGGGTGAGGCCAAGGGCATGGAGACAGGAAAGCAGGGAGAAGAAGTAAGATTTAAGATGGGTCATGGAGGTCAGACCAACGACTCCTTCATTAAGCAACCATTCTCTGCTCCAGACAGGCAGAGGAAGATAATTCAAAGTATTAGCCAGGGCTGACATTTTGTCATGGGTGTCCCTGCCCACAAAGAAACCAGCCAGGGGAGAAGTGGCTCAGAAGCTTGTGAAAGGTATGTGTCTCTAAGCATCAGTTACTGCTCAGAAGGGGAGTGGGAGCCACGGGGTGAGCTCTGGTACAAGATTCCAACTTAGCTTCAAAAGCCAACTCAGTGCCTTAGAAAGGGAGGCAGGACCAAACGGAGGCAGGGACCAGTGGGGAAGGAACTAGCACTGGCAGAACACTTGCAGGGGCTGCTCCGTGTCCTCTGAGGGCTTAGGGAACCCTCCCAGTAGCCCTATGAGATGAATACTTGACACTCAGAAGCCAAATCATTCATATCTCATCCAAGGCCATACAGGCAGTACGTGGATGAAGCAGCGTGTGCACTGAAGGTCAGAGAAGGCTCCTCTGTGCCATGTTGCCTCTTGACCTTTGAGTCTGAACCTATAGAATCTGTGTGCATAGGATCTGGGGTGCTGGGCTCCGGCTTGGTGAGCCCTGAAAAAACCCTAGCAGACTTGGAGGAGACGGAGAGAAAGGCAGCTGAAGTAACAAGAGGTACAAACAGGAGCGGAGGGAACCGGTCTGTGGAACAAGAGCTGTTATGTGAGGATTGGCCACCAGGGTCAAGGCCTGGCAAGCTCAGTTGGAGGGGAACGTGCTCACACAGTGGGCACAAGCCGCCATGATGGAGTCGTACCTATGCTCACTCTATAATCTAACATGTTTCCTGCCTGGCACTGCATAGAGGACTTCGTGATTATGCAAACAAAAATATGCATATCATTGTGAGGTTAAATGAATGAATACATTATTATAGTACATTTAATACAAATAAACATTATTATAATATATTTACTGGCCGAAATTAAAGGCTCAAGAGATGTTAGCTCTTTTGGGGTCACTTGGGTGGCTCAGTCGTTTGGGCGTCCGACTTTGGCTCAGGTCATGGTCTTGCAGTTCTTGAGTTCGAGTCCCATATTGAGCTCACTGCTGTCAGCACAGAATCGGCTTCAAATCCTCTGTTCCCTTCTCTCTGCCCCTCCCCAACTCGCGCTCTCTCAAAAACAAATAAAACATTAAAAAAAGAAATGTTATCTCTTTTACGACTATTATTAGCACAAAAACAAGCCTGCTGGACTGACACTGTAGGTCTCTATTTTCCCACTGAAGAACCAGGTGTCTAGGGGCATTAAACAGTTTCTCTCTGAAAACAGTTTAGAAGTGGTAGAACCTGGATTAGGAGCTGGGATTGGAATCCAGGCCTAATCCCACACCCTCTTACCTGCTTGTTCTACTGTCTCTTCCATAAAACTAGGATGGAGCTCACACACCTGCCATTTGGTGCCCTTCTCAGAGAGGTTCGGGGGCTGGGTGGCCTGGGCTTGACGTGGGACAGCGCAGCCAACGTGCTTATGAAGGGGATGTAGGGGTGAGGGCAGGGGAGGTAGAGGGTGTGTGCATATCACAGAAGATCAATACCCACTGCCCGGGAAGCTCTCTGCAGATAATCAAGATAATATACAATGTAAAAGTGGGCAAGGAATATGAATAAGTAACCAATAAGTCTTATGAATGAAAACTCATAAAATTTAAAAATACCATTTTTTCTTTACCTGCCAGAGAGTGGCAAAAATTAAAAAGACTGATGGTGAAATTTAGTGTTGGCAAATGTATAGGGAAAGCACTATTGTATATTGTTAATAGTCTATGAATTGCATAGCCTTTTTAGAAGGGAAAGTTGACAGTAGCAAAATTTAACATGCACATACCACAGATTGTAATGTTAGGTGCTATCCTGCAGAACGCACCTCTGCTCTGTACATACCTTTGTACAAAGAGGATTGTTGGAGAACATTATTTATTATTTTTAGAAATGTAGCCTTTAAAATTTTTTAACGTTTTTATTTATTTCAGAGAGAGAGAGAGAGAGAGAGAGAGAATGTGTGTGTATCAGCAGGGGAGGTTCAGAAAGAGAGGGAGACACAGAATGTGAAACAGGCTCCAGGCTCTGAGCTGTCAGCACAGAGCCTGATGCAGAGCTTGAACTTGTGAACCATGAGATCATGATCTGAACCAAAGTTGGACGCTTAATCACCTGAGCCACCCAGGCACCCTTAACATTTCTTTAAAAAGAGCATTTGGGTGGATGGCAGCCCAAAGTCATCTGAGTGTGACTTCCTGAAAAATCACTTTTGTGTCCGGGGCAGGAGAGGGAGGTCATCTGGTATCAGGGACTGATCATGACTTTTGGAGTCAGCATTATTCTACCTCCATACATTTGTGACCTTGGGTGAGGTGCTTGATCTTGGTGAGTCTGTTCCCTCTTGGGTAAAGGGGACATCACTCATGGCTGTGGCTTCTGCAGGGTGGCATGTGTCACTTCTTACAGCCCAATAGGCTTCCCAAATGGGGGAAGACCCAGATAAATGGTTACTAATTGTATGGGGGTGGGGTAGAGATCTGATTTGCAGCACCTGCAACTTTCCGTGGGGTGGATATTCACACCAAGGCTGATCCCAAGCTTGGATCAGTGTGGAGCCTAAGCCAGCACACCGCAGGAGGGACCTCAAGATGATCTTCTCCAACCCCCACCCAGCACCAGAGCCACATTCATGGAAAGATCAGCCAGATCTTCTCCCATAAAGCCTCTTCCCTCCACTAGGGGTGGATTTCTTCTGGGGCCACAGAGAACATGCAATATTCTTCTGCCACATGCCAGCCCTTCTGAGGTTTAATGTCTTCTCCTCAGGTTTCTCTTGAATCTTTCTTATCCAGATCCTTGTGACTAACCTTGGCCTTGACTCTGAGCTCCCTTTACCCCACTACCACCCCGGTCCCCTTCTCCTGGATGTGCCCTTCAAGCACACTGCCGCTGCAGTTCCCCTACCCCATTCTCAGAAGGGAAAGGATTTGCTGAGGCTGCTACTTAAAATAGCCTGGTCCTCGGGTCCCAGGGTAACTAGCAGCAACAAGGGCGTGACCAGAACTGTGTCACTGGCGAGGGAGGGCAGCTTGGCAGGAGACACTGGCTGGACTCACCAAGGAGGCCCGTGTAGGTTTCAGACGGTGGCTGGAGTCCCTTCCCATGTCCTCTGGGCTCTGACCTTGGCTGGACTTAGGCCATAGCTCTCCTTTTAAGCCTCCTGTCGCCCACTCAGCTACCTCAGATGCTTCAACCCAGGGCATCGTCTTAGAGGCCAGGCTGAATCATTGCCCTCTACTGTTAAATAACAGTGAGAAGCAGGCTTGGAACACGGGGCCCTGCCTCAGCCAGCCCAGGTCCACCCAGACCAGACTCTGCAGGAGATTCAGTCCCCACTGCATGTGACTAACTCCTCTCCCCTTGGTGCCTGGCACTCCTTCGAAGCCTGGAGCCCTGGTCCTGCCCACCTGCCAAAGCTGCAGTGTAGCTCAGTCCCTGGGAGCAAGAAAGGCTGGGTTGATGCCCCCTGGCACGCACATGTGCTCATGCACACACACACACACACACACACACACACACGTGTGTGCACACACACGTGCACATGCACACACACGTGTGCGCATGCACACACCGCCCTAGGGCTTGGGGGCCAGTCTTACACGAACTCTTGGACTTGCTCTGCTCTCACCATCTTACTTCCCTTCTCTCCCTCCCCCACTGGCCCCAACCGGGACCCACGTACGGTCTTCTGTCTCGCTGGTGAGGTGAGGTGAAGTGTAAGCTCTGCCGACAAGGGACCAGGATGAGGGAGGCCAGTGAGCCGGGGCAGATGAGGATTCTGAGGCAGGCAGTCTCCCCACTTCGCTCCTGTTACCCCACTTTCAGTGCCTCTCCTCCCTGCTACCACGTTCTTAGAAAACGACAAATGCATTCACCTCAAAAACAATGGGATTTACAGTCGTGGGAATAGTTTGTCTTTGAAATAAAGTATCTATGGAGCACGAAGCTTTATTGCCCTGTGGGAAGCCTCATGACTCTGCCTCACCCTCCTCAATCCCAGTGGCTCGAAACCTGCTCCCCTCCAGGCCATGTGTCCAAAGCTCTGGTTTCAGGAGGCTCAGTGCTCGTGTTCTTTATGTTCTTTGGAATTATTAGTCCTGTCTCCCCAAATAGACTATCAGTGCCCAGAGGACAAGGGACTTCCTCCCACCTCTCCATCCCTCCATAAAGCCTGACCCATGCTGGGAATATTGAATCTTCAATAAGCATTCATTCATTCATCCCCCTCTATCCATCCACCTATCCATTCATCCACCTGTCTATCTATCCACGTACCCATCCATCCATCCATCCATCCGTCTGTCCATCCATCCAGCACATGTACTATATGCCTACTATGCGCCCACACTCTGTAGGTCTGAGGATACAGACAAGTTACTATTTCCATGGGACTTTGTGGTGGGGCATCGATCGACAAGCTCGAAGAAGTTATTTTTATAAATGCACACTGCCTGGCAATTCTAGGGCCCACTGCAGAGTACAAAATGCCATCATAGTCCAGTGGATTCCTGAGTCAAGAGCAACTAGCTAAGTGGCAAGCTGAGACTAGAACCCAGATCTGTCCAACTCTGCTGACTGGCCTGCCCGGCACTGCAGAGCTGCGCCAGGAGACACAATTATGATTAAGACAAAAGGACACTTTCCTATTCTTGGAGTTCCTCCTTCCCCAGTGAGACCCTTTGGCCAGCGGCTTCCACCCAAGGACGTGCCCTGTCGGTGTGGCAAGGCGACCTCGGGTGCTAGCTGGCCCTCCTCTGCTGAGCCAGCAGCGGTGTGGTCCGGCTGAGACTGATGGCCTGTGCAGAGCCCGGAGCCTGGGCCCCAGCTCCCCGGGCTGGGCGGGGAGGGGAAGTCCCTTCTGCCTGGCTCGCTGCCTTGCCCTAGGAGTTTCTCTGGTGGGCAGTGGGAGGGTGGGGGGGTTTCGGGTTGGATCTAAACCCCGCAGCTGCCAGATTCTAAGCCTCACCCCTGCATTCCTTGCTTCCATTCTCCACCGCCTTCCCCAAACCCAAATGCCTCTAGGGCTTGCTGGGACAGAAGAACTGAGAAAAACTTCCAAGGCACTTACAGCTGTGGCTGCTTAGCATCCGGCCTCCGTGGGGCAGGAGGGGGCTCTCTCTCAGTCTGGGGGTCTCCTCTTACAGCAAAGGTGTCAGTCGGTTCAGAGAAAAAAGGCTCTGAAGCAGAAGAGCTTGTTGAGGCCAAGCTACTTCCTTCTGTTTTCCTCCTCTCCCTCTCATGCACAGACTTGGGAAAGTTGCAAAAGAGGCAGGGCAGGGTGAGCTCAGCTGTGTGGGTGGAGGGGGTGGGGTGGAAAGGGAAGCGTGACTTGGAGCTCACTCGGTTAGGCATCCCCATGAGAACTGGGTTTACTGGGAAGCTGGTCCCGGGGAGAATGGGGAATGAAGGCTCAAGGCATGGAAGTGCATGTGTCAGAGGCTTCAAGGCGACATGCAGGTTTGGGGGCACCATGCAAAGCTTCTGGCTAGTTTTAGGGACTTCTGCCTGGGCCCCTGGAGGCCACCCAGTGAAGGGAACCTTTTGTTTGCTGAAGCATTAGACTCACATGTGCATTAGGTTTGGTCCCACTGCCAGGCTGGTTATGGGCCTCATGCATTGTTCTGACCCTAATACTGTACACACACCGTATCATGGTGCATTGCCACTGCCATCACACACACACACACACACACACACACACACACAACCAGTCTTGTGAGATGAGAGGCAAGTCCTAGCATCTCCCTGATCTCTTGGATGAAAGCGAGTGGCTCGGTCTGAAGTTCTTAAGAGACTTCAGTGATTTTTGGTATTGTCAACAGGAGGCTAAGTTTCCTAGTCCTTCAAGGTGCCTGGATCCCATGCCCTGACTTAACAATGGTTAGTAGATAAAAGGGGAATAAAGTGAGATTTTTTTTTTCTTTTTTGAAAATAAAGTGAGTTCAGATGAACTCAAATGAAACGGGCTACCAGATTCCAAGGGCTCCCCTTAAGGCTTGGAATATGTTCGATGCAGCCCTCCACCCCCACATTCCATCTGAGATGGGCCTTTTCCTCCTTGGTGGACCACTTGCTTAATGGTCCTCACAGTCAGTGAGTGCTTCCTTGTGCTTGAGTCTCTGGTGCTGCCTCATTGCTACTGTCTATGTCTGTCTGGTCAATGGGAATGTACATCCCTTAAAGGCAGACTGAGTAACCTTGAACCCCACCCTCGGCCACACAGAGTGCCAGGTACAGGCATCGGGAAGGAGGGGTCAGTGAAACAAAAGCTCCAGTTGAAGCTCCCTCCCCGCTCTGGTCAGCACACATGCCCGGAGGGGGCACGATGGTGTCTGTGAAGTGTGCCCTTGACCAGGATGCACTAAGCTGGGCCTGTTTTCCCACGATATCATACTTCGCTTACTTGGGAAAGCGTGCATCCACACCCTCCCCCCCCAGATAATCACTGGTTTAGGATGCCGATTTGTTTTTCAATTGTTGCCCTTTAGAATCTGATCCCCTACCATATTCGTCTACTTTTCTGAGACTAGGTTTTATTTTATTTATTTTTTTAGTGTTCATTTATTTATTTTGAGAGAGAGAGAGAGAGAGAGAGAGAATCCCAAGCAGGCTCTGTGCTGTCAGTGAGTTCATGAGATCATGACCTGAGCTGAAATCAAGAGTTAGATGCTTAACTGACTGAGCCACTCAGGTGCCCCTGAGACCAGGTTTTAAATGAGCGTGTGTGTGTGTGTGTGTGTGTGTGTGTGTGTGTGTGTGTGTGTGTATGAGAGGGGGAGAGAGAGAGAGAGAGAGGGAGAGGGAAGAAGAGGAGGGAGAGGGAGACAAAGAGAGAGGGAGAGAGAGGGAATGAGGGAGGGAGAGGGAGAGAGAGAGAGAGAGAGAAAGAGAGGGAGAGAATGAATGAGGACAAAGCCCTGTGGAGCTATGGAGGCTAACCTGAGCTCCCTGCAGAGACTATGTAGAAGTCACCAGCCAGGGGTCTGGTGCTGTGGGCGCCCTTGGGGAAGGGAAGTGAAGTGAACTACCCTTGCCTAGTCCTTACAGCCTCTGAACACAGGGCTGAGACTTACAGTTTTAGGGGATATTTGCAGAACCAGCCTTAAAACCTTTGAAAGCCACCTTCAGGATTTAGTTCCTATTTCCTCTGTCCAAATGGATTAAAGGCCAGCAACTTCCCTTCTCTTCCTCTGACACATGCTTTGGTGGAAAATGGCAGCCAGCCTCTCCCTTGTGGAGGAGGCCATGACTCTGCATTCATCGAACTTCCTTCCTTCTTTCCCTCTTGCCTGTATTCGTCCAATAATCTGAGCATGTCCCACCCTTTGGGGGACACAATACATCACTTGCATTGATCAGTGAAATAAGACAGGGTGCAAATAACGATGGAAGAAATGCAGCTACAGGGCTGTGGGGATTTCGGAGATTTGGAGGAGGAAAAGGAGGGACTGGAAAGGAGGGATTTGAATTGGGGCCTGAAGGATGTGCAGGAGACAAACGTGAAGATTGTGATAAGCGGAAGAGGGGGTCAGATTCAATAGGAGAAGCAGTCTGGGGGCGGGGCTGACCCTAGATGAGGGAGAAGGTGCTGACTCCCTGCTGGGCAGGAGAGTGAACCAAAGAGGCTCCAAGACCAGGAGCTGACCACTCACAGGGCTGACCACCCACAAGGCTGAGATTTCAATCTGGTTTTCATGGCACTGTGTTTACTATCTCTTCACTACAAACTCTACCAGTCTTGTTCACGCTTCTGTCCCCAGGCCGCAGCAGGAGTGCCCGGCACATGCTTGATGCTTGGCCCTGAGCCCCATCACTCCACCCAGCCCCAGCCCCTCATCCTGAGCAATCCTGGTGATGGCTCATGCTGTTTTCCTGGTCTCAAATCCAAGAGCGCTACCACCAGGGGTCAGGGTGCCTGCAAACAGGGCATCGATGGAGACACAAGCAATGGGGCTGGTGGATTCTCAGAGACACTGGCCCCCAGCAGCCTCCTGGAGAGTTCAGGAACACACATGGGAAGTGCAGGGACTCACTGTCCATGGGCAAGACTCTGACCGACAGAGACAGGAGAAAGAAGAACCCGGCAGATAATTCCCACTTACCTGCTGCCCACCACCTCGTCATGGGGCCACTCTGAGCCGTCCACGGCACACACAGGGCCTTGCTGGAGATGTCCTGGGGAGCCCAGCAGTGGCTGTGCTGGCTGCAAGCCTGTAGTCAGCTTGAAAAGTCACCTCCTTGTATTTATTTCCCTTCTCTCTCTTTCTCACTTCCCTTTTCTCTCTCTTGCTTCCTTTGAACCGAACTTCCCAACAACATGTGAAAAATAAGCTTCAGACTCAGGAATTTTTTTAAAATTTCCCCTTAGGGAAGGGAATGTGGGCCAAGATAGGGCTCCATAATTATTAGCTGGGTGCAGGGATGCTTTGTAGGGTTACAGCTCCGGGTGGACATTGCAGGGGGAGAAACAAAGGTAGAAAGAAGTGTTAATTGAAAGAGACTGGAGATTTGCAAACTGTCTACCCGAAGGGGTTGACATGGGGTTGTCTCCATAGCATGCAGAGGCTCCTCACCTCCTGGGTAAGGGGATGGAGAGAGGAGAGAGGAGGCTGAGGCAGAACTTGAAACAGGCTCACATTTAAGAAGCAGGAGGAAGAAGAAGATCCTAGGCAGAGGCCTGGCAAGGCAGAGGCGGCTTATGTTCATGGAAGCCCCATAACATGTCCAAGCCACTGCTACGAGGCGTTTCCAGCCCCTGCAGATAGGTGTCGCCATGGAGTTCAGTTTAGCCAATGGATAGAATGGTGAACCAGATAGTTCCAGCCCTCTTTGAGCTCAATTTGAATAGATGAAGAGGAAATGTCTGCTGGTACCTTGGCCTCTTTCAGATCTGGCATGTTGAGGCCACTTGCAGAAAATGCCACTCTCCCTGTCTGGGGACATAAAGAATGACCCCATGGGGTGCTTGGGTGGCTCAGTTGGTTAAACGTCTGACTTGAGCTCAGGTCATGATCTCTCTCATGAGCCCACTTCGGGCTCTGTGCTGACAGCTCAGAGCCTGGGGCCTGCTTTGGATTCTGTGTCTCCTTCTCTCTCTGCCCCTCCCCCACTCACTCTGTCTCTCTCTTTCTCTTTCAAAAAAAAAATAAACATAAAAAAGAAAAAGAAAGAATGACCCCACGGTCCTATGGGCTGTGGGAACCCCACGTTCTTGAATCATGCCATCTCTTCACCTGGACTCTTCATGTGAGATAAACGTTGATTTAAGACACTGCGATTTGGGTGCTTATCTGTTACAGTAGTTGGTGTTACATCATAACCTGGCCAGTGGTGAAAAAGCAAGAGGCAACTGTTGAAGCTGAGGAGGGGAAGCATGTCAGGGTCCTGAGGCCTGGACCTGTGTGTCTTTTACACCCCCGAGGCCTGTGGTCCTGGAGTGAGCTCTCACGTGTCCTTACCCTCACTGTCCTCCGGAGCATGCATTCTTCTGGATGAGTGCCCCAGCCAAGGTTGCAGAACCACGCTCTTGAACTTCACTTAGAGAAGGGATCAGCTGTCTCCGCCTAGGCCTCCGACTCCCACGGCAGGGAGATGCGTGTGCCAGGTGCACGTGTCCTCAGCTGAGAAAACAGAAGCAGGAGGAAGAGATGAACAACCAGACATCAGGGAGCGCAGACGGGGGGTAGTTTTGAGGACTTGGCCGCCTTGAGGACCCAGGCCACGGGGGCTATCTCTCTGTGAGCCCACCATGCTCCCAACGGCCGTCTTCCCTGTGGGGCCCACTCAACACAGATTCCCAGGAAGGACAATCTGATGGGTGTGACTGAGGCCTGTGCACTCCCCCTGAATGTCGGTGGTAACAACAGGAACTTAGAAGCAGCGGATGAGGGGCCGGAGACGGGGACTCCGCTTTCGCTGCTACTTTTGGCAAAACGTTTCATTATTCTGTACTCCAATTTCCCCATTTAGAAAACAGGGTAATAAAACGTGCTCTGTCTCATTTACAGATTGTTCATGAGGAGGGAAAACATGAGAAGAAGGGGAAGGAAGACAAAATACCAAAAGCTCCTGGAAGGGCTTTTAGAAGCCCCAAATCAAATGTAAGAGCAGTCAGTTAGTGAAACATCTGTTACAGGTTGAATTGTGCTCCCCCCAAATATGCGGAAGTCCTAACGTCCGGTCCCTCGGAATGACCGTACTTGGACATGCGGGTGTGGGGGATGCAGTTGGTTCCATTGAGGTCAGCGCACAGTGGAGCAGGTAGACCCTTATGCAGTACACCTGGAGCCCTTAGAGAGCACACAGAAACAGAGACAAGAAGAATGACAGGGGGCCACGGGACAGAGACTGAAGTGTCCCCGCTACAAGACAAGAAAACCCACAGATAGCCAGCCATCACCTGAAGCAAGGAAGAGATAAGAAAGCTTCCCCCCTACAGGCTTCAGACGGAGATGGGCCATGTGGATGCCTCCGTCTTGGATTTCTAGCTTCCAGAACTGTGAGACAATAAATGTCTGTGTTTTAAGCCCCCAGTTTGTGGTACTTGCTTATGGTAGCCCCAGGCAACTGGACACACACCCTTTAACAATTCCCAGGCACGGCGAAGCTTGGCCAGAGTCCTTGGCCCGTCGCTGAGAGGTCTGTGGTCTAGTATCAGACATGGGGCATGGGATGAGGACCTGAGTGTCAGGGTTGACACCACTGATGTGAAGACCACAAAGAGCACAGGTCAGTTCTGGAAAATCCCCTGCAGCTAACGGGGCCATGGCCCCGTAGGTGCATGGCCAGCAGAGCTCGATCCACATGGACTGAAAGTGTCACTTCTGCCTTGAGAGACAGAACTGTCTCTCTGAGACAGCTCTGCGTGCTCAGAGCAGAACTAGCTTCCACAGTCTCCAGACTGCTCTCTCTTCCTGCAGG
Source organism: Proteles cristata cristata (assembly GCA_017311185.1). Lineage (NCBI taxonomy): Eukaryota > Metazoa > Chordata > Mammalia > Carnivora > Hyaenidae > Proteles > Proteles cristata. Next base: position 551,140 of record JAESUZ010000530.1, on the reverse strand, counting down.
CACGGATTATGCACCACACTCATACGCCAGGCATCCAGCACTCGGGCTCCTGGACCCACACGGACCTGGCTGGCACAGACACACGCAATACTTTGGCGAGGCCCACTGCACATAGATCACCCTTAAGGAGAAAGCCTGCGGGAATGCCATCTGCCACTTGGTCCTCACATGGCTCTTGGGTGCTTTGTTTTAGAGGAGAAGTCATAAAGCCTTTTTACTCTAGGCCCTTCTACCCTGCATGAGATTTTCCTCTGCTGAATGTGGGGTCTGGTTCCTGTGTGATGAGCACAGGCACAAGAGCTAAACTGTTTCCGCATGAGCATTATGCCATTGGAACCTCATCATGAACCTGTGAGATAGTTACTGTTACCGTGTCCATTTTACAGATGAAGAAACTGGGGTGCAGAGGTCCCACAACTGGAGTTAAGAATCAAGTCCAGGCCTGTGTGACTCTAAGCCTCTAAGCCATGTGATGTTAACTGCTCTATTATCCTGCTTTGATAGTTTATTTGGATCAGGCTGTTCTGAATTAATTTTGAAAGCAATAATTAAGGAAAGAAAGAAGGAGAGAGAGAGAGAGAGAAAGAGAGAGGAAGGGAGGGAAAGAAAGAGAAACAAAATCAAAAAAGTATGTGTGTGTGTGTCTGTGTGTGTGTCTGTGTGTGTAGCTGTGATCCACTTTGACCTCATACTTACAGGGGAAGGAAGGAGAGCTAACATTAGGAGCTAAGTGCTTCCCTACAGGTAAGCTCATGGACTCTTCCCCCACAGCACTGTGAGGTGGGCACCTCAGAGATACAAAGTAACCGGCCAAGGTCACCAAACTGATCCAGGGCAGGGCACAAATGTGAATCTGGATTATCTGACTGTAAGCCTGGTGTGTTTTCCATGGCCTCTGTGCCAAAAGTGACAGCCGGACTCTGTCCCACTTATGTTGAGGATCTTAGAGTGCCTCACTCAGTGCCTGGCCCAAAATAAATATTTATGGGATTGGATTGAATTAAACCCAAAGGAACCTAATGTCCATTAAGAGAGGATTTGATCATTAAGTGGACACCATGCAGATGTTGCAGGGAAAGAGCTGACTGTACCAACTAGAATCTGTTACAGGAGCAGTTTAGAGACAAGTATATTTAGAGTGATTCCTTTTTTGCAGGAAAAAAAATCCTTCCCTTTGGCCATTTCTGTTGTAAATACAAAGGAAAAGTCTGCATAAAACAGCCACAAATAAAAAGTAATAGTTATCTTTGAGGGGAAGGGTCACGAAGGACTTTCCTATCTTTTATAACAAAGAAAACCTTGAAGATACTTGCATTTTGAAAAAAAAAAAAAGAACAAAAGGAAGGAAAAGAAAGACATGTTGTTGGTGATGACAGTAGATCGCATTGGAACAGGGATGCACCCAGGATTCACCAAGTCCGCTCCCTCAGCGTGGGCCCTGGGGAAAATGGAAAGGGTTCATGCAGAGAGTCCCTCCCCCACATCCTCTCCTCGTACTCAGAAATATTATCTTTTACAACAAGCTTATGAGCACATGACCAGGGACCAGGACTCCTTGGGAAAATGGGCCTGGAACATTCGCTTTGTATTGGGGTCAAGTGAAAAGTTCACAGAAACTAACCTGAAGGGGCACCTGCTGGCCAAAGGTGGCATGTGTGGAATATTAAAAATAAAACTGCAATAAGTTGACACATATTCATTATTATGAAAGCAAATAAACAAAGGAAAAAAGCCAAATAAGCTTGCCTTTCCTGTATGAGCTGTACCTAATGGTTGATGAAAATTTTTTTAATTTGTTTTGTTTTGTTTTTTATTTATTTATTTTTTTAAATGTTTTATTTATATCTAGGAGAGAGAGAGAGAGAGAGACAGTGTGAGCAGGGGAGGGTCAGAGAGAGAGGGAGTCACAGACTGAAACAGGCTCCAGGCTCCGAGCTGGTAGTCAGCACAGAGCCCGACGCGGGGCTGGAGCCCACGAACCGCGAGATCATGACCTGAGCGAAAGTCAGACGCTTAACCGACTAAGCCACCCAGGCGCCCCTGTTTTGTTTTTTAAATAGAAGAATTCTAACTAACAAACACAGGAGGAAAAATAGAATTAAAAAAAAAATCTCTGTTTTGCCGCACTGATGATAGCGTGGACCCAGGTAATGATAATCAGTGGTTGCTGAAGCCATTAGGTGAAACCTTGAAGGAAACTAGTCGTGGACAGATGAGGCCGACAGCCCCACAGCCAACTCATCCATCTTCACACTGTGAATAGAGAGGCCCCAGGCATTATCTGCCTCCTGACAGGTGACAAGGAGATGTACCCAGCACCATCCATGAAATACTCTTGCCACAAAACCAGGCCTGCAGAACAAACTACCATTATACAGGAAAGATGGGCTCAGAGAACCACGTTGCAGGAATCTTCTGGATTCCAACCCTCAAAATTCAGAATGTGGTCAACTCTACACATGAAAAGAGACAGAGACGCAGTTCAAATAAATGCAGTTTGTAAACTTTATTTGCATCTCGATACAAACAAATCAACTGAGAAAATGACCCAACATTTCCTAGGCAATGAAGAACATTTGAACACTGATTGCGTACATAAGAACAGTAGAAGGATTTATGATAAATCTTTGATGTGATGATTTATGATGTGATGGTAAGAATTTGTTTCAGAATAATGCAGGTGTGTGGGCCGGAGAGAGGAGAAGATGTGCTGTAGAAAAAACAGGCCTGGCTACGTGCTGGTGGGTTATGAAAGGTGGCCGGGGTCCACAGGGATTTATTTCACTATAATCTCTGCTTGCGTACATGTTTGGAGATTTCCAAAAGAAAATGTTAGCAAAAAGCAGTAAAAAGTATGGGCATACGACTTAATTCGTCCATCATGATGGTAGTAGAGGAGGTGTGTATGTGGGTGTGTGTGAAATGCACGAAGCATGTGACATACATGCTGAGTGGGTTTGTATGTTCTTGTGCTCCATTTGGTCCTAATTCAAGTAGCAACTCTGGAATAATTGCATCCTACCGAAAATGGCTTTTTCTAAGGGGCGCCAGGCAGGCAGGCAGACACACGGACAAGGCACTGCTTAGGGGACTGCGGGGGCCAGCCCCACACGGTTATTCCCACGATCAAAGACTGAATAAAACTGTCTGATGAAGACATCACCCAGGATCCAGAGGGGCCCAGCTGGAGGCTGGATGTCAAGACCTTGAAAGCCACTGCTGCAAAACTCCATTCCATCCACCAAGTCCTGGGGGGTGGAAAGAAGATATAAGTGACATGTAGGGAGAAAGGGAAGTAGTGCTGTCTGGAGGCCATACTGTGTGGTAGTGGTGGAGGCTGGTCTGGGACCATTCCTTCATCCCTTGGCTGGTTGGTTCCTCTTCCCGCTTCATGCACCTCTACTTGTTTGCTCAGCAAGGTGCTTGCATTGTTTCATAGTTCTATTTTTAACTTTTTGAAGAAGTTCCGTACTATTTTCCAGAGTGGCTGTACCAATTTGCATTCCTACCAACAATGCGGAAGGGCTCCCCTTTCTCCACATCCTCGCCAACACCATTATTTCTTGTGTTGTTAATTTAGCCATTCTGACAGGCATGAGGTGTTATCTCATTGTGGTTTTGATTTGTATTTCCCTGATGATCAGTGACGTTGAGCATCTTTTCAGGTGTCTGTTGGCCATTTGGATGTCTTTGGAGAAATGTCTATTCATGTCTTCTGCCCATTTTTAAATTGTTTTTAGTTTGTTTTTTGGGTGTTGAGTTTTAGAAGTTTTTAATATATTTTGGATATTAACCCCTTATCAGATAGGTCATTTGCAAATATCTGCCCCCTTACAATGGGTTGCCTTTCAGTTTTTTTTATTGTTTCCTTCACTACAGAAGCAGTGAATTGACGAATTCGCAATAGTTTATTTTTGCTTTTCTTTCCCTGGCCTTGGGAGACATACCTAGAAATAAGTTGCTAAGTCCGATGTCAACGAGTTTACTGCCTGTGTTCTCTAGAATTTTTATGCAACTACGCTGCCAAGTATTTATCCAAAGGACATAAAAACACTAATTCAGAGGGATAGATGCACCCCAATGTCTATAGCAGCATTATCTACAATGGCCAAATTCTGGAAACAGCCCAAGTATCCATTGAATGATGAATGGATAAAGAAAATGTGGTGTATGTGCACAATGGAATATTACTGAGCCATAAAATGAATGAAATCTACCCATTTGCAATGATGTGGATGGAACCAGAGAGTATTTATGCTAAGTGAAATAAGTCAGTCAGAGAAAGAGAAATACCATATGATTTCACTCATATGTGAAATTTAAGAAACATAACAACTGATCAATGGGGATGAAAAAGAGAGAGAGAGAGGCAAACCAAGAAACAGACTTTTGGGAGTCTATAGGGAACAAACTGATGGTTACCAGAAGGGAGGTGGGTAGGGAGATGAGAGAAATAGGTGATGGAGATTAAGGATGGCACTTGTGAAGAGCCCAGGGTGTTGTATGGAGGTGTTGGATACTATACTTCATACCTAAAACTAATATTACGCTGTATGTTAACTAACTGGAATTTATTTTTTAAAGTTTTTTAAAAATTTATTTTGAGAGAGAGAATAGGGGGTGGGGAGAGGCAGAGAGAGGGAGAGAGAGAATCCCAAGCAGTCTCTGCATTGTTAGCACAGAGCCTGATGCAGGGCTCGTACTCACAACGGTGAGATCATGACCTGAGCTGAAATCAAGGCTTGGATGCTTAACCAACTGAGTCACTCAGGTGCCCCACTAACTGGAATTTAAATAAAAACTGAACCTCCCCCCCCACATTTGTTTCCACCCGCATTGTCTGTTTGGTGGCTTGGGAAAGCAGTTAATAGAGATCAAGATGTGGGGGTAGGGAGGTCCCCAAAGTCCTCTAAACCTTAGCACCTCCATTCTGATGCAGTCACCCTGGTGCTGTGGGTGACTCTTGGGTAAAGTTAATGTGTTAAGTGTCACCAAAGAACTCTATGCAATATTGGGCCAATGGTGGTGTGAAACGATCATAGATTTCCCCCAGGAATTCCCTTTCTACCTTACCCTGCTGACTTAGGAATCTCCTGCAGCAAAAGACACTTTCTTGTTTGAGAAGAATGTTAATCTGAATGTTAGAAGATACAACCTCATTCTGTGTCCCCTCTCCACACAGCTCAAATCTTGAGCCACATAACCTTTCGAGTCTCAATATTCTCATCTATAGAATGGGATAATAATATCCAGTCTTATTGGATATTTGAGGGGTTTAAACGTTGTCAGTTGAAAAGTCCTACGTGACAAAGTCCGAAAACGTTACTACACGGCTTGTGCGAGGCTTGCTGCTGCTTCTCAGCAGGACAGGACAGGAGAGAGAACCAGCCAGTGGCCTTTCCACCACAGACAGCTTTGTCCTTTCTAGACGGGGCACTGCTGCTTCAGTGTAGGGGAAGATGGGAAAGGGGCTCGGGGCAAATGCAGCCCCGGTGCAGGCTACAGAAAAGAGGAAGTGGCAGGCTCCTGGTGGGGAAGGGATGGCCCTGAGACTTGCAGAATAAGGAAACGGCCCTTACCAGCATGGTGTAGGCAGTTGGCTGGAGGGTGTAGGAGACTCCGTTGATGGTGAAGGTGACGTCCGGCATGACATTGAGGTTGGCGCACTCCACGGCATACTAAAACACAGAACGGAGGATCCATTTAGGGGCCTCCCACCTCCCAACAGAGGGCCTCACTCCCTGCTCCTGCCTCCTCCCAACCCCGGCAGGCACTGACTTCTCCATCTACCGGCTCTGCCCCGATGGCCTTCTGCAGCTGCTTGATCTCATCCGAGGGGCCCGTGATGAGGGAAGTCCCTGTGTCCACAATGGCCTGGCAGCCCTCAGAGCAGAACATCACTGCACCTCCCACCTGGATTCTGAGGACAAGGAAAATGTCGTGAGCCACCACCCTCCCCCCCACCCCCGCCCTCCTCCCATTCCTCCTCTACCCCCACCCCCCACCGGCCAGGCCCTGATGTGTCCCCAGCTGCTCTCATCGTCTACTGGGCTCGTTTTTGCACTAATGATTTCCATTTTGAGTGTCTCACACAAGAGTGTTTCTCAATTGTTCTGTGACTGATATCCATAGTGAGAAATACATTTACTTTTGGACCTGGCACGCGCATGCACACACACACACACACACACACACACGAGATAAAAATGTCATGAAACAGTGCTCAACCTTAACATGCGAAGTGCACCCTCCTATTTTCTATTTTATTCCAGCTCATTAAAAATGTACGTCATGATCCCCTAAAATGAGGTCATGACCCATAAATGGGTAAGTCTCTCTGGTCTGAAAACCCCTCAGTAGGCAGTGAGCACTGACGCTTTTTGCAGTTTGTCTCTTGCGCTCAGCCCATGCCCTCCCCTCCCCTCGCAGGTGCTTATTCTTGGCTGAATTGAAACTTGAGTTGCATTTCTGTGAACGTCGGTGTTGTCTAGTACAGCACTAGGTGTGTGACCAGCACCCGGTCCTGCTTCCCTGATTGCTCCATGCCCAGACACACACACACACACACACACACACACACACACACGGATGTAGGCATGCATGTATGTCAAGTCCCAGTCAATGTTCCCTCCTTCATGAAACCCTTGCTTGAGGAGCTCAGATATAGGCTGCCTTGCCCTGTCTGCCATGGCCACTTTGGAGGCACGTCTCATGGGGCATGAACCACCCTCCGCTTCACCTGGTGGGGGTGTATGTGTGTGTCTCATCTTCTGTACACACTTCGTGGAGGTGGAATCTGAGTCCATTCACTCTTGCACCCCCGTGTCACTCGTCCTTTTCCCTTTGTATTAATTAATGTTAAATGAGCCCCAAGTAGTTGGCTGAGTGTTTGTATTTACTGTCTGTTGACTTGAGGGAGCACCACACGTACAAAGAGGGAAGCTGAGACTTGATCCTGTGTGTCTGCTGCCCTGGGGACCGAGGCCCCTCCCCGCACCTCTGCTCAGCCCCCGCCCTCCCACCCCATGCTTCCAGCCCCACACGACCTGCCCCCAGCCTCCTCTCCCAGGGACCAGCACTTTGTTTCAGGTCAATTCAATTAACCAAGTTGAGTGGTGCCCGTCCTGAGTTCTGCGGTCGTACCACAGCGAAGAGAGTACTCACACATCCAGTGCAATCTGCCAGTAGCCTTGCTTGGTGACAGGGACCCAGTTCAGATTCCCAGAGAAATGGGAATGGTCATAGCCTCCAAAAATCAGCTCACTCCCCCCGCCACCTTCTGGGTCACTACACGGAAAGAAAGGCAGATTGTCAGGCAAGGGCCACTGGAAAACCCCAGGAACAAGCATCAGCTAGTGCCTTGCTTCTTGGTCTGACCACTCACACCAAGTACCCACAGAGGCAGAAATATCAGCCTGGGCTTTGAGACCAGAGTGCCCGACTACTGCAAGTTGATTAGTCTGGGCCTTTTCCGGCAAAAGGATAGAAACAGCTCTGCTTAATGATTTGTGAATGCCTGCTTGCTTCTTGGCTAGAAGGGCGAGGGAGGTGGGAAATGGGGACAATGGCTGTGGTCGTGCAGAACTCATGCGGGACCAAGCTGAGACTATCTGGGGTGTGCACACGCCATGTGACTTTAGGCACCCCCAAAAGCCTTTTCTCCCAAGTATCTTTCTCACTTTTGTTTTGGTGGTGCCTGGAGCTTCCGTGTTATTTGCTCCATTGTGCTAAGGTAAAGAAGCTAATGTGAGTGCAACATGACTTGCTAGAACTTGAAAATTTTTTAATCTTCATCAATGTTGATTTTTCAGGTTTTGTTCTGGCACCTAACAGGAATCTGGAGAAATCGGACATGAAACTGATTCATTTTCAGAAGGAATATGATCAGAAAAATATAAAACTCAGGAAGCTGCAAGGCAGGATGGAAAAGAGGGAGGGAACTGGGTATCTGTGGGCATCATAAAAGAGTGGTTTTGGGAGGAATTGGGGGAAGAACCTTTGTTTATTGATGACCTTTGTGCAGGGTGCTGGGCAAAGAATTTTATCTGCCTAATCCTAATTATCTCTTACATCACTCTAGTGGCCATTTGAGGAAACTGAGGCTCTGGGCTTAAATCCAGGTCCGTCAGACTGCAAAGCCTTTACTACTTCCCATCCTAACCCTTGTCTTCCTCGGTTGGAAGGAAGTTTCACAGGAAGCTCTTGTAAAGGGGAGGCAGAGGTGTCTGGGCAATGTGCCATCTCGCTCACAGCTCTGCCTGGGCTGGTCCCAACTGCAGCCATGCAGTTTAATAGAGGAAGTTCAAGACTCTCCACGGAGGAGTGGAGAACAAGGGAAATGGGCTTACGCTAAAGCTGGGTCAGCTTAGACCAGATCTCACTGGGAGGAAGTCAGAAAGGTAAGAAATCTCCTTCCTATGTAGGGATGAAGGTTAGATGAGCCTTCCTGGATCCCAGGCACGCGAGCCTCGTGACCTTTTCCAACTACAACAAGCAATTTAAAAAACTGTATAAATTGACTATTTAAAAATGTATAGTTCAGTAGTGTTCAGGATATTCATACTGTGGTGATCCAGACTGTGGTCCAGTCTCCAGGACCTTTTCATCCTGTGCACGGAAACTCCATACCCCTTAAACAGTAACTTCTGTTCCCCCTCCCCTGCACCGGCAGCCTCCATCCTGCTTCCTGTGCCTCTGAATCTGATCACTCTAGGGACTTTCACGTAAGTGGAATCATACTGTGCTTGTTTTGTGTGTGTGTGTGTGTGTGTGTGTGTGTGTGTGTGTGTGTGTTTGTTGTTTTGTTTTTGTGACTGACTTGTTTCACTTAGGATAAGCTCCTCAAGGTTCATCCACTTGTAGCACGCATTAGGATTTCCTTCCTTTTTCAGGCTGAGTAATATTCTATTGTATTTAATTAGTCCCTTAACATTCCATTATTTTATTGTCAGCTTACTTTTGAATTTTTTGTCCTGCATCCTCCCACTGGAATCAAGCTTCCTGAGGGCAGGGAGTGTCTTCCTTGTTTTATTGTGCTCCCGGTGCACGGTAACACGGTCAGCACAGGATTGGAGCTTGATAAATATGTATTCACTGCATAAATGAATACTCAATCCCAGAGATTCCTCCTGTTGGTTCAGTGTGGTAGAGTTTACAAGGCGAGGCAAACCCCATTTCCTCAATATCCCCAGAGGGTAAGTCCCAGGGTCACACGGCTGGTAATAGGTCAAGCAAGAGATCCAAGCCGGGTCCTTGATCACCAGGCCTAGTGCTCTTTGGACTGGACCATGTTGTCTCCCTTAGTCGTAACTGACCTTAACCTCAGTCGGCTTGATGGGCCTACCTGCTCATGTACACAGAAAACAGGGGTATATCCACCAGGTTCTGAGCCATCATATTGTCGAACACTGGGGTCACCCCTCCCACAGCCAAGGAGGGGTATCCCAGGCCCAGAATTCCATCAAACTCTGCGTTCACAAAGGTCTGGCCAGGCTCCGTGACACTCTCTCCAAATTGCTGGCCGACCACAAGAAGTCCTTCCACCTAATGGGAGAAAGCCGGAAAGAAAACTTCATGGGAGATCTTTGGCAAAGAGTCTCAGATTCCCAGATTCTCCCTCTGGCCCAAACAGAATTCTTCCCCCACCCGAGCTTTCTTGATTCAATGTGCACAGTCATTTCATTCCCACAACCTTGATTTTTTAATGTAAACTTTAAGAAGTTGAAGTATATTACAGAAATTGTAAGGGTACAGTGCGGAGCATTTTCACAAACCATTCACCCATGTCAGCAAGCTCCCAAACTGGAAGCCCCTTCATGTGCCCTGTAAATCATGGTACCTTTCCTCAAGGATAAGCCATCTCCTGATTTCCCCATATATATTGCCTTTGCCTCTTGAATTTTATACCAATGGAATCATAGGATGAATTCTTTTTTATATGGCTTCTGTCACTCAACATACTAGTGCGTTCTGTTGTAGCTTTGTTCACTGTCACTGGTATCTTATGGTATGAATACATCATCATTATCCATTCTACCATTGATGGATATTTGGGTTGTTTCTGGTATTGACTACTGCTAACAGTACTGCTTGTACATGTCTTTTGGTGAACATGTTGAGTATATGCCTAGGAGCAAAACTGCTAGATAATAAGGTATGTGAGTGTTGTTGCTTAAATAAACACTGGCAATGAGTTTTCCAAAGTGACTGTACCAACTGACGTTTCCAATACCAATGTCTGAGAGTCCCAGTTGATTTGGGTCCTCACCAATACTGGATATTACCTATCTTTTCCATTTTAGTCCTTTTGTGGATATGCAGCGGGTTATGATGTGGTTTTAATTTGTCTTTCCCAATGACTAACGAAACCGAATATTTGGCTATCCTCTTGTGTGAAGTGGGTTGTCTGCATTTTTCTTATTGATTGGTAGGAGTTCTTTATTCTGGAATCAAGTCCTTTTTTGGATAGATGTATTACAAATATCTTATTACAGACTTGGCTGGTGTTTTTCGGCGAGCAGAAGATATGAATTACAGTGTAGTCAAATTTACCATTTTCTCCCTCTTTTATTAACAGTTTTTGTAATGTGTTTCAGAAATTTTTGCCTGAGGTCATAAAGACATTTTCCTGTGTTTTCTTCTAAAAGCTTTCTTATTTCACTTTTGACATCCACAGCTACAATGTATTGGAAGGTTTGATGATGTGTGAGGTAGGAGCCAAGATTCTTTTCTTTGTTTGTTTGTTATATGGGTAGCCAAATGAGATAATACCATGTAATAAATATGCTGTCATTTCCTCCACTGCACTGCAGTTTCATGTTCAACATAATTCAGAGTAGTTTCTTAATTTTCTATTTTGTTCCATTTGCTGTTTGCTTATCTTGTGTCAATACCACATTATTTCAATTACTAGAGCTTTGTAATAGGTCTTACTATTTGTAGTGTGGTTCTTCATCTAGATTATCTTGGTGTATTACATATCCACATAAATTTTAGAATTAGTTCATCAATTTCTAATAAAAATTGCCATTTTTTTTGATTAACAAATCTATAGATCAATTTGAATAAACTTGGACCTGTCCATAATACTGGGTCATGAAATACTGAGTCATTTTAATTTATGTAGATCTTCCTTAATTTCACTCAATAATGATTTGTAGTATGTTTAGAGTAGAGACCTCGAAATGAGTTTTGTTAAATTTATGTGTAGGTATTTGGTGTTTCTGATGTTATTATAAATAATGCCGTTAAATATCTATTTTCCAGGGGTGCCTGGGTGGCTCAGTCAGTTAAGCATCTGACTTTGGATCAGGTCATGACTTTGTGGTTTGTGAGTTCAAGCCCTGCATTGAGCTCTGTGTTGACAGCTCAGAGCTTGAAGCCTGTTTTTGGATTCTGTGTCTCCCTCTCTCTTTGCTCCTTTCCCACTCACATTCTGTCTCTCTCTATATCTCAAAAATAAATAAACATTAAAAAAGTCTATTTTCCATCTTTTCCTGATATATAGAAATTCAGATGATTTTGTTTGTTAATCTAGTATTCAACAACTTTGCTAATTAATTATTAACCCCAACTGTCTGTAGATATTTTTGGATTTTTTACATATGGAATTTTGTCATGTGTGAATAATGACAGTGTAACTTCTTCCTTTATAATCCTAATACCCTTACTGTCTTACTGAACCGAGAGTGAGCATCTTTGACTCATTCTTTTTTTTTTTTTTTCCTTTGCCTTAACTCGTTCCTGAAAGCCTGCCACCAGGCTTTCTGCCCCGTGCACCGTTCCTGTGTCGGATTCCTCCTCGCTGCCTCTCTAGAGCTCTGCACACTGAGCAGACTGGCCCACTGCCAAGCAGGGCATGCTACTGCCTCCTGTCCAGGCATTCCCCTTTCCCTGGAAGCCGACTCCTGGTTTCCACTTCTTCCCGAGGCAGATCTGAAACTGGCCCCTAACAGCTCTGAAAAATATTCTGTCCCCCAAGTTTCTGGCCAAAAGAGAAAAGATGAAGGAATTGTACTCACATAGACTTGGTCGGTCCCAATGATTCCAGACAACCTCCCAGTGCCGTACTGAATGGAGAACTGACTCCCCACGGCGCCGTATGTGGTGGACTGGGAAGGGTAGAACCTGGAGTGTGTCTCTGGAAAAACAAGGATGCTGCTCTTTCCTGGGACATCAGCTCACCGCCTCCGTCCCTAAACCTCAGAGATGCAGGGTCTCTTCCCTCAACTCCCAGGATTGAGTGGAGGCCCCTAGAAAGGTTGACCGTGGCCTTCGTTAGTTAGCTACTACATTCTCCTCCAGCCACATGCGGTGGCCTAAGTGGGGACCAAACAATTGTCCCTGGGCAAACGTGACTGCTCACAGTGACCTCATGAGGCACACCAAGATAAGCGTCACGGAACAGGCGCCAGCAGAAGTCTCTGCCAGCTAGTGTGGGTCAGAGTCTGGTATTCACAAGAAAGTCAGGGATAAATAAATACCATTCCAGGCAGTTACTCTCAATTCCTTGCCTAACCTGTAGACACCTAATTTTGGGGTTTTCTGAGACACTGTGTCTCTAGAATTTATCTAGCATAGACTAACACGTCTTTCCTTAGCCCTTCTCTTTCCAATGCTAACAGCGACGTCTGAGTTACCTCTGGCCAAATAGACGCACCCCTACATTGTGCCCCACCAGCACCACCTCTGATATCCTGGGAGGTAGGCCACCAAGCCCTTTAGAAGCAGGTGAATAATCACCACTAGAACCCAACCCACCTACCTGCCCAGAAACAGCCATTGAATGAAAATTTCCCCCACCTTATTTTGGGTGTTCCAAAGGGAGTGAGTCATTGTGTGCTCAAAAAGATTTGTATCAACTTTGTGTTTTCAGTGGCTGAGTTTTCCCCCATTAATTCTGGTCATTATGAAAGTTGCTGGCTTGGATAGCAGTCAGATTTTAGCTCTGTCCTGGCTCAGTCTTTTCTTCACCATTGGTGAAAGTCCCAGGGTGGACTCAGAGGTGGAGAGAGGGGAAGCTGGCATGTCATGGATGGCCAGCTTCTGGAAATCAAGCTCCCTTCCCCCAGAAGGCCGGGCCTCAGCTGCCATTGACCCTGGCCCTACTTACTGCAGGCTGGGCTTGTGCAGTACACGGAAGGGACCCAGAGGTTGGAGGAGCCAGTGTCAAAGATAACAGTGAAGTTCTGCGGTGGAGAGCCAATGGAGATGGTGCCAAAGTATTCTGTCTGTAGGGGAAGGAGGGAAGGAAGGAGAGTGTAGGTGGTGGGAAAGGGGAAGGTGCTCACCAGGGGGCCTCGGGAGAGCTCTCCAGGGCCAGAGCCTGGGCTAGCACAGAGGAGCTTACAGAGCCTGAGGAGTGGCAACAAAAGGGAGAAAGAGAAGAGAAAAATCTACAAGGGAGGAGATCAAATCGAGCCTCCAGCCCCTGCCAAATCTTTAGCTTTTGTTTGCATTATTCCTCATAATCACTTTGCCAGCAAGGCTGAAGAGGCAGTAAGGCCTGTGCTCTGCAGTCAAGGAAGGGAAGCTGGGGAAAGTTAAGTCATGTCCAAGGGCACACAGCAGGGCCCCTCTGACTGGGATGCATGCCCTGCTCACGCCTTTTCTTTTGCAGAGAGCTCCGTGCATTTGGGCACATTGGGGCTTCCTCGGTCAAATCCACAAGTACCCAGATGATCAGTCCCTATGGGATATCCGAGAGGAGAAATCCACACTGACCTTCAGTGTTGCTGGCCCACACTGGCCATGCACACAGGCCAAGCCATCCCTCCACCTCCCCCACCCCCAGCCCCTGCCCCAGGACTCCTCACATCCATGTAGTTGATGAGGGGCTCGTTGGCACCCTGTGTCGCCGTGCAGGCCTCGGTGTACTGGATCATGTCCAAATTCTGGGCTTTCCAGAACTCAGAGAGCTGGCCCCGTGCCCGTAGCTTCTTCCGGAGGGACGGATGCCTTCTGAGGGGCACCCTGAGAGGAGATGTGAGGAGATGTCTTTCTGTCCCTCTCGGACCCTGCCCTCTCCCCACCCCATTTTTCTGGAGGTAAATTGGGAAATGACACTGGAGAACATTTGCAAGGCAGCAGGCCAGAGTGGGGCCAGGACTCATGCCCTTTCTGCCCCCAGCCTGTCAGTCTGGCCTCTGACTCCTGAAGATTCTTAGAATCTTAGACTCGAAGTGGCCCTCCCTCTCACAAACAAGCTCCTTGAGATCTAAGAAAATGTTTTGCAATTTTACATGAACCTCACAAAGGGCTGATGTAAAGGGACAGAAAAGGTTTGGGGTTAGCCACGATCTGTCTTTCGAGCAAGGACTTGGTCCTGTGAGCTCCACACCTAAGCTGCAGATTCCTGCTCTTTACTAACATGAGAAGCTCCCGGGGGCTTGGTGGTGGAGAGGCGGAGGCAGAGGGGTGGCTTGTCGTGGGCTGGGGTTAAGGCCAACACAAGGTGGCCCTCAGTTTCTCCTCCTCTTCAATTCCCCATCATCTTTCCTCTCCCAGGGCAGCCGAAGCTTGAGGACAGGGAGCTGCCCCCGCTGCACCCAGGGCTGGGGACGTGGCCTCACCTGTGGAGGGCTTTTTGAGTCAGTCCCAAGTCCAAGAGCACCAGCAGCAAAAGAACGAGTGTTTTCATTGTGGGGCTAACCAGCAGCTTCTTTCTTGCTCTGTCGCGGACTTCCTCGCCCCTTCTCCTTTCTTCTCTCCCACAGGCCAGTCGGGACCGATCAGATCTACCCTGCCCAGCCCGGTCTGAGGGCCCAATGATAAGGCGTCTTGCGTCAATAGCCAGGCCCCGGAACAAACACAGTGCGTATAACAGGGTGTTTCTCTTCCTCCCCTCATGCCCTCTCCCTCCCGCAGGGGCAGGGTGGGTCTGGGATGGGACTAGGGGCTCTGTGCACCCTCAAATAGTGAGAGGGCTGTGCAGGTTCAGCTTCTCCTTGAGTTTTTGGTGTCCTACCCTGCTCCCTAGAAACCCTGCACTCATCACCCGAAAGAGCAATGTGCCCCTCTACTAGTGGTCTGGCTGAGGACTCCGGGGTGGGGGGGTAGGGAGGTGTGGAATCTCAGTCATCACATGTGGGGCCACCCAAAATATCAGTCAGGTTGTTTTCTCTGTATTTCCTAGTCTCTCCTTGCTCCTCCAGGAGCCTCAAGGGGCAGCTGACCCTCCCTCAGTCCACTTTGAGGCAGAAACTCGCATTCCTCAAAGCCCCTGAAGTGGGAGACTGGGCTTGTGGGGTTAGTTTTTCGGACCCCAAGGACTTGATGAATTTGGGGCTACGGGGAGGAGGGGGTGTTGGAGAGGAATACAGACACAGCCCTAGAGGGGGCTGGGAGGTCCTGGACGCAGCGGGGCAGGGGGCCATGATTCGGCAGCAGGTATCTGTACTACTTTGCTGCGGCTTCCATGACAACTTAGCGCAGCTTGGAGGCTTGACAGAAATTTATTTTATGGTGATTCTGGAGGCTAGACATCCAAGATTAAGGTAGAGGCAGGGTCGGTTTTTCTGGAAGCCTCTTTCCTTGACTTGTAGAGATGGCGGCCTTCCCACTTCCCATGGGCTTCCCTCTGTGTGTGTCTGTGTCCTGGTTTCCTCTTCTTACCAGTCATATTGGATCAGGGTCCAGCCTAAAGACCCCATTTTAACATAGTTACCGCTTTAAAGTCCCTGTCTCCAAATACAGCCACATTCTGAGGTTCTGGAGGTTAAGACCTCAACATAAGAATTTGGGAGGATACAATTCGGCCCATAACCATGTCCAAAGAGAGAAGGACCTTCAGTCTGTCATGTGGAGTAGGGAGTGATGGGGTTCAGTGCTCAGTTACCCTCATGTGCCTAGCAATTGCTATGAACCCATCTCTATGGCCATCCCACCTTCTAAACAGAGGCTGGGCTTTATCTCCTTGAGGGAGGATGGAGGGTGGTGAGAAGGAACACCTTCTCCTGACCATGACCCTGATCTAGGTTTACGGGATGCTCTGAGCCAAGGCAGTAGAGGCCAGCACCACCGTCACACTTACCAACACATCCTAGCCATGGAGTAAAGACAGAGGACCAGAGTTCAGGTGAGCAGTGAAGCCACAGCCAACAATCCGACAGTGTCCTAACAGCGTCTGTGGGTTTCCACGAAGCAGACAAACTTGGAGGTTGGAGCTAAGTTGAGTCCTGCCTGGAGCTCCAAAAGTGTAAAAGGACATCAAAAGGACTTAGGGAACAGACTGGCCCCTTGAAACCCTGATTCCAAGGGAACAGAGCCTCTTTAGCATTTGCTCAGCTCACAGTCCTCTTTGACCCATCACTGGGGAGGAACGTCTCTCCCCTAGAAGGGTAGCAGGAGCCAGAAGTGGCTAGATGTTGAGATAATTTCTGTTAGCATTATGCTCTGTCATGGTTGGCCCATAACTGCCCAACTGCTGGGAACCTCAGTCCTGTTATCTGCCAAATACTCTCCCTACATTGTTGAGTTTTAAGAAGGATTCAAGAACCAAAATAAGGTATGTGGGAGTAATCAAAAACCTGCAATGTGTCATCAGACTGAAGATCTTCACTATAAAAACTTTGCACCGGAAGGTGGCTTCTTACTGCCAGGGCAGCCCACTTATACAGAACATGAGGACAGGCCTCCTCAGTCCAGTCCAGGGGTCTTTCTGCTCCAGAATTATCATCACTAATATTGAACAGTTGACATGAACCTAGCTGTACCCCTCCCGCCTCACCTAGCTTCCAGGCCAGTCCCCACCGCCCCCTGGCCTCTGTTCGTTGTGAGTGGAGGGTTTGGCTGGCTCAGGCCAGAAAACAAGCTGGCTGGTGTGTGCAGCTGTGGGCCACCTGGCCCCTGACGGGATCAGAGCCATCCTGGATTGTCCTTGAGGAGTTGCTGGGTCTGGCTCGGTTTTGGAAAGTTTGACACAGGCTAGAAGCAGGACGCTGGGCATGTTTGTCAGAACGAATGGGTTCTGTTCTCTCCAGAAACAACAGGGAGCTCGCAGATTTCTGGATCCTCGAATCCTAGGACCAAATGTCGCTGTGGACCATTTGCGAACACAAGCCCTTGGACGCGTGCATGATTGTGTGTGTGGTAACAGGTGGGCAAAACCCAGAGCATAATATGGGCAATGGTCCTGTCCTTCAGCACGGGGCGAGGGGCTCTGGAGAGCGAGAGACCCTCAGGGGTGTGGGTTGGAGGCTGGTCCGATGCAGAGTTTTGTCTGTTTTCAGAGCATTTGAAAGCTCGTGGTGTGACCCTATCCAATCAACTTCTTGTCTCTGGAGCTTCAGCTTCAGAAGATAAATTACTAATGAGGACAGTTGCTCAGTGCTCTGTGGAAATCAGCTTTATGAAGTCTCCAGAGACAGGGTGTCCGTGTAAGACACAAACAGCTGCTTCTCCTTCAGGCTTAGCTGGCTCCTGCCCGGAGCAGAGCCAGCAATCTGGGATGCTCTTGGCCCTGGCTCCGGCAATATCACCAGCTCTGCGTGAATGCGACCGACTGGAAAATGTCCCAGCCTCCTTTCTGCTTGAAGCTGATGAATGAAGGAAAGTCTACTGTGCTTTGCGTGGTATGGTAGAAAGAGGCCTGGGGTGGGATGCCTGGATCTAGTTTTGGCTTTGCCACTAACTGGTCATATGACCTTGGATTAATCATTTTTCTCTGAATCTAGTTTCCTTGTCTGTACAGTGAAAAGGATGGATTGGGTAATAATAACAAGGAACATTTGGGGGCACAAGACTACGTGCCAGGCTCTGAGCTAAAGACCTTAGGAGCATTAGCTCATTCTACCCTTACACCAGTCCTAACAGGCAGGTATTATTTTAAAGTCCATTTTACAGATGAGATCACTGAGGCACAGAGAGTTTAAGCAACTTGCACAAGGTACTGTAATCAGGATTCAAACCCAGGTTTGCCTGACCTTAAAGTTGATGATCCGTATTGGGTGATCTCGAGGGGCTGATATTCAAGAATTTCTTCCTGGAAGAGAAAGACCAAGAAGAGAGAGGGTGGGAGGGAGGAGGAGTGGGGAAGAGGGGGAGAGAGAATAGTTTCCTGTGTGATGGAAACTTTGAGGCCTTTTATTTTATTTTTTATTTTTTATTTTTTTAAGGAATTCTTTTTTTAAAAACATTTTTATTTATTTCTAGGAGAGAGAGAGAGAGAGACAGCGTGAGCAGGGGAGGGTCAGAGAGAGAGGGAGACACAGACTCTGAAACAGGCTCCAGGCTCTGAGCTGGCAGTCAGCACAGAGCCCGATGTGGGGCTCGAACCCATGAACCACGAGATCATGACCTAACCGAAAGTCGGACGCTTAACCGACTAAGCCACCCAGGCGCCCCTGAGGCCTTTTAAATGTAAGAAGAGAGAGGGGTGTGTGCTGGGTGGAGGGTGGTGGTGAGTTGCTGTGTGATTAGAAATCTTGTCATTGCTTGTTTTTTGGCAAATATTTTCTACTTTGCCTTCAAAGAGCGTCTCAGCAAGGATCATTACAGGTGCGAAAACTCCCCACCCCATGTACCCCTCTGCACGACCCAGACACTGAATTCTGAAAACTTAAAGTTTAAGGTGATAGATCCATTTGCCAGTTGCTGAAAAAAGAGCTCCTGGCACAATGGTTTGCTTTTCCCAGGGGCCTGATCCGTTTCGGGTTGGTAAAGCCCCTTGTTTTCACACAATGGGAAAACAGAAGGATCTAATGCGTCCGGCATCTCACCACATCAGGAATTCAGTGTGAATCATTTCCAAAACGCCTGTCAACCTTATTCTGGGAAAGTGCCTTTAGGACCAGAAATTATTGCAGTTCAGCCAGCAGACGACACAAGCATCGGGAAGGTTTCTTACCTGAATACCGCCTGTGTGTGCGTGTGCCCTCGTCCCTGGGCTTGCCAGGGATCAGGGCTGCACACTGACAGCGCCAGTCTCTGTGTTTGCTACTCGGCACAGGCGTTGAAACCAAACAAGTAGGGTCTGGAGTCCAACCCCACCACTTAGGTAGATGTGTGCTATTGAGGTCGTTTGGAACATCAGATTCCTCTGCTGTAGGAAAGAAACCGTGATGTCCTCACAGGACGATGTGAGGACTCCATGGTCTCATGGAAGATGTCCCACCCAGCCCAGCCCCTGACACCCAGTTAGCACTTAGCACCAGTGCCCTGGCTAACCCGCATAGACCGGGGCAGGTGCCAGACACTGACTATGCCCATGTGTAGGCTGCTCTACGTGCTTAGAATATCCTCACTCAAGAAATTCTCTCAACAACCTCATGAGGTAAATGGCCCCAGCGAGGCTAAAGAATTTGTCCAAGGTCACACAGCTGGGAATGATGGAACTGGGCTTGAACCCAGAGTCTTTCTCTGAGTCTGTGATCTTTTGCAGCGGTCGCTGCTGTCTGTCGTCTACACGTACCTGTTCACTGGCTGAAATACATTGTGGAGACCATCCAACCTTTTGTGTCTTTTAGTGGTTCAGGAAAGCTCTCAAGGCTTCTGCCAGTCCTCGGCGCTTTCTGTGTGATCAGAGACTTGACCATTTAAAGGCCAGGAAATGAAAATGCTCTCTGACCCTTCGTTTCTTTATCTGTAAAATGAGTTTGTTAGAAAGATCAATAAAAGTACATGTGAAAATGCAAGATGCACAGTGGGTGTGCAATAAACACCTGATTAAAGTTTCATCATGAGGGGAAGAGAGATTATACTTAAGCAATTGTAACAGAAATCTGACTCCGTCCTTCGTCACCTCTGTGGGTTTTCATCGTCAGGCTTCTAGTGACAGGGTTCTCCCCCGAGAAGTGCTGTTCTCTTTCATCTTTTCCTCTGGAGTGAACCCCTGAACTTCTGCGCATGCCCGGAGGGTAGGATCTAGGCTGTGGCCGAATAGGGACAAGGCATAACTTTAATCTCGGAATCCTTTTTTTTTTTAATGTTTATTTATTTTACTTTTTAGAGAGAGTGAGAGAGCGAAAGCACAAGCAAAGGAGAGGCTGTGTGTGTGTGTGTGTGTGTGAGAGAGAGAGAGAGAGAGACAGAGAGAGAGAGACAGAGAGAGAGAGACAGAGAGAGAGAGACAGAGAGAGAGAGGGAACACAAAGCAGGCTCCAGGGTTCAATTTGTCAGCACAGACCTCGAGGGGTTTGAACTCACAAACTGTGAGGTCATGATCTGCGCAGTAATCAGATGCTTAACTGACTGAGCCACCCAGGTGCCCTTCAGAATCTTTTTTAGTAAGTTTGTCTCCATTCCTTAAACCCGTTGTCCTGTTCCTGATCCATTAAATACCTTGGAACCCCCAGGAGGAAAGCACATACTAAAGATGTGATTAAGATTGTGTCTAAGGCAGGACTGAGATACTTGTCTGAGGGTCCCTCCTGGCTTAACAAACTTCTCTGATCTGAGAGCCCCCAAAGGAAGCCCCATTTTCAAAATCTTGGCAAACACTGTTCATTTACTCACAGCAATCAGGACACAGCCTCAAGGCGTTTTGTCAGAGATGAGAAATCCAAGGCTTCAAGAGAGCTTTCCCCACAAAGGGCAGAAGCAAGTACAGGAAACCGGGGGCTTTCCACACCAAACTCTCACACAGATGTGTTCCCTGGGGTGGTTGTGGCAAGAGGTGCCAGTGGCTGGAACGCAGCGGAGATGGGAGGCCAGGAAAGCAGCGGTGAGCTTAGACTTGTTCCGGACACAGAACCCACAGGCCGCGATACTGAACTGGATGTAGCCAAAGAAGGGATGGATCAAGAATGACTCCTGGAATCTTGACACACTTAGTCTTGTGCAAAATGGTGTTGGGTCTGTGTTGTTTATCTGCTAAGTGTTGTTTGCAATGAGAAAGCTTGAAAATGGTGTCAGGAAGACTAGCTAAAAAATTACGGTATCTCTACAGATGGAATGCTGTGCGAGCATAACAAAATAATAAAGAAACTTGAGGATAGATAGTTGGGTTAAAAAGTCTATAACATTACGTATAGTATGTTACCATTTGTATAAAATAAAGGGAGGGGGATATGTATGTGCTTACACATGCAGAAAATATCTCTGGTGGGATATATACCAAGAAACGGGTTTCTTGACATCTGGTGTCCCCTTGCTTGAAATTCCACCATTGTTCACTTAGCCCCTAGAGTGAGGCATTACCCTCTTAGCGTGGTGCCTTGCCCCTAGTAAGCTCTCAATAAATCTTAATAAGCTATTCTTTTTATTTGGGCTTTTAAAAATGCAAATATCCCTGGGAAAGATGGCCCCCGGAGTCATAAACTCCTTAGTAGTATGAATTTGGTTCTCAGCGGGAATAGTTAAAGAAGGACCTTAGGGTGAGGGTGGGCGTGGAGAAAGTGTTTCCAAAAAAAAAAGAAGAAGAAGAATGCTAGGGAATCTAAAGCAAATCTCAGTTTGTGGTTTTGCTGAGGCCCACACCTGCACGGCCTGATGAGTGCTCTGCAAGCCGCACCAGCCATTGGCTTCTCATTTTGGGGGCTGTGAGGCTCCCTCCGAGCCCAGCCAGGCAGTGGAGGAAATGAAGAGGCTCTCAAGGGAGGGGCAAGGAGAAAGGATGGGGTAGGGTGAGCTGCCACCGCCACCCACCACGCCACCGCCACCCGCCACGCCACCGTGAGAGCAGCTGCCTCTGCAAGACAGAGGGCTCCTCCCACTGCTGATGGTGCTCCTCCGGGAGGCAGGTAAGTGGTTCTGGGGAAGCTGAGAGTCCGCTTTCAGTTCCTTTCCTATTTGTCTGGAATCTGGGCACACCTGTGATACAGTGGGCACTCTGTGGCTTAGAGGGATTAGAGCAAGGCACCCTCACCTTTCCTTCAACTGTACATACATCTTCGATCCCCAAATCGGATGCACAAGCTGACAGCTGTGTGTGCAGATAATGGAGAGGAGTGCTCTCCTTGTGGCTGGAATCCGTCTAAAGGCTTATCGGAAAAGGACTGAACTGCAGGTTTAATGCTTTATGATGGGCCGTTTGGGAACCTGCAGGCAAATGTGTACTGGGGGACTGACGGATGTGTCCATCTGTCCTAGATTCCAAACTAGACGGTGAGGACATGAAGGCAGGAGCCATGCGCTAGCCTAGACTTTTTGGTCCCCAAACCCAGCACAGTGCTTGGTACATGGGGATTTGTCTGCACCTGCATGTGCAATACGGTGAATCCCCGAAATGTGGCTAGTCCAAGTTGAGCTGTGTTGTGGCTATAAAATGTGTACTGATCTCGAGGACTTGATAGGAAAGGAGAACAAAAAAAAGTCAATAATTTTTACATCAGTATAGGTTAAAATAATCATTTTTGATGTATCCGGTTAAATAAGAAAAATACATTTTTAATGTTCATTTATTTTTGAGAGAGAGAGAGACAGAGATAGAGAGGCAGAGAGAGAGGGAGACACAGAATCCAAAGCAGGCTCCAAGCTTTGAGCTGTCAGCACAGAGCCAACATGGGCCTCGAACTCATGAACCATAAGATTGTGACCTGAGCCGAAATCAGATGCTTAACCGAATGAGCCACCCAGGAGCCTCAAATAAAATGTATGATTAAGATTAATGTCATCTGTTTCTTTTTGCTTTTTTAAAATGTGGCTGCTACAACATTTTAAATTACGTGTGCAACTTGCATTACATTTCTCTTGGACATCACTGGCCTGTACTGCCCTGACCTTTGTTCTACCCTTCCTTCTCTCTCCAGCTCTCTGATCAGACTACAGATGCCCTTCACCCTGAGGCCATATAAATAAAGGCCTCAGAATCTTTTATGGGCTAGAGTAAGATCTCCTGTGTATTTTATATTTGTTGAATCACTGTTTATACCTTAACAAGTGTGTTGCTCGTACAATGTAATCTATAGCCATATACCCTTTGTTCTAAGATAAAGGAATTCAGATGACAGCAAGTGGGAGGGGGACTGATTTTATTAAGCACCAGCCTCACAAATATTTTCTCCTTTAAATTTATTTTCCTGCCAGCTCTGCAGGGTAGGCATTATTTACTTTTTCAGATAAAGAAACGGAGGCTCGGAGGGCTCCGATAACTTGTCCAAGATCGCCCGCCTAGTGTGAGGCGCGGGGTCAGGACTTAGAAACGGATATGCCTGGCTCCGAAGGCCAGTTCTCCCCCCACGGATGGCATGTGGCTTCAGTTTTGCATACTTGAAATAGAGCCTAAGAAGCTCCCCACTATCTGTACGCTCCTATTTTGTCTGCGCAGGAAAGGAGCCCATTGGGGACCGTGGATGATCTCTTTATCACTGATTTCTAGATCGGGCAAGGAGCAAGTCCAGGGCTGGTTCTCAGAATGCCTAGGAACATTCTTGTCCTGGCATGGCCCCCAGTGGAACTAAGTGGCCTAGGATGCATAGCTTCCACCTCTGGAAACAAAGAGGACTTTTACCGGTTGTGATTCCAAACCCACTGGCTGGGGAAGCAACATGAGGCTGCTTTTGTTGCTTAATCCTGAATGGGTTACACCTGGAGTTGACGATTTTTTTTTCTAAATCAAGGTTTGTTTGTTTTTTTTAACACACCGTGAACCTGTTATTTCCTTATGTCAAGATTTCTGTTGAGTGTGATGAAAACGAACTTCCAGATAAGGGAGTCCACGTTGTGTGGGTGGGCAGGAAATCTCAGGTTCATTTTCAGGGATTAGGGGTCTTTTGATGACTGCCCATGCGGTTAGTATTTTCCAGAGCTGTTTCATACATACTGCGGCACGTATTGAAATTTCGATCTGGTATCATTGCTCTAATGACTAGAAATCCTCATTATCTATTTAGCAGATGGGAGAGCAATGCCAAGTCTCTCCATAAGCCTGCTTATTAATCCTCCCTGAAAAGCCGATTTATAAGAGTGACATCAAAGCTGGGACGCCCCAGGAGCGCTCTTTTTAGGACTGACAGCCCGTCCCCTCGCTCCATCTGAATGTGAAGAGCAAGTTGCAGCTCTGATTAGTGTACAGGCCGTCAGGCATCCCCGTCCCCAGCTCAGGCCCAGCTCAGACGCCTTTATCCAACGCGCACTGATGGCTGCGGACAAGCCCTCTGAAGATGAATTTTCCGGATGAATTGACATTTCTTGTTCCCAGTCTCTGGAGAGTAAATCCCAGTGGCCTGCAGTAGTTAGTTCTTCTAAATGGATCGCAGGGTGAATAGTGATTTTTATCTATCCAACTTGGCAGGCAGAACTATAAATTAACTCACTGTCAGATTGTGAGGCCTTGATGTTAAAAGGAATGGGTTGGGGAATGCACCCCTGATCTCAATCCCTTTGAAACGTTGTTCTGGGCTTTGTGGTGGGGAAAAGGGACAGACAGAATCCTTAGTAAGGTTTTGAAAACCTGCTTCTCCTTTGTTGCTATTAATTTCTTCACGAATTAAATTTTATGAAATCGTGGTCTGTATGATACTGAGCATCAGGCATGATTTTAAAGTTGTGTGTCTATTTATATACACACTTTGTAACCCTCTTGGTGGGCCCTTTTTACTGAATTCTATCCTGTCTCATTTCCTTGACATTTCTGGGAATAAGTTCACTCAACTTCTATTTATCTAAAAATTCATTTAGTGTATTTTCCTGTTTGAGGAATATTATTAACGGATATAGAATGTTTTTTATTGAAGGGGTGCCTGGGTGGCTCAATGTCTGACTTTGGCTCAAGTCATGATCTCACAGTTCCTGGGTTCGACCCCCATGTCAGGCTCTGAGCTGTCAGCACAGAGCCTGGAGCCTGCTTTGGAGTCTCTTCCTCTCTCTCTCTGCCCCTCTCCTGCTCATGCTCTGTCTCTGTCTCAAAAAAAAAAAAAAAATTTAAAATTTTTGAAAAAAGAATGTTTTTTATTGAAATGTAGTTGACATACAGTTATATTAGTTTCAGATGTACAACATAATGATTCAACAATTCCACACATTCCTCAGTGCTCATCATGCTGGTGATGGAGTCAGCATCTGTCAGCAAATGGCACTATTACAGCCTTGTTGACTATATTTCCTATGCTTGATTTCTAATCTCTGTGACTTATTTATTTTGCATCTGGGAGTTTATGCCTCTTAAGCTCTATTTCACTCATCCCCCCATCTCCTGCCCCTTTGGCAACCACCAGTTTGTTCTCTGTATTTAAGAATCTGTTGTGTGGTGGTTTTTTTTTTGGTCTCTTTTTCCTTTGTTCATTTGTTTTGTTTCTTAAATTCCACATATGAGTGACATCATATGGTATTTGTCTTTCTCTGACTTATTTCACTTACCATTATACTCTCTTGAGTCCGTTCATGTTGTTGCAAATGGCAAGATCTCATTTTTTATGGTTGAGTAATATTCCATTGGATGTATATACCACATCCTCTTTATCCATTCATCTATAGATGGATACTTGGGTTGTTTCCATAACTTTGCTGTTGTAAATGCTGCAATAAACATAGGGGTGAATCTGGGTGCCTGGGTGTCTCAGTTGGTTAAGCATCTGACTTCGGCTCAGGTCAGGATCTCGTGGCTCACGAGTTCGAGCCCCTGCATTGGGCTCTGTGCTGACAGCTCAGAGCCTGGAGCCTGCTTCAGATTCTGTGTCTCCCTCTCTCTCTGCTCCCCACCCCTACTTATACTCTATCTCTCTCTGTCTCTCTCTCTCTCAAAAATAAATTAAAAAAAATACAGGGGTGCATATATCTTTTTGATATACTGGTTTCATTTTCTTTGGACAAATACCCAGTAGTGGAATTGCTGAATCATATGATATTTCTTTTTTTTTTTTTTAAATTAATACATTTATTTATTATTTCTTTTTTTTTAATGTTTTTTATTTATTTCTAGGAGAGAGAGAGACAGCGTGAACAGGGGAGGGTCAGAGAGAGAGGGAGCCACAGACTGAAACAGGCTCCAGGCTCCGAGCTGGCAGTCAGCACAGAGCCCGATGTGGGGCCCGAACCCACGAACCGCGAGATCATGACCTAAGCGAAAGTCGGACGCTTAACCGACTAAGCCACCCAGGCGCCCCAGAATCATATGATATTTCTATTTTTACTTTTTTTTGGGAAAGCTCCACACTGTCTTCCACAGTGGCCGCACCACTTTGCACTCTTGTTAACAGTGCTAGAGGGTTCTCTTTCCTCTACATTCTCACCAACACTTGCTTTTGCTTGTCTTTCTGATTCTAGCCATTTTGACAAGTTTAAGGTGATATCTCATTGTGGTTTTGATTTGCATTTCCCTCATGATTAGTGATGTTAAACAGCTTTTCATGTGTCTGTTGGCAATCTGTATGTTTCCTGTGGAAGAATGTCTGTTCAGACCCTCTTCCCATTTTCAATCAGATTATTTTCTTTCTTTCTGCTGCTATTGAGTTGTAGAAGTTCTTTATATACTCTGGATATTAACCTCTTATCAGATATGTCATTTGCAAATATCTTCTCCTATTCAGTGGATTGTCTTTTTGTTTTGTTGGTGGTTTTCTCTGGTGTGCAAAAGCTTCTAATTTTGCTGTAGTTCCAATAGTTTTTGCCTTTGTTTCCCTTGCCTAAAGAGACATATCTAGAAAAATGTTTCTACAGCTGATGTCAAAGAAATTATTGCCTGAGTTTCATGGTTTCGGGTCTTACATTTAGGTCTTTAATCCATTTTGAGCTTATTTTTGTGTATGTTGTAAGTAAGTGGTCCAATTTCATTCTTTAAAACAAATTTTTTTAATGTTTATTCATTTTTGAGAGACAGAGAGTGACAAAGCACAAGCAAGGGAGGGGCAGAGAGAGAGAGGGAGTCACAGATTCCGAACCAGACTCAGGCTCTGAGTTGTCAGCACAGAGCCTGGTGTGGGGCTCAAACTCATGAACCGCGAGATCATGACCTGAGCCAAAGTTGGATGCTTAATCAACTGAGCCAGCCAGGCGGCCCAAGGTCTCGTTTCATTCTTTTGCATGTTGCTGGCCAGTTTTCCCAACACCTTTTGTTGAAGAGAATCCCCATTATAGAGTCTTGCCTCCTTTGTCATGAGTTAATTGACCACACAAAGTTGGTCTATTTCTGGACTCTGCATTCTCTTCCATTGTCTGTTTGTGTGCCAGTACCACACTGTTTTGACTACTACAGCTTTGTAGTGCATCTTGAGGTTTGGGGTTGTGATGCCTCCAGCCTCATTCTTCTTTCTCGAGAAGGCTTTGGCTATTTGGGGTTTTAAAAAAGAGTTTGTCAAGTGTGCTTATTAGCAGCAAGTTCCTGTTGTCCAATGCATCCTGTGACTATTAACTAGTCAAAGACCCTTGCTCAGAACTGTGCAGCTGTAAGTAAAAGGAGGGAAACATTTCATATGAACAAAAGCCATATTGAGCTACTTCGGGAAAACAAGCTCTTTTGAAGATAGTCAACAACGGAAATCATCAAGATATATGCTACTTTCAAATTAATTTTTATTCTGTGAAAATCCATAAGAGAAGAAACCATAGGGTAAACTGCTGAGAGAAATTTCTGTGTCTTTTTAACTGGGTCGGGGGTAGTCTTTCAAGGCAGGGAACACACAGTAGGCACTTAATAGACTGAATAAACAGGATGTGGCAAGGAGCCCTTTGCTGACTTGCCATTCTCGGGCCTCTCACCCGGCTCCTAAAGCTGTTGGAAGGGTTCTGTGTCCTCAGAAACACAGAAGGGAATGTGGCACCCTCAAGCTCATTGGGTGGTAAAAGGCTAAGTGACATCCCTGTTTAGATGCAAGTCTTGAAATCCTGACAGAGCAGGCTTGGGTGCAATGGGGGGTGGGGTGGGGATGGAGAGGAGAGAGGGAAGGCAGAGGAATAGATGCAGGGAGTACAGTTCTGGTGAGGCCAGTGTTTGGTGCTTTCCCTGCAGCTGATGGTGCCCTGGGGGTGCGGTTGGAGGCTTCAGGGGGACAGGGTTGGACGCTCCTCTTCCCTCTGAGCAATCTAGCAAGGCCTTCCTACTAGCGGCTCGCATAGAAGACCAAGGGAAACTGGTTGGCATGTCTGGAGGGTGAGGGAGGCCGCAGGTCAGACTGGAGGGCAGAGGGCTGCGGGCAGGGGGTGGGAAGTGGGGGCTGTTATGGGAGGATCTCCGAGTTGTTGCAGAGTCGTTGCTCAAGGCAGCAAATTCTTCCTGAGCCGCTAGCCTTGCTCTCCAGACTCTCTCCTTCACAGGGTCCTTCTTACTTTACGACAGATATTTAATATCTACCCTACAGGGTGGCTTTGAATTTCAAAATGAGCTAAATATAAAGTGGCTCCAAAGAACCCCGGGGAGGCCGGGTGCCTGGCGCTTCAGATTAGGGTGGCATTTCCTCAAGTGTGTTTTAAAATAGTATCTCAGGAACGTGGAGATAGTCTAACCCTTGCTCATCAAAATAGGTTCATGGCAAAACAAAACAAAAGGAAAACCAACCCAGGTTCATTGCCAAGCTGCTTCCCTGACCTACATTAAAAGCAGGCGTTACTAGAAAGAGGTCAGAGCCGCAAGATAAGTTCTGGGCTTTTTCAGAGACAAGAAGAGACAAGATGCTCTGTGAATAGAAGGGAAAGCCTAGGGTTGTAAAATGAAGTTTTACCGTCATGAGAACTTGTTTTTTCCTCTAGGTTCACAGGCAGCTTCAACCATGCCCAGACTGCTTTTGACAAATCCATTAGCCGCTGAACACTTCTTTATTTTTATTTTTATTTTATTTATTTTTTTATTATTTTTTTAAAATGTTTTACTTATTTCTGAGAGAGAGAGAGAGAGAGAGAGAGAGAGAGAGAGAGAGACAGTATGAGCAGGGGAGGGTCAGAGAGAGAGGGAGATACAGAATGTGAAGCAGGCTCCAGACTCTGAGCGAGCCGTCAGCACAGAGCCCGATGTGGGGCTCGAACCCACGAACTGTGAGATCATGACCTGAGCTGAAGTTGGACCCTTAACCGACTGAGCCACCCAGGCGCCCCTGAAAGTGGAGATAGTTTTTAAAAAGAAGTGTTCAGGGCGCCTGGGTGGCTTAGTCGGTTAAGCGTCCGACTTTAAGCAGGTCATGATCTCGCGGTTCGTGGGTTCGAGCCCCGCATCCCGGGCTCTGTGTGACTGCCAGCTCAGAGCCTGGAGCCTGTTTCAGTCTGTGACTCCCTCTCTCTGACCCTCCCTGCTCACACACTCTCTCTCTCTCTCCTAGAAATAAATAAAACATTAAAAAAAAAAAAAAAGAAGTGTTCAGGGGACACCTGGGGGACTCAGCTGGTTAAGCGACAGACTCTTGGTTTCAGCTCAGGTCATGGTCTTGGGGTTTGTGAGTTCAAGCCCCAGAGCCGGCTTGGGGTTCTCTCTCTCTCCCTTTCTCTCTGTCCCTCCCTTGCTCATATTCATTCTCTCTCT
This sequence comes from Proteles cristata cristata, assembly GCA_017311185.1. NCBI lineage: Eukaryota > Metazoa > Chordata > Mammalia > Carnivora > Hyaenidae > Proteles > Proteles cristata. Next base: position 521,820 of record JAESUZ010000530.1, on the reverse strand, counting down.
CTCTCTCTCTTTCAAAATAAGTAAACAAACTTTAAAAAGAAAGAAGTAGGGGCACCTGGGTGGCTCAGTCGGTTAAGGGTCCAACTTCAGCTCAGGTCATGATCTCACAGTTCGTGGGTTCGAGCCCCACATCGGGCTCTGTGCTGACGGCTCGCTCAGAGTCTGGAGCCTGCTTCACATTCTGTATCTCCCTCTCTCTCTGACCCTCCCCTGCTCATACTGTCTCTCTCTCTCTCTCTCTCTCTCTCTCTCTCTCTCTCTCAGAAATAAGTAAAACATTTTAAAAAAATAATAAAAAAATAAATAAAATAAAAATAAAAATAAAGAAGTGTTCAGCGGCTAATGGATTTCAATTTTATTTGAAAATAAAAATTTCTCTCCTAGAAATAAATAAAACATTAAAAAAGAATAAAAACTATCTCCACTTTCCAACCCTTTTGTGATGTCAGAACTGGCTTCTTAGAGTTCTTCACACGGGTCCCTCAGCTTGCTCTCCTTATGCCTGTTTCTTCCTTTCTTTGAGAACCACTTCCCTGTCCAGTCATCTTCAGCCTGACTCAGGGGAGGCTAGCTCTCTCTGCACCCCCCCCTCCCTTATCCTCTCCCCTCCCCTCGCCTCCTCTTTCTCTTTCTATGCTCCCTGCAGAAAACTTAGGAAACTTGGAGAAGTAAGAAAAAAGAATATGAAACTCACCAGGAATCTCACCACTGAGATAATTATTGCTAGCATTTGGGTATTTACCAATATATTTGGGTGTGGTTGTGGAAAGATGGACACGATTTATTCCTAAGTGGGGAAGAAAGAACACACAATGTGCACATGTACAGGCATACATGCGTCCTGCGTATTTATTTTAGTGGAGTATATTTGAGAGTCTGCTGTGTAATCTGCCTTTTATTGACTTGACAATATGGTGTAAACATCTTCCCCCGTCAATAAATTTGTTTCTGTATTTGATTTAATGGTTAAATCTCATTCCACTTTAAGGATGTCCCACAATTTATGCAACGGTCCACCATTTCTCCATATTAAAGGTGTTTCTCGGGGCGCCTGGGTGGCTTAGTCGGTTAAGCGTCCGACTTTTGCTTAGGTCATGATCTCACGGTTCGTGGGTTCAAGCCCCGCGTCGGGCTCTGTGCTGACTGCCAGCTCAGAGCCTGGAGCCTGTTTCAGTCTGTGACTCCCTCTCTCTCTGACCCTCCCCTGCTCACGCTGTCTCTCTCTCTCTCTCTCCTAGAAATAAATAAAACATTAAAAAAAAAAAAAAAGGTGTTTCTCATCTGCTGCTGTTGTAAAGGACTCGGCAGTCATTATCTTACACCCAAATGTTTGCATACTGTTAACAAACAGAATTCAGAGGCACTTGGGTGGCTCAGTCCATTAAGCACCAACTCTTGATTTCAGCTCAGGGTCGTAGGATGGAGCCCCAAGCCAGCCTCCTCATCCTGTGCTGAGCATGGAGACTGCTTAAGAGTCTCTCTCTCTCTCTCTCTCTCTCTCTGTGTCTGTCTCTCTCCCTCTGCCTCTCCCCAGTTCGTACACAAGTGTGTATACACACATTCTCTCTATCTCAAATAATAAATAAATAAATAAATAAATAAATAAATAATAAATACATACATAAATAAAATTCAACTGGGTAAATTTGAAGATCTAATTAACTTTATTAAATGATTCATAAGTTGGGAAGTAGAGGGAAGCTCCAAAGTGCCACAGAAAGGGAAAGTTTTTTAAAATGCAGAACAAGGAAGTTATACATAAAAATAAAATTATTTTAGGAGACATCACTTTCATTTGGGGACAAAAGAGTAATTAGTAGATAGATTGGCTCATCTTTCTTTGGGAGATGGAGAGATCTTAAGAGACAGATTAACTTATTGGTGCTGACTAGAACATTCTTGACTAACCAGTTAATACTAGATTGGAGGGCTAGGGGTGAAACTGTAATTGGATTAGGTATTAAGTCCAGGTTTGGTGACTTGGCTTAAGTGACACCATTTTGGGCCTGTGGTTTTGTTTTTAATAATATACATCTTTGGCTATTTCCTCAGGGTAAATTCCTTTAAGGGAAGTTGCTGGACCATTTTACCTTTTACTCCCCAATTTTTTTCAACAATACAATAATTTCATTTCTCTTGTAAGCAGCTTTTCATTTTCTGTTTATGATTCAAAGGAGAAGAAATACATGAACTTAGTATTTTATTTTAGAATTTGTAACTTAAAAACAATAATATGTAGCAAGCTTACAGAATTTAACTGCAGTAAATTTTTGTTTTGAAGAAATTTCCTTTAACTACGCTTGGATGCTTGGGTGGCTCAGTTGGTTGAGCGTCAGACTCTTGATTTCAGCTCAGATCATGATCCCAGAGTCATGGGGTGGGCCTTGCTTAAGATTCTCTTTCTCTCTCTCTCCCTCTATTCCTACACACACCCCCCCCGCTCTCTCTCTCTCTCTCTAAAATAAAGAAAAAACCCCAGTAGCTATGCTTTAGTTGACAGTCCATTATATAAATACCTCTCTAATGTATGATAATTAAAATAATAATTTAAAAATTAAAATACTAAGTATTAAACAGAATAGAAATATTAAAACTAATAATTAAAATAATTATTTTATGGATACGTGATGATAAGTGAGCATTAATTACTACAAAAGTGAGTTCTATCATAATGAAAATCTGATAGATTGTAATGTGGAATTTTGAGCTACCTTTCAGGCAACAATATGAATTTTATTGTAGCATTTCAAATTTACCTGATACACCAGTACTAATAGAAGTGGGTTTTTTGGTTTTGTTTTGTTTTTTAATTTAGATAAAAATCCAAACAATAGTTGGAAAACTATCTCGTTTGCAAGCATTAGTTAATGTAAATGTTTTCAGTCAGCAAGTTCTTTATCAACCCATTCTGCTTCAACTTACGAAGGAAGTAAATGTCAACACTATTGGAAAATGTTTTTTTAATTTCTTTGTGTCAGAAACAAAATGGATTTTGTTAGAGAAGTCATTTTATTGTTATCTGCCAGAAAACTATTGGAATAAGAATATAAACCACCTGCCTTTGGAATCAGCAGTTAAATAAAAATCTGGAAAAAATTAAAAATAACAGCAATGTTTATGATGCAGGTAGTGCCCTTAAATGCCATGCCCTTGAGCAATAAACAGCCTGAACAACCGTCCTTCTCTACTCTAGATGTTTATGTGGCCATTACAGTTAATATAACACCCTCATATGTGTACTAACAACTTGTGTAGGAAATGGAAGAGACTATATGATTCTGAGACCTATGTTCGGATGCTGGTCACTCTGTTTGCCATGAACTTGGGCAATTTATTCACTCCTCCCTGATCACCCCATTTATAAGGGATTATTAGTAACATCAGCCAAGAGGCTGACATTCTGATTTTCTTAGGAAGCCAAACGTTAAGGCAATTGTTTGAGGCTTGTGAATAAGCCGCTGTGCAAACTGAAAGCCTAAAGATGGTCTTTAAGGCAACCTCCAACCAATAAATGGCCCTGTGACAAACCTCAAGAGCACACAGGGTTTCTATTCTGAGAAATGAAATTTCTCAAAAACAACTAGAAAGACAGTTAAAGTCCCAGAAATGGTGAGAATATTTACTTCAGAGGAAGCCAGGAGGAAACTTGCTTGAACATCTTCCTGCCGTCTGTCCCTTGTCCCCTCTGTCCCCTCTGCTGGCTCCACTTGATTTCAGCTGACTTGGAAAAAGGAATGTGTCCAGACTTTCCTCCATTCATCAAACATTTACTGCAGCCTCCTATGATCCAGGCACTGGCCTATCTATCCTCTGCGAAGACAAATCAAATCAGACGTGCTCTCCGTCCACGCAGGGCTTCCCAAGTCTCGTTTGTGAACTTTTTTTTGCATCCGGTGCTCCCAGGTTCTGTCCCTCCTTCCTTCCACTATCCTAGGTGACAGCTGCCCTTCATGCTCAGGTGGCCAGTCCACCTTCTCTTTGCAATGATTTCAGATGTTCATCATGGGGAAAAGACTGCACGTTCCCGCTTTGCCTGCAGCACCTGGCGCGTCCGCAGTCCCTGCGCTGCCGACGTCGTCCGGCCCCAGCATGACTGCCACCTCCTCCACGCCAACCTGCTTTCTCACCCAATTTAGAAATGAATTGTCCTCCCTCCCTGATCCAATAGCCGTTTGCTCGTACATCATTTTAGCACTGACCACGCACCTGCCTTTTGTTACCGTGGTTGCAGCCAACGGATATCTCCGGGGGGCGGAGGGGAGGTTGGGACGGCGCTGTGAGCCCAGGGCTGTGCCCAATTCCTCTCACTCTGCGCAGAATGCGCTTGATCAAATCCTTCTGTTGGTGGCACACTGCCACCAGGAGCACATGGATGGCTTTTATGGTTTATTTAATACTAGAATTTTTTGAAAAAAATTTTTTTTTTTGAGAGAGAGAGAGAGTGTAAGTGGGGGAGGAGCAGAGAGATAGGGGGAGACACAGAATCCGAAGCAGGTCTCAGGCTCTGAGCTGTCAGCACAGTGAGATCATGACCCGAGCCAAAGTCGGACGCTTGACCACTTAACTGACTGAGCCACCCAGGTGCCCCATATTTATTTAATATTTTTTTGATCTCCTTTATTTTGTATGCCCGTTCCCTCCCACTCAACCACCCCATTCCTAACACTGTTTTATCTATAAAAGTGCAACCCCCTAATCTATCTAAGTAACCATAAAGGTGTTTACACATTTGTGTCAACTTCACAATTGACACAATCGTGGCATTGTTTGGGATTGAATTTGCCTATTGGCTAAAGGAATGTAGCATTGGAATTTCAGATACCGGCAGCCATGCTGAAGGGTCTGGAATGTCAGGGGGCATACGCATCTTCTTCCTCTCCAGGCTTCCCCCCACTCAGAGCCTTGCTTTCCCCACACCAGGGCTCTATCCCCTGTGGGAAAGCTGTCTATACAGCTGCTGTATTGCCAGACAGGGGGACGTGGAGAGCTTTCTCTTTCAAGAGATTCTGTCCTTCACTTAGATCGCTATTTGGGAACAGCCTTGTCTGTTCTTTCTGCATGTAGCGGTTTGCACCCCACCTGTACCACACCCTTGGTGAGGTGCCCCCCACCCCCACCCTCTGGGGAAGATATACCGTGAGTCCATAAACCAGAAGGTCTCCAACTTTTGATCTCAGGGCTCTTTCACACTCTTAAAAATTATTAAGGAACCCAGAGGGCTATTGTTTTATACACGTTATGTCTGCTTATATTTACTATTTTAGAAATGAAACCTAAGAAAAAATTTAACTTTAATTAATTAGAAAATAATGCTAAACTATTAGCATAATAATAGCATAGCAACAATACTCTGTTATTAGCATAAATAACATAGTTTCATGAAAAATAACCGTATTTTCCAAAACATGAACAATTTGGTGAGAAGAGAGGCATTGATTTACATTTTTGCCAATCTCATTTTTGGTATCTGGCTTGGTAAAAGAGAGCTAGATTCTCAGATCTGTTTCTTCATTCAGTCTGTTGCTGTATCACAGCCTTTGGAAAGCTCCAAAGCACATTTGAGTACAAAGTGCTCTGTACACTTGAGAAAGATTGAGGGTGAAAATGGCAAGTAGCATCTTAGTACTATTATAAAAATAGTTTCGACCTCACCAGCCTTCTGAAAGGATCTCTGGAACCCCCAGGGAGTCCCTGGACCGTACTTTGAGAACTGCCTGCCACATTAGTTAGACCTTTGGTTTCTTGATGTCAAGAAAAGAACCTTTTTCTTTTCATCCTATAGCCTGGGTTTTAGACAAACTGTGGTTTTGACTCAGTAATCCCTGTGTGAAATACTTGGAAATATCTGTGTCATGGAGAGTAGCCCCCTGCCATGCAGTCACCTGGGGACATACGCCCCTTACCGTGGTCATGCTACAGAGGCTGACAGCATTGGGACTCCTGAGGATGGCCTCTAGACACTGGCAGTTCTGTTGAATACCCTCAGTGGTCTCAGATCTCTGTTTTTTTGAGAAGCATTTTGATTTTGGGGAACAGCCAAAGGCTATTTAAGTTTTTATTTATTTATTATTTATTTATTTATTTTTGAGAGCGAGAGAGAGAGAGAGAGAGCATGCACACACAAGCGGGGTAGAAACAGTAAGAGTTGGGGACAGAGGATCTGAAGACGTCTCTGCATGCACAGCACAGAACCCGATGTGGGGCTTGAACTCATGAGCGCTGAGATCATGACCCGAGCCAAAGGCAGACACCTAACCAACTGAGCCACCCAGGCGCCCCCAGCCAAAGGCTATTTAGAATGAAATCTGGTTAATAATATGGGTAGTCAATTAGGTAACACTACATTTTGGATTTTTTTTTTTAAGTAACACTGACTTCTTAAAATGTGGATTGTGGGGCGCCTGGATGGCTCAGTTGGTTAAGCGTCCAACTTCGACTCAGGTCATGATCCCATGATTTGTGGGTTCGAGCCCTGCATCGGGCTCTGTGCTGACAGCTAGCTCAGAGCCTGGAGACTGTTTCAAATTCTGTATCTCCCTCTCTCTCTGACCCTCCCTGCTCATGCTCTCTCTCTCAGAAATAAATAAAACATTTAAAAAATTAAATAAATTAAATAAAATGTGGATTGCAAGTCTACCTTAATAACCATTCCCTAATTTTACAAATTCCCTATTTGTACATGTGCAAAATGATGTTCTGAGTGCATCTAAAGATTATGCCATCATTTGAAGAGCAAAAATTGGAAACTATCTTCATGTCTACTGCTAGAAGACCAGTGCACTAAATGGTGGGCACCTGTGGAATAGAACACACAGCAGTTGAAAAAACAAGAATGAGGAAGCTCTGTACATGTTGGTAATAAATTGACTCCAAGATGTATTCAATGAGGCAGCAAGAGGCGGAACAAGGTGTGTGGTCTGCTATCACCCGCAGGGGAAAACGCATGTTTTGCATGTGTATGTCTCTGAGTCTGTGTGTGTCTGTGTGTTTGCTCATGTACACACAAGGCATGCTCTAAACTGGAAATGCTGGCTGCCTCCAGGGAGGGGAGCCAGCCCCCTGGGGTGAAGGGTGGAGAAGCAGTTTTCAAAAACTCTCCTTTGGGACCTTTTCCATTCTAACTGATAAGAATGCCATCCAATAAAACAAAAACTTTTAGAAACCCCAAACTGAAAAGGTTAGGATGTTTCCTCCTCCTTCCAAAATTAAAAAAGCAATTCCTAACACTTAGAAAGGCTGTTCTCCAAAAAGGGGTCCTTAGTATTCCTCGAGTAGTATGGCTATTAGAAGAAATGTACAATGTGCAAGGGGACATGTGCAAAGGGGACACTAGAAGGGCACAATGACATGCATTTGTAAAAAGAGATCGTTATTTTTGTGGTGGTGCCTTATTCTTGTTACCCTTGCCCCATTTCACAAATAGGGAAACTGAGTCCAGGCAGGCTAAGTGACTTGTCCATGTTACCTGGACTCTTGCTTCCTACTCTTGTCTTGCTAGGGGAGTTCCTGTCCACTCCTGCAGATCTTTCTGGGGGATGTTGTGGTGGGTGGGGGGAGACAGAAGGAGACAGATACTCTTTCATTGGTTCTTCAACATACCTTTATCCTCGCCTTACACCCTGAACAGGGGCTGGAGGCCAAGCAGGAGGTAAATGCCTGTGATGGCACTTTGTGAGCCACATGTCCCTCACTCTTCCCCTGGGCTGCCTTCCGCCCAGGAAGGGCGCCCTCCCCCGGACTCCTCCAAGACATCACTCTTGGAGTGTGGTAGGCACAGAACCCCTATTTCGAGATTGGCATTACCCACTTCGTCACCTACTTCATGACACTTTATCACCACTTAATCACACAATTTGGTCGGTTCAGAGTGACTTTGGGTTGTCTCAAGTCAACTTCCCTTTCAAAGGATAAAGATCTGCCATCAGCAAAGGGATGCTAAAGTTTGTGGTGGAGGCTCGCCACGATTTGGGCAGAGGCTGAGTGGCCCTGGTCAGGGTGCTATAGACTTTCACATTCATTCATTCATCCAACAAGTACACATGGAAGCTACTCATGGCGTAGGCATTGTTCTAGGAGCTGGGGATATAAGGATGATGAAAACAGGTAAGTTTCTCTTCTTGTGGAGCTTATGTTCTTGTGATGAGAGACTGACAATAGTTTAAAAAAAATGATAGAGGCAAATTCACACACTTGTAGATGAGAGGTGATGTGACAGAGAGGATGGGGGTACACTTCTGACCACGTGTTTGGCGAAAGCCTCTCTGAAGATGCTTTTCTTAGAAAAGAAATGTTACTGCAATTAAAAATATATATTTATTTTTTAGAGAGAATGAGCAAGTGAATGTGCATGCATGAGTAAGGGAGGGGCAGAGAGAGAGGGAGAGAGAATCTTAAACCGGCTCTGCATTGTCAACACAGAACCTGACACGGGGCTCGATCTCATGAACCATGAGATCATGACTTGAGCTGAAGTCAAGAGGTGGGTGCCCAACAAACCGAGCCTCCCAGGTGCCCCTGCAATGCTTTTTGAGTTCCTTCCCTCCAGTGCTGAGATTCTAACACTCTCTCCACCCAACAGGCTCCCATGGTGGAATGAGAAAGGTAGACAGGAGGGGTGCCAGTTCCCTGGGGTTCTCTCTCTCCCAGCTGCTGCTAGGTGCCTCTGAGAAGCTCTCTTTCCAGCTAAAGGAGACCACCTGTCCTCAGATCCACAGGACCTGGAACAGGAACTGGCTGGGTGGGCTCCCTGGTGAGATGAATTGGACCAACTTTGGGGTCCAGGACCCCAGCGTCAGCAGCGATGCCTTCCCAGACAACCCCTCACCATTGCTCTGCTCGGGTAAGTCCAGCTGTTGAATGGTAGTCTGACCACTTAGTTCTCGACCCTGTGGGGTTGGTATTCTTACTATGTTCATTTCACAGATGAAGAAAATTAGGCTCAGAGAGGTTAAGTGACTGCCTAAGGTCACACAGTTGGGAAGTGCCTGAGACCCAAGTCACTGGATTCTAAAGCTCAGACTCTTTCATGACCTCATCCTCATGCTTGTCATCCTTACTCCCACTAACCACCCCCCTTGCCTTCCTAACCCTGGACGGACACTCTCGTGCTGTCTGTCCTCCTTGTTATAAACAGGTGTGGCCTATCCCAGCCAGCCACCCCCATGGGTGCCCCAGGCTCCCCTCTCATTCCTCCGGGCTTACGTGTGACACCTCACTCCCCACCCCCGTCCCCCCCACATCAAGCTGTGTGACTTGGTTCCTCATCTTGGGAGTTGGTGACACGGGCACTGGGAAGATCTGGTTTCCAAGTCCCCTCCCTACCCCTCACTTAGAAGGTGGGCAGGAGCGTGTCAAAGAAAACCTTGGTGAGGTCAGCTGTCTTACTTAGAAGTGGGACAGAAAGAAAGGCAGAGGGGAAGTGGACCATTAAGGTGCCTGACACAATTCTATCTGGCCTTAGTGTCCCAAGAGGTTGTGATTCTTGGGGTGCCCACTCCTAGATGCTGTCTGTCATCAGTGAGTATTGGGTTGCCCTAATGATCCGACATGTTCCCTTTGCCCAACCTGAGCAGCTACCTCTGCATCTGGGTGTCTGACAAGCCAGCTCCCAAGATGTGTCTAGAGAGGTGCTACCTGCCCTATGTAGGGGCTGAATTGTGTAGCCCCACTTTATGGGGTCAAGGAAGAGGGAGGGACCTGAGTGCAGATAAAGAAAACTTTGGGTTTGGAGTCAGAAACATAGGCTCATGGCTCCAGCACTTGTGTGGGGCAAGGGGCTTGTCCTGAAGCTTCTCACCTGCACAGTGGGAGGGTTTGACTAGGTATGATTTAAGACTCCTTCTAACTTAGAGAATACAGGCGCAGCCTGTGGGGGATGGGCTGGTGTCTTCATCCTCTGATGAGGGAGAAATGTTTTCACAGTATGGAGAGTAGCACAGCCAGCCACCGCCAGTCTGGGCAAGCGCTTACACCTGCTACCTCTGCCCAGTATCAGCCCAACTTTCCAGGGTCCTGACCTCTTCCAGCCCCACCACATGCCCCTCTCTGGGTACCACTCACCTGCGCCATTCTGGTTATTATTTTTCTGGACATCCTGCCATATCTGGTGTCCCTAAGCCCTTGGTAAGAATGGGAGAACTTGGGAATGAAATGACCACATGGAAGACAGCAAAGTGTAACATTCATAAATACACAATTTAAAGTCAGAGAGATGTGGGTTCAAGTCTGAACTCTGCCACTTATTAGCTCTGGGGCCCTGAACAAATCTGATCTCTGTCTGAGTTGGTTTCTTTACTGCAAGATGAGAATAATAATTGCTCCTATCTCATTGTCTATTTATGACAATTAAACAAGATAAGGAATATGCCTGGCATGTGTTAAGTCCCCAATAAATGATAACTAATATTACATTTTTGTCCCGTAGAGCTCATTTGCATGTGTGCTGCGTCTATTTGGACAAGTGACAAATGACATAGACTGAGTAGTTTCTAAACAACAGAAATTTATTTCTTAAAGTTCTAGATGCTGAGAGATCCAAGATTAAAGCGCTGGCACATTCAGTGTCGGGTGAGAGCCCACTTTCTGGGGCATACATAGCCGTCTTCTCACTGTGTCCTCACACTGTAGAAGGGATCAGAGGGGCTTTGTGGGGTCTCTTTTATCAGGACACTAATCCTATTCATGAGGGCTCTACCCTCATGACCTACTCACCTCCCAAAGGACCCATTTCCTGATACCATCCATCAAATGGGGGGTAGGATTTAACATATGAATTTCAGCAGGACACATTCAGTCAAGAACATGTGTGTAAAAATTACTCTCAAATTTCCTTTCCTCTTCCCTTCTGCCCCTTTCTGTAGAGAACCTCACTACGCTGAAGCCAGAGACTAAACCTGATGAACTCAGCAGGTAGTTGAGAGGAGAGCTGGACCTATGGATGAGAAGTGTCGGGGACTGTGGAGAAGTGGTCTGCTTGGCCTCAGTCTCCTGAGGCTGGGGCAGAGGAGGGATGTGTGACTGGGACCATGACTCTGGAGGTCGGGGTGGAGGAGTGAGGCTCAACATGGAGGCAGGAAATGGTTGGGTATTGGGGAAGTGGAAACCCAGAGGTGGAAGAGCTCCTACAGGAGAAGGGAGGCCCCAGGACAATTCTGTGGACGGCCAAGCTGGAGGGGCCTCATTTCTCATTTGCTTCCCCCAGTTTCAGCACAGCAGCCACAGTCATTTCTGGCTCCATTGGTGTGGTGGCTCTCATCTTACTCTTGGTGGGTCTCTTGTCCATGACCCTGAAGAAATGGAGACATGAGAGTGAGTTGAGCAAGCTGGTCTTGGACCTGAAAATAAAGAGATAGAGTAAACTGGGGGTGGAGATGGGGGTGTGTTTCCTATGGGGCAGCCTGGGGATGGGAGAACTGGGTGAGCTATGGTGTCTCTTCTTCAGAGCCACCAGGCACTCTGCACAGAGCAACAGAGTAATTTATGGTACAAATTATTTATGCTGAAAGCCATATGTATTTATTGTTTATATGCAGCAGCTAAAAGAAATATTGATGCCACATAAGCTCATCTAAATAATAAGTTATAGAGTTATAGAGCCCCGATGGGGCTCACTCTCCCATCTCATCTTGGACATTTAGCTTCTTCTCGGGGGCTCAGTGGGTTTAATACAGTGAATTTTGCGTTTCAAAAGCTTAAGCCCAAGTCCAGCAATCAACCAAGTAAAGATGGTTACTATGCCCACTCAATCTGACCCTGAATTTATTCATTTTTTTAGGGCTGTTTAAGGAACAACTGAGGCACCAGAGCAAATTCCTCCATAAAACTTCGGTAAGGAAATAGTCATTGCACCTAGAGGAGCTTCCAGTCACTTCTGCCACAATTTCATGCTATTTCCAAAGTAGACCCCATATCAGAGGTGATTGGGATGAGGCAGAGAACGGCCCTAAAAGAAATGTTTTTTAAGATGGAGGGAAATCCGGAGCGCCTGGGTGGCTTAGTCGGTTAAGCGTCCGACTTTCACTTGGGTCATGATCTCGCGGTTCGTGGGTTCGAGCCCCGCGTCGGGCTCTGTGCTGACTGCCAGCTCAGAGCCTGGAGCCTGTTTCAGAGTCTGTGACTCCCTCTCTCTCTGACCCTCCCCTGCTCACGCTGTCTCTCTCTATCCTAGAAATAAATAAAAATATAAGAAAAAAAAAGATGGAGGGAAATCCAAGGCTTGCACAAGAACCCAATAACCCATGGCTGTCCTGTAGGGGGCCCAGTAGCTGGTGGTATCTGTGGAAGCCTCCAGGGCCTAGTTACCTGTCTCTAACTGGGGTCCTGTCTCTGAAGGAGGTTTCCTGCCATGCTGATGCCATTTATTCCAACGTGATCAACCTGACTCCCTGGAAAGAAGATGACTTCGCTGTCTATGCCAACATGCCCCCTTTCCATCGCCCTGGGAAGATATCACCAGACCAAGTGGACTATGCCTCCATTGTCTTCCACTGATAGGAAGCCAGTGAGATGCTTCAGGCTGAGAGTCAAACCTGTGCCCCAACTGGCTTGTGCTGTAGATGGGTGTGTGTGTGTGTGTGTGTGTGTGTGTGTGTGTGTGTCTAGTTAGAAAAATGCATAAAACATTCTAATGACGATAAATGGCTGAGTGTTTCTTCTAATTTACTGGAAATAAAGTGCAGTCCTGATGGAGAGGAGCGGCATATGGGAGACAGGGACATGCTGCTCTAAGCCATCCCAGCCCCAGAAGCAGGTTCCGGAGGCAGACGGGCCCACAAAGCAGCCCTTTCTAGTTCTTGCCCCTCCTGAGGCTGGGGCAGAGGAGGGTCCATGCTATTCAGGACTCAGCGTCTGGATCGTGTCTCTCTTATTCTGCCTTGTCGAGAATTAAAGCCCTGCTCCTGAGGCGTGAAGAGCTGCCTACCTCGTGTGTCTGCCCCACAGAACTGCTGGGTAATATGGCAAGTGGGAGGCAGTGGGAGGGGCAGCAAGGCAGTGAGGGGCTTCTGGCTGAGGGAGCAAGACCTGGTGAGCGCCCACAGGCACGGGGGGCCACCTGGGGAAGGGGCGCCTAGCGGAAGTGGGCTACCTGTCACCACTGACTGGAGACAGCTCTTGCGGGAATTTTGGAAGATGCCTGGAATTACAACCGAGTCACTCCTTCTTTTCTTTATTTAAAAACATGTATTAAGGGGTGCCCAGGTGGCTTAGTCGGTTAAGCGTCCGACTTTCGCTCAGGTCATGATCTCGTGTTTCGAGGGTTCGAGCCCCGTGTAGGGCTCTGTGCTGACTGCCAGCTCAGAGCCTGGAGCCTGTTTCAGAGTCTGTCGCTCTTTCTCTCTCTGACCCTCCCCTGCTCGTGCTGTCTCTCTCTCTCTCCTCGAAATAAATAAATAAAACATTAAAAAAAAACATGTATTAAACATCACCATGTTCTACACACTGGGAAAATAGCCGTGAACCCAAGGGACAAAACCTTGTCCTCACAGAGCCTACCTTCTCCAAGGGGGAAGCAGTCAATGGACAAATAAGCAAATACACAGACAGTCAGATGGTGGCCTACGCTATGGAGAAAAATAAAGCACATCATGGAATGTAGGGAACAGCAGTGGGGGCGGGGTGCTATTTTGCATCGGATGATCCGGGAAGGCCTCCCCATTACTTGACCTAAGTGAAGTAAGGGTAAATAAGGAAGAGCATTCTGGGCAGAAGGAATAGCAAATGCAAAGTCCCTGAGGTGGAAGGATACCTTACATGGTCAAAGAAGAGCAAGGAGGTGAGTGTGTCTGGGGAGGAAGGGAAGCAATATGAGGAGGTGAAGTTTGTGCTACAAATCAGCACCTGAGTTTGGGAATCAGGTATTCAGGGCAGCATCTCCCACTGCATATGCCATGGAATGTTAGTATAGAGCAGCCTGGTTTTGAAGGTGGGGATTATGCCTCTGGCTGCACCACTCTACGCTCCCATTGCTCTTCTCTGCGAATCTCCAGCATTCTCCCCACTTACAGGGAACTCCAGAACCTCAAGCCTGGTCTTCACTCCACCTTCATCCTGTCATCACCCAAGGAGATGTCAGTGGGAAGGTAGCCAGTCCCCCAGTGTGTTCTAGTTATGGCAGACATTAATGGATGTAGGGATGGAGAGATTAAATGAGATCTATGACCAAATAAGTTTGGGTAATGATGACCAGGCAAAGAACAATGGAGAAAAAGAAATTTTCACTTAACACTAAAGCTGATGGAAGCCACTGCTTGTCTTCTAAGGGGGTTGGCTGGGTTCATGTCAGTAACACCATACTCTACAGCTCCATTGCATTCAAGGGGACTGAGAAGAGGAAGAGAAGGTAGAAAGGAGACACTAACTTTCCCAACGCTCTGCCACCTTTTCTGTGTCAGTCAAGAGCAAGTCCAGGAGGAAACAGCCTTTGTGTTAGCAGAGATGTATAGTTACATCTGGTTTGCTGTGGACTTTCCTGGTATATGCCTGTTGTCCCAGCAACATAATTATGAGAACTCCTTTCACTCAAAAGTGTCATAGTTTGGCTTTTGGCTCTTGGCTTAGAGGAGGCAGAGGTACAATAGTCTTCAGTCACCCCAAATCCGGTCCATCTGACACCAGCCACCTCCACCATGCCGCCTAAGCTTGACCCCAAAGAAATCAAAGTCAATACCTGAGGTGCACCTGTGGCAAAGTCGATGCCACGTCTGCCCTGGTCCAGAAGATTGGTTTGCAGGGTCCAGCTCCAAAAAAGTTTGCCAAGGCAACCGGTGATTGTAAGGGTCTGAGGATTACATTGAAACTGGCCATTCAGAGCAGATTAAAGTGATACCTTCTGCCTCTGCCCTGATTATCAAAGCCCTCAAAGAACCCCTGAGAGACAGAAAGAAACAGAAAAACATTAAGCACAGTGGAAATATCATTTTTGATGAGATTGTCAACATTGCCTGACAGAGGCAGCACCGATCTTTAGCCACAGAACTCTCTGGAACTGTTAAAGAGGTCCTGGGGACTGCCCAGTCTGTGGGCTGCAGTGTTGATGGCCTCCACCCTCATGACATCATAGATGACATCAATAGTGGTGCAGTGAAAGGCCTGGCTAGTTAAGAATACAAAGGAAAATATTTCCAAAAAGGGTCATTTGACAACCAAAAAAAAGTGTCAGAATTTGGATGGTAACTTGTGTGGCCGTCCATTAACAAGGCTTTGAAAGTGCAAAGGTAGGTCTAAGACCAAGTAAGGAGGGGAAAGTGAGGGTGTCTTATGGAATGAAATGAGAGGGAGTTGGGTAGGGGTGGAGGAGTCTGGAAGGATCATGTGTTGGGAGAAACAAGGAAAATTTTGATGGCGAGAGGGGCTAATCCCATGAAAGATTTTTACCACCACAAACCTCAGGCAAGCCTGCTGAACACAGCAATGCCCAATGCGGGTATTTTGGGGAAGGGGAAAGGGGACCGAAATCCACATCTTGGTCAGCATAGAGCAGAAATAAGAGGGAAGTGGTCAAAGGTGCTTCATGAATGAGTTGGACAGTTTGGGGAGGGGCTGACCTCAGCTGGAAGTGAGCCCAGGAACACAAACCCTTTAGAAATTCTCAGAAATCTCAGAGGGCCCCAGAGTTTCGTACAGCTCAAATAGTGAGCCGATGGTATTTAAATCTTAATGGATAGTTTGACCTCCACATAAATCTGAGTCGTAACAGTTAAACAGGTTTCTTTATTGCAAGACTTCTCAGAGCCTTCAATATGTAATGTGCTTTGTGAATAGCTATGCAGTGTCCTTTAAACTCTTCATGTCCCTGAGGAGCCTCTCATCGGGCAGGAACTATTTCTTGTAACACCCTGTGGGAAGAGCTGGAAGAAGGGGGTCCCCGCCTAGGTGTCATACTGTCACAGAGGGACCCCCGGGACCAGACTAACTCTACTTCTGTCCAGAGAGAGTACAGAGTAGCCATTAGAATTTCATGGGGGCAAATGGGACAACAGTGCCCAGCCTGAAGCCAGGACACCCCCTCTACCAGCCTTGATTTCTGCACGAGGGCCCCCAATTCTTAGGTAACAAGAGACATCTCTGCAAGGCAGCAGCTCTCAGCTGGGAGAAATTTCACACCGCTTTCAGGGGACATTTGAAGAATAGGGAGACATTTTTGATTGTTACAGTGAGGTGGGGTGTGTGCGTGTGTGTGTGCGCGTGCGCGCACGCGCACGCGCGTGCTACTGGCATACACTAGGTAGAAGCCAGGGATGCTGTTAAACATCCTACTGTGCATTGGATGGCCCTCCACCAGGTAGAATTATCCTGCACAAAAGTGTCAGTATCACTGCTTTTGAGGACAGCTGCCCTGGCGTTGTCCTAGAGCTTGTGTGTGAGCCTGCATTGGTGCTGGCTCCTAGGCTAAAATAAAGATATTACCCAGGCTCAATTTGGGACCACTGGTGATTCTAGCAACAGTAAAATGAACACTTAAGAGTGATTAAGAAATCTTAGCAACTAGAAGGGAGGGTGACCAAACACCCTGATTGGCTGGGAACAGTCCTGGTTTTAGCATGGAGAATTCTGGATCCCAGGAAAGCCCTCAGGTCTGGGCTAACAGCTAGGACCCCAATACTAAATCAGCATTTGTGACTTTGGAGCAAGCAGCTACCTTTCCACCTCAGATGGGAGGACTCTGGACATTTCCAGCTAAGGTCGAGATGTTATGTGCCCAGGTCCTGGGCTCTAAGATAAATTCCCCCAGCTCATCCTCAGAAGTTGCCCACAGCTCAGCAGGCTGGTGGGGGTAGCTGTCTTCCTCTTCTTGCTACCCACCCACACACATGACCCCTGCACCACTCTCTGAGGAGCTGCTCAGTGCATTTTGCTGAATAGATACTGCTCTTCTAGAAGATTCTTGGGTTGAGGAGCTTCTAGAAGTAGGTTGAGGAGCTTCTAGACGTTGTAGCCACTGTTATTTCCCCTGGAAAAGTACAATTCTGCAAGGCCTTGAAAATCCTCAAAGAAAATGGATCTGGCTTAACAAGGACAGGGATCGGCAACATGAAATACTTTGCAAAATCCAAAGAGAAGTCTCTTAGGAGACCAGAAATGAGGCTTACTTACTCTCTTACTATCTCTATTAAGTGGATAGAAAAGGCTAGCTTCTCAGTGCCCAGCAGGGAGGAGTATTTTATCACTGACATTATTTAGAATTACTGGCTCATGGTGACAATAAAAAGCAGACTGCCTTTGGTTTGGCTGTTTTTAAAATCCTCTACAGGGCACCTGGGTGGCTCTGTTGGTTAAGCATCGATTCTTGGTTTTGGCTCAGGTCATAATCTCACAGTTCACGAAGTCAAGCCCTGCACCAGGCTTTGCGCTGATAGCGCAGAGCCTGCCCGGGATGCTCTCTCTGTCCCTCCCCTGCTTGTGCTGTTAATCTCTCTCTGTCTCTCTCTGTCTCTGTCTCTCTTTAAAATGAATAAATACACTGAAAAGAATGAAAACAATGATCTACAGACAACACACCCTTTAACACTTGCCTCCCAGGTGGACAGCTGCCACTGTCACCTGCATCACCCCCTTGGGTTACCACTGAGCTGACAGCGTAACCCAGCTCTTCACTTATTGTGTATGATCTTTACCGAGTTAACTAATTTTCCCATGTCCAGCCTTTCTTCATCTGTAAACTGGAAATAATAATGACTACCTCAACAGGTATTGTCCGATGACAAGCTATAAGATGCTAAAGAAAATGTGAAGAATTATTATCGGCTGGTTAAAAAAATGGATTATGTTCTAAGGAGTTACTTCTCGTTGATGAGCCGAGTGAATTAGAATCAGCAGGGCTGTGCTGCCATCATTAGAAGGGAGTGGCCCTTGCCTATTAACACACGTTTTTCATTTTTTGTTTTCAAAACCTGCCTCAAGTATCATTTAGCAGCAAAGCCTCATAAAAAGGAACTCAGCAAATACATAAATCACATAACCCCCACCTTTTCACTTCCTTAGGAGCTGATCACCTAAGTGGGAAGCTAAAATAGACACAAAACAGTGGGAGAAAATTAGTGCGCAAGGTGGGCTAGCCCGGATGGAAGAAAGGGCACACTTGCTGTACAAAGGTCCAAACTTAATGAAATTGACAAGTGCAGAGGAATGCCCTTCATTCCTTCCCTAAGGAATGTCCTTCCCAAAGGATCCTTGATTTTAGAAAAAGCTATATTTCAGGCTCTGTAAAAATAGTGGACTCCTCTAAAATACTCTGTAAATACGTTTCTGGGCATAGAAGTTAAGAACTTGATTTAGCAAGGGCCCCTGGATGGCTCAGTCGGTTGAGCATTTGAATTCAGCTCAGGTCATGATCTCACAATTCATGGGTTCAAGCCCAATACTGTGCTGACAGCTCGGAGCCTGGAGCCTGCTTCAGATTCTGTGTCTCCCTTTCTCTCTGCCCCTCCCCAGCCCACATTCTGTCTCTCTCTCTGTGTCTCAAAAATAAATAAACACTAAAAAATTAAAAAACAAAAAAACCTTGATCTAGGAAATTTACCGACGCCCCCATGGAAACACACCAGCCGGGACAATCTTGACTGCACGAGGAAAGGTGGGGAGACATCCAGGGGCAGGAACACGTTAGATGGATGGTCCCTGAGATCTGGTGTCTGTACACTGCTGTCCCATTCCTCCTGTGTCTTTCCCATGAGTTGAGGGTCTCCGCCTGTCCTTCTGGTATTGGAGAACCACGTGGCTCTCTCCTGGGACTTCCATTCTTTCACTCTATTCCCAAAGGCTTCAGGGACATCTGCTTGCTGAGGCCACTGAAATCTGTATCTAGAACTGCAGACAGAAGCTGGAGTGTCTCTGACCAAAGATGAGCCCCTGTGTCTGTTTCCTGACTCCTTTTCACTTTCCAGAAGAGAGCATTCACCACACCTTTGTGTGATTTCTTATCTGGAGTCTATGATCCCAGTCGCTTGAGTACAGGGACCACATCTAACTTCTTCACTCTGTATCCCAAGTGCTTAGCATAGGGCCAGGCACATCACAGACTATCCAGAAATATCCACAGGATGAATGAATGGTAGAACCACTTAGGAGAGAATAACACAGTGGTCATGGTCAGAAAGCCCTCGATTTTTTTCTATAATCCTTTTTTAATACCAGCTTCACTGAGGTCGAATTCACATACCATACAATTCACTCATTGACAGTACCACGGTTAGCAGTCTGCCCACAGACGCACATAACCAGCTCCACAATCAATTTTAGAACAACTTTTATCACCCCAGGAGGAACCCTGCTCTCAGTAGCAGTCATTCGCCATTTCTATGTTATTTTTAAAGATAATACGTTCAGTCGGCTAAGTGTCCAACTCTTGATTTCAGCTCAGGTCATGATCTCATAGGTCGTGCATTTGAGCCCCACATCAGGCTCTGCGCTGACAGTACGGAGCCTGCTTGGGATTCTCTCTCTCCCCACTCTCTCTACCCCTATCCTGCTTATACTCTCTCTCAAAATAAATAAATAAACTTAAAAAATTTTTTAAAGATAATAAAGCCTAATCTTTGTAGAGTGTTTTGCAGTTAATGGAGTACTTCAATGTGGGCTCATTGATTCTGGAGTAATTTTGGGATGTGGGCATCTTAGTGCATCTGTCTATGAGATTAAACTTTAGGTTATGGAGTGAAATCACTAATCAATGAAAAGTTTAAGCTGAAAGGCAGGGGAGGAGTGGAGGGGGTGGCCAGGGACAAGAGGCTCCTGGAAGGTGCAGGGCTGGGTGCTTGTCACGTGAACTTGAGTTCTGCAGGCGCAATCTCAGAGTTGAATGTCAACCTACTCGCTGATGCAGAAAATCCATTAGGGGGTGCAGAAGGTATGCAAATATTGCATAAAGAAATGGTTTTTGAAATGATAATAAAAGATCTGAATTTGAATCCTGGTTTTGTTAGTTACTACAATCATGAATTTGGGAACCTCCCAATTTTCAGCTTCTTTATTATTTATTTCATTTTATTAATTATAAATGTTTACTTATTTATTTTGAGAGACAGGGCTAGCAGGAAAGGGTCAGAGAGAGAGGGAGAGAGAGAATCCCAAGCTCTGACAGTGCAGAACCTGATGCGGGGCTTGATCTCATGAACCAGGAGAGCATGACCTAACCTGGAATCGAGAATCAAATGCTCAATGGACTGAGCCACCCAGAGGCCCCCAGCTTTTTCATTTTAAAGTAGTATCCTCCTTATAAGTTTGTTATGGGAACTAAACGAAGTAGTGTATAGGAAGCAAGTGGTACAGTTGCTGGCATCCATTAAATAATAAAACATTTTTATTACTAATGATAAGCAGTTTAGAAAAAAAAAAGAAACGAAAACTTTTGTGGCAATAACACTCTGTCATTATTGAAAAATGACCATTCATTTCTCTCCAGATTGTAGATAAATGGGCATGTTCCAATACTGCTACTGGAATACATCTTCTGTGAGTAGAAGGGCAATACGTTACAAAAATCATAAGTGCACTTGCCTTGAACTTCGGTATTCACTTCTAAAACTTAGTCCTAAAGAAATAGTCTGAACTAACAGAAAAAAAAAAAAATCAGTGTGTACAAAGTTATCCATGACAGTGTTGTCTGCAGTAGTAAAAATACTGCAAACAACTGAGTGACAACCCAAGGATTGGTTTGGAATTTAGGGTTATACCAGCAAAGTGGGATATTTGACAGCCATTAAAAATGCCACAAAGGGACGCCTGGGTGGCTTAGTCAGTTAAGTGTCCAATTTTATCTTGTTTCAGGTCATGACTTCATGAGCCCCGTGTCAGGGTTTGCACTAACAACACAGAGCTTCCTTAGGCTTCTGTCTCCCCTTCTCTCTGCCCCTCCCCTGTTCTCTCTCTCTCAAAATAAATAAATAAAATAAACTTTAAAAAATACCATGAAGGGTCACCTGGCTGGCTTAGTGGTAGAATTTGCAACTCTTGATCTTGGTTGTGAATTCAAGCCCCACACTGAGTGTAGAGATTACTTAAAAATAAAATCCTTTTTTAAAAATGCCTGTGGGGCACCTGGGTGGCTCAGTCGGTTGGGCGTCCGACTTCAGCTCAGGTTATGATCTCACAGTTCGTGGGTTCGAGCCTTTCGTCAGGCTCTGTGCTGACAGCTAGCTCAGAGCCTCGAGCCTGTCTTCAGATTCTGTGTCTCCCTCTCTCTGTGACCATCCCCTGCTCACGCTGTCTCTATCTCTCTCTCAAAAATAAATAAAACATTAAAAAAAAAAATGCCTGAAAACTGTTTGAGCCCAGAGGGACCCACCTGAGCAGACACCCTGAGGAGAGAGGGAGCCTGGAAGAGGGTGAAGAGAGAAAAGCAAGCAAATTACCTGAGATACGGCCAAAAGGGTTGCTGCTATCAGATAGTGGGAGCCTCATAGATCTTGTCCAGGATCTTGGATTTCATCCTAAGTGCAATGGGAAACCACCGGAGGGTTTTTAGCAGAGGGTGCTATCACCAGAGCTGTGGGTTTTAAAAGCTCATTTGTTATAATGTGGAAAACAATTTGGAAAAATATTTTTTTTAAAGCAAGTATGCAGGGGAAGAGTTATGGAAAATGTATTAGGAAATGTATTAGGAGACATGCATTAGGAAAATGATTGCATAGTGAGCAGGGTGTTTTCTCTTTGCCTGAAAACTCCTATTCCTGTTGACACACCATTGTCCTCCTTTCAAGATGGAGACGGAAAATACGCTCCTGCAGAGAGCAGCTGTGGTCTCTGGGAGACACTGTGTCACACCGGTGTTGGAGACATCGCACAGGGGAAAGGACCTTGGAAGAGATTTGGTCTTATGAGCTGTCCAGGCGGTGCGTGTGGGGGGGAGCATGTTATCGAGGTCCATCAGCCACTCTAGCAGGTGATAAACTATCAAAAATAGCTTCCTGTTGATGTTACAGATTGTTATAACTTCATTTATCACCATTCTAATCTCCCCTCGGATCCTGCCTCGGGGGCTGGAGTCTGTTAAGCTCGAAGCAGAGAGAGGAGAGCCAGATCCTGTGGGGCTCAGCAGACGAGCCCTGGACGGGGGACTGTGTGAGGGACACATTCCCAGGGGCCTCCGCGCAGCATCAGGCTAAGCGCCTCTGTGGGTGAATCCTCAGCTCATCTTTGGCGAGTGTGTGCGTGTAGTCAGGCAGTGCGTGAGCCACTGGCGTACCCCATCATGTGTGACAGAGTCCCCAGATTCATTCACTCTCTCATCTACGCTGCAGACATTTGTCAAGCACCTATTGCAAGCGCAGACAGAGTTCTGGCAACCCGGGACACGGAGACGAATCAGACGGAGACCCCCAACAATTCTTACTTACTTTCTATTTAGAGCAGAGTCATGGATGATCTAACTAAAACTCCTCCAGTTCTGAGTTTCTATGGTGGTAACACTGTCTAGAGAGCATGTACATGTGGAGGACCCCAAATACATCATGTTCCATGACCTTTTTTTTTTTTGAGAGAGAGAGATAGAGACAACATGAGCAGGGGAGGGTCAGAGAGAGAGGGAGACACAGAATCTGAAACAGCCTCCAGGTTCTGAGCTAGCTGTCAGCACAGAGCCCGACACGGGGCTTGAACCCATGAACCATGAGATCATGACCTGAGCTGAAGTAGGACGCATAACCGACTGAGCCACCCAGGTGCCCCTCCATGATCCTTAATAACTACATGATCCTGTGAGCCTCGGGGAGGCATCATGGAAGGTCCTGGCCCAAGAGTGGTCCACGCAAAAGCGGAGAGCTTCCTGAAGCTTGCACAACTCTGGCTGCTGCCATAGCTACAAGGGGTTCATGTAATCAAAGTGCGGAGACTCGTCTTGATCCCTGTAGGTTAACTGTAGCGCGAGTTAATCACTCTGAGACCATGGCAGAGTCGGGAGCAGAGAGAAGTGTATTCGGTACTGGCAAGTGCATGTGGAGAGTGTGGACAGCCCAGTTAGGAAATCACTCTTGTGTATTCCTAAATCTTGAGTGATAACAGGGCTTTGTGTTCTTAGCACAAACCATGCAAAGGGAAAAAAAAAAAACCAAAAACCCAGCAGCTACAGCCACAAACATATTTCCACAGTGATGGAACATCAAGGGTCATAAAACACTGAGCCAGACTCAGCCTAAAGAATGGCTTTCTAACTTTCTTTCAGAGAAAAAAAAATGTAGATTGTTGTTTACCACAGAAAGGAACTTCTGTTAAGTGCTTTGCCTAATTATTTATATTATTTAACTTAAAAAAAACTTATGAGATTAAAAAATAGGTAAAAAAAATAGGTTAACCAAATTTTACAGATAAAAAACTGAGGATCAGAGATATTAAGCAACTCTTCTCTTACCAAGTAGAATAGCAGAGTTTCAATCTAAATATGTCTGATTCTGAAGCCATTACTCTACACTGGTTAACCTGTCCTGCACAGGGAGGTGACATCACAGACATTTATAAAATTCTGCTTTCTTGTTTTTATGTCAGGATCATTTTACCCTCATCACTCCTTCTTCACTCCCAAATTTCAATCCTGGGGGCTTAGCTTAAGACCCACCAAAAGCCTGCGATTGACCTTCCTTCCTTTCCCGGCACCATCTACCACACAAACGGCAACGACCATCCTTAGTTGGCCCCATCTAATGTTTAATGGTAAAGAAGTTGTCCTTGGAAAATGAGCCTCATCAGTTCTCCACGTCCCATACACAATCTCTTAATCTATGGCCACATCACACATGTCAGATTCAAAGATGGGCCAAGTTGGAAGGGACCTTTGCTAATATCTAGAGACCCACTTCTTCATTTTATGGAGGAAGAACATGAGGTGTCTGGTGGGAAAGTGATGTGTCGGGCTCATGCAGCAAGTTAATGCACTAGGTGGGACTTGAACCCAGGCCTCGTGACTCTTCTTACCAGTGCCCTTTCCACTCTACTGGGTTATGTGCATATTGGTGGTATTGAAATGTGCATTCACATGGAGAGAAAAAGACCACTAATCTCTTTCATCTGCATACACTGTCTGCAAAGAGGAGCAGGGTAGAGCCCTACTGAGAGAGATAGGTGTTATCTGTTGCTTCACTCGGCTCCACTCAACTGAGCGAGATTAGTATCTTCTAAGCAGCCTGCCCCCGCCCTGTTGGAAATGATGAAACATTTGTGACTGACCTCCAATGACTGAGGAGCTTCTGGGTGGGGCTGGGGTTCCCTGGGGGAGATGTTTCCATCAGGACGTTGTTGAAACACCAGCTGGGATCAGACCTTGCTCTTGGCCCTGAGGGGTGAGTATTGTCTGGGTAGGTAGAATTTTAGATTAGTTGGAGGAGTGTGTGTCTGTGAACGAGCATGTGTAGAAGTCTCAGAGGGGATTTTCTGTGTATGTGCTCGGATTCCAGAGTGTGGAGTTCAAGTGCATTCAGCTTGGACTGGACCTGAGATTGAGCAGTTTGTACTTGATGGACATTAGTCTCTTGTTTCCAAGACCTAAGATGTGTCTGCACTAATGACAGCAGTAATCAGGGCTCCTGGCTGGAAGGTGTGTAGACCTTGGATCCAGACGGAACTAGATTCAAAGAATGCTGCTAACCCTGTGTAAGCCTCCGTTTCTTCATCTGTAAAATGGGTATAAAACCACCCACCATACAGTGTTGCTATGAGGATTACAGACAAGGAGTAGTTTAATGCCCAGTAAAGTGCTACTTTTAAAATAAATTAAAAAAAATTTTTAGGTTTATTTGTTTATTTTGAGAGGGTGAGAGAGGGAGAGTGGGGGAGGGGCAGAGAGAGAAAGGAAGAGAGAGGGAATCCCAAGCAGGCTTCTCACGGTCAGCACAGAGCCCGATGCGGGGCTCCAACTCACGAACCACAAAGTCATGACCTTAGCTGAAATTAAGAGTCTGATGTTTGAGCCCCCCAGGGTCCCCGGAATAATAGCTATTAATTAATTACTCTAGTCCACTGGAAATGAGACACAAGAGAATATCTCCCTCCAGGAGGTTTTTCCTTAGGATTTGTTCTGAGTTGCAAAAAACTGGTGTGCGTGGAGGGAAGGAGACCAGGGTGGCAATTTGAAAAGTTATGAATGGCGGGCGAGGTGGGAGGGGGGCACCTGGGTGGCTCAGTCAGTTAGGCATTCAGCTCTTGATTTTTGCTTAGGTCATGATCCCTGGGTTGTGGGATTGAGCCCCGAGTCAAGCTGCTTGCTGAGCTTGGAGCCTGCTTAAGATTCTTTCTCCTTCTCCCTCTGCTCCTCTTCCTAGCTTGTGTGCTTTCTCTCTCTAAAAAAAGGAAAGAAGAAAATTTTAAAAGAGAAAATGTTATAAACAGGAGAAAATGCAGGCTGTCAAAGAAGAAAGCCGTGGAACAACACATAAGAGTAAGAGGTTACCTTACATAGAGTTTACTCTGCGCCAGCAACATAGACCATTGCATGTAATCCTCACAGAGATCTCGAAAATGTCGGTGCCGCTCATAAGTTCTCTTTGCAGTTGAGGAATCTGAGGCACAGAGGTGTTAAGTGACTTGATCAAAGTCAAACAGTGGAAGAAAATGCTTCTGGAGAACATTAGCGTGGAAGAGTGTTCTTGGAGCAGTCCTCCGGGAGCTCAGGGGGCACAATGCAGAAGTGTGGCTGAGGGGCTCAGGGAGGACGTAGCAGTGGGCTGGTCTGTTGCTTGTTCTGCAAACAGACCTTCTTGTTTGAGCTTTGGCAGCTCTACTCAAAATAATACCTTGAGTGGGATCGGCTGTGCAATGGGCAGGGCCCAGGGCACATGGAAATCTGGGGTTCCTTGTTAAAAAAATTAAGAATGTATTTTTTTAAATGTTTATTTATTTTTGAGAGAGGCAGAGCACAAGCGGGGGAGGGCAGAGAGAGAGCTGGAGACACAGAATGGAAGCAGGCTCCAGGCTCTGAGCTGTCAGCACAGAACTTGAACCCCCGAACTGTGAGAGCACGACCTGAGCCGAAGTTGAATGCTCAACCTACTGAGCCACCCAGGAGACCCCCAAAATTATTAAGAGTTTAAAGAGGGCTAGAGCAGAGCACTAAACCAATCAAGGGGCCCTCGCCCTCCTAGGCTACATAGGAGTCATGCCCATGAAGCCAGCCATGGTCCTGAGATCCAGCAGTGAGTCAGGGAAAGTGCTGGAAGATTTCGCAGTCTCACTTACCCCTCCTGATAAACTCTATGAGGGAGACAATTGAATTCCCAATTAGCAGAGGGGGAAACTGAGACTCAGGAACGTCAACCCTAAGGTTACATAGTGTTTCTTCCATGTGAATTGATTTCATTGCAAAGAAATGTTACAAAGTCCTTCTCCTACACATTATCTCCAAGTATTGTGCCAGGAATTGTGGGGTGTAAAGAATGACAAGCCATGGTCTGAGCCACCACAGCGCTCACAAGCTGAGCACCATCTGTAGAACGTTCGTTTCTCTGAAATTTAATCGGGCAATCTATGAAACAGAATTATTTGGCCCTTTCAATTCACCTGGCGCTTTATAAGATCCAGCAAAATGAGTCCACGAATACTGCTTAAGTTGTTTGCAATCCTTCACATACTTGTTGATTTAGCTTTAGAACTAAGTTGCATTCAAGTTGCATTTATCTCAAGTAATTGTTGATAAAAATGACTTCCCCAATATTATGAATTAGAAAGTTTGAATAATTGGTTTTCTTCCTAAAAAATTGGCAGTGCCTGCCCCTACGAATATGTATTACTAGACATGTGGCATATCTGGTTGAAACTCAAAGTTGCTCTTTCTGGTTGATTTGAGTCTCATCATTTACATCTGTGTTAGACTCTTAGAATTCTAGAACAGCAACAGGTTAGAACTGGACACACCCTCCCCCCTCAGGTTTAGATAGGGAAACTGAGGCTTAGAAAAAGAAAGTGGTCTGTCCAAGATGGCTGAATTTGCCAAGTCACCAAGCTGGAAAGTTGATCTGGGTTCTCGTTTCATGTTCCAGATGTGTCCTAACCGCCTGGGCTGGGGCCCCCGCCATGGTAGCCGGCGCTGAAGGGAGCCCAGAGACGATTTTTCTGACACCCAGGACGAAGGTGACACCCTAACAGTCTGTTGTCCCCTTCCCCGTGGTATTTGGCAGAACTCACTCCTGCCTTCTCACTGGTGCACATTTTGATATTCTCTGTCCTCTGGTGCGTGGGCACGGCAACCATCACGGGAGCAGGGGCTGTTTAGGACTGAGACTTCCCAGGACCGTATGGCCTTCGGGCCTTGGGTTGCGTTTACCTCCCATCTGAAAGTCATGCATCAGCCCAGTTTTCTTACAGTGCCCTATGGAAATGGGTGCATTTATATAGTTAAGACAATTTGTGTTGAATCCTCTGTTCTGGTCTGAGGATCCCTCCCTGTCGAGCAGCTATATATGCCAGGCACTCAGCTAACCTTCTTAAGCATTGTGTGCAGTGCGGTGACCACTCTGGCCCCGAACAGCCTGGGTTTGAATTCTGTCCTCCCCGTGTGGGATTAGAGTTCTAATTTTCTCATATATAAAATGGGGACAACAATAGTGGCTACCTCATCAGTTTGTTATAGTGATGATTAAATAAGATAATTTATGCAAAATGCTTTGCCTGATGCTGGCGCATAACGAGTACACAGCATGAGTTTAAAAAATGAAACAGGTGCTGTTTGCATTTCTCAGTTAAAACACCGAGGCCTAGAGAAGGAAAGCAACTCGTAGCCAGGAAGGCCAGAGCTGAAACTTCAAACCCAATCCCCCTGGCCACCAAGTCCCTCTCCTCCCTATTTTCCTGTATCAACTTGTGAGGTTGGCTTGTGGTGTACCCAGCTTGCTCCCGTCTGCTCTGTTTTACATGCGGCCAAATGCGTATCAAAACTTGTGGAAGACAGTGGGTTTCCCTACAGCCAGAGCCGGAGACGCCGTTAGCTGACCCACTCTTTCCCTCATTCTCCATCCATCCATTGCCTGTTCTTCAAAGTTCCTGCTCAGCGACTCCTCTCTGAATAGTCTATTGAGCAGGGATCAGTTTTTCCTCCGAGATAGTACACACCACTCCTTCTGAACATTCATCTAGCTTTGTTGTGATGTCT
This sequence comes from Proteles cristata cristata, assembly GCA_017311185.1. Classification (NCBI taxonomy): domain Eukaryota; kingdom Metazoa; phylum Chordata; class Mammalia; order Carnivora; family Hyaenidae; genus Proteles; species Proteles cristata. The sequence continues at coordinate 493,754 of JAESUZ010000530.1, read as the reverse complement.
CTTCTGCTTTTGGATTTTTCACTTATTAATGTCTTGATTTTCCAATACAGTGTGAGCTCTTGAAAGTTCAGGTGGTGTTTTCTCCTTCTTCCTGTCCATCAGAGTATTTCGCACAGGGCCATGCACCTAGACCACTTGAGATATATTTGATCGATTGGAACTCAGACATTTAGATGATCATTTCAGTGTTCTATTAACATAATGAGATATAATTTAGACTGTAAATACATTTTTATGTAGATAAATTTGGTACGATGCTAGTTGAGCAACTCCAGAATTTCTGAGCTTGTTTCAATACTTTTAAAAACATTTTCCCTGATTAGAAAAAAAGATACATGTTAATTGCAGAAAACTTTGATAATGACAAATAATATAAAGAATTAAATAAAACATCATCCACGATTACAATAACCAGTTTTGTTAACATTTAGGTACATATTTTTTCTATTTCCCTTTTTTGAACAAAGAACATTAAAATAAAATCCCCCCAGTTTAATTACCATAAGTTTACATTCATGGATAAATCTATATTTGATATGCAAAATTATTGTCAACAAACTATTTGGGATTTAGTGAACTGAATCAGGTGATTGGTGTTATTTCTAAAGTAATATAAAAGACAAAAATGTCTAATGACCCAAAGTTTCCTTTTTTCACAAATTTTCATTCTTTTGTAAAAACTATGTTTTGTATGTAGCTAAACATAACTGCATTGTACTTCTTCATGGGACAGATTCCTTCCCCAGATTAAACTTTTATCAATATAATTTTAAATGGTGTAATATTCCCTTCTCTACCTTCACCCTAATTTACCTAATCTTTGTGTTTCAATTAGATTGTTTTGCATTTTTCACTTTTATGATCAATAGTGGGTAGAGCTACCTTATGAAAATAGCTTTGGTTCCAGATTGTCTGTAAATCATTCCATGCCTTTTACCCATTTGTCATTTGGGGATAAGAGGGCTTTTCTTTTTTTTAATTTTTTAAATTTTTTTAATTTATTTTATTTTATTTTATTTTTTATGCTTCTTTTTTAATTTTTTTTATTTTTTACAAGTAGTTTATTATCAAATTAGTTTCCACATAACACCCAGTGCTCATCCCCACAAGTGCCCTCCTCCATGCCCATTCCCCCTCACCCCCACATCCATCAGTCCTCAGTTTTTGTCAGCATTCAAGAGTTTCTCATGGTTTGCTTCTCTCCCTTTCCCCCACCATTTCCCACCTTCTTCTCCCCCTTGCTCCTCAGTTAAGTTCCTCCTAGTCCTCCTATACGTGCAAACATATGATATTTGTCCTTCTCTGCCTGACTTATTTCGCTCAGCATAACACCCTAAGAGGGCTTTTCTTAACAAATTTTTAAAAATCTAAAACCTTTTAGGGGTGCCTGCGTGGCTTAGTTGGTTGAGCATCCAGCTTTCGCTTGGGTCATGATCTCACGGTTTGTGGGCTCGAGCCCTGTGTCGGGCTCTGTGCTGACTGCCAGCTCAGAGCCTGGAGCCTGTTTCGGAGTCTGTGACTCCCTCTCTCTCTGACTCTCCTCTGCTCACGCTGTCTCTCTCTCTCTCTCTCTCTCTCTCTCCTGGAAATAAATTAAAAAAAAAAAAACATTAAAATCTAAAACCTTTTAAAGTTATGTATTACACACACTTGTTCTAGCGTTTTTGTCTTTTTGTCTTTAAGTTTTGTTTATTTGACTTAAATATGTGAGGTTTTAATATTTTAGAGTTGAATCTATTTTTCCCGTTGCTTCGTGATTTCTTCCATTGCATCTGAGACTGAGATGGGCTGAGACTGTTTTCTCTCATCTGGGGATTTAGTAAATATTATTCAATATATGAATATCCGGTCCTATATCTTACTTTTTTTTTCAAAAATTTTTAATGTTTTATTTATTTCTAGGACAGAGAGAGAGACAGCGTGAGCAGGGGAGGGTCAGAGAGAGAGGGAGTCACAGACTGAAACAGGCTCCAGGCTCTGAGCTGGCAGTTAGCACAGAGCCCGACGCGGGGCTCGAACCCACGAACCGCGAGATCATGACCTAAGCGAAAGTCGGACGCTCAACCGACTAAGCCACCCAGGCGCCCCACCTATATCTTACTTTTAATGCCTCCACTTAAAACTATTTACTTCTTTAATTCCTTTGGAATTTATTTTCTTGTGTCATCTCTGGGTATAAGTTATTTTTTTTTCTTATAGATAACTAATTCATTATCCTGCATGCAACATTTTCTAAATGACACTTTTCTTTCCTCCCACTGCCTTGTGAGCCACTTTTGTCATATATTTACTGTACACAACCTAGTGTATTTTTTTCAAATCTACACTACCCTTAAAAAGTAGTATGTCAGGAATCTGCCTGGTCACAAATCCTTTTCAAACGTGTTCCAGATCTTCTGGACTGTTATTTTTTTCCCCAGATAAATTTTAGAGTTGATTTGGAGTTGTAAAAACTTCTCACTGTAGTTATGACTGGAGTTATATTGAACCAACACATTAATTTCAAAATGATTTTTTTGCTTTTCGTCTTCAGGATTCTCAGTCTGGAATATCACGTGTCTCTCTATTAGTTTCTGCCTTTTGTATCTGTCAGTACATCTTTATTATTTTCTTCAAAATAACTTTCTTACAATTAGAATTATTCTTAGCTCTATGCGGTGTGATGGCCACGAAAGCTCCGGGCTCCCGTCCCTACAATTCCACCACCTCACTGGTCATTGCTGACATAATTGGAGGAATAGCTGGTAATTTCAGAAGACTTATCATGCCTTCAGAACTTTTCCTGAGTAGTCTGGTTAATTTCACTACTTTTTCAATCGATCATTTTGGAATTTCTAGGTATTAAATCACCTCTTTTGCAAATAAGGGTCAATTTGACCTGCCCTTGCCCCAAAGTATACCTTCGTTACTTTTGTGTATCAGTTAATTAGCTTAGGCTCCACCGTCAGGCTGCCTGGGTGCAAATGCCATCTTGAGCAAATTACTTAACTTCTCCTTGTCTTAGTTTTGCCCTCTGTAAAATGGAAATGATAATTATACTTCAATTCAAAAAAAGAAAAGCAAAAGGGAAAAATACACCTATCTCCTGATTGTGAGAGTCAGGTGAGTTATAGATGTCAAAGTATCACAGGACTTGCTCAGTAAATATTCTATACCCTTATTATTACTCTAGGTCAGAGGTTGGAGGAACCTCTACCTCCCCAGGGTCAGAATTTCCAGGATTCATTTTTAAAAATGGTTACAACAGACATCTTCGTTCTCGACTGCTAACACATCTTACCACTTGGTAAGATGTTCATTATCGGTACAAAAGGGATATTCTTTATGAAAGGAAAAAATTATTCTCATTCTTATTTTATTAAAATGTAAGAACTGAGCATTTGGTTTCATCAAATGTGTTTTGGCATTTTACTGAGATCAACATTTTAAAAACTTGATCTATTGATGCTGTATTCATATCATGTAAGAGGCAATTCCATGTAATGATTGAGAGCTGGGCTTGGTTTGAAATTTGGCTCTGGCAGCCAGGGCAGGGAGGGGTGCGGGAGACCAGGGCAAATCGCTCGACCTCCCCAAGCCTTTCTGTCTTGTCTAGGAAATGGGGATAACGTCTATCCCTGCAGAGTAAGGGCATGTTAAATACTCAACGCTAGTTTTCATTATTGTAATAACTGATTTCCTGGATGTCCCTGGAGTAACTTCTTGATATTATCCTCTGTTTCCTTCTGTATTCCTAAGTGACATGATCATGCAAAGTCTTCCACCTTTTTATGCCCTGGATCTGATTACACAGCATAAAAAGAAGTATGTGTTCCTTAAAAGTTTAAAATAACTGATTTTCTAAAACTATTTGGGAAGTGCCTGCATGGCTCAGTCGGATGAGCATCCGACACTTGATTTTGGCTCAGGTAGTGATCCTAGGATCATGGGATTGAGCCCCACAGTGGACTTCCACCCTGAGCGCGGAACCCGCTTAAGATCCTACCCACCCCCCTCCCTCTGGCCCACTCTCTAAAATTAAAAAAAAAAAAAAAAAACTATTTGTACACAAATTTTGAGTGGATTAATTCCAATTATGCTTTTAATTTCTAAATAATAGTAATTGTCACTTATTGTATGCTTATTACTATGTGACAAAAGCTATAATTACTTCACGTAACTCATCTTATTTCCTCCTCAGAAGCAGGTATCATTGATATCCATCTTATTCAAACCTAAGAACTAGTTATTATTGCTCCCATCGTACAGATAAGAAAACTAAGCCTTTGAAGGGTTCAAGAACTAGACCAAACTCATGCAGGGAGTGAGCTGGGCTGTGAACCCACGCATCAGGTCTTGGTCTTTAGTGGCTACCTCCCCAACTTCTTTCTTGTGATTTTGTTTTGGTTTTGGTGCCTTACGGAATCAATTTTGCTCATTTATATTTTTCTAGGAAAACATGAATTTTATTGAGGTTACATTAAAAAATTCCTTAGTAGCCTTACAATTTTTGATCTCCTCTGTTTCCGTGGTTATATACATGATTGGTTTGGCTTATTTATGTTTCCTCCTTTTTTTGATTATTCCAAACTGCATATTAAATTAGGGGAGAAAAGGCTAAAAAGGGGAGAAATGCAGAGGAGACTGGATGATATTATAAAATGGAAACAGATTTTTTTTCTTTTAAAATATCCCATTTATATCCAAAATTGCTTCTTTCCCCATCCTTACTCCAATCTTTAAAGAACAGAATGCTTGGAGCTAGAAAGAGCCTGGGGACTTTCAAGCACCAAGCACTTTCATTCTCCAAGACCCAGAAAGGGCTCCTACCTGTCCCAGAGCTCGGCAGGCAAGCGCTGGGCTGGGAAGAGGAGCTGGGCTCTCCCGGGCTTGTTCTCTTTCTACACCATGCAGCTGTGTTATGGTTTAAAATTTTTAACTGTAAAACCGATAAATTAATGAAGCTTGCAAAAAATTCTTTTTAAAGGCTTTTTAAATTCTTTAAAGTTACTTAATTTAAAAAAAATTTTTTTTTAATTTTTTATGGGGTTTTTTTTTGGGTATTTTTTGGTTTTTTTTTTTTGAGACATGGGGAAACAGAGCATGAGCAGGGGAGGGGCAGAGAGCGAGGGAGACACAAAATCTGAAGCAGACTCCAGGTTCTGGGCGGTCAGCACAGAGCCCGATGCGGAGCTCCAACTCACAAACGGTGAGATCATGACCTGAGCTGAAGTCGATGCTTAATGACTGAGCCACCCAGGCGCCCCTAAAGCTACTTAATTTCAAAAGATAGATAGCTTAACAATATTGACAGTGATTATTATTATTTTTTTTTTACAAATAGTTTATTGTCAAATCAGTTTCCACATAACACCCAGTGCTCATCCCCACAAGTGCCCTCCTCCATGCCCATCCCCCCTTCCCCGCACATCCATCAGTCCTCAGTTTTTGTCAGCATTCAAGAGTCTCTCATGGTTTGCCTCTCTCCCTTTCCCCCACCATTTCCCCCTTTCTTCTCCCCCTTGTTCCTCTGTTAAGTTCCTCCTAATCCTCCTATACGTGCAAACATATGATATTTGTCCTTCTCTGCCTGACTTATTTCGCTCAGCATAACACCCTCAAGGTCCATCCACGTTGCTACACGTGGCCAGATTTCATTGTTTCTCATTGCCATGTAGTATTCCATGGTAAAGATAAGCCACATCTTCCTGATCCATTCATCTGTTGATGGACACTTAGGCTCTTTCCATGTTTTAGCTATTGTGGAGAGTGCTGACAGCGATTATTGATTATTGCGATCATATGATTTTCATAGAAATCCTCTTCTATTGTGCTCTTGTTTAAACTACTCTGTAGAATGACTCTTCAAAGAAAGCATGGTGTCAGGCAGGAGGAGGTGTGTCTTAATTATTTCACCTCTATGTCAGGCTGTACCAACTACAACAGCCCCACGAAAGCTCCTCTATCAGAAGGAAGGGGAAACAATGAGATGGAATCCAGGCCTAACTGGAGGTCTCAGGACTTCGCCCAGGCCTGAAGCAAGCCGGGGAGAGGCTCCCAGCACCCTGCAGGATTGTGGCTGGAGTGTGGCAGGGAGCTACGTTAGTATTGGTCTGGGTGTCGAAACTAAGCATGTGAAAGAGGACCCGACTGTCCGAATCTTGATGATAGAATAAGCCAATGGAAACTCTCACAGTCCAGGCGCTTTTTTCACAACATAATTACCCTAAATTGCTCATTTCCTGGTTATTTGGTATGTGTGCCTGTTGAGGGGGGTGGTGCAAATGAACAGATGTTTTTGCCCACTGTCTGATCAGCAATCTGCAATTAGACCCCAAGGAACAACCTGCTCATTGTGGTTAGGGGCCATTAGCCACTTAAATAATGACATCTGTCATCATTTTCATACCTCATCCTGTCCCGGATCTTATCTTCAAACTGTGCTCAACACGAATGCCTGAGTTTCCTAAAATAGACAAACTCAATTTTAATAGCTCTTACTCCAGTCACCATCTTGATGAAGCGTTTCAGGGTTGAACAGTATATAGTTCGCAACTTCCTCAATTTTCGATGGGGTTAGCTCCTGACAATCCCATCACAAATTGAAAATATTGTAAGTCGAAACTGTATATTGTTACTCTACCTAACCTACCAAACATCATAGCTTAGCCTAGCCTGCCTTAAATGTGCTCAGAACACTTCCATTAGCCTACAGTTGGGCAAAAATCATCTGACACAGAGCTTATCGTTTAATAAAGTGTTGAATAGCTCCTGTAGTTTATCAGATCCTGTACTGCAAGTGAAGAACAGAAGGCGTGATGGGCACAGAAGGGTCATGAGTGTATTGCTTGTGGAAGTCGTGATCACGTGGCTTATTAGGAGCTGCCCCACATCAGAGAGGGTTTGCACAGCATTTCACCAGCCCACAAAAAGATCTAAGTTCAAAATTCCAAGTACAGTTTCTACTGAATGGGTCTGCTTTTCCATACCTATTGTAACACCTAAAAATTATTAAGTCACACCGTCCTGGGGGCCCATCCATAATCACTGAGTGCTTCTCACAAGCCTGGTGTTGTATAAAGGTCTATACAAACAGCATAAAACACTGAGCCTGCACAAGAATGCTCTGAGATACAGGCTATCATTCTCCCCATCTTATAGGTACAGGAGCTGAGGTGCTGAGAAGTTTAATAATTCACATTCAGAAGGGAACATAACTTGGTTTCATCCTGAAGTCTGTTGGACTTTATGCTATACACTGACACAGGTTCTGTGCACCATTTGGCTGGTGAGATATTGACAATATACTAAAATGATGGAAGGACGTATAGGCAACATGGTTTTGCACAAAGAGCCAAAATAAGATACTGGTTTTAAAACAATGGGACATTTATTGAATGCGGTGACTCTCAAGTGGGAACAAAAGTGGTTGCCTCAGTGTGGGGCACTTGGAAATGCGTGGGGCATTTGGAAATGTGTGGGGTCATTTTTGGACGTTTTTGTTGCTACATTAGCCTGTTACAATGGTGGTCTTCCAGGATGTTGAATGTCCCGTGGGGCGCAAAACAGCTCTAGACAACAACGAACTGTCTGGCTCTGAATCTCACAGAGTGCTAAGAAACACTGATAAAATGGAGTCGTAGTTTGCCAGAAACTCAAGCATGTGGCCAACTCGAATGCTTCAGGGATCAGCCAGGGACCAAAGAATACATACCCCTTCTCAGGGCATCCAAGTCCAAATCTTTAAAGCACTTCATCAAACAAAATCATCCAGGCGCCGAATTTGGCCTGAGGGCCTTCAGAGTGGAGCTTTTTAATGAAGGCTTTTCTGATCTGGAGACATGTTTACCACGTATTCAGTGAAGAGGAAAAGCTGCTAATCAGTACGATGCCGTGTTTAGACAAGACTGTACGAGTGTACACACGTATTTACCCGCACACATATGCAGAGTCTGTACATGTTTCTGGAATAAACCGCGAGGTGATTTTGTGAAATTCTTTGCTTGTTTGCATTTTAAATTCTACCACAAATATCTATTAGTTGTTTAATTTTTAATGAGTAAGGAGAGAAAGGAGTCTTAAAAGAAATTAAAATTTAAGTGTGGCTTCAGAACACAGCCCTAGTGGCTTTCTGGACACCCCCTTGGATGAAAGGAGAATAATTTCTGTGATTAGTGAGACATCGAATGCTAGGTAATCAATACTGACAGAGGGGGCACCTGGGTGGCTCAGTTGGTTAAGTGTCCAACTTGGACTCAGCTCATGATCTCATGGCTCGTGAGTTTGAGTCCTGCGTTGAGCTCTGCGCTGACAGCGCGGATGCCGGAGCCGGCTTCGGATTCTGTGACTCCCTCTCTCTCTGCCCTCACTGCTCACTCTCTGCCTCTCTCTCTCAAAAATAAATAAACATTAAAAAAATACTAACATACTAGAGTGCCTTTAAAAATGGAACACTGTTGGGTTCCCAGGCACAGCAGCCTGTGATTTTCGCATCATTCCTGATGCCAGAGAGCTCTCCTGCTGAAATCCAATCTTTTCTTTTGCAGCTGCCCCAGAAATCAATACTGTAATTTGCTTGAGAAATCAGTACCTGTCGACATTTTAAGAGGGTTTATCCAAAATAAGGCAAGAGTCGGGCATTGAAAATACAACTATGCCCCTTTTCCTGTCAAGTTGCCCAATCCTTCAAGATCATTTTTTCCTGAAAAAAAAAAAAAAATCCCCGTTTTGCTTCATCTCCATCATTTTTGTGTGTTATTTCCAGCGTCTTGGCTCTGCAAATTTCATTCTGTTCACAAGTCATTTTGGCTAAGCTTTCTTTCTGGAGTTTGCTCATCACTTGGGGGGGTGAGGAGGAAGGTACTGGATTTTCTACTCGATAGTCTATGGCCTTCAGGAACTTCCTGGAGTCCTATCTCATCTGCCTTTTGGGGCGTGTCCACCTCCTGCTCCCTTCCCCCCTCCCCACTGTAGCCCCTTCTTACCAGCACCTGATGCTCATGAGGCAACCGGGCACATTTAACTTGAAAAGCAATGGGTAGATAGAGTCAAGTTCCTTTGGAGACGTATCTAGAATTTATTATGTAGAGAAGGGGGTAGGTTACGGAAGCATGATGAAGAAATTGGGTGTGTGTTGCTTCCAATTTTTGATTTTGTAAAGAAAAGTCACTGCCAAGGACTGGATTGTTGGTATGTGAAAGGAGATGGTGGTATTTTCTCTCTGGAGACTTCCATCCGGCCAATGCCCACAGCCCTGGAAAGGGTTTGGTGGCAAACCCCCACACCCTTCCTGCCCGTCAGTGCCTCTCTCTCTTTCTCTCTTAATTCTTGGTCTGAGTTCTGATTTTAGAAAGCTCCAGTGTGAAAACTACAAATAAAAACCAAACTCTTAGCCCTAAGCCCTTGGAAACCCTGATGGGGGAAATAAGCCTCAGGAGCAGTAAAAGACTGTTTAAGGTTTCTGGTCTGCAGCAGGCCTGTGGGAAGTTTTCTCCCCATCTCTGATGAGTAAGTATCATCTCAGAGGCTTTAAAATTATCCTGCCTTTGTCTTAACAGTAAATTCCATATTCCACAACATGCCGATGAAATTCACAAGCTGATTTTTTAATTAAAAATTTTAAATGTTTATTTACTTTTTGAGAAAGAGAGAGAGAGAGACAGAGTGTGAGCAGGGGAGGGGCAGAGAGAGAGGGAATCATAGAATAAGAAGCAGGCTCCAGGCTCTAAGCTGTTAGCACAAAGCCAGACGCAAAGCCTGTGCTCCCACCGGCCGGGAGATCATGACCTGAGCTGAAGTCAGGCGCTTAATCGTTTAATCGACTGAGCTGCCCAAGCCCCCTGATTTTTTAAAATCAACATATTCATGAGGGTGTAACAGCATCCAGAGTCTATACCCTTACAACATCCAGAGTCTAAAGCCCCACAAAGCCACCCATGGTGTGTGTGTGATTTCTTTTTTAGATTTATTTATTTATTGAGAAAGGGGGAGGGCAAGCAGGGGACGGGGGAGGGGGGAGAGAGAGAGAGAGAGAGAGAGAGAGAGAGAGAGAGAGAGAGAGAGAGAGAGAGAGCGCATCACAAGCCAGCTCAGCACTGGCAGTGCAGAGACTGATGCGGGGCTTGAACTCACAAACTGAGATCATGACCTGAGCTGAGACAAAGAGTCTGCCGCCTGACTGAGCCACCCAGGTGCCGCAAGATTTGGATTTCTTTAATGAATCTCTCCTGGCATATTTGCGCGAGTTCATCCCCTTGGTGCTTCCGGCAGCAGGTGAAGGTTCTGGGAGAGCCGAGACCAGCTGCACACGTAGGCTTGCACTTCGAGCCCAAATCCAGCCTCAGCCTCTGCCCCCTGAGTCTCATGATGCGTGTTATTAAAAGAGGTCGCTGATATCTCGGCCATGGGACTGTGTGAACAGTTGGATGGCGGGGGTGCCAGCTGCTGGCATCGAGCGCATTTCCCCCTACACCCCCCTCCCCCCCGCCTCCCTTTAGGTGCTGACGCCTAACCACGAGGTCCTGCCTGTTTTGTAGCTTCAAACATTGAAATCTGGGAAGACGAAAGCCAGTGACGCAGAGTGCCCCTGAGTTTGCCTGAGGGGAATTGGAGCGCGGAGCCCGGAGTCCTGCCCCGCCGCCGCGCCCCTGCAGGTCTCTAGGACGTCCGGCAGGTGGCGCCACGCGGAGACTGGGTGCCCAGCGCGGTTCCTTCTGCGCGCACAGAGCCTGAGCCTCACCGACGCCCCCGCAGCCGCCCTGCAAGCTCACCATGCTGACAGAGTGAGTGGGCTCCCGGCTTCCCAGCGCGCACACCGCCTTCCCTGGCTCCCTATGCCTTCCCGTCCAGAGAGGCAGAGAGACCCGCTCGGAGACACACAGCAATGCCAGCTGGCGGCCTCTGGCTGGGGGCGGAGCGGGTTCGCAGCTGATGAGGAGTCTCGGCAATCTCTGACGCTGACCCTGCCCCTTTCCCAACAGAGACATGAAGTTCTGGCACGGCTTGGTGATCGCAGTGGTGTCCATCATCCTACAGACCTGCCTCTTCGCCGCCGTCAACTACCTGCTCAGCAGGCACATGGGTAAAGAGCCTGGAGCTCTCTTTACTCCTGTCACCTGCAGGGACCATCCCCCAAGGCTACAGCAGGGTGATACCCCCCCACCCCCCGCATACCCCTTGCCTACCTTCTTGAGGATCCACCCTCCAGGTCATCCCTTACCGGGTAATCCCCACTCGGACCCAACCTATTTGTGGCTGGGAATAATGGCCCAGAGCCCTTCCACCGCCCAGACTCTGTCCTTAGGGACAAACTCCTGCAGTATTCTGGAGGGTGGGCCCAGTCAGCCTGGGCCTAACTAACGTTCTTCACCAGCAAAGGGTTCAACGTGAAGGAAGGGCTTCGAATTCCAGCAGAAGGGAGCGTGACTAGACTCAGAGATGAACTTAAATTCTTTTTTTAACAAGTTTTTTTTAATGTTTTATTTTATTTTTGAGAGAGAGAGAGAGAGACAATGTGAGTAGGGGAGGGTCAGAGAGAGAGGGAGACACAGAATCTGAAACAGGCTCCAGGCTCTGAGCTGTCAGCACAGAGCCCGACATGGGGCTTGAACCCACGAACCATGAGATCATGACCTGAGCCGAAGTCAGATGTCCAACCGACTGAGCCACCCCGGCGCCCTGAACTTAAATTCTTGAATTGATTTACAGTGGAAAGTAGAGAAGTCCTGTTCTGGGGTGGCGTTATAATTAGGGAAAATAAAACAAAGGAAGTCTAGGCCTCTGTAGCCATTCATTCATTCATTCAGTGTAACAGGGAACAAAATAAAAATCTCTGTCCTTATGTAACTTTCACACCATGGGGAGGCACAGAGAACAAACTAGATAAACAGGTAATACACACGTGTTAGATTATGGTGAGTGCTGGGAAGAAAAAGATGAAGCAAGGCAGGGAGGTATGAGCTGGAGGATGGCCAGCATCACTGGAATGCCGACATTTTAGTGTATAAATGTCTCGAAGTGAGGAGGGGAGCTGCACCTGCAAAGGCCCTGAGGCAGAAAGCTGTTTGGCAGAGAGGCCAGCGTGGCTGGAACGGAGAGAAGGGGGAGCAGCAAGGCCACGGAGGGGCTTGGAGGCTGGGGCCTCAGCTTGTCCTCCCAGTGCGGTGAGAGGCTCTGCAGGGTTTTGAGCAGATGCTGAGGTTTGAAGAGGTCCCTCTGAGTGTTTTGCCGTATCGAGGGCCGTGCTCAGAGACAGGATGTTCCTGACCTGGAGAGCTGTCACTTCTGACCCTTCCTCTGTCCCCTTTAGCCAACGAGAGTGAGCGGATACTGAAAGGGGCCAGACTCCAGGCCCCCTGGCCCAGCCCTGCCCACCGTCAGCCGTGCGCCGCCAAGGAAGAGACACAAGGCGCCCCTGTGCCTGAGTCCCGCTGCAGGCGTGAGTAGCAGGGCGGGGGAAGACCTTGCCATAAAGCTTACTCTGCTCTGTCCGGGCCGTGGAGAGCTGTCCTGCCGCAGCCGGGCTCTGTCTTGCCAGCCCGATCCTGAGCTGGAACATTCTCCCACCCACCTCAGCGAAGGCCTCGCCAGCCTAGCTTTCCCAGCAAGCTGCTCTTCCTGTCACAGGGGGCAGATCTCCCTGGGTTGGTGTGGGTCTGAGTTCTTTACCAGGTCTGGTTGTGTGTGAGCCACTGCCGGGGGGCTTGGGGCTGCCTCTGCTCCTGTCTTTGTCACTGATACTATGACACCTGTTTCCACCTGACCAAGATTTCAACTCCCTCTGCTGCCTCTGGCCACGGTATCTGGGGGTTTTAATAAATACCGGGGTTGGTGACGGTGCAAACCAACAATTCCCTCAGGCGGGCGAACTGGCAGGAATACCACCCTCTCGGGGCTTTCTCCCTCAGGGCTTGGGAGAGCCACCAGGTCACTGCTGCACAACGGAAATTGCTGCTTGCACAGGACAGCCGGCCGGCCGTGCGCTCGCTCCCCGGAGATCGCACCTTTTCCAGCAGGTTATCCCTTGATGGATTTGCATTCGCTTCGACCTTCCAATCTTATCTGCTCAGTTGGAGAGATCTGGTGGTCAGGCTTCCCTGGCACTGAGATAAGACCTCAGCGCAGGAGACAACCGGAAGAGACAGCTCATGTGACTTCAGGGTTTCTGCAGAAAAGGAGGGGCCGTGGCCTCATCGTGACCCTGGCCCTAGACCTTCACTGAAGCCTGGCCAGAATCAGAGACTCTGGCAGCGACCTCAGAGATCATCATCTAACCATCTTGTTTCACAAGGGAGCAAAATGAGACACAAAAATGGATGCCCGCTGCCTACTAGAGTTAGTGACGGGTCTAGAGCAAACCCCGTGGCCAGGACTGCGGAGGCCGGAGCTGTGTGCCACGGGCCACGCTGCATCAGCTTGTCCCTGCTTATCTCTTCCAGCACAATCAAGTGCTGTTAGTGTTAGATGGAGCTGGACCGAGCGGGGGTGCCTGGACTCTAAGGCACATTCTTGCCTATTTGAGGAGGGGGTGCGGGGGGAAGCTTTCGCTCCCCACCCTTTCTCTGTTCAATGTCTCCTTTCTCTACCAGGGGCCCCGTATCTCTCTTCCCCACTTGTCTTTGCGTGGCTGGCTCTGCCTGACTTTGTCTCCTTCTCCCTTCCGTTGTGCCCATCCCTCCTAACCCCTCCCCTGCCCCCAGTGTTCCCTAGAAGAACAGTTTCTATCTCTCCCTAGGTGACGGTGACACATCCTCAGACAGCTCCAGCAGCTCGGACGTCTCTGGGAGCTCGCCGGCCACCTGCCAGGTAACGGACACCCCTAGTGGTCCGAGCCCTTTGTACACAGCTGGGGCCCTTGCTGTAAAAGACTGAGCATCCAGGCCACCCCAGCTGCAGGGATGAGAGCAGGGATAGAGGGGCTACTTGAGTCATTACAACATCCTTAGGTGACCGGTGGTCGGGTTCACGGCATCCGCACAAAATGGGTCTGAGCGAACTGTAAAAATGCAAGTGTCGATGGACCACCTCCTCCTCTCCATAGCCCAGGTGGGCGGCCAGAGCCTGTTCTGAGTCCTGACCTCACTGGGGTTGTGTCTCCACATCTTTCCTGAAACCCATTAAATCCCTGAAGACAGGAGGCACAGAGCCGTGGGCAGTGCCTGCCCCCCCCCACCTCCCCCCCCCACCCCTTGGCGGGACCCTGCTCTCCCACACAGTCACCTGGGAGCCAGCTTCTCTCCCTGCCAGCCTAGGGCAAGGCGAGGGTCGTTGAGGGAGAGTTCAGTCCTGGGGTGTCCCCTCCTTTAACCTTGGTAGGAATCTTGACCCACGTTTCTCTGCTTTTTTCCCCTAAGGCCACCAAGGATGTGAATTACACACAAGTGGTCTTTTCAACCCCTGGAGGACTAAAAAATGAATGTGCCCTGGACTATGAGAACATAAAGGAAACCATAGACTATGTCAATGTCAATCCAAAAAGCCACAGGCCCAATTTCTGGACTTTTGTGAACCCTGCCGACCCTGAGTCAGTAGAATACACTCAGGTGGCCATGTGAGTTCCAGGGTTCCAATGAGGTGCAGTTCTCTACAAATTCTTGCACTTATTTTGTAAGGGAATAACTTTTGTTTTCTAACCAAGACATAGAAGGATAAGTAGGCCTGTAACTCACTCGGCAAGAAAGATTCAGATCAGACGTCAAGTAGAACTTCCAGGATAAAGATGAATGAGTGGAGATAGCAATAGAGAAAGCGGTAACGTCTTTCTCCATAGAAAATTGTGAGAAAAATGTTTAATCAGCTGTAGTAGAGTTCTGTTTGGTAACCTTACCCTTAAGATGACTCACTGAGCTCTTTAATTTTTTGCCAATAAACGACTTCCTTAAAATTTTTAAATGAAACGGCAACTGCCAGTTCCTCTTTTCCTCCGGCCTGACCCTGCACGCTGTCCCTTTTCAGGGCTGTGTCTGGCTGAGCATTGCCACTCTGCCCTCAGCACTTTAAATAGGCCACTTAGAAAGCCCACCATCATCCAACGTTTGAATTCCCTGTTTTTTTGGGAACAAACAATGACAGAGATAAACCCCAACTAGCATCACAATCTGGGATCCCAGGGGAAAACCTCCCCAAATTCAATCCAATAGAATGTAATATTCTTTTCTGGATTGTTCTTTGTTTGCTTGCTTAAAGCTAGTTAGGAATACAAGGGCACTTTCTTAGCTTGATTAAGAATAGCTTGTTTCAGGGGGGACTGGGTGGCTCAGTTGGTTAAGCATCAGACTCTGCATCTCAGCTCAGGACATGATCTCATGGTTCATGAGTTAGAGTCTCACACCAGCTCTGCCCTCACAGCACCAAGCCTGCTTGGGATTCTCTCTCTCTCTCCCCTCCTTCCCTCTCTCTCTCTCTCTCTCTCAAAATAAATAAACATTAAAAAGAAAAAATAATGGCTTATTTCAAATCAGCTAACTGCATGATATTTATGGGTAAGATCCTAGACATAGCTTTATTGAATCATGAATCATAGTTTGTAAGTGTCCTCAAACCTGTCATTTTCTTCATCTCACATTGTTCTAGAAGTCCTGATCGGAAGAATAAAACAGTTGTGTAAAGTAAGAGCTGTCAGTACTGGAAAGGAGGATCAGCTGCGTCACTGTTTGCAGACGGGCTAGTCCTACAAATTCTCAGAGGATTAACTTTAAGTGTTTTTAAATTGATAACGCGCAGTAATAACCATATACACACACAATATACTTTTTCTAACAGCTAATTAAGACCTGAAATTAAAAAAAATTTACTCACATTACCTAAACAAACATCTCAAAAGATGGAAGCCCGAGAAACACGCGAGCCAAATCCCAAGCCCAGATGAGTGGTGTCCAGGTCTTAGAGACAATTTGTTAACTGAGCTCCACCTGCCGGCTGTATATGACCTTTCAAGTCCATTTCCATGTTCCCGGCTTCCTCTTCCCCAAGGTAATCTGAAGAAATGGTTTTGGTTTGGGGTTCTGGGGCTGTGCTATTTTGCTGGCCTACGTGCCCCTCCAACTTTTGGGTATCATTGTTGTTCCTCTCCGGCTATGATTTGAATGTTTGTAGCCCCTTAAATTCGTCTGTTGAAATCCTAAACCCCCAAGGTGATGGTATCAAGTGTGGGGCCTCTGGGTGGGATTAGATGGAGGGTGTGGGATTAGATGGAGGGTGTGGGATTAGATGGAGGGGGTGGGATTAGTGCTTTTGTGAAAAAAGACCCTACAAAGCTCCTTAGCTCTTTTGTTTTGTGAGAATACAACCCATGTGAAGTCTTCAACCCAGACGCAGGCCCTCACCTACCCTGCCGGGACCCTGATTTTGGACTTCTGGCCTCCAAAGCTGCGAGAAATAAATTCTGTTGTTTAGAGGCCACCCAGTTTGTGGCATTTTGTTATGGCAGCTGGAATGGACTAAGACATCTTAGGAAACTTTTCTTAATAAGGAAAAAAAGATGTTATTGATTAGAGAGGCAGGATGAAGAATAACACCAGTTACACTGTCTCTGTATCTAGAAATGAAATTCTATTTCTTATTGATCTCTTTTAACAAGAAGAAAAAAGAAGTCAAGGGTGTGTTGAAGAGGTTCAGATGAGTTACCGTGCCCTGGAGAGAGGCTGGGCAGGGACGAGGCTGAGACGGCCCCCACACCAGGGGAGTGGATAAGGGAAGTAGTACAGGCAGAGTGCCTGCTTTATGCAGGATTCTGGAAAAACCCTAGGATTGGGAGGGGCATACATTAAAAGAAGATTTGAACATCGGGTGGGTGAGGTCAGGGCACTTAGGACCTAGTCGTGGGGACAGGCAAGAGCCGGTACCAAACATGTGACAAAAGAGAATTAACGTAGAGCAGTGAGAGCAGAGCCTGTAACTGCTTGGGCAGATTGGGGAGGAAAGGTTAAGATCAGACATCATCTGAGGTAATGTCCCAGAGATGGTGATTTCTGACTTCAGTTTAGAAAGGAAGGTAAAAAATCAATTGATGGGAAATGCTCCCAGAAATGCTCCAGGGACTGACCCAGACTGAACTGCACGGAGAAGTGTTTATGCCAGGCCTCTTGGAGCAGGGAGTTGATGGCGGGGTGGGGGTGGTACAGAGGTCTGAATGCCACTGACCATCTGATTAAGGTCTGTAATGAACTCTGCTATCTATGATTGGCTTCAAATGTATGACATTTGTAGCAGATAAATATACTGTGGAGATTAACATTAGCACCTGCCCCAAATGCTCACCCTGGGAAGGTGTTCTTGGAGAGTGCTGTTTTCAAATAGAGCTGGACGTGTGACTCCACTGAGTGACTAACCAAGAATGAACTTTGATGGTGCGATGGCTTTCAGATGTCCTGATAAGGAAAGAAGAGGGATGATTTCATGTCCTAAGAAGTTTGAGCAAGAAGCTGATGACTGAGGCCAGCTACTAATTTGGAGTGATCCTCAAATGCAATGCTAACCATGTTGCTAGAAATAAATTGTCCCTATTGTATGTAACACCTCCAGGATCTTAGAAGGTCAGCTGTGTAAATCTGTATGAGTGGCCGCCTTTCTGAGTAATCACCACTTTGAGGAGCTCAGTGTCCGGCAGAACGAAGTCACTTTCTCCCATGTTGTATGTCATCGGAACATCCTGGGAAGGACCATGCTGTCCCACTCTGGGTTCTTCCATGAGTGTGGACTGGATAAAAATCTCTCCAAATTTATCTTACAAGATACAGAGAAATTGATTTGCTGCTGGCAACGAGCAGATAGTTGATTACACTTCCATAATGAACTGGGACTATACAGTGGGCCACAGTAAATGTGACCTGTCTTCAACGGATTCTCGGTGTCAAGGAGCAAGCCTCCAATGTCTACCATGACTCTAGCAGAACTCCCTAAGCCACGCTATATCACTGGCCAGTAAGACCCACGAGGGTGAAGGGGTATTCTATGCCCACCATCAGTGTGGTTTTTGCTTCCGGGATCCGAACACATTTCTGGGCACAGAGGGCCTCTCAAAAGCCCTTCTACTCCAAGCCCCAGCCTCTAAACTGAACACCTACAGCTCATCAGTGTTTCTGAGGTCCCACTAGCTTTCTCAAATAATCATATTTCCAGGCAGGAATTTCTACACTCAGTCCCTCACCCTGCCTTTGTTCTCTGCCCTTTTTTGCCAAATACATCTTCCATGAGTTTAGAGACAGAGAAGCATGCGTCCAGGTATCTCTGCAGAATTGGATCGAATGTAGAGCCACGACTCCAGATCTGTAAGGAAAGGTAGTAGGTATTAGAGCTGAGAGGCTGGGTGATTTTCCCAGCCTGCCCTGTGGGGCAGCACGACATCAGACTCACTGTCAGCTCCACAGTGCCACCTTGTGGCTGCAGGGCGCTCCTGTTTCCCTCTTACATGGGTGAGGGTGGCTCCCCACCCTCAAACTCTCTTCCCCATCACCACCCCATTCAAGAAGAGTGAACCCAGGGCATCTGGGTGGCTGAGTAGGTTAAGCATCTGATTCTTGGTTTCGGCTCAGGTCTTGGCCTCGTGGTTCATGGGTTTGCACTTACAGTACAGAGCCTGCTTGGGATTCTCTCCCTCTCTCTCTGCCTCTCCCCCCAAGAAATAAATAAATGTTAAAAAAAAAAAAAAGAAAGAAAGAAAAAGAAGAGCAAATTTCAAATATTTCAGCTTGCATATCTCGTTATCACTGCCCCTAGGAAACAAAGATGCCCAGAAATTTCCTGGTAATTTATTAAGGAGTTTTATTGGTCAATTTAAACTGCATCTCTGGGTTCCTCACCCAGGAGTGAACCACTGCAGCCTGGGCTGAGTCTAGAGCTTCTTGATAAATAAAAGACCTATTTACATATAAAACGCAGACATAGACTTCTGGAAAACTGCTGGTTTATACCAAACAGCATAAAAAAACCATTCTGAGAAATCGCCACAGTCCACCAATTCACCTCCTCCTGCGATCTCCTGCCCTGCCCACCCCTACCCCTTGCTCCCACATGGTTCTAAGGGGCTGAAGTGCTGTATTTCACAGAGTCCACAGGACATACAGTTTACAAAAGTGCCCAGCCCCGAGACAGCATGGCTCCATTTCCCCTGGAATTAGCTGTCAGAAGTGAGATTGACCCCAGGGAGAGACCATCTTTCTTGCTTCCCACAGGGACCCTGGAGGTCACTCCCCAGGGGCATCTTTATCTTCTCTAACACCAGTGGAGTGTTGTATAGTTTATGGTCATACAACCCTCCTGTCCCCAACAAAGTTAGTTGTTCCTGTTTAACAAATGGGGAAACCATTGCTCAGAGAGATTAGAGGACTTGCCCCAATTCATACATCTAGAAAAGGAGTGAGAGCAGAACTCAAACCCAGGTGTTTGGAGTACAAAGCTGGTGTCCCAGTCATCATGATGAGCAATGATTTACTAAGTACTTACTTGGGCACCAGGGACAGGGACTATGGGTGAGGGGCAGGGGCGCTGGCTTACACGCACAGCCCAGGACCAACTTCGGCACCTCAGGCTGCCATGGGAGGCCCCTAAGCCCAGCTCTGCCAGGACAGATGGACAAAGAAGAAGTGGCTGGATGTCAGGAACTGACAGGGGTAACAAAGTGTCACGAGGAGAGACCATGGGCGCTCACATCTGCCTTGAGCCTTGGCCCATCCGGGTCCATGTCCCACTCTTCTTTAGCATTGAAGGCTTGGGATGGCTTTGCTCACTCACAACACTCAGCCTGAGTTCTTGTCATTTAAGCAAGCCTAAGGAGGCTTCTCAGAGTTGAGTGACTTCTTAAAGCTCAAAGTGACACTCATTCCTTACAGCTTCCCTAGGAGTAGAGGCAGAGAATCTGTTCCCTAGAGCCGCTCTCAGGAGCTCTTAATTAGATTAGCAGCCCCTTGCATTAGTGGAGAGCTCATGGGTCTACCAACCACTTTTACATCCACAGTCCTATGTGACCTTCACAACAGAGATACAGGATAAGCCAGAATTCTCCCCATGTTGGTCACCAGTGGTGGTAGAATCAGGATCCCATTCTTCTGACTTTTCAGCTGATGCTCTTTCTGCTATCAAAGCCATCTCTTAGATTAGAACCAGAATTAGGGTACGGAAGCCACGCCGTGATCTAAATCCCACTGGAGGTAATGAGGAGGAGCACGGCAAAGCCTCAGAGTCTCCCCACACCACTGCCTCTCCCAGCTTCAGCACCACGGAATTGAAGTCAAAAGTACACAGTGTGGCCATCAAGGGATCCATCTTCACCAGAATTGAGTCAAAGGGTGTCAATATCATTGTCATGAAAATCCAAGAATTCTTCTGGAGCCTGTTGGTTAGAAAGGCTCCACTGTAACACTATGGAGTGTAGTCTTGCAAAGTCATGACACTTTAGAGCTGGAAAAGACCTTATAGATCATCTCTGTCCAAACAAGTCAGAAGATGGAGGCCCCAAGAAGGGAGAGGACTTGTCCAAGGGCATACAGGTACCTGAAGGCAGAGCTGAGTCTCAAATCCTAGGATGCTGACTTCATCGCAGCATGGATGGCTTTTAGGGAAGCTCTGAAAAGCCTTGAGGAACTCCAGAGCCATGACCTGGCCCCACTTTCTGTACAGATGTCCCCCCTCTGGGCAGTCCCAGAGGAAGGTGCATTGCAGATCCCTTGGGGGAAGAGGGAAAACAATCAATCCCTGCTGCTTTGGAGGCTTCATCCACTCTTAATTTTATTGTGACCATTTGCATCTGCTCCTTTCCTCTCCTTCTCATACTCCCTCCCAGTGGGTCATACCACTGAGGATCTACTTTGTCTTGTCACCCATCCTATAGGGGTGGATGGTATGGGGAGAAGAAAAACTAGCATTTGCAGAATTTTTACTAGTTACAGGTGCTGTACTTAATTCTGCATCTCCCTTCAGTAGTCAGGTGGGCATAGCAGGTAAGGCTGATCTACCTGCTCTACCCATCTCCATTCACTTTCCTTCATGGAAGAAGCCTCCTTATACAAACAAACAAACAAATACAGGACCCAGATAGAGAAATAGGATACTTCTCACAGTTTTTCACTTCTCCCCTCTCCTGGTTGGGCTGGATGTGCTAGTCAGGTTAGGAGGGGGACAAATAGTCAAGGTGGGAGACCAGCTTGAGTCCCTGCTCCCTGTGGACCCCTAGACAGGGCCATCGTCGGCCTGCCTGAGCCCTGGGGCACCACATCCACCACATGGGTGCGTACCCAGACACTCTGCACAGGAGTAGGGAAGCAGGCGCTTTCACTCTTGCTGACTCCCAGCCTGTGAGATTGGGAGCAAATGAGGGCAGCCCACACACCAGAGGCAACTCCAACACCAGGGGTAGGGCAGCCACTCTGGCCCCCTCACCCTGCCTCAAACTGGGCTCCCCCAACTCCCGCCCTGGCCCTCCTGGCTTTTACACCCAACGTTGAGACGAGCAGAGATCCTCCACCAGCCTCGCGGTGTGCCAGATCCCAGGGACTGTGTTCCCTAAAAGACACCAGTCTCTGTGTGGGCTTCCCTGTCCACCTGTTCGGAGTCCTTCAGTGAGCCTTCAGTCTCAGGGCCCCCGCTGAGCCTGGGGCTGAGGGGGAGGGTGGGCAGGCCGCTGGAGCAGGTCAGCAGCGTGGTGTGGCGGCTGGGGAGACTGAGGCTGGACAGCTGCCGGCGCGGCTGGGGACCCCCGCAGCAGCCCAGGCGGCGCAGCAGCCGCGGCCGCAGGTGGCTGTTGAAACCCATGGAGACCCAGGGGTTGCAGCAGCTGCTGAGGTTGCCCAAAAGCATGGAGATGGTGAAAGCCACGTTGGTTGAATCTGCAGAAGGAGAAGCACAAGAAGCCTTAGAATCACAGGGCTAGATGGGACCCGAGAGAGTCCAGGCCCCCACTGAGCAGAGGACGAAATGGAGTTCCTAGAGGAGAGAAAGGACTCACTCAAGTTCTATAATTAGAAAGGAGCAGGGGCACCTGGGTGGCTCAGTCAGTTAAGCACTGGACTTCAGTTCAGGTCATGATCTCACAGTTCGTGGGTCAAGCCCAGCTTTGGGCTCTGTGCTGATAGCTCAGAGCCTGGAGCCTGCTTCAGGTTCTGTGTCTCCCTCTCCCTCTGCCCCTCCCTCACTCATGCCCTCTTTATCTCTTTCTCAAAAATTAACATTAAAATTTTAGAAAAAGGAAGAAAGAAAGGAGTGCAGCTGAGATTTGAAGCTGGGACTCAAGAATAAATATTAAAAGTTAAAAAGGAAGGAAGGAAGGAAGGAAGGAAGGAAGGAAGGAAGGAAGGAAGGAAGGAAGAAGGAAGGAAGAAAGGAAGGAAGAAAGGAAGGAAGAAGGAAGGAAAGAAAGGAAAGGAAAGGAAGGAAGGAAGGAAGGAAGGAAGGAAGGAAGGAAGAAAGACAGACAACTAGGACTTGAAGCTGGGACTCCGGCTCCAGAGTCTTACCTTACTGCATTTTGTTTGCAAACACAAGGTATGGGTATGGGTTTGGGTAGGAGCTAAGGTTTGCTCCAAATTGACTTTCAAGGTGTAAACATAGCCAGGGACAGGACCACCTAAGTAGGAGACAGTGTCTTTGTTCCAAAACCTAGACCTTGAATCCCCTAATGGATGGAGATCTAGAATGAGGCAACCTCTGTAAGACACGCAGGGAAAATACCTATGATTCTAAGACAAGTTCAGGCCCCTTTGACCCCAATCTCATTCATGTTGTAGATATGGGTGCACACTGTTTTCTGGATTCTGTCTTCCTTGACTCCTCAAGGACAGTCCCACTCATTCTGTCACTCGGTCATTGAGCACATGAGCACTGACAGTGCCAGGCCATTGCTGGGGACCTGGGTGGGCCATCAGTAGAAGCTGACTGCCCTGCAGGCACCATGACATCATCTCCAACTGCAGTGGAGGGTCAGCTTCTAGGTACAGGGTACCCAAGCATCCCTTTCTGGATGAATACTTGTTCTGTGTCCTCAGAGAGTATACCCAGGGAATATGCCATCGTGCTGGGAAAAAACTAATTTCTCTCTTGGACGGTCAAAATGTGAGAATGCAAACTGGCAAGATTTCTCCCAGACATAATATTCTTTCTGAAGACTACATGAAGTTCCACATGCCAAGAGGAAAGTTCCGGGATAGGCCTTGACCTTCTGCTGGATGCACCGTGTGAGGCATATGGCAGAGTCTATAGCATCATTGAAAGCAATGTCAGAGCTTTAAGGAATCTTAGGGGCTCTGGCATAGACTGGAAGCCAGGTCTACTGACTCTAAGACAACAATCCTGTACCCTGGTGAAGTTTCACCCAACAAACTCAAAGGCAAAACCCTTTGCCTACTCTGTAAACACTATCAAGTCTGCAGATACTCTGGTTCATGTGTACATCTCCTGTAGGTGTGCTCGTAGGTGTGGCTACTCACAGCCCAAGCAAAGGGAAGACACAGGGTCAGAACATTTGAGAGAAGACACAGATCATAGGCGTGAGAAGCTGAAGGTATGTGGATTGACCCATGAGGGCAAGGGGAGGGTACCTGTAAGTAGAGGAGGGACCAGCCTCAACAAAAATAGATTCTCCTTCATTTTTCTTACATCCTGGCCTGCTCCCCAGCTAACATAAAACCTGGATGCTGTGGAAGATGTAGGAGGTTGCTTTGGATAAGGGGGTGGTGTTCATCCTATCCATTCCATTGATAGTATATTTAGTGCCTAGATTAGGCAGTGGATGGGGGGAGGGAATCCACAAGTGTCTTTGCTTGGGAAACATCTGTTTGATTTGGCCCCATCTAAGCCTGGCCCAGTGCAGCGGCTGGAGATGCACCATGAACACCAGAGTCTACAGAGGCCCCACCTCTCAGCCCTGGAGGGCAGACCCATCATGCTCAGTGCTAGGCTGCTGCTGCGTCCTGGCAGAAGCCCAGCTGATAGCTGGAGGCAGCAGCAAGGCTCCGGAGACAGGTAGGCTCTAACCAGACACTCGGGGACAGAAGGTCAAGAGGCTGGCATGCTGTAGAAAGGAACTGGGTGTACTGGAAAGTAAGTTTAAAGTAATGGATCTCAGCCCAACTAGAAGGGCCCCAAAGCACTTCCACTTTTCTGAGAGAGCATACTGTCTCTGTAAGGTGACATTGTGTCTCCACTCTCTTTGCTCAGAGAGGCCCTTGGTAAGTGGTAACTCACTCTACACAGGTGAGCGATGTGTACGGACGGACAGGCTCATGGTCATAGTGACACAGCAGGCAAGCAGGGGGGCCTGCACTGGCTGGGTGGCAGGGTCCACATCTTCTTGTAGGTTCCTTGGTAAAGAGGCAAATGACTATGCCCCACCCCCCACCCTCTGTCATTGGCTAAGCTGGATGGTTGAGAGTAAAGCTGTGTCACGGATAATGCTAGACCTATAAAGACCTTGATTTAGGCCCTGGCTCCATCTCTTACTAGCAGTGGCACTTTGGACCAATGTTTCCACCTCTCTGAGTCTCAGATTACTCAGACATAGAGAGGCCACCACTAAGTACCAAGGACTGAAGCCCTCTTTCCTTGTATTCTGTGCTTAAGTAGAGCGGGGAGGTCCCTACAGTTGCTTAGAGCCAATACATTCATTGCTTACAGGGTAATTTGCAAATAGCCTCTTGGACAAATGGATGTCCAAACGAAGGGATAAAATGGGACCTTAATAGTTTGGTATTGTTTTCACAATTCTCTTGCAGGGCTGTGTTAAATTCATGAACAGCCTGGTCCTTATTTAATCTCTCCAGAAAAGCAAAGTATATTTGGCTTGAGTGTGTCCTGGGATGAGCAAAGTGAGGTTAGAAAACAAAAGCACAAGGGAAGGGGGAACCACTCTCTACGAGCTGGTAGGGGTTGGTAGCCTGGATCTACTCGTCAGCAAACTCTTAGGAAGCTTCCAGAAGAACCTGTGCATGAGGCCTCCCTAGGGCAGTTACATGCTGCACCCAGTATACATCCCAGGCTACATGACATGCACTGGAGAACACAGTCACCCCATTCAGAAACACCCAGATGGGGTGACTTGCCCTTGTCCCCATGCCCCACTCTTAGGAGAGGAGGACCCCTGCTGTTCAACAACTAGGCGGCCCGGACACAGCCCTGCCTTCCTGAGAACACACTCCTCCCCCAAGAGCTGGACCATCTGGCTGTGTCTAAATCTCAGGAGCCTGCCATCTACCTCCCCCCAGAAAACTGACAATAGCTGGACCTCCCAGGTGTCCACTAGAACATGGCCTTCGTGGAAGGTCCCATTTTGATTTTAACCTGTGGAGGAAGTCCCCTCTCCTCACCACTTCCAGAGTCAGGATTATGAACAGGGCATGGGGTAAAGGACAGCAGCGCTGGGCTCTACCCTTCACTTTGCCACTCCCTAGCTGTGTGGCCTTGGGGAAGTCACATTTCCTCCCTGAGCCTCTCTTCCTCATTAGCAGAATGAAGGAGTTCAACTTGACATTTCAGGGCTGTCATGTGCCAACGTGCTAATTAATTGGAAGTGATTGTTGGGAAGGAGTTTAAAGTCTTGTCCAGGCTCAGAAGGGAAGAGCGCTGAGGGACCCAGTTGACGGGTCACAGACTGTCATCCTGGACAATGTGAAAATTCTTTTCAACTCAGTCGTTCTAGGATTCTTATGCTTATGTATGAAACTGGCCAAAACTGCCAACCGTCACGTTTCATTAAGGCCACGTGATATTTTTAAATGTTTAAATTAGGTGCCCAAATTTTAAAATAAGGAAATTTTACATAAAAGGTACTCACATGGCATCAGTAGGCTGGTCGGGAGTTGTAGCTTCTCACATGGGACAGCCCTCCCCCCGCCGCCCCCCTTCATTATTGCTTCACTCATCTGTTACCTGCCTGGCCCGGAAGGCCTTATAACCCTGTCCTGGCCCCGCTTTCTCCCTTCCCTGCTCCTTTTCACTCACCCCTCCCGCACAGACACACACTTGCCTTCGTCAGGGGCATCTTTGTCCCACACAGACCACATCTGGACGCTGAAGAAGGGTGCCCAGCAGGCGACGTAGGCCAGCACGATGACGAAAGTCATCTTCACGGTTCGGATCTTAGCCCTCGAGATGGTACTGGTGCTGCTGACCCGGGATGGCAGGCCCCGTGTGGCTGCAGCGGGGACAGAAGGCGACGTCCTGCCCCAAGTCCTCCAGCCCCTTCCTTCCACCTTGCGGGCCTGCGTCTTGACTTTTAGGTTCTTACAGATCTCGTGGTAGATGAGGCTGTAGCAGGCCGTGAGCACGGCCACAGGCAGGACAAAGATGGCCAGGGTGGTCCAGGTGATATAAACCCGAGGCCCCCAAGGGAAGCGGAAGTCTGCCCAGCAGTCCAGCACCCCCGTGCCCTGGATCACCTCCCGCAAAGAAAAGATGAAGACTTGAGGCAGGCTGAGAATGGCAGCCAGCAGCCAGGGAGCAGCGATGAGAGGGTACGTGGACTGGCCGGGCTGCTGGAAGCTGCGCAGGGGGTGACAGACAGCCAGGTAGCGGTCCAGCGTCATGGCCAGCAGCATGTAGGTGGAGGCGAACATGCTGAGCACCTGCAGATACTTGACGGCCCGGCAGAGGAGGTCAGGGCCCTGGAAGCGGTAGGTGATGTCCCACAGCAGCTGGGGCAGCACCTGAAACAGCGCCACCCCCAGGTCGGTCAGGGCGAGGTGCAGAACAAACAGGTGCACGCGGGTGCGCTTGCGGCCTGGCTGCCCCAGGGTCAGCAGCACAGTCAGATTGCCGCCTGTCGCCAGCGCCAGGACGGCAGCCAGGACGCCGATCTCCACCTTGGCCAGCTCCTCATCCCGGCCCATCCAGGGCGTGGTGGCATTGGGGGCGGAGAAGGTGCCCCCGGGGGTGGGAGTGGGGTTAGCAGCCCAGGGGGGCCCAGAATCCATGGCTGAGTGTGCCAGGAGTGGAGGGAGGGGACGGGTGGAGGGAGAGGGGCGGACAGAGGGACAGTGTGGAGGCTAGTGGAGAGACTTGATGGCTGAAATGGAGTGAGGAGGGAAAGGTTTCAGACGGGGAGAAAGGAGAAGAGGCTGGCTAGAAGATGGCGAAAATAGAAATAGTTGAGAGGATCCGGATAGAGAGGAGGAGGAGAGAGAGACACAGTTAAAAAAAGAAGAGTCTGATCGCACAATGCAGAGGGGAGACCTAGGAGAAGAGAAAGAAGAGCTCAGGGAGACAGGGTGTCAGGAAAGAAGAATGGATGAGGCTATGCGGGGTTCTGGAAGGGAAGGAGGCCTGGGGAGCTGCTACCATTCCCGATCCACCCCAAATTCACTTTATCCTAACTTCTGGAAGTGGAAAGCGGATGTCCGGAAGCCTGCTTGGAGGCGAGGTCCGCGCCATCAGCGTCCTGCGCTAAAGCGACCCCGCCAAGCCCGCGCCTCCCGGGGAGCGGCGACCAGAGGCAGCGGGGGCGCGGCGCCTGGAGCCCAGCGGGTTTTATGCGCTGGAAGCAGGAGCCCTGCGGCCCCGGGCGCGCCGGTTGGTTCCAGCAGAGGAGGGCGGAGTGAGGTTCCCGCACACGCAGCCCACAGGAGGATCTGGGCGGGGTGGGGCTGGGGGTGCGGGGTGGGGGAGGGATGGGGGAACAGAGGGGTCAGCAGACCAGGGGCAGGGAGCGAGAGAAGCAGAAGACGCAAGCGAGCGCTCACCCGCTGGCCAGACAACCTCCTCTGCACTCTCACTCCGGAACCGTCTCCCAAGACAGGTGCGCACGCGGAGGGTGGGGGGTAGTGACCCCACCACCACCACCCGGAGACCCTAAGGCGGGCAGCGCTATTGGGCATGCCCCCTGCTTCGAGGTCCCTGCTAGGTCGCGAAGGGTCCAGAATCTGCAGGGGTGGCCAGGTGGGCGAGGTGGCGCCCCCAAATGGAGCCCTCTGCCCCTGGGAGCGACCACTGACCGCAGCTACTGGTGGAAGATCTAGAGCCGCAGGAAGGAAGAAAAACCGAGGACGGGCGTGGAGAGGGATGGGTGGTGGAGATCCCACCTGGGAGCCCCTGGGCGCTGGGTGGGAGCGCATTCCGGCCCGAGAAGTCTTAACCCGACGCCTCCGCGCAGTGTTTCATCTGCAAAATCGCGAACGCAGTTAACCGCCTTGGAGGGTAGAAAACTGGTCCAGAGAAGTGACAGGAGCTGCTCTGAAGGTCACAGAAGCAGCATACAGGAGAGGCAGGACTCGACCCGCGCAGTGTGCCCTTCCCAGAGCAGACCTGACTAACGCCCCCGTATGTGAGAAGCACCAGTGCCCCGGGGACAGACGCCTACACGAGGTGGATTATTGGGACAGATACCTGAGCAGAGTAGACGTTCATTAGGGGTGACAACACCAGGGCGCCTGGGTGGCTCCGTGGGTTAGCCTCCTACTCTTGATTTGGGTTCAGGTCATGATCTCAGGAGTTTGAGGCCAGCCTCCACCCCCCCACCCATGGGACTCTGCACTGTCAATGCAGACTGCTCTCCCTCTCTCTCTCTCTCTGCTCCTTCCCCAATCATGCTGCTTTCTATCTCAAGGTAAATAAGTAAACTTAAAAAGGAGGGTGACGACAGCATATCTACCACCCTTATCAGGGGTCCATGATTGCTCCAAGGCCCTCTTCTCTGGCCTTTTAATCAAACCAGATGCCACTTTATGGTGTCACCCACCCAGCCAAGCAGTTACCATCACCTTTTGAAGAGATTACCTCCCAAACAGCTAGAATTCATCACCACTCCATCCCACTGCCACCATTCACACTATTTCTGTCCCCAAATACTGTAGCATGTCTTGTGCACCTCAGCCCAGGCTCCACCTTCTCAAGGATTTTGTGCTCTGTGAATGATAAGTTTAAGTGCGTCTATTGCTCATTCCCATCTGGAGGCAAACTCTTGCCCTTCACAGCAAAATTTCTCTAAGGGGCTGTCTAGCTGGTCTCCATTTTCTTGCTCCCATTTATTTCTTGACATATTCATTAAAGTTATATATATTTAGAGGTGCCTGGGTGGCTCAGTTGGTTGAGTGTCTGACTTCAGCTCAGGTCATGATCTCAGAGCACATGAGTCCCAGGCCCCACCGTGGGCTTTGTGCCGACAGCTCAGAGACTGGAGCCTGCGTCAGATTCTGTGTCTCCCTCTCTCTGTCCCTCACCACTTGCATTCTGTCTCTCTCTCTTTCTCTCTCAAAAATAAACATTTAAAAATTATGTATACTTAAACATGTTTTTAAAATATTACATGTTACGTAAATGACATCATATTCAAAATACCACTCTAGAATTTACTTTTTAAATTCTACTTTATTTTTGATATCTGTCCATGATGGTATGTAGGATAGATCTAGTTCATTCAGTTTAAATGCCAAATGGTATTCAAGTCTGAGAACATAACACCTTTATCCCAAACCCTATTTTTTTTTTCCTTATGGCCATTTTATTTTATTTTATTTTTTTTACAAATAGTTTATTGTCAAATTAGTTTCCACATAACACCCAGTGCTCATCCCCACAAGTGTCCTCCTCCATGCCCACCCCTCCTCCCCCCCACATCCACCAGTCCTCAGTTTTTGTCAGCATTCAAGAGTCTCTCATGGTTTGCCTCTCTCCCTTTCCCCCACCATTTCCGCCCTTCTTCTCCCCCTTGGTCCTCTGTTAAGCTCCTCCTAATCCTCCTATACGTGCACACATATGATATTTGACTTTCTCTGCCTGACTTATTTCGCTCAGCATCACACCCTCAAGGTCCATCCATGTGGCTACACATGGCCAGATTTCATTGTTTCTCATTGCCATGTAGTATTCCATGGTATAGATAAACCACATCTTCTTGATCCATTCATCTGTTGATGGACACTTAGGCTCTTTCCAGGTTTTAGCCATTGTGGAGAGTGCTGCTATGAACATTGGGGTACATGTGCTCCTATGCATCAACATTTCTGTATCCCTTGGGTAAATTCCTAGCAGTGCTATTGCTGGGTCTAGGGGAGTTCTATTGTTAGTTTCCTTAGGAACCTCCACACTGTTTTCCAGAGGGGCTGTACCAGTTTACATTCCTACCAACAGTGTAGGAGGGTGCCCGTTTCTCCACATCCTCGCCAGCATCTAGAGTTCTCTGATTGGCTCATTTTAGCCACTCTGACTGGCGTGAGGTGGTATCTCAGTGTGGTTTTGATTTGTATTTCCCTGATGAGGAGCGATGCTGAGCATCATTTCATGTGTCTGTTGGCCATCTGGATGTCCTCTTTGGAGAAGTGTCTGTTCATATCTTCTGCCCATTTCTTCACTGGGTTGTTTGTTTTTCGGGTGTGTAGTTTGGTGAGTTCCTTGTAGATTCTGGATATCAACCCTTTATCTGATATGTCATTTGCAACTATCTTTTCCCATTCCGTTGGTTGCCTATTAATTTTCTGGGTTGTTTCCTTGGCTGTGCAGAAGCTTTTAATCTTGAGGAGGTCCCAACAGTTTATTTTTGCTCTTAATTCCCTTGCTTTTGGGGATGTGTCAAGTAAGAAGTTGCTGCGGTGGAGGTCAAGGAGGTTGTTTCCTGCTTTCTCCTCTAGGGTCCCAAACCCTATTTTTACAATTGATTTCCAGCTTCTTTCTTTTCCGATTTTTTTAAATGCTACAATAAATATTTGTATGAATGCCTCCTCGTGTTCATGTGCGAGAATTTTCTGGGGTGTGCATCCAGAAGTGTATGCCGGGTATTCATATTCTTGGGTCACACAATGTATGAATTTTCAATTAGATTGGACCATATCCTAACTTTTATCTCTAAATTTGTTGTACCGATTTATTCTCCCACCAGCTGCACTTGACTTTCTTGACATCCTCATAGTCAGATGTTTCAGATGTTTTCATTTTCACCCATCCAACTGGTGTGCAACAGGATTTCATTTTGCTTTTATATTTTATTTCTCTGATCTCTAGTTATTTTGGCTATCTTTCCATATATTTATTCATTGTTGGGGTTTCCTCTTCTGTGAATTATTCATATCCTCTACACAATTTTTGATTAGGTTATTTTTCTTACCCATTTGTAAGGTTTTTTTTTTTACACATTCTGGTATGAACGTTTATGCATTCTGGTTATGTCACAGATACTGTTCTCTAGTCTGCCACTTATCTTTTAACTTTGTTTATGGAGTCATTTGTGACACAGAAAATCTAAATTCCAATGTCATCAATACTTTCTTTTATCACTTCTTTTCTGTGTTCCCTATTTTGAGAACAGAGATATCCTCACTATATTTCTTTTTAATATGTTTAGCATTTGTTTTTCATATTTAGGTCTTAAATCCACCCAGTATTTTTGTGTATGTTCAGGTAAGAATCTAACTTCATTTCCCCCCCACATGGCTAACCCATTTCTTCATTTATTGATTATTCTTCTTCTTCAATATTTTACTTATTTTTGAGAGAGAGACAGAATGCAAGTGGAAAAGGGGTAAAGAGAGAGGGAGACCAAATTGGAAGCAGGCTCCAGGCTCTGAGCTGTCAGCACAGAACCGGATGCCGGGCTCCAACCCATGAACCATAAGATCACGACCTGAGCTGAAGTCAGACACTTAACCAGCTAAGCCTCCAGGGGCCCCCCATTCGTTCTTCATTTATTGAGTAGTCCATCATTTTTTAACTGTCATCTGTTAATAGCTCAAGTTCAAAATATGTATGAGCCTATTTCTGGGAACTCTTTTCTGTTCCATTGGTTTATTTTCTATCCCTGCTCTAATATTTCACTATTTTAGGTACTGAGGTTTTATAATAAACCCTAATATACGGTGAAAACAAGATTTTCTCTTTTTCTTATTTTCAAAATATTTTTCACAATTTTAAAATTGTGGGAGCACCTGGGTGGCTCAGATGGTTGAGCGTCCAGCTTTGGCTCAGGTCATGATCTCCTGGTTTATGAGTTAGAGCCCTGTGTGGGCTCTGTGCTGACTGTGCTGACTGTGCAAGCACTGGTCTTTCTGCCTGCCTGGGTAACCCTTGATTCACAGTCCCATAAATGTCTAGATGGAGGAAGTGGTCTGGGGAAGATGGGCCATTACTGGGACTAATGCATCTTTTACAGCTGGCAACCTTGGTGTTGCCACCATTTTCTGTTAAGTCCGTTTAACTCTGAGATTGCGGAGATTCAACGAATAGAAGGAGTGGATGTAGAGAAAGGGAGGAAAGCCTAATCAGTGTTGATTCTAGGGACTCCCAGAAAGTCTCCATTTTGTTTCTCTCACCAAAAAATAGCTTGTATAGTCACAGGATGTTGGAGCTGGAAGGGACTTATTTTTTGGTTCAGACCATGAGGCTGAGGAATGATGGAAAGGACCTCAGAGACTGTCAAGTTCCAGTCTCTCATTTTCCGGAAGAAAGTCCAGACTGAAAACCAATGACACAAGTGAGGTTCTCAAAAATCACACGGTAATCAGAGGCGAGAACCAGAACTCAAGTCCACCCATGTGCTGATTTCCCCTCAAGGCAGTGATTCTCCACTCTTGCTGTACGTGAGAATATCCTGAACAAAGTGTAAAATACCCAGGCCTCACCCACAGAGATCATCCACTGCTGTGAAGCAAAAGTTTCAGTACTGAATCTAATGAGGCCAACTCAGTGCTTGGTGTTTAACAGAGAAGCTCAATAAAGTTTTGTTGAATGTTAATTCAAAATTTAATGGGTGCAAATGAGTAAATGAAGTATCCCAGCCAGTTAATGCTCTTTTAATTTTTTTCAACTTTATTGTAGAAAATATTCATAAAAGTAGAGAGAGGAGTATAATGATTTACATAGTATGATCTACCTTTTTTAAAAAATGTTTTATTTATTTCTGATAGAGAGAGAGACAGCATGAGCAGGGGAGGGTCAGAGAGAGAGGGAGACACAGAATCTGAAGCAGGCTCCAGGCTCCGAGCCAGCTGTCAGCGCAGAGCCTGACACGGGGCTCAAACCCACGAACTGTGAGATCATGACCTGAGCCGAAGTCAGACGCCTAATTGACTGAGCCATTCAGGTTCCCCTATGATCTACCTTTTGACAGGTTTTCTGGAGAGTAGATCAGAGGAGTGACTCTAATGCCACTGAAAATTCCAACAGTCCCAATGGGCCAGGGCCAAGTGTGCAGTGTCTTCGGGAACCTCTCAGACCACATCCCACTGAACACGTGGCTGTGAGAGGTGCAGGTGAGGGGATCCAAGGCCCCGGCATCCTGCGCTCAAAAACAGAGAAGGCAGCTAAAGATGAGTGGCCCTTTATATAATATGACGCTCC
The DNA here is from genome assembly GCA_017311185.1 of Proteles cristata cristata. Lineage (NCBI taxonomy): Eukaryota > Metazoa > Chordata > Mammalia > Carnivora > Hyaenidae > Proteles > Proteles cristata. Next base: position 460,532 of record JAESUZ010000530.1, on the reverse strand, counting down.
CTCTGCCTGGCCCCAGGGCAGATCTCAGTTCCCAGGGAGGAGAGGCCAAGTTAGTGCTGGACAGTGTCCCTGGTGCTGGGGCCCAGTCTCCCAGGGCTGCTTAGCTCTCTGGCATGGCTTCTTAGAACAGGACATGATTCTGCTGTGCTCACTTAACAGTGCCCTTGACTCCCTTTGCAGGATGATTGAAACGTTTCCCATTAGTTACCGTCAGTTCATGAGAAAATTTTAGTTTTTCTTTTAAGTTCATTGTAGTGATCAGATCTCCATTCAGTTTTCTTGGAATTTAATAAAATGATGGCAATGTCTCCCAGAGAATCAGATTCACAGTCCCCAGCTTACTTCGTAGGCTTGATTGAGGCCAGGAGCCCTGGAGACAGGTCCTGGGGTGGGGGGCCAAAGTGAGGAGGGGCACAGCTAATGAGCCCAAGAGTTGGGGAGGCTGGGGGACAGCTGCCAAGTGCAACTTGCACCTCCAGTACTCCCCCTGCCCGTCAAAGAGAAACAGAGTCTCAAGATGCATCATTAAGAAGCCCCATGTATCTACCCCACTACTCACTTCAGCGGGCAGAGGGAGGTGTGCTCTTGGTGTCCTCACATGACTGTTTTCAGAGATCTGCACCTCTTTTTCTTTTCTCTTCTTTCCCCACCCTCCTTCCATGTTCCCTAACACCTGTTAGGGCCCCCCACAGCAAGATTTACTGCCCAGGTTGGGCGGGTGGATGGGTCAATGGCAGCCCACATTAGAGACCTTTCTCTTTGTTTATCTTCTATTAACCCGTTCCTACTCTGTGCTCCGCAGAGGTGGTGGGCGGTGGGGGGAGCTCGTTCATATTGCTAGTGTGTACAGGTAGGCAGTGTGAAATGACCAAGGAGTCTATTATTCATCCTTTATGACAGTATCTCCAGCTCTTACCATGGTTCTTGGCACACAATAGGTGCTTGATAAACACTTGCTGGAAAGATGGATGGAAGAACAGGAAAGATCATTGGGTCTAAAGCTGGGAAACCCGACTCTTCCCTTGTTACTGTCAGTAGTTCAATGTGCCCGTGATGAGGTCACCTCTTCACTCTAGCCTCAATTTCCCATTATGTAAGCTGAGGTGGTTGGATTGGTTGAGCTGTAAGGTACCTGGAGGTGCCTCTTTTGTGATTCTCTGGTGGAATGATTCCACCCTATCCTGACCCATGGTAAGCTGTTAAAGCCAAATATTATCCTTCTCAGGAGATAATTTATGTGGTTGTTGTTGTTTTTTAATTTATTTCTGAGAGAAAGACTGCGTGAACAGAGGAAGGTCAGAGAGAGAGAGGGAGACATAGAATCTGAAGCAGGCTCCAGGCTCTGAGCTAGCTGTCAACACGAACCGTGAGATCATGACCTGAGCTGAAGTCAGACGCTTAACCGACTCAGCCACCCAGACACCCCCATAACTTATGTTTTAAAACAGACCATCTGCAAAACAGTACCTAACCCAAGAGATAGCTCTGATTGCAAAAATTCAGAGCTAAAGGGGCCAGGAAATTCAAAGTCATGGGCCAGATTAATTTTGTGGGGACAGTTCCTGAGCCTGAGTCCCGACTGGCAGCTGGTCTCAGCAACTGCCCCACAGAGGGAGTCTGCATGCCATACAGCAGCGCCAGGCTGCAGGGTGTTGTGGGAACATGAGGTGACAGAATTTGCCCTGAGAGGCCATGCCACTCCATAAGCTGCCTCCCACACCCGGGTCCCCTTCCCAGGGTTGGACCTAAATTCATACCTGGGTTTCACAGATTTCATTTTGGTCGCTGTTGAGGCAGAGCTAAAGGAAAAACTGCAAGACGCAGAATGAACAATTTAGGAGGCTGACATGGGAACCAAGGTGCCCAGGACTGAGCCAGGGCGTATGGATGTCACACGGCCTGTGGGGTCGGGGTCGGGCAATCTTCTCCACATCCGGAGTAGCAGGTGGCTCAGCTGTTACCAAAACAAGGACATTAGCCCCTAGCTGATCTCCTGGCCTCTGAGTGCCCCTCAAATGATCCCACTTTTCTTGCTGCCTGATAATTTATCCTGAAACATTGTTCCCATCACAACCTTCCCCTGTGCACACAGCCACGTGGTTTCCTGCTTATTAAATCACACAAAACGTCTTAAGCCCGGCCTCTCACATCACTGTTCACGAACCTTCCGCTCTGTCAGGCTGGTCTCCCATGGCACCTCCTGTCCACGTTGCTGCCTTTGTCCCCACACCTTTGCTTTGACATTCTCCTCAACTGAAAGTGCCATTTTCCCCCTGTTGGCTTATCCAAACCCTACCAGCTTTCAAGGCTCCCCTCTTCCACAGCCCTGAACTGCAGAAGTTTCTCCTTCCCAGCCTCCCAGGGCCAGTTAACTGGTCTTAACTGGGAATTTGGTCATGCTCAGTTTTCAATGCCTCCTCACCAAAGGAGTAAATGTATCACTTGGTGCAGACAGCTGCTGATAGATGCCTTGTGTGTCTTAAATAACTGATGACCATGTGTCCCAGGCTCTCTGAGACGTTCTTGATTTCAAATGGTCTGCTTCTTGCAAAACTTATCGTAGATCATGCATCCTAATTTGGGGTTCAGAGAACATAGACTATATGCTAGCTGTGTGACTCAATAACTATATGGAGCAAGGGATTCATCTATATACCCCTTATAAATTTGGGTCAGGTGGACTGCGTATGGAATTGGAAGCTGGAGGTTGTATTTGCTTAGGGCCTTCATGGAACATTAATGGCTAGACCCACTGGGGCTGGTGACTATAAGGCTCAGACCTTGAGATGCCAGGGATCAATGGCCTTCTCCCAAGATCCCAGACATTGTCCCACATGGAAAGGGAACTCATCAAAGGAGGAAAGAGTGACGGTTAGTGTGTGTGTGTGTGTGTGTGTGTGTGTGTGTGTGTGTGTGTGAGAGCTTCTCAAAGCAGCATAGCACGGTGGGCCCAGAAGCCAGCTGGGCTGGGATCCTCAGGAGAGGAATATACATGAACTAGAGGAGCAGGTTAAGTGAAAGATCCTTCTTGTCAGATGTGCTAGAGAACACAGAGCAGAGGCCACTCTGGCTGGACACCTTATAAACACATCGTAACACTCAGTGGGGTGACTTTGGAAGCAACACAGAGAAGGGAGCATGTCCATTTGGAGGCAGGAGTGATATCCTTGCCATGTGACCAAGCATGTCAGTCCTGTGACAGGAGACCCCAGTGTGGGGGTGAGAAGTGGAGAGTAAAAGGAGTGAGTGGAGGAGGAGAGTGGAGACACCAACCAGGGTCTAGGAGCCACCTGGTGAGCATGGGGAACTCCAGAGAGGGAATCTCACCAGGTGGCCAGAAGGACTATCATTCAGAAGTTCAGGTGAGGAGGACACCCCAAGATGAACAGAGATTTCAAGCCTCGGGTTACAGCAATTTTGTGGATGGGTGGTCTGAGCCAGAGAGTTGTTTTTATTTTTGAGATATGTTACATTGATCAATTCAATGGAATCAGTGCCCAAGGAAGTGTCAATTACCTTTAACTACTCATCTTTGGCTGGTAATGAACTGAATAGATTACAGAGCCCCCAAGCACTTCAAGGCCTGTTTGGGGGTATTGATAGGTATGCAAGGAAAAGTCAGCCATAAACACTTGGGAACAGAAGGGTCATTTCCTACCCATTTAGGAATAGCCTTTAGACTGAGCTTTTCTTCCCTCTCCCCTTCTGGAGCTTCATTACAAATATGCACAAATATTAACTCTGGAATATGTGGCTATATTTTCATGCCATTTTTTTCCCCCAGTTGTCCTTGTGTGAGTCATTGTGATGTCATGGAAGGTAGGTAGGCAGTTTCCTTATCTATGGAATGGAGACACTTAATATCTACTTGCAGGTTATTTTGAGGATGAGAGATCATGTGTGCATAGTGCCTACTGGAGTTTAGTACATAGTTTAGTACATAGTAAGTGCTCAATGAAATGCACACCATATTATTTTTTTTTAATGCTGCTGCTGTTCTCTGCTACTCTTCCTAGCTGTGGCTCTCTTTTTTTTATTTTTAGAAAGTGAACTTAAAGATGGGAAGTTAAGGCCTAAAATATATTTCATTAATTAATAGCTACTTCTGGCACTGTGGAATGGAAGGGCAAGTGATGGTGTGGGCAGTCAGATATGGGAGGAATGGGTAGCCAGATATCACTGACAATACCATTTGCCTCCAAAGTATCACCTTGCCACCCACCACCTCCGAAGTGTGGAGTGAAAGCCACTGAGAAGCCCCTCCCTCCTGTTTTCTTCTCAGAGTATTTTAAAAAATCACTTCAGCATGAAACTAATCAACCAGATGCTGGGGTGAAGGAAATGGGGAGATCAAATCTTTTCAGGGAAGGTAAAGTACAGGTGAATTAATTCCAGAACAACTCAACTTTTATCCATTTATTAGGTCTTTACCAGATTTAAAAACTAATGCTTCTCAGAGCGCCTGGGTGGCTTAGTCTGTTAAGCATGTGACTTCATCTCTGGTCATGATCTCACAGTTTGTAGGTTCTAGCCCTATGTCGGCCTCTGTGCTAACAGCTCAGAGTCTGGAGCCTGCTTTGGATTCTGTGTCTCCCTTTTTCTCTGTCCTTCCCATACGCATGCTCTGTCTGTCTCTCAAAAATGAATAAATATTTAAAAAAATTTTAAATAATGCTTCTCAGTTTGTAGTACAGGCCTCCAACAATACAGTATTCTGTGAATACTTGCCTGGAAATAAAAGGTGTATTCCCGACTTCACCCTAGTCCTACGAGATGAGAGTCTTTGGAGATGGGAGCCAGGCAGTTCCATTTTAAATACGTTCCCCATCGAAGTCTGACACTCACCATGACATCGGAACTATAAAGAAGTATAGTTTATGGCTTTGGGGAGCTTGCAGTGTAGGTGGGTGGAGATGATAAAAAAGCAGGAAGGTAATATCATCACTGTGTATTCTAGAAAGATTATTCTGGCAGCCAGGCACAGGATGGCCCTGTGAGGGCTGCCGGGTGCAGGAGGTCTGTTCTGAGGTATGGTGGTAAGTCTAGTGTGAGAAAGGGCTGGACTGCTGCAAAAGAGGGACAGAAGCCACATGTCAACCCCAGTCACGGCTGTGGCTTCGTATAGCAGGCAGTCTCCCATTCCTTCTGGACGTTAGAAGGCTACAGATGACAAACAAATAGAAATAGTCTGAAAAAAAAGCTGATTCCATTTATACCAGCAGAGGCCCCAAGCCCTGAAAAGATGATGGCCAGCCTTTGCTGAGTTTAATTCAAAATAAAACAGCGCTGAAAGCTCACATGGATGCTGACATTCGAAAAGCTTCTTTCTAGATTCTCTGGTTGCAACATTCTGGATATCTTCATTAGAGGTGAGCTTTTCTTATCTTTTTGCTTTCTTCTTTGCTGGGCCCTAAATATGGGCTTCGTCTCTCTATGCGATTATCTGAACCAGCTAGGGCAGCAGGATGAGTGGAGGGAAGTCAGGAGGTACTTTGGGAGGGGATGGTGGTGGTGAGTTTTGAGGCAGATTTCACATGGGATGATGGATGTGGGGTAAAGCAAGAATGAAGGAAGCCATGATGGGAGGTAAGACTGGCCAGGAAGAGGAACTACAGCTTCTGGATAGATCTACACTATTCTAGGGGTGCCTGGGTGGCTCAGTCGGTTTAGCATCTGACTTTGGCTCAGGTCACAATCTTAAGGTTCATGAGTTCAACCCCTGCACCGGGTTCTCTACTGTCAGCAGACCTGTTCCAAATCCTGTCTCCCTCTCTCTCTCTGCTCCTCCCCTGCTTGCAAATGCTCTCTCTTTCTCTCTCTCAAAAATAAACATTAAAAAGACAACAGCTAAACTGTTGTAGAATCTAGGAAAGTGGACTAGGTAAGAAATGTGAACATCCCTCCAGAGTGAGGATAGCTGTCTCTGATCGTGCATTCCATTGCTGTCAGCATGGGTGCCTGGGTTCTGAGATCTCAGAAAGAATGTACCCCTTGACTTAGGGGAAAGAGCAGAAAAAGCCACAATCTACAACGAAGCAAATGAGCAACTGCAAATGGACACACTTGGCCATATTTAGATGCTGATCTTAGGACATGCTTGTCTGTGAGCGGATGAGCCTGAGTTGGAGATCAAACACACATCGCTCTCTATGTGTATTTGTCTATCTTATCAGTGTCTAAAAGACCTTGTTAAGTTCTATGGCTTAAAAAAAAATCTGTTTTTTTTCTGCCTATTTTGTTTTGTTAAACAAGCATTTTGTAAAATATTCAACAGTAGGATCCTTTAAAAATACATGGCAAAAGTTTTAAACTAACTGACTGACTAAATCTGGCCTTGGCATGTTTTGTTTGTTTAGTGGAGCATTTGCAAAAATGTTTGAACTGAGTGCAACATTGATCAGGTGATTTCACCTAAAAATCCAGATTACCAACTTCTCTTGGAAAAAAAATCTGATCTAGTAATTTCAGGACCTCATGTCCATGTGGCCATCATCGGCTAGAGCTGAGCAGTGGTCATTTTGAAAAGGGACATGCCCTCTTCAGCTTGCCAGAGTCCCCAAGGACTTACAACTATGTCCCCCATCCCCACACGGAGTGTCAGTTGCCATTTATTTTCACACCTGTGCTATTTTTTCTTAGTAAAGAACATCAAGAAGCGTATTTATACCGAAGTTCCTATTGAAATTGTTCTTTTATCCAGCCTGCTTTGCTCCTTTATATATACCTGGCCCTTGCATTCAAGGTGGGAGGCTTTGGGCGCCTGGGTAGCTCAGTCAGTTAAGTGTCCAACTCTCTTGGTTTTGGCTCAGGTCACGATCTCACGGTTCATGAGTTTGAGCCCTGCATCGGGCTCTGTGCTGATAGCATTCGCGTAGCCTGCTTAGGATTCTCTCTCTCTCTCTCTCTCTCTGCCCCTCCCCTGTTTGCTCTCTCTCCCTCTCTCTCTCTTAAACTTAAAAAACATTTTTTTAAAGTCAGGAACCCCTGTTCTGACATCTATTAACATCACCAAGATGCATTCCTCACCGCTCCCTCCATATATTGGTATAGAAATGCCAGAACTTCAAGGGGATGAAAAGTACAGCATAGGGAATATAGTAATAACTTTGTAATAGCTTTGTATGGTGACAGATGGTGACTACACTTATCATGGTCAGCATTTCACAATGTATATAATTGTCTGTACTATGTTGTACACCCTGAAACTAATATATGTCAACTGTACTTCAATTACTTTTTTAAATAAAAAAATAGAAAGAAAGAAACGTTAGAACTGGCACATTAGAGAGTCTTGGGTCAGGGGTTGAACCAGATGGCAGTTAAGTCACCTACCCTCCCCCAGAATCTCAAGACAACCTCAGAAACACGATTGATATGAACAAAGTTGTAATCTTTTGAGATGGCCTTATGCGGCTAACAAACAAATAGGTGTTTAGAAAGAGGTGTGTCATGAAATGTCCACTTAAGGTACTCTGGGCATGAAAAGGTGTGAGTGGGACTCTTCCTCTGTCTCTTCACAGCCTGAGAAGAAAGCCTCCTTCACAGCCATCCCCCTTGCTTTGGGCTGATTCCACGCTCACCAAGCAACCTCCAGGTTATAAATTCCGTTCCAGGAAATGAGTGTCTCAGAAGGCAAGTGTGAATATCCTGGTCACTGGATAGCCACGCCCATTCATTGCCCATCTGTAAAGTGGCCTTCTGGCATACAAGCTTCCAGTGAGGTGTGATTGGCACAGGCCACATCCCCCAGGATCTGAGCTCTTGACCTTGCAAAGCTAAGAAGCAGAATATTGACGCGAGGCACCCCCATCAACAGACAGCCACCTGCCAGCCGGGCACCTCTTCGCTGCCACAGGGAGATGGGCCTGTCTGGAGTGTCCAGATGCAGGGTGTGCAGCCAGAGGCCGGGGCGTCTGAGTGTCCTGGGCTGCGGGAAGTCTCTTGGTCGTTTGCTTCGGAGCTCTCACTGTCCCTGAAAGGTATTACTGGTGTCTGGCCCTGATGAGCACTCATGCTGTGCCTGACGCCAGGAGCATTCTGTAAATGCTTGTGGGAAGGGTTTCAAACAGAAACATTTCCACAGAAGCCAGGTGCCACATCCCCCCTCCCCCTCCCCCCCCTCCCCCCCGCCCCACCATCAGTGATGTTCTGAGGAGATTCTTCTCTGGGCAGCTGAACTCCTTGATTTCAGAAGTCCCCTCTCTCTCAGATTCTCCACGTAGGCTCCCTAGGCTGACAATGGCAGAGGACAGAGCAAGGGGCGGGGCGGGGGTGGGGAGAGGAGTGCTGACTTTGGCCAGGGGGCAGTCGAAGGCGCGTCTCTGAAGGGCAAGGGCGGTATTGCTCCAGAAGGCCTCTGCCAGCTTCCTTGGTAACAAAAGCCACTCTCCTAGGATCCCTGGATACCTGGGAGAGGGAGAAAAGGCCCGTGTTGGTCAGCTCAGCTTCCCCCTAAGGCCGCAGGTGCCACGTTAGTGCGGGGCACAGAGGGGCTCCTGCCTGCTCAGAGGAGGCGGGAGGAGGGACCCAACAGCCAAGGGGGATGTGCGTGATGTTAACAAACGTGCATCCTTTATCTTAGGAGAGTTTCAGGGTACAGTCTGGTGTCCCGCCAGCCTCCTGGGTGGTGAGCGGCTGGAGAGGTGCAAGAGACCCCCCGCCCCACTGTCTCTGTGCCCCTGCCACATGAGGTCCCCAGGAAAACTGGGTGGGTAACCTGTTCCTTCCTAGACATGTCCATGATGACCAGAGCCTGAAGCATCGCTTTTACATTTTTCAGAAAGAATATTATGATAATACCACCCAGGCGTTACGTTATTTCATGTTTCTTTATTTACTTCTTTGTATGCAAATCCCAGATATCATGGAATAGGAATCTTTCAACAAAATAAGGACTTTTTCTCACATAACCATAATGCCATATCGTACCTAAAAAAACGAGCAGTAAGTTCTTTGTATCGTCTGACCCACATCCATATTCCAGTTTTCCCGCTTGTCCCACGAATGAGTATGTATGGTTGGCTTGCTGACAGCAAAGCTTTTTAAACAGTGTTTCCTAGCAGCCTCGGGCTTCTGCACAAATGTCTCGGAGACCAGACCAGCAAGGGGGAGGCCGAGGGGGGAGGCCCAGGCCCCCTCCTCTGCTTCAGCCAGAGCAGGTTTTATTATTAGGAACAATAATAATACACTTTTTCTGCTGAGAAAAAATTTTTTTGAAAATCATTTCCATGAGGTATCAGTTCTCTCATATTTTCAAAGAGAACACCTGGGGCTATAATTGCCTTATGTCAGAGGGATTTAGGGTGGATGCCCCAGTGGTGGGCTAGTGGGAACTCATAGTAAGGGCAGGGAGACCTGACAGAGTTGAATAGTTGTAGGAGAGATTTTATTTCCATTGGACATGAGCCTGGACTCACAAAGCAGACCGTTCCAGTACCTGGAATACATTGTGTCCACCGGGCAGTTTCCTCCCTCCATATTAAGGCATCTAACTGACACATTTAACTCTTAAAAAAAATTTTTTTTAATGTTCTATTTATTTCTGAGAGAGAGAGAGTGTGTGTGTAAGCAGGGGAGGGTCAGAGAGAGGGAGATACAGAATCTGAAACAGGCTCCAGGCTCTGAGCTAGCTGTCAGCACATAGCCCGATGCAGGGCTCGAACCTACGAACCGTGTGATCATGACCTGAGCCAAAGTTGGACGCTTAACCAACTGAGCCACCCAAACACTCCTCATCTAACTCTTTCTTATCTCGGCACCTAGATCCCACTTTATGAAGCCACTGTTCTTGCTTAATCATAGGGCAGATCGGCACATTCTGAGCCCAGTGAATTTTTCAACCTCTCCTGTTTCGTTTATACTTCTGAGGCTTTCTAGGCACACTCCATAGAACCTGACCTCAGAGGAATGGTCTTCCAGAATTTTAATCATGACAGTTTGGCATTACCAAAACAAGATTAACGCAGAGTATCAGTAGCAAGACTTACCTGTAGCAAAGCAAGAGATATTCTGTCACAGATTAACACACAAGCAATCCGGTCCAGCATCAGATACAGTTAATGTTACACCAACCTGAAGGACACAAGCCCAAATAGGGAGGGCAGTGAGAAATTCTAGGAAATTCTGGCTTTTCAGGGCACCTTAATAATCATAACTTCCGATAACAACTCAAGATCTTTCTCTTCCTCCAGGACATGAGCCCAGATTAACCTGCCAAAATTTGCTTTTGGGTTCTTGAGGTTATATTTCAAATGATGATACTTGTTTATTTTGTCTGTCCTGTTCAACCACCGAATAGTAAGTTCCATACTGATGGTGACAATGTCCCTTGTGTATATACACACATGTATCAATGAACACGTTTCTCCCTGAATATGTGGATTACACATAAATAAACATATAGTTTTGGGGGCGCCTGGGTGGCTCAGTCGGTTAAGCATCTGACTTCAGCTCAGGTCATGATCTCATGGCTCGTGGGTTCAAGCCCCACATTGGGCTCTGTGCTGTCAACTTGGAGCCTGGAGGTTGCTTTGAATTCTGTCTCGCTCTCTCTCTCTCTCTCCCCCCGTTCATTCTCTGTCTCTCTGTGTCTCAAAAATAAATAAATATTTTTTAAAAACCATACAGTTTGGGCAGAGAAAAACTTGGGAACATTTGAAAGGAGTCATCCTTTCCCCCCACTAATATTTTTATTATTTTTCAGTTAAAGGCTGATGAAATTCTAGCTTGCTTTTGAGTCCAACTAATATGTATGACTATCTACTAAATACCTAGTTCCCTTTGGATATAGGAGATGCATAAACTATAGCTCCTTCCCTGGGATGTTTGTGATTTCGTTGGGGACACAAATGTGCTCATGAAGTCATGCAAGACAGTGTACACTCTCCCCTCTGCCTATTCAAACATGGCCTTGTTTTCAGTGTCCTCTAAGCATTCCTATAGTCAACCAGCCTCTACTGAGGACCTACTGAGTGCCAGGGGCAGTATGGGAACTAGAGGTAGAGCAGTGAAGGAGATAGCCGTGTTTCCTATGCCAGTTCCTGAACTCATCTTGAAAAGTTACTCAACTGTCACATTGCAGGCATGCTCCTTACTATCAAAATGGTAAACTCCTGAAAGGTGGTACCATATCTAACATTCTTTTGTCATCCCCTTACCACCTAGAATTTGGTCAGAGAACTTATTAAACTTTGAAAGGCTGGGCTGCATAGAATTTTCAGTCAACATGAAAAGCTATACATTGACAACAAAATCATAACACAGGGAAGTCTCAAAACACTGAGAACTCCTGCCCACCCTTCAAAACATAAAAGTCACCTCCTCCATGATGCCATCCTGTACTTACTCAAGCAGATTTAGTCCCTATCTTCTTTCTGAATCCATACTACTACAGATAAAATTTAGCACAGTAACTATAATTATTAGTTCACCAAGTTTCCCGAGGACAAGCACCTGAGTGTTTGGGGGATGTGTTTGGATCCCATACCCTGCCCAGGGAGAAAGCTCCTCCCTGCATCTTGGATGGAGGGTGCACTGAGGATACACATGCCTGGCACCTTTTTCCTGAAGGATGATGGATGTGCAACTAATATTTGCAAAATTACTGCTCCATGTAAATACATAGCGGTCCCTGACTCTCCTTCCTGAGAATATAAAGAAAAAGCTCTCTGAGGGGAGGAGTAGTGGGAGGCAGTAATCGAGGGCACTGAGGGTCAGCCCTGCAGGGTGAGAAAGCCCGAGAGATCTACTGTACAGCATAGAGACTATCTAGTTATCAGTACTGTCCTGTGTGCTTCCACATTGTCCAAGAGGGTAGCTCTTAGTTAAGTGCTCTTATCTCAAAAATATAATAAGAATAAGCAGGGGGAGGAAACTTTTGGGGAGGGTGGATCTGTTTATGGCAAAGAGTGTGCTGATGGGTTTCATGGGTGGATACTCTCCAAACTCATTCAGCTGAAAATGTTAAATATGTACAGCTTTTTGGAGGTCAGTTGTATCTCAGTGAAGTGGTTTTAAAAAAAAAAAGAAGAAGAGGAAGAAAGAGTTCTAGATCTTTGTGAGAAAGAAATGTCTAATCGGAGGCTGTAGATTTGGAGATCGGGCTCACCCACCCGAGGGAAGTGAGGACACTCAGGGCAGTGGTCACTCAGCATTTCCAAAATAAGGAAGTTGGTAGTAGTAGGTAATACTGGCTGCCAGGAGAAAGGGGTGGCATCTCAAAAGAATCTTCTAGTAAGGGCCAGGGAAAAGTGTCTTATCTGAGAAGGGAGGAATTGAAGGGGGTTAGGTCTGAGTGACAGGCCCCCAGGGAAGGGAAGGTGATCAACTGGGGCAGGGATCTAATTTCAGGAGGGGGAGTCAGAGATAAGACAGTGTGCAGAAGAAGCAGGAGGAACAAAGCAGGATCCTGATCCCAGGAACTTCATTACCAGAAAAATAACCCAGGCAGCAATTCAACTTTCAGGGACAGGAGGGAACCCAGGCATTTTGACTGGTGAGAGGGCACTATATGGCAGTAGTTTTAGAGCTCAACCTCCAGAGTCAGAGGGACAAGGCCAGGGTGAACCTGCCCTTGTCTTTAAGTGGTCGCAGCTAAGGGACTGTGGTTGGGGGCTTTGGGGTGGGGGTGGGGGAGGTGCGGCAGCGAATTTGCTCACCATTTTCCCCTTGGTCATAAATCACTTTTAAACAATACTGGCTGTGACCACTAGAAAGCTTAATCTCACTCTCGAAGCCAAACTTTGAATTAAAAGGAACCTTGAGGGGCCCCTGGGTGGCTTAGTCGGTTAAGCGTCCGACTTTCGCTTGGGTCATGATCTCGCGGTTCGTGGGTTTGAGCCCCGCGTCGGGCTCTGTGCTGACTGCCAGCTCAGAGCCTGGAGCCTGTTTCAGTCTGTGACTCCCTCTCTCTCTGACCCTCCCCTGCTCGCTCTGTCTCTCTCTCTCTCCTAGAAATAAATAAAACATTAAAAAAAAATTAAAAAAAAAAAAAGAAAGTAAATACATTTTGCAGAGAAAAAAAAAAAGACACAAGTTCCCGCTGCTCTCAGATGAGACCTTTGCAACCTAAGAATGACGTCATCGTTTTGGTGCCTGTCTGAGAACTGGACGTCAGGATCTGTTTTCATTTTCTTCCGAAGCATTTGTGTGTCCAGGAAGGTGGTAGTGGGCATCTGACAATTGTCCCTTAACTGCCCCAATGCCCTCTTTTGGAAAACAAGGCCACATTATCCCAGGATAACACTCAGTGAGGTGGCTCTGAGCGAGGCCCCGCGGTGTTTGCTTTTCGCGGACATCTGAAGTGGCAGCCATGGTGACTGGGACTTAGGGGAGCCACCACATGGATACTGGTCAAATTAACATTTTAAAGCCTGCTAATGCACCCTTCACAGTGTATCCAACTTGTCTGGTGGATCTGGTATTTGAGTATAGACCTGCCCTCGTGCTGGGGCTGAGGGATCTCCTTCGATATGGGACCAGGACACTGCCCGGGGGCACTGGGGGCCGGTGAGCCTCTGGCTCTTGATTTCAGTTTGGGTCATGGTTTTGACATTCGTGAGTTTGAGCCCCACATCAGGCTCTGCGCCGACAGTGCAGAGCCTGCTTGGGATTCTCTCCCTCTCTCTGCCCTCCACCCCCCACTCTCTCTTTCAAAATAAATAAATAAACTAAAAAAAAAAAAAAAAGACCAAGACACTGCAGACAAACCAGGGTGGTGGCCACCCTACTAAAAATCACCCCCCTTTTCTGCTGTGGGTACTGACAAAAGGAGACCAGATGGTAAGAGGAGACACAGCACAACTCCTTCAATCTGTGGCTATAAAACATGTGCCTAAATCGGAAACAACTGGAGGGCTCATTAAAGCGAGTTTCTGGGTCCCATTGCCAGAGCTTCCTATTCAGTAGGTCTGAGTCAGACCCTAAAACTTGTATTTCTAACAAGTTCCCAGAGACCGCTGTAACAGAGTGGGTTCTATATATGTATACTGTATAGATACATACACAGATATATATGTATATATATACTCTATAGAGATACAGATATAGATATAGATGTAGATATAGCTATAGATATAGATGTAGATATAGATATAGGTATAGATGTAGTTATAGATATAGATACAGTAAAACCTTGGTTTCCAAGCATAATTCAATCCGGAAACATGTTGTAATCCAAAGCACTTGTATATCGAAGTGAATTTTAAGAACCACTGGCTCAGTTGTGACCATGTGACATTCGGCATCAGGTGCTAGTCGTATTGCTCTGAGGTAACGGTTTTGGAGACTTTGAAGCCTCCCCAGGTGACGCTCACGCACAACAATGTTTGAGGCCACTGCTTTACAAAAAGCTCTACAACCCCTGCAGCGCTCTGATCTGAATTAACTTCCTGACCCTTATTCATTTCACATTTAACACATATTTGTTGAGCAGCTACTGTGTGTCCCGTGCTGTGTCAGAGGCTGGGTGGCTGAAATAGACATGATCTCTCCCTCAAGGAGATTGTTGTTTAAGGAAAAACCATATAAACAAGTAAGTGAAAAATACTGCACAGTGCAAAACTGTGACAAGAGGGAGCCCTGGAGAGAAAGGGCAGGGAGCAGGTGGAAGAGGGAATGAGGGTATGGGGGGCCCGCCACCCTGGACAGAGAAGGCGCTGAGAATGTCTCACAGATGACCCTTCAGGTGCAGTGTGAAATTCGAGGAGGTGTCTGTGCTGAGTTGGGGGAGAAGAGCACCCCCGGGAAGAGAAACAGCTTATACGAAGGCCCAGGTTGGAAAAGGGTTCGGTGTATTCTGACAGCTGTCAGCACAGGAGTGCTCATGGAGACACAGCGCCAGAGCAGGGCGGCAGGGCCACCCAGAGCAGGACCTCCCAGGCTGTGGGGACAAGCTAGGGCCGTATTCTCAAGTGCAACAGCAAGCCACCGAGAAAGTAACATTACTGTTTATGTTTGCATACATTTAAAAAATATTTTCGGGGTGCCTGGGCGGCTCAGTCAGTTAAACATCTGACTGTTGATTTCTGCTCAGGTCATGATCTTGAGGCTCGTGAGTCTGAACCCCACATTGGGCTCTGCTCTGACAGTGTGGAGCCTGCCTGGAATTCTCTTTCTCCCACTCTCTCTTTCTCCCCCTCCCCTGCTTGCTCATGTGCTCTCTCTCTCTCTCCTCAAAATAAAGAAATAAACTTAAAATATATTATAAATAAATAAATGAGTAAAAATTGTAGATGTGCCTGCGTGACTCAGTTGGTTAAGCGCCCATCTCTTGATTTTGGCTCAGGTGATGATCTCATGGATCGTGGGATCAAGCCCTGCACTGGGCTCCCTGCTGACAGCTCGGAGCCTGCTTGGGATTCTCTCTCTCCCTCTCTCTCTGTTCTTCCTCCATTCATGCACTCATGCTCTCTCAAAATAAATAAAATAAACTTTAAAAATAAAATAAAATCTTTTTTAATGTTTTTATTCATTTTTTGAGAGACAAAGAGACACAGTATGAGCATGGGAGCGTCAGAGAGAGAGGGAGATACAGAATCTGAAGCAGGCTCCAGGCTCTGAGCTGTCAGCACAGAGCCCATCGAGGGGTTCAAACCCACAAACTGCGAGATCATGACCTGAGCCAAAGTCAGCCGCTTAACTGGCCAAGCCACCCAGGTGCCCCTAAAATAAAATAATTTTATGCGTGTTGTGTGGAATGAAGGTTAGAAGACTCTGGCTTAGATTCTTCACCAGAGACACATGAGGGTGAGGGGTTCAGGTACTGAGAAGTCCAGAGAACATCTCCCCCAGGGGAAGCTGAGGCTCTGGAAGGGCTGTGTGAGGGGCGCTGTGTGGTGCTGCAGCTACCCGGAGAGGTGAGGACTGTGCCCATCACACAGAGTCAAGATGGCTGGGCTTGCATTTTCTCTGTGCCCTGCGTGGGCTTATCACCAGATATCAGGTTACGTACATCAGTTTAACACCTCAGCCTCTTCTCTGTGTGGACTTGGGCTGGAAGCTGTTCTAATGAGCGGCCGACTTTACAGCTCCCTGCTAGATGATCTGGAGCCTCCCTGGCTGCCAAGCCCAGCAGGGACGTCCGAAGCCAGGCTGTGGCCTGGGGACTCGGGAATCCCAGGTGCATGGCCATCTGCAGCGGCCCTTTGCGTTGTGTAGCTGTTTGTGATCTATTGCCCAGATGGAGGCTTGCATGAGATGGTTCTAGCAGGTAACCAGAGACTTGAGGTGGGAGGGCGGTGACATAGACCATCTGCGGAATAGCCTGTTCTGAGTAAGTAGCTGCTGACACCCTTAGGGCAAGAGAAAGGGACTATCTTTTGACGCGTACATGAACTCTTTGTCACTCAAAAATAATTGCAGAGTGTATATAAGCTGAGAGTAACGCTTCTAAAGAATAAATTAATATGTCTCATGTAGACTTCCGTGACCAAACACTTTCATTTACCTTGTCCTATGCTACATGCAAGGGAAGGAGAGAAGATCAGGGCTTGCTTTACAGTCAGGGTCAGGGAAACAGAGGCTCAGAGGGGGGCCTGGCTCAGGCTCAGGCGTGTCTGGGGCACTGAGATCAGGTGTCCAAGCTGCAGTTCCCCGGGCTGACCTTGTCCCTGGCACACTGCTTCCCTCGGGGATAGCTCTGGGAGGAAGGGCTTTGGGCCTGAGGGTGCAGGATAGGGCTGAGGGAGGCAGGATAGGGGTGACATGTGTGAAGATGGGTTTCAGTTAGGTACTCAACAAACATTTACTGATGGTGCTGGCCCAGGTGCTGGGAACGAGAGACCCTACCTTAGGCAAGGGAAAGAGATGGGGGAACTCCTTGGGCCCAAGGGCCATATTTTCTTCATCTCTGTATTATCAGTGCCTGTTACATAGTAGACACTCAACACACAGCATGAAAGAAATGCTTTAAAGAATTAATGAATCCACTGAAGCATCCCTGGCTATCAGTATGCACTCCACACCTGTTCCCTAAACACATCGGAGCGTTTCCTTGACAGGAGACTCTGCCTAGATCTCTGGGAAGAATGGTGCCAGGCTACTCTTCTCTCCATCCCTTGCATGTAGCATAGGACAAGGTGAAAGTTTTGGCCATGGAAGGCTACATGAGGCATATTAATATATTCTTTACAAGCATTACTTTCAGGGGCACCTACGTAGGTCAGTGGGTTAAACGTCGGACTTCAGCTCAGGTCATGATCTCATGGTTAGTGGGTTCAAGCCCCACGTTAGGCTCTGTGCTGACAGTTCAGAGCCTGGAACCTGCTTCAGATTCTATCTCCCTCTCTCTCTGCCCTTCCTCCGCTCATGCTCTGTCTCTTTCTCTCTCTCTCTCAAAAAAAGAAATAAACACTTAAAACAGTTTTTTAAAAAAGAAGCATTACTTTCAACTTATATATATTCTGCAATTATTTTTTTAATGTCTTTATTTCTGAGAGAGACAGAGAGAGACAGCATGAGCAGGGGAGGGTTAGAGAAAGAGGGAGACACAGAATCTGAAACAGGCTCCAGGCTCTGAGCCGTCAGCACGGAGCACGCACGGAGCTCAAATTCACAAACCGTGAGATCATGACCTGAGCCAAAGTCTGACGTTTAACCGACTGAGCCACCCAGGCGCCCCATATTCTGCAATTATTTTTGAGTGACAAAGAGTTTATGTACGCGTCAAGATTTGGGGAGAAAAAAAAGAGAGGTGAGGATCAAAGCAAATAGAATGATAAAAAGAAAGAAACGTAGAAGCTTGGGATGGAGAAAAACTAGAGTACAAATGTAATCAGCACATATCCCATGCCCTGAGGTCCAAAATTTCAAGGTCATAAAATCTAACACTATGGCAGATGGCAGAGAGAAGCTGAGAATGCATAGTGGGTGAAAGACTTCTCTACCACTGCAGGAAATAAACAGATAATGTCTAAGTATGGAGGTTCCTCAAAGAATTAAAAATAGAATTACCATATGATCCAGTAATCACACTACTGGGTATTTACCCAAGGAATACAAAAACACTAATTCAAAAGGATACATATACCCCTGTGTTTATAGTTGCTTTATTTATAATAGCCAAATTATGGAAGTAGCCTTAGTGTCCATCTACAACTGAATGAATAAAGAAGATGTGATATAGACATACAATAAAATATTATTCAACCATAAGACAGAATGAAATCCTGCCATTTGCAATATGGATAGAGCTAGAGAGTTTAATGCTAAGCAAAATAAGCCAGTCAGAGAAAGACAGATACCAAATGATTTCACTCATTTGTGGAATTTAAGAAACAAAACAAATGAACAAAGGGGGGACAAAAAGAGAGACAAACCAAAACCAAAAATCAAACCCCCCAAAAACCACCTAAAAAACCAGACTTTTAACTATAGAGAACAAACAGGTATTTATCAGAGAGGAGCAGGTGTGGGGCGAGGGGGGAGTGCTGGGTGAAATTGGTGAAAGAGATTAAGAATACAATTAACCTTGGTGAGCACTGAATAATATATGGAATTGCTGAATCACCACATTATATATCTGAAATGAAAATAACACTGTATGTTCACTACATTGGAATTAAAATAAAATAAAAAAATAGATGTTTAAAATTGAAAAAGCCACACAAAACGTTAGAAGTTTATTTTTCAGATATACGAAGGACAGAGAGTTCAAAGTGATTGCACTTGGGGAAGAAGCCAGGGGAAGCTCTAAAGGCTTCCTCCAGCCCTAGCTTAGTCTACTGGCCCTAATCCTCTCCTCTGCTCAGAACCAGGCGGCAACCAGATCTGAGTCCCCGGCAACCAGCCCTTGTTACCGCGACAGAAAGAAGAGGCAAGACCAAAGCTGTAAAATGGAGAACAAGGAGGCCTTTGAATAGGAAGCGATCGTGAGGCGCCCCACGCAGCCGCAAGGCTGACTTCCAAAGTCAAGATCAGTTGAAATGGTATTTGATTTTCTGGGTTGAATGGGAAACTTCAACCAAATAAAAACTATCTTCCTTGGGCAACAGCCGAAATAATGGAGGAAGCCACAGGAGGTGGGAGGGCTCAGGGTAGAATCAAAGCTAATCTTTGGGTTGTTCCTTGCTCAGATGGCCCAGTTTGCCCCAGACTAATTGGGCCTCACACAGCTTGAAGACAAGGGGAAGAGGCGCTTAATAGAGAGAAGCACAAAATAGAGACAGAGCACAGAATGCCAGGGCTGGAACCAGTCTCAGTGGCCATCTTTGCCTGAAATGGAGGGTGGGATATTTCAGTATGTTTGAGCAATCTGTCCAAGGACACAGAGACAGGGCAGAGCTGTCAGCTGACTTTGGATGTTCTGACTCTTGTCTAGTTCTCTTTTCCTTTACACACCACTGGAGAGAGTGAGGAGCCTGAAATTAAGTCCTCCATTAAGCAGCAACCTCGGGCTACGTAGCCCCAGTTCCAGGAAAAGCTTCAGCTGAAGCCACCCTCGGACCACCCTCGGATCAGCCAATCAAAAGAAATGTGTAACATTCCTGTGGTCTGAGTCAGGGCTGGGAACTGCAGGTAGTTACTCTGTACAAACTAGCCAATCACTCACCACTTGCCTAAACCTCACATAGGCCCTTTGAGCTCATCTCATAATTGGTCATTTTCAAAGGATTCTCAAAGGTCACGATTGGGTCCCGCCAAAAGTAACGATGCCTCACAGATCCTGAATGGTCAAAACTGTTACCATGGTTGCTGTACAATTATGATTGGTGCTTATGTGATGATGCTATACGTACAACGTGTACACTGTAACACCCCCGTCCCTTACCCCATAAAAACCCTGCTCACTATTGTTCGGGGCTTCATCTTGCTGCCACTGTGCAGGTAGATGGGTGAGCCCCTGCTCGAGCTTGTAATAAAGACCCTTGTGTACTTGCATCGGTGTCGGCTCCTTGGAGGTCTCTGGGGACTCACGATTCGGGCACAACAAGAGAGCAAGATAAACAGAGCAACGGTCTGATACTGTGAGCACTGGGTGAAAATCAGGAGACTCGGGTTCAAGATTCAGATCCAATGGAAATCAATTGTTAAAAGTTGGGAAAGGCACTGTTAACCTTAAGCCTGAATTTTCTCATTTATAGACTAGATGACATTCTATGAGGTCCTGGTGTTACTTCTAAAAGGCCAAGTTCCTAGCTTGGACAGAGGTATTTCACACTCATGTCATGCCTAGAAGATCTAATTCCTTATCTAGAAGGCCTTGACACATACAGGCCCAGATCCCACAACCAGAGAGCCAGATTCCATGCCCAAGAGGCAAGAACTCACATCTGGAGAAACTTTCCATGCCTAGAAACTCAGATTCCATACTTAGAGGACCAAGATTTATGTCTACAGGGTCTGGTTTTGTGTGGAGGACTAGATTATATGCATGAAAAGGCAGAATTCACACCTAGGAAAACTAAATCAATGCCTGAAAGTTCAGATTTCTTTAACAGATTAAAAAAAATTTTTTTTAGTAATGTTTATTTATTTTTCAGAGAGAGAGAGACAGACAGAGCACAAGTGGGGAAGAGGCAGAGGGAGAAGGAGACACAGAATCTGAAACAGGCTCCAGGCTCTGAGCTGTCAGCACAGAGCCTGATGCAGGGCTTGAACCCACAAACAACGAGATCATGACCTGAGCCAGAGTTGGACACTTAATGGCCTGAGCCACTCAGATGCCCCTGAAAGTTCAGATTTCATAAATGGAGTTCAGGCTCCATGCATATAGAACCTATTCCCATGACTCAAAGCCAGATTCCATGTCTGAAGTTCCAGATTCCACACTTTTTAGGCCATTTTTCATGATTAGACATTGATTTCCACACAAAGAGTGCCAGATTCCAAGCTTGAAGATTAAGATTTGCATGCTAATAGGGCAAGGTTCAATTTGAGAAACAAATTTCACTTACTGAAATTCTAGGTTTCTTATCCAAAGTGCTATGGCTCATACTTGTAAGGACATGTTCCATACTTGGAGATAAAGATTTTATACATGGGGTGCCAGTTTCCATGTGCGTAGGGCTGTGTTCAATTCTTGGAGATTGAGATTCCATTCTCTGCTTTGGAAAACAAGTTCCATGTCTTGGACTTTTAACAGAATCAATTTCCAATTTTCTTACTCCTAAAAGTGGCCCTTCTAAAAATTAATCTGCCTTACAGTACATTTGAGGTCAAGGTGCTATACTGACTGTTTTCACCTCCACATTCACAATTGCTATTCTCCATTTCATTAAAACAGAATGAATGAATGAAGAATGAATGAATGAATGAATGAATTATTAGAACCTTTCTTGAATTTAATTTGGAACGTTGCACTGGCATGAAATAACCTCCAAATTGGTAATGGAAGCATTCAATGTATTAGAGTTAGGGAAGCCCCTTTATTCAAGACACTGTCATCCTACACTAGGGCTGTGTGTCTTTTTCTGTCTTATCCATATTTCTGATGAGAGTAATAAGGGCATAGTGTGGAAACAAGCTATTGTGATGTCCTGAATTCAGGTATGTTACAGAATGAAGTGGTAGGAGTGAGGGCAAGTTTTGTTTAATGATTTTGCCTTTTTCATTCCCTGGTTATTGTCAGAGAATGAATTCCTACTATGGGAGAATTCTGTGAGAGCAAAGTAGAGAGGGTCAAACTGTTGAATTTAGCAGGGCCATTTCATCCAGATGACAAACTCATGGCAAGGCAATCCACTCTTTGTCCCTCCTTTCTTTCCTTCCTTCCTTCCTTCCTTCCTTCCTTCCTTCCTTCCTTCCTTCTCTTCTCTTCTTTATATCTGTCATTCTATACCACTTAGAATTAAGAAATCCAAATTTATTAAAAGTATGTTGGAGAATAGCAGTATGCTACAAAACTTCACCTGCATTCACCCATGACTCAATTGAACCTTTTGCATTATTTAAAAGAGGAAAAGATGAGAAGTCTCATGTTTATTTCCAACAAGTCAACATTAGGTCCCAAGTTGGGAAAAGACATTGGAAGTAAGTAGAGGCACTCTACGTTTCCTTAAATGTTCATTCAGACTTGTAGAAAAAAACATTTTTATTTATTTTGGCCAAAAGAGTACTGATATCATAGATCCAAATTCAGTTTTTACTTAGCTAAATCTCCTGATGTTTCTTATCCACCACAGCTCTGCTGACCTGGCCGTTTGTATTATGTAAGTATTATATTTAGATGAACTTAATGGAGATATATTGTGAATTCAACTGTAAATAATGCACTTAAAATATTAATTACTATACCTTTTGTAAGCACCACACTTATCAGTGGCTCAAAACCTTCTTTTCCTTTTGCTCTTTATTTCCATCAGGTAGATTAAACTGCACTCTTAACAGTAGAATATTTACTCATGTAGAAAAAAAATGTTCCTAAAATGCATCGAGTATGTAATGAACTGAACACTTTATTTTGTTAAGCCTATTTTTTTTTTTTTCGAGAGAAAAAGAGAGAAAGAAAGGAAGAGGGACAGGAGGAAAGAGAATCTTAATCAGGCTCCACACTCAGCACAGAGTCAGACAAAGGCATGATTCTACGACCCTGGGGTCATGACTTAAGCTGAAGTCAAATGCTCCACCAACTGAACCCCCCGCTCCCCCCCAACTGAACACTTTAAAAAAGAAGATTCATTAAAGTCATTTTGGAAGTACATAAATTAAAATGTTTAAAGACCATTGTTTTAAAGGATATTAGGTTGTTTGCATAATCTCAAGGAAAGAGAAACAGGAGACCAAGCTTGGAGTCTGGGCAGCCAGAACCAGTCCGCTGCTGCTGTCCCCACCACTGGCCAGGCCTAACAAGGGGCAGGGACACTCAGCCAAACCCCTGCCTCTACTTGGTCTGGAAGCTAGATGGCTCTCTGCCACTCCTGCCCTCTCTCCTGAGCAGATCCCATTCATGACCTCGTCTTCCGCACTGAAATCACATGCAGGACCTTCAGTGGAAGGGGAAAGCTTTAAGGGAAACTGGGAAAATTTGGCTTCTATTTAATTTCTTTCTTTTTTCTTAATGTTTATTTTATTTTTGAGAGAGAGAGAGCATGAGCTGGGGAGGGACAGAGAGAAAGGGAGACACAATCTGAAGCAGGCTCCTGGTGCAGAGCTTGAACTCAGGAACCGTGAGATCATGACTTGAGCCGAAGTTGGATACTTAACCATCTGAGCCATCCAGATGCCCCTGGCTTCTATTTTCAACAGACTCACTAGATAGAAGAGTTCCCAAATTTAGAGTTCCCAAAGCATCTAGATGGCTAAAATGAATGATAAATGTTACTATGCAAAGTATGTAATTACATGATTTTAAATACAAATATTTTATTTAAATCAGCACAAGATTGAAGATTGCATTTATAATGTTCATTTTACTATAATAATTTATTGTAACAGTTTCCTGCTTTTCTTCATTCCACAAATGATGTATGGTTCTTAATTTACTTAAAAAAATTTTTTTAATGTTTATTTATTATTGAGAGACAGAGAGGCAGAGCGTGAGCAGCGAAAGGGAGAGAGAGAATGAGACACAGAATCTGAAGCAGGTTCCAGGCTCTGAGCTGTCAGCCCAGAGCCCCATGCAGGGCTTGAACCCACAAACTGTGAGATCAAGACCTGAGCTGAAGTTGGATGGTCAACTGACTGAGCCACCCAGGTGCCCCTTAATTTACTTTAAATTAATTGCATTAAAAGGAACGATTAGTCAACAAATAGATCTTTTTAAAAAAACATACTTTATAGTATTTGGTCTGGGGTGTGCATATTAAAATACACATTGAAATTCAAGACTTGACATTTTATTCTCCCATTCTGCATTGAAAAACTTAACTTTTACAAAAATTTTAAAAACGAAGTAGATACCAATCCCATTTTAAGAATGGAAAGGCCCTGGGACAATGTAATAAACCCGTCAGGTGTCACAAGCCATTGGTTAGGAAAACTGCTTTACTCTTCTCTGGGATACTTGAATCTCAGCTGCCTGTTGCTTACTGAATCGGCTTGTGACATAATCACAGCTGGAATGGCGACAGTTAATCCCACACTTAGCCCGCTGCCTGAGATCCAGCTGACTATTACCCCTCCACCCCATCTTGAACTGATCGATGAACGGATGGCCAGGGCCGTTTTGAGTGGCTGCTTTCCACCCCCTCCCCCCCGCCCAAACCCTCAAATCAACATGAAATGGCCCAAACCAAGAAATTTCTCTAGATCAAGAAATCTTCAGTGGCTCCAGAGCGCTCCCTTGCCTGAATTGCAAGGGTCTCCAGTGAACCTTTTAACAGCCTGTCCCATTTGGCTTTTCATTTACTGGGAATGAAGACTTTTTACACACACAATGTGTTATTTGCTGAAAAGCACTTATAAATAGCAGCCTGTAACCTTTTATCATATTTGTTCATTTAGACACAAAACAGTTGGGACCTTATCTTTAGTTAATGCATACGGTATTCCGGTTGTAACCAGCGACCTTTTAGTTAAAAGAAAGTGACGGCAGCTTTTGCTTTCAACCAACCCATAAAATGGAGATGAGGAAATAGATTAAATGCTGAAACAGGGACCTAATCCCTTAGTGGCCGTGTAGGAGTGACAACAGAGGATTTCACTATTGAATAGACACTTCTTTGAGGTTATGAAAGACACATGTTAGGAAGAATGCCACCTTATCTACCACTTCTCCTGGAAAGGTCCCCAGCCCAGAGTAGCCAGGGCCTGTGGTAGTGTAGTAGGTGCCTGAAGAACCGCACGCTGGGCCCGCCGTTCAGAGCCCATCTGGAGTGTTGCTGCAGGTTTTATAAAGCCTTACTGGCTATCCCAGCCCAGGTTATTCTCACTTTCTCTTTCAATTCCTACACAGAAGCCATCCCAAGCATTCTGCCACTTGCTTATACTGTGAGTTGCCCTGTGAGTTGCTTTGTGTGTGTATATCTTGCCTCTGAGAGGAATGTATCATTGCTGCATTATGCTGATTATTGTCTTATTAAATTACTGGTCTACTGTGCACTGGTAATTGGGTGGGCACTTATTAAAAAGAAAACCACAGGGTTAAAATGGTGGCCCTTAAGCCAAGTTTGAACCCCTGATCCCTGAAATGTAGGCTTAGCCGGGTCAGTAGGGAATTTTCTGATCAGTGTTAGTAGGTTCTGCATGATCTGGCTTCTGTCTACCTTTCAAATGCCATCTTCTGCAGCTCTACCCATGACACAGTAGTCACTGACTCATACTGAGCTTTTCGAAACTCATCGGAGGCACTCCTCTGCTCCTCCTTGGGACAGATTCTTATGTGTCCTTCAAGTTACAGTTAATGTCACCTCTTCAAGGCAAATGTCCAAAGAACATCTCAGTTTTCATTACCTGCTCTCCCTCTGGGATCCCACCTGTCCTAAGCTTCCCTCTTCACAGCACTAACCACTTTGGGCTATAAAGATTCATTTGCCTATCTGCCCCCCTCACTGGACTGGGGGCTTCTAGAGGCAGAGCCAGTGGGTTTTATCTGTTCGTCTCTAGCCTCAGACAGTGCCTGGAGCTGCAAATTGGAACTCAATGATAATTTTGTTGGCTGGCAGATGGAATGAATGACGTATGACGTTTCTGAGCAGAACCCGAGACAGGCAATGTGTGGGTCTGTGTGACATCCGGGCCCAAATGAGGCCAAGAGGAAAGTACAGGTGAGCTTTGTTCCCCTGTGGCCTGGGGAGGCAGGGTGCCCAGCCTGTCTGGCCAGCGTGTAGGCAGGCCTCTTTCCCGAAAGCCAGTAAAAACCCGGCAGGCACTTGCCCCTAGGCCTCCTGAGTCTTTGCACATCCCGCTGTCGACACAGAATCTGTCGACGTTGCCTCCTCGTTACGTCCTGCTTCATAAAATTCCAGAAGTCCCTTCTTCAGGTTGTCCTCAACAGGATCCTATTTAGGAGTCAAATTTGAAAGGTGACAAAGGTGGAGGACATTTGAATCCTTTGGCAGTTGTTTGTTGGATGACCTTGGGCAAGTCACCTAAACTCTCTGGGTTTCAGTGTCCTCATGGACATGTAAATGTTCTTGGACGTAAGAAGCCCATGGGTACCGGTGAGGCCACATTAACATCAGCGCTAGAATGTCTTGACATCTTGCTTCAGTTGCATAACAGTGGAGTCTGAGGGCCATGCTTTCCATCTCCTATGTTATTTCTGGAGTCTAGAGGAAGTCTCTCATATATGTTCATATTCTGTTGACAAGCTATTTGGGGAGGATCCCTGGCCACTGTTACTGCTGCCAGGCCTGAGGTCTGATTTAAAAAACAAAAAGTTTGGAGCCCCTGGGAGGTTCAGTCACTTCGGAGCATCTGACCCCAAACTCTCAGCCTGGGTGCTTATCTCAGGATTGAGGGACGGAGTCCCATGTCAGGCTCCACACTGGGTATGGAGCCAGCTTAAGATTCTCTCTCTCTCTCTCTCTCTCTCTAATATTTGCAAATGACATATCAGATAAAGGTTCAGTATCCAAAATCTGTAAAGAACTTCCCAAACTCAACACCCAAAAAACAAAAAATACAGTGAAGAAATGGGCAGAGGACACGAATAGACACTTTTCTAAGAAGACATCCAGATGGCCGACAGACACATGAAAAGATGTTGAACATGATTCATCATCAGGGAAATACAAATCAATACCACAATGAGATACCACCTCACCCTTGTCAAAATAGCTAAAATTAACAACGGAAGAGACAGCAGATGTTGGCGAGGATGTGGAGAAAGGGTAATACTTTGGCACTGTTGGTGGGAATGTAAACTAGTGAAACCATTCTGGAATACAGTATGAAGGCTCCTTAAAAATTTTAAAAATAGAACTACCCTATGACCCAGAAATGGCACTACTAGGCATTTATCCGAAGGATTAAAAAAATGCTGATTTGAAGGGGCACATGCACCCCAATGTTTATAGCAGTGCTATCGACAATAGCTGATTATAGAAAGAGCCTAAATGTCCATCAACTGATGAATGGAGAAAGAAGAGGTGGTACATATACACAATGGAATATTTCTGGGGGATCAAAAAGAACGAAGTCTTGCCATTTGCAACAATGTGGATGGAACTAGAGTGCATCATGGTAAATGAAATAAGTCATTCAGAGAAAGACAAATATACGATTTCAATCATATGTGGAATTTAAGAAACAAAACAGATAAACATAGGGGAAGGGAAGGAAAAACAAAATAAGATAAAAACAGTGACGGAGGCAAACCATTAAAGACTTAACTACAGGGGCGCCTGGGTGGCTTAGTCGGTTAAGCGTCCGACTTTCGCTTGGGTCATGATCTCGCGGTTCGTGGGTTCGAGCCCCGCGTCGGGCTCTGTGCTGACTGCCAGCTCGGAGCCTGGAGCCTGTTTCAGTCTGTGACTCTCTCTCTCTCTGACCCTCCTCCGCTCACGCTGTCTCTCTCTCTCTCTCCTAGAAATAAATAAAACATTAAAAAAAATTAAAAAAAAAAAAGACTTAACTACAGAGAACAAGCTGACGGTTGCTAGAGGGAAGGTAGGTGGGAGAATGGGCTAAATGGGGGGTGAACGTTAAGGAAGGCATTTGTTGGGATGATCCCTGGGGTGTTGTATATAAGTAATGAATTACTAAATTCTAATCCTGAAACCAATACTACATTATATGTTAATTAATGAATTTAAATAAAATTTAAAAAAAGGATTCTCTCTCAGGGGCACCTCAGTGGCTCAGTCAGTTAAGCATCGACTTCGGCTCAGGTCATGATTTTGCAGTTTGTGAGTTCGAGCCCCATGTCAGGCTCTGTCCTGACAGCTCAGAGCCTGGAGCCTGCTTCGGATTCCGTGTCTCCCTCGCTCTCTGCTCCTCTCCCATTTCCCCCACTCCATCTCAAAACTAAATAAACATTAACAAAGTAAAAACAAACAAACAAAGATTCTCTCCCTCTACCACTTATGTTCATTCTCTCAAAAACAAAAACAAAAAGTTTGTATGAACCTTTTCTTATTGACAGAGCTTTAGAGGAACACTCTTGTGATGCATTTTCAAGGGACAAGACTTTTAGGTAGAAAACAAAACTAGACATTGAGAAGAGACCCAAATCTATAAGCAGAGTATCAGGGAAAACCTTGTGAGAACCGGCAGTCTTCTTGCCCATTGAACCGGGTTCAGAACAAGACCTCGTCTTTTCCAAAGTTGTTTCTGTCTTAAAGACAGCAGGTGGCAGCAAAATCAAGCTTTTTGATAGCAGAAACTTCTGGAGCTTCAAATGGTTCTCCGAGGAGGAGAAGCAGCGTTTAGTAACAGAAACAAAAGCGAGCCAGGCGCTGCCACCATCAGCCTTAGTTGCTTCAGATCCAGATGTCATTTCCGGCCTGCCATCCACAGAGCCACACCTTGTCCCTCCAAGGAATTCTGGGATTTCTATGGACAGTGGCCAGGAAAGGAAGTCGGGGTCTCTCTCGCCTTGAATAGTTAGTTATTCGACAGGTTTCCTGTCCTGATGATGCCCTTGTCACGTGTTGAAGCTGGCTAACCAGGAAATGGGCTCTGGTCAGGGTCAGACTCACTGGAAAGGTCAGCCCAAATTCAGAATTGTATGAAGGAAGGGCTTTTTAAAAGGAAATTTTGCGGGCAATAAATAGAAATGAGGCACTGATGCACTCTACAACATGGATGAACCTCAAAAACATTGCACTGAGAAAGACAGTCTAGACCACATAATGCGTGATGCCGTTTATAGGAAACGTCCAGAATAGGCAAATCAAGAGAGAGAAAATAGACTGGTGGCTGTCTAGGGCTGGGGAGGTGGTGTTGGGGGGCGAATGCTAATGAGAACAAGGTTTCTTTTGGGGGTGATGAAAGTGTTCCAAAATTAAATTATGGTGATGGTCACATAACTGTATAAATATGCTCTCAAACTGTACACTTAAAATTTTTTTTAACATTTATTTATTTTTAAGAGACAGAGACAGAGCATGAGTCGGGGAGGGTCAGAGAGCAAGGGAGACACAGAATCAGAAGCAGGCTCCAGGCTCTGAGCTGTCAGCACAGAGTCTGATGCAGGGCTCAAACTCATGGGCTGCCAGATCATGACATGATCTGAAGTCAGATGCTTAACCCACTGAGCCACCCAGGCGCCCCAGCACAGAGCCTGCTTCTGATCTTCCGTCCCCCTTGCTCTCTGACCCTCCCCCGCTCTCTCTCTCTTTCTCAAAAATAAACATTGAAGAAAATAACTGTTTAATAAAAGAAGAGAAAGTGGAAGTATACTTTCATCACTAATGCTCTTCAAGTGAAAATAAGCTTCGAATAACTATCCAAGACCTCGAAAATGGGAAATTAGGTCAATGATAGTATTGAGTAGGCTGCCTGAAGCACAAAGCATGCCTGCAACATAAACGTGGCCAACGACAGTGCAATGGAAACACCACCCCCACTAGAATCACAGTTTTTATAGTATAGAGTTGTAGATGTTATCATCACAATAGTTCTAGAAATGATGGAATATTAGGATAAGATGTCAACATTGTACTTTAAATTCAGGCAAGTTTTTAACTCCATAGGCATCCCATTGGTGGAGTGCAGGGGGAGTTATACACTCTTCATGGCGTAATGGATGAGACACCGGGCTTCAGAGCCAACCTGCCTTATTTCAAAACTTGGCTCCGTCTCCTGTAAAACCAGGTCAATGGAGGGAATAATAGTATCTATCTTATAAGGCTTTTGTAAGGATTCTGTGTGTTAATGTAAAGTGCTTAGAACAATGCTTGGCCCATAGTAGGCACTCAACAAATTCTTTCATTCAACAAATGTTAATGAATATAGTGGTGGTACGGTGTGTGACCATTTTAGACATTGGGAATACTAAGGTCAATAAAACAATTAGGTCCCTACTGTCATGGAACTTACTTCCTGGTGGGAAGAGGCAAATGGCAATAAAAATTATATCTATATTGCTATGGACTGAATTGTGTCTTCTTCCCCAATTCATATGTTGAAGCCTTAACGCTCAATGCAATGGTATTTACAAGTGGAGCCTCTGGGAGGTGATTATGGTTAGATGAGGTCTGAGGATAGGGACATCATGTGAAGATTCCTTTCTTACAAGGAAAGGAAGAGAAACTAAGGTGCTCTTCCCAAGTATGTGAGGACATAGCTAGAAGGTGGCCATCTACAAGTCAGGAGGAGAGCTCTTACCAGGAGCCAAATCTGTTGGCACCTTGATCTTGGACTTCCAGCCTCCAGAACTGTGAGAAAGAAATATCTGTTGTTTAGCCATCCAGTCTATGTTATTTTGTTATAGCAGCCTGAGCAGACAGACTACTACAGATTTGTATATTAATATATACCTGATATAGGAACTTTGCATAGGTACATAACTGGTTTTGGTGATGAAAATAAGCCATATACTAAACTACAGTGAGGAGCCCCTATTCCTGTTTTAGCAATGATACCCACTGTCCATGGTGAAGCCCTGGAGAAGCCACTTGATGATTCTCATGTTAGATTCTTGCATCCATAAACTGATGAACTAAATGATCCTTGAAATGCTTGGTTCTGTCCATGCACGATTGGAATAATAATTCACTTTTTAGGTAAATTACTAACACAGGTATGCCAATGCTTAGGGTGCCCTTAGAGTAGACACTAATTGTTTCGATTGTACTCTTCAAATGGAAGACTAATTAAATCTCTAAATTTGGATTTGGCTTCCTAGTTAGCAATGTTTCCTTCCTGGAAAATAGGTAGCCAGTATGTGTCAGACAAAACAGCTCCTTTGGGTCATTTTCCTCCCTCTTCCTTGGCTTATTTCCCCCCCTCTTCCTTGGCTTATTGTGAGCTCCGACGGTGCAATTCTCCAGGAGTCTCTTCCTTCCCAGACAACCGCTGAGAGAACAGAGCTCATGGTTTTCCTGACGTTCTTTAGATAAATTGCTGACATCTGATCGATCCATTTTTATTTCACTTGCTACTTGCACAGAAAAACTGTAAACCGTGTAAGAGCACAAGAACACCATTTAAACATTATTCAGACATTTTGTAAAATTTGATTTTTCTGCTTCTCTCACCTCTAAACATTTTCAGTGGTGTGTCTTCGATGTAAAAGATTTATTCAAACTCTTTTGCTTTTGGGTTATCTAAATTCTCTGAGCAGGTGACAGCCTCTAGGAACATACCCAAGGAGGCATCTTATCATTTCTATCCTTTGATCCCTGGACATCTTCCACCACCAAATACCCTGAAAGAAACAAAAGTCTTCCCCTGTCGTCTCTGGTGCAGTGGCATTGATGGACAACCACCAGGGATTCAGAGTATACAGGTATCTCCTGTTTTTTGAAAGTTCACTGTTACACCACTTCACCTTTGTGAAGATGTACATTAGTACTTGTTTTGGCTAAATGAAAAAATCTAAAGAGGATTTTTGCTTTTATGAAAAATGCAAAAGAAGTGAGCCTTTATAGAGGCAACATGCACCCCAAGCAGGGAGAGCTGCCTCACCCAGCTCCCTCCCCTCAACTACATGGGCATCTCAGCGTCCAGCCCCCAGTGCTGTGAACTGTCAATGGGCATCTGTGCCTTATCTCTTTATTTTGTGCATTTGTTAGCAAGATGTGTCCTAAAGTATCAGAAGAGCCTAAAACAGGTTATTTTGGGGGTCTGGAAATACTAAAAAAAAATTCATATAAATTAATGATAATTACCTCTTTGTTTTACACAATTTCAGATTACAGAAAGTTTCGCAGGGAAGCTCTACTTTCAGATAGCGGGGGAAACCTGTTTTGTGGAATGGACCCACCAGGTAGCCTGTGATGATGGAAAAAGAATTTTTTTCTGAAGATGAGACTAAAAGGATCTTCATAAAACCAGCAGATGTATTGATTTCACTTGAATAGTCCATTTGATAATGAACTGTTTCTCAAAAAGGAAACAGAAATGAGATTTTAAAAAATATAAATGTATGCTCAAGCTCACTCTTAACTACAAACAAATAAGAGGATGGTTGGTTGATTGGAAAAAAAAAAGTGAATAACCTCCTCTGTTAGCATTTGCACATAAAGGTTGTGGGAGTAACCTTTGTTGTATGGAGGGCAATTTGACAGTATCTACCACCAAATTTTACAGCGCACAAAGCCTTGGTTTCAATGATTCTACTTCTAGGTATTTATCCCACAGGAATTCCAGATATGCTCAAATATGTAGGTGTGAAGATATTTATTGCAGGATTATTTGGAAGAGCAAAAACAAATAAACCAATAAATAAACATCTTAAAAAACACCCTTCGGGGTCCCTGAAGGAAGTTGGTTAGATAAGAGGGAGTACTCTAGAGCACATCCATACAATGGGACTTTATTAAAGAATGACCTCCACAGTGTATTGCTGAGGGGGGAAACGTACAGAATATCTCACTTCTTTATTTTCCTTGAATCAACTTCTAATTCTAGGTCCCCACTTAGCTTTACTGGCAGAAAATATACTTTCAGTCATTACTAGGGTTCCCCTGCTCCAAGGGCTGTGCAAGGTCTTGGAGTCTTGTCTGACCCTGCCAGCTGTCAGCCCACTCTCATGCCCAAGCTGCAAGCATCTTTATATTTTCTGGAAATTTGCTCCTTCCCTTTCCCTACAGCCTTCAAAGGCAGGGAGAATACTCTCTTCGATGAGCTCAAGTTTTATCTAAAGACAGCAAGATCATTCTGCAAAACATCTCTAGGGTGAGAAATTACTTAGAGCCTCTCTAACTTGCTTCGATAAAAGGGGAAGAGAGAAATGTAAGAAGAAGACCAAGAGATTCATATCTCAATAAATTATCTTGACACAAAGTCATAGTCATGAAAAACAGAATATTTTGGGATTTGGAATTCATCTTCCTTGTCATTTCCATCTTCAGGTGTTTGAACTTGTGTGGTTCCGGAATGATGGTTGTAAGAAATCAATAAAACGATGTCTTCCATTGGAGCAGATTTGAACTGCAGCGTGGGACAGTTAATACTCCTAGTTTGAATGCAAAGGCACATGGAGTACACTTTGTGGAAGGGATAAAACCTGAAGGTAAAATGAAGTTATTCCTCCTTTATACCTTGAATGTCCTCAAATAAAAATCAGGCAAGTTACCAGCCTCTGCTCATCTAACCAGCCCAGACGTGCAGAAAAGTCACAACTGGAATCGAAGGCAGGAAGGGTTAGAATCCATGGGCCTGGAATCAAAGAGACCATGTTTAAATAGAAACCAGGTTGATAGCACAATTTCAAGATGGTTAGAGCAGGCAGGAAAAAGATTTATGCTCCAAACATAGGATCTTTTGACCGCAAGAGCCTGGGTGAGAGTTCTGCCCCAAATTCCATCTGCCACCAATGAAAGCAGAAAGGAAATGTGTGGAGAGCCAAGCCATGAGGAAAGACTCCAAGATGGGTGTGCCTCCTGTGTGTTTAGCAATCATGTCCAACTCAGCAAATTTGAGTTTCTTTATTCTTTGGGCTACTATCCATGTTAATGAGCAGGGAACATTTGATCTTAAGCAGTTCCAAAACCCGATGTTCCCCTAACCTTCGTAGAGGAAAAGAAATGGCTGCAATACTGGTCATGTTTGTTGCGAGCCTTCCTAGTCAGCTAATTCCTGGTCCTTCGCTCCCCCTAGTGGATTTCCAGGCTAGAGAGGCTCTGAAAAGAGACCACTGAAGTGAAGGATGTGCTTTTACTAATAAATCTGGCTTCCGTCAGTTTCATTATAGACAATACCCTGTTCCACTCCAACCTGTCCTTGTTCATGTTGAGTGAGCCCTTTCAAGTATTTTCATTTAAGCCAAATGTGTAGCTGTGAGTCAGCAGAATCTAGTGCATTCCTTTCCTGTGTGTGTGTGTGTGTGTGTGTGTGTGTGTGTGTGTGTGTGTGTGTGTAGCATTATATGGTCAGGAGGCTCAAATCAGCACAGAAAAGCATATTCTACTCATAATTATATCCCCCAATGGCCAAACTCAATCAAACCTCTACAGGGTCATTTAATTAAATAATGGCCTGCTGGCTTATTAATCCTCATGGGGCTCCTTTGAGCAATAATTGGCTAAATAGTCATAAGACTTTTTTGAGAAGTTTCACATTCAATTATAAAAACAGAGGAAAGAACATGATAAAGCGTGGCAAAACTAAGAATTTCCGATACAAAAGGATTCAGAGGTGATTCTTACACAAAATCTATACAGTATAGGCTTAGATCATTAGAGTATACCAAATAAATTCACTCTATACTTATTTGCTAGCCTGCCCTACCCATGTCAGTCACCAGCCTTAAAAGCAGTCAAGTCATTATTCTTTATTTCTTATATATAGCTGATATTTAATTGCTGTTATGAGTTGAACTGTGTCCCCCAAATATTCATTTGTTGAAGTCTTAACCCCCAGTACCTGAATGTGACCTTTGGAGATAAGATCTTTACAAATGAGGCCATGAGGGTGGGCCCTATTTCAATGACTCGTGTCCTTATGAAAAGGGGAAATTTGGAGACCAACATGCATAAATGAAGAACACCATGAAAGGATGAAGATGACCATCTACAAGCCAAGGAGAGATTCTTAGCACAGATCCTTCCCTCCCAGCTCTCAGAAGGAACCAACACTCTCAACATCTTGCTTTTGAACTTCTCACTTTCAGAACCATGAGACAATAGATTTCTATTGCTTAAGCCACACCATTTGGGGCATCTTGTTACGACAACTCTAGGAAACTAATACAATTGCCTCTGGCAAATAAATTAGAAGCTCTCTGCCAGAAACACAATTACTCCATAGAATGCTAGAACTGGAAAAGGTATCTTAAAATATATTGTTTGACCCCCTCATTCTGAAATGAAATGCCTAAGGTCACACAGCAAGTTGGTGACTTCGTGACCCTTTTTGCTCAATCTTTAGTTCATCATGTTCTGTCATAGCCTATGGGCTATTTCAAGGATGGTGGCAAAATCAGCCTATGATGGTGATTAGATCCAAAACTTTGTTGGAAAGAATTTCTTGGGGTACAATAGGCAAGCATTGTTCCTTTCTGCGTGTTGGCTAATGGAAGCATATGCTGAGTAGATGAATTAATTGCTGGTTGTATGCCCACCAGAAGATTGATACCTAGTGGAACAGTGAAACAGGTAACCTGACCTCTGGCTGGGCTGATAGGATCCATCATCCCTTTAGACAGGCACTTGGTGGTAATGAAGGTCTGGCCCTGGCTGGCAGACTACCTCCCACCCCAATGAGGATGATTCACCAGAATGACTTAATCATCTATGGATCAGAAGCTCAGGTTCATGTGAGAGGGGTGGGGGCTGGGGAATTGAGCCTGAGTAATGCTTCAGACTGGGTGTGGACACTTGTTATAATAGTAAGCATGCTGTTGATTAAAGCACATGACACAAGTAATTGCAAGAGATCCCCAAGCAGCTATCACCCAAGATTACAGAGATCTGATCTAATGCCAGACAGAAAGCCCAGTTTGAACTCTCCAACAGAGGCCTTTGAAAAGTGTCCAGGCATAATTGGCATTTAATCAATATAATCATT
The DNA here is from genome assembly GCA_017311185.1 of Proteles cristata cristata. Taxonomy (NCBI): domain Eukaryota; kingdom Metazoa; phylum Chordata; class Mammalia; order Carnivora; family Hyaenidae; genus Proteles; species Proteles cristata. The sequence continues at coordinate 425,039 of JAESUZ010000530.1, read as the reverse complement.
ATTGCACACATGGCTCCGACAGCTTCAGGCCCCCTTGCAACCACTGAATTGCAAAAGGGAGAATATGTATGTGAAATTTTTACCACTAACAGCATTTGATTCACAGTCCCAGACTAGGTCCAAGTGGAAATACATTTATATCTTTATATTTGACAAACACAGGTTCACTGTCAATAAGAATTCAGTCTTCTATCAATGACGGTATAAATAGTAATGGTTATTTTTCCCTTAGAGAGGCCTAATCAGCATTAATTTTGATAGACAGGAGAAGAAATGCTATAGCAGGCTGCTAAGCATTTGCTTTTCATCTTATCTTCTCTAAACCTGCCATGAAACATGGGATGGATAGGACTGCTCTTCCCTCCCTGAGATCTGAAAAGACATATACTACTTGCAATTATAGACAAAGAAATACTGACCTTGCTCTCGGACAGCGCACTTTGCTTTGTTAAATATTACTATTGAGCATCAAACTGGGTATTTAAAGGTGATTTTGCCCCTCTTGGAGGGTAGACACTATGTTTAGGCCTTACCCTCTTCTTTTCCTTGCAGGACTTTATAGTTTGCTTTCACCCAGCCTATAAAAGGAGGTTAAAAACAAGAGGAGGTCCAACTTCCCCTGTACGCCATCTTACAAGTCTTTTATGCATGGCTGATAAGAGGAAGTGGGGAGAAAGAAAAGAAGTATCCTTGAACTTAAGGACCCATAAAGGTTTCTGAAGACAGTTGTCATCTATTTCCGTGTTTTTCAAAGAGTACTTCCAAATTACCCATTTCAGAATGACCCACAGAGCTTGTCAACACTATAGATTTCCAGGCCTCCTTATGGGCCCAAATCCAAATTGGTGGGAGTAGAAAGGACCCTGAAGTCCACATGGTTAACAAGTGCCTTCAGGGACGCCTTTTTATACTAAAATGGATTCTACTCATCTTCCCTATCTCAACAACCTGTGCTCCAAGGCTCAAACTCTTCTCTATCTTCACTCATTCTCTTGATTACATCAAGCCTCATGTGTTTAAATGTTTTTATATGCAAATAGCTCTCAAATTTATCTGCAGCCCACAGCTCTTCCCCCAAGCTCCGGAATTCTATATCTAATCTCCAGATTGATGTCTAATAGGCGTGTTCAAAAACAAACACTTTAATTTTTCTCTCTGAACTTGTTCTACCTCATCTCAGTAAATAGCACCACGACTCATGCCAAAACCTTGGAGTCATTTTTGACTCTGTGCTTGATATCTTCCTCACTTTCCCTTCTACTCCCCTCCCACCCATAAGAGTCCCGTGGGCTCTGTTACACTACACCCCAGGTCTTCCTCTACTCCCTGGGCTGCTGCAGCAGATCTGTCTGCTTTCTTTCTATTGCAGTCAGAGTTCAATGGCAGCTAACAGAAGCTGTTCTAGCTGTTTGAAGCAGAAAGAGATTTAATACATTTGTAGTGTCTTGATGCTACAATCCTTCCCATCCACATGCCCTTTGGCAGCATGACTTTGCCACAACTTCCCAAAAGAAATGAGGTCTAATTTTCCCTTCCTTGGAATATGAGCCTGCCCTCTGATTAACTTTGACCAATAGAATGAGGCAGTGGTGATACTGTGTGACCCCCAGACTGAACCATAAGAGGCTCTTGCAGTTTTCATTTTGGCCCTCTTGGAAGGCAGCCTTCATGTAGAGCAGCTCAGCTGGACCATGTGGAGAGAGAGGACTCAAACTTTTAGGCATCCCTGCCAAGATCCCAGATGTATGAAGGAGGCCATCTAGAACCTTCCAGCCTAGCACAGCTGACAGCTAAATGCAACCACATACGTGATCCTGGATGAGGTCAGCAGAATATGCGGCCCAGCCATGCTAAGTTTTGAGGGGCCTTCATTACACAGCAACAGATAACAAATGTCCGCAAAGTTGGAGCTTGCAAAACTTTTGGAGGCCTGTAGCGGTAGGCTCTAGGCAAAGCCTCCTGGAATAACTCCCAGAATGATCCTGCAGAACTGGCCTGCCAGAGGAACGGCTACTTCTTCCATCATCTAGAAGCTAAGGGTCAGGTGGCCATCAACCGCTTTCTAGCACCAGAAACACACCCCCTCAGCCATGATCCGGGCATCACGAAATCACCACAAGATCAGCTGTGGCTGCAGAGCCATACCACGGCCATTTCACTTCAGCAGAACGGATAGTGCATGTGTGGTCACCACCTTTGTCTTAAGTTAGTTCTGAATTTGAGGCCTGCACGCATGCATATGACTGGCAACAAGTAAATTGTGTCTGAAATTTGGGCTGCAAGAGGACCTGGAAAATGTCTTTTCAGCTTTTTCGCCTATATGCTGTTGAAAAGCACATAAGGAAGGATCTTTAAAAAATGTTTTCTTCACTGTTATAGCACCTACTGCAAATACCTGTACCTAAGAGATGCTTATGAAATATTTGCTAAATGATCAAACTAAAGCCTGATAAAGGAAAGGCATGAGTTAGAGATGGTTGTCTCTAGTTAGCCCAGAGAATGATATCCTGTATTTTAAAACCCTGTCTCTATCACTCCCCCTTATGGTTACATCCTGGAATATTGAGAACAATTTAGAATTCAAGACATTTTTCAGCCTAGTAAGTGCCCCCTTTACTGTTATTGTATAACCATCTTGAATCAGAAACACTGGGCCTGCTTTTTTTGGTAATAAATTCTTATTTAAAAAGATGACTTTGGAAGGATGGGAAGAAGTTCTTGAGGGGTAAGCTCTTCCATCTTTCCTGCTTCCCATGCCTTTGGCCACCGTCTCTTTTTGAAGGTTGTTCTTCAGGATACTGACAGCTTGATTTCTCTGGGTAACATCATGCAAAGGAAATTAGCTCAGTGTGTCTTCTACTGAATTCCATCTGTAGCTCAATGTTTTAAGGTATTTGTGAACAAGGCTAGAGAGCAATTTCGATAAGATAAGGCAATATTCCAGTCTCTGAGAATATTTCTCCTAAAAACCCTTTCTTTCTTTCTCTTTTTTTTAAATACCACTGAACAGCCTGAAAATCCACCCACACATGAGCAATCTCCTGCAATATACAAAAAGCTTTTCAGGTGTCATAGCTATAATAGCAGGTGGTTCCTTTGGGTAGAAAAATTATGGCAAGGATATAGAGACAGAAAGCAAACTGTTTTGATATTCTGGGTACAGCTTTCCCCAAGTGAATCATTCCCATCTGCCTTCTTGTACCATGGGCCCTTTTCCAGAGGAAGTGGGTTGTGTGAATAGAGGTGTAGAGATGGGTTCTGGTGGGCAAACTTCTATGGTGCCCATATTTGGTGGATCCAATTAATCTTTTGATATTTGCCATCCCACTCTTACACAAGTTAAGGCAAAACTTGAATATGGATTTAATACCTGTTTTTGCTGTCTTCAAAATGAATACATAATTTCATTATGAAGATTCAGTAGTGCTCATTTGAGGTAAGGCTGTATCTGAAATTCCATATAAACAGATTTTAAATACAAGCTTATAAGGAAGGCTGAAACTAGAAAAATTTGCAAAGGGATGTCATTTAATTCACTTTTTTATTATGAGATATTTGAGACATAAAAAATTTTATTTTATTTTTAAGACATACAAAATTTTAAGGAACAGGTATATACTCCTAAATGAACATTTGTTGCTTGGAAGATAAAATCCGTATTAGCGAAAAAGACTTCATTTCCAGATAGAAGTGCAGCAAAGCTGGAAATTGAATTTGTTTCTTTGTTTTTTTTGGAAATTGAGTTTTGCATAAGTTCTTTTTTCTTTTTCCCTAGTACATAAGACTAGCATTCTTATCATGTACAGGCACACTGACCCTCCCTTACTGAGAAGAGAGATGCTGCTGCCGCCATCTTAATTAAAAGAATCGCAAACAAATCAACTCAGGTCTAATAGACAGAGATGTATGCAGGAAGCTTGTTAATGGAAAACTTGATGTTTTTAGTTGGAAGACAACTACGGTGAAAACCAAAAAGGAAACATGGTCATTAAGGTAATTAATTCTGAGTTCTTCAAATCTCAGAATGATGTCAGTTACTAGCTGTGTGACGTTGGGCCAGTTCCTTAGCCTCTTTATATCTCAGTTTCCTGAACTGTGTGGTGAGTATATTAATCAGATTTACTTCTTAGGGTTGGTACATGTGAAACCCTTAGAATAGTTCTTGGCATGTAGTAAACCCTCCAAAAGTGTCACCTTACTTTCTTCCTCCTCTTCAGAGGAATATTAGTTTCGCAGGACAGCAGGAGCTTTGTCTAATTTAGTTCTGTGTTCTCAGCTTCTATTTTTTCCACAGTAGGCACTCAATAAATATTTGTTGGATGGGTTAATTAATGACAATAGCTAGGCTTTTAGGCTGAAAGTAAAAAAGAATTTGTCTTATGGGGTGCCTGGGTGACTCAGTGGTTTAAACGACCTACTTTGGCACAGATCATGATCTCACGGTCTGTGAGTTCAAGCCCCGTGTGGGACTCTGTGGTGACAGCTCAGATCTGGGAGCCTGCTTCAGATTCTGTGTCTCCCTCTCTCTCTGTACCTCCCTCACTCGCACTCTGTCTCTCTCTCAAAAATGAATAAACATTTAAAAAAAAAAAAGAATTTGCCCTAAGTTTTATAGCTAGTGAGGGAAAAAATAGACCTTGGGTTTAGGGTAAGCTAGCGAGGGAGGAAAGAACCCTAAACTAAGATTAGAAGATTCACATTCAAGTTTAAATTCTTTTAACTCTGTGGGTGTTGAGACTAAGATTTTCTTTCGTAGTTTGTCGAATGGGAATATCTCCTGAGGTTATTCTGAGGATTACATTAAGGTATATGTGAAAGATCACAATAATTTATAAAGGGAGATACAAACACATGATGTTATTAATTTTTATCTCAGTAAGTTTATCCATTGGATGACAATAAAATGATTCTATGAGAGTTTGGAAGAAAGAATCTTTAGCTAAAGATGTAAGTACTAAAAATATTCAACCCCAGAGGTACCACAGACATAGACTAATTTTTTCCATCTGTGCAGTTTAGGGTAGATTTGGCATACGCTCAATACCAGGCAAGAAAGAAACTATGGTTTAGGCTGCTTTTAAAGTTAAAAAAAAAAAAAGCAGAAAAGGAAACTATTTCCTTTTATAAGCATGAAAGTTAAAATAGGGAAAGCCTTCATCGAATAATTTATCACTGAAGCAGGACTGTTTGAGCCTTACTCTCTTTCACTTTCCCCGCTCCCCATTTAGGTTCTAATTAGTTAGTTGTTTCATGTATCATGATTTCTAGAGTATGGTCACTTCCTCTTCACCAAAGGAAAAACAATATAGATTATTCTTTATCAGCCATGTGTGACTCAGAGGTCAAAAGAGTAATTCTTGGTACAGTACTCTCCCTAGATTATTAATATTTAAAGACCTGGCTTTCAGGGCCCAGGATTATTTAAAATATTATGGCTTTAAGATTAGGCCCCACCGGAGATACCTCAACAGAGCCTGAGTTTGAGGTTGAGAAACTGACATGAGAAAAAAATATAGAGAAGCAAAAAAAAAGCCATAGTGGGTCAGTTGATGGCTCCCTGTCCCTTCCTTGAGCTTGAGGAATGACAGGATGGAAGAAGGGGAAAAAAGGCGGTGCCTCATTGCAGATCAGAGGTTTCATGAAAGTCAAGCACATCAGGGAACTTAATGATCTATGTATGTTCTTAGGGTAAAGGCAATAAATATAATTTCCACTATTAAGTTGTTAAATGCATCCAAGAAAGGACACTAGGAAAACTAAGCTTGATTACACTTCACCCTCAGAGCTATCATCCAAAATCTGATCGTTTTATTCTCCTGCTTAAAAACCTCAATCCCTCCACATTGTGATTGGAGGAAGTCTAAATTTAACCACGGCGTAGACTATTCTTTGTAGCATCATCTTAACTTTCCTTGGTAGCTTCATCTTCTATTTAAGGCTTACCACATATCTCGGAAGGTGCAGGAGGCTACTTATAATTTACCAAATAGACCAGATACGTTTAAACTCCTGTGCATTTGTTTATACTATTCTTGGTCCAGAACTCATCCCAGCCAGCAAACCCCAAACTGTACTTCAAAGCCTGGTGAAGTGATCATTTCTTGTCTGTAGCTTTCTCAACTCCCACTCTCTCCTACTACTCAGGAGATTTTTCTTTCATCTATGGTGCCATTGAACTTTGAGCACGGATTTGTTAAATCACTTATGCTGATGCAGTAGGTAGATTCATCAGGACTGTCCAATCCCCAGCTCACTGTGTTCTCCAGGAAGCAGTGTAAGCCCATCATTATGCAATTCTTGGCAAAACTATAGAAGCATAACACAGGTTTGTTGAATTGAATTGAATATTAGAAGAGGGCCAACGTATTAATGGATTTTCTAGGCCTAGGAACTACTGCTAAATCTACATATGTGATTCTGCTTTTGGTCTTATCAGAGTGCTTTTATTAAATTTGCTTTTATTAAAAAAGTGTCCAAAAAGGTGTCATGAATATATTTCTTTAGATAAAACACTATTAATCCATTTTCAGCTTAGAACTGACCTTCCTATAAACCCATTAGCTAAAAGGTAGCTGTATATTTTTAAAAATTCTCCAGTTGGGAGAATGGGATCACATTTGGGGTTTGCTTTAATCAGTGCACCCGTCTTGGTTTTGTTCTTCAAAGGGCCCCTCGACCACAGCCTTTGAAGGTATGAGCACAAGGGAAACCAGGTGAACTCTGTTGGATTTTAAACTCGCCACTTTCTCTCCCCTAGCATTAAACTTTTCTTCTTTAATTAAACAAGTTAACTGAAGAAGTATATAATGTAGGATCAATTTATTTTTTTTAAATCTTATTCATTATGCCACCTTGTTCTAAAAAGTCTTTAAGAGAGGTAAAAGGAAAAATAAAACTACCCAAATTCAAAACCAAATTGGTCCACATTTGGCCCACTTCACCCACAGCATCCCAGTGTTGCTGGTCAGTGTGAAAGACGTTTGGAAAAGTTTTCCAGGTATAGCATTTCCTGAAACATCTTTTACCTTCGTTTACAGCAAAAGATTCTGTTGAAACGCACAGGTCACTTCTACCTTATGATCTAGTATGAATTTGTTCAACCTTGAAATCAGTCACTGAGGCCCTCTCTTAGGGTAGTTGTTACCTAGCATGTATCCTGGCTAAATAAAATTGTAACTGATTCATGTCTGAAGGTGTATATGGGGTACAGCATAAAGATCAAGAGCAGGAGCTGGGGCGCCTGGGTGGCTCAGTCGGTTAAGCATCCGACTTCAGCTCAGGTCATGATCTCACCATTTGTGAGTTTGAGCCCCATATTGGGCTCCGTGCTGACAGCTCAGAGCCTAGATAGAGCCTGCTTCGGATTCTGTGTCTCCCTCTCTCTCTCTGCCCCTCCCCCACTCATGCTCTGTCTCTGTCTCTCTCTAAAAATAAACATTAAAAAAAAAAAAAAGGAGCTCTGAAGTCAGTCTGTCTGTCTGAGTTTAAATCTGGCCACATCTCTGACCAGTTATGGGCCTTGGACAAGCTGCTTCACCTTGCTATGCCTCACCTATCTTATCAGTAAAAAAGGAATAATAATACCTACCTCATGGGTTTGTTGGGTGGAATAAATGAATTAAGTCTGTAAAGAGTTAACTTTTTTAAGTTTATTTATTTATTTTGAGAGACAAGTAGGGGAGGGGCAGAGAGAGAAAGGGACAGAGGATCTGAAGGGGGCTCTGTGCTGACAGGAGAGTCCAGTGTGGGGTGCAAACTAATGAACCGTGAGATCATGACCTGAACTGAAACCAAGAGTCAGATGCTTAGCCGACTGAGCCATCCTGCCACCCTGTAAAGAGTTTAGAACAGGATTTGGTACATAGTAAGCACTCAATAAATGTTAGCTCCTGTGTTCCATACCTTTACATTTTTGGGTAAGAAAAGTGGCTATAATAAAAGATTAAAGGAAGGCTGGTCGCTTTTACAATAAAACTTTATTTACAAAACCACAACTCAGTGTGTTTTGGTATCACTATTGACAAAATGTTTAGAGCTGAGATATTACTAAGGCGATACACTGATTTTAGCTATACCTAAAACCACAATCCAATACTATCCCAGTTTCCTATTTCTGTGTGGCTCTGAATGCAGCTTAAAACAAAAACAAAAACTCTCTTTATAAGGTACAATGGATTAAGCAAAACACTTCTTTAGTTTTTTTCTATTTAAGGGGTGGGAGTGAGATTACTCATTTAAAATCTGCTCGTTACAGAAAAAGTCCTAGAGAATAGAATAACTTAAAGATGGAGGTTTAGTTGATCTGCTTTCATAACACAATAACTGTATCACTTTAGAAGAAGGTAAATAAATCATATTGGAAAACAGCATATATTGATAATTTTGTTGATAAAGTTCATTTATCTAACATCATGCTGAGGAATTAAGAGAATTTGTCCATATATTTTAAAGTTTAACTTACTCTATTTGCTGATTCACAAAGTCTTGCTGCATTTTAAGGATTTTTCACCAATATGACACAGGATAACTAGTACCTATGGAAACCTAACAGCTTGGTTTTTTTAAAAATTCCTGTTAAGCTTTAATTCCCTGTTGAGCTTGCCATATGCATGTATGGTTATACACATGTTTATACTTGGTTGATATATATCCACATATGTATATGAATGCCCCTTATTCAAGAATGTAAAATTAATGATATCTGGTATCTAGTTGTAAGAAAAATTCCCCAAGATTGTCAGGTAGTTGAGTGACACATGAAATAATCTCCAATCTGAATTTAAGAATACATCTATACTGAGTGGAGGATGCAGAGAGAAAGAGGAAGGAGAAGCCATAGAAGAAAAGAACTACCATAGCTCAAATTAAACTCAGGTAATTCATCTGAGATAGCAAATAAATAAATCAACAAATTCTCATTTTTTTGTCCAAAAAAGGAGAAATCAGTAGTAAATCCTCACTAATATTTTTCAAGTCAATCCATTAATATATGGTTTAAATAGGAAAGAGTCAATATTATACATATCATAATCCCATTCATCGAATCCACTCTTCTACTGAGATATCTAATGCGTCTTCATCTGTATTCTCTTCTACTTCTGGCAAGTTGCCCCAAAGTAGGAAATTTACACCTGAAAAGAAAAGACCATAAAATTACTTAGCACTAGCTACTATCACAACTCGGAAGATGCTATAGAAAACTTTATATGTTAACATTCTGACATGGAACCATAGTGTTAAGAGTAAAGAGAAAAGATATTAAAGAATGTACTGTAGATAAAAGTTATCTAATACTATTCATCTAAGATGTAAACATTTTTTAAGCCGTTTGAAGTAAGGGCTTGAATTCTAGAATCTTCAAACTCCAAAGGATCTCAGGGTCCATTTCCTCAAACCCTGCCTCTAGCTATATTATCCCATAATCATTCTTCATTGATAATTTATTTTCATGATTCTTAAGGATAGAGATCTCGCAAGATTATTTTAGATTAAGTGTCTCTTTGTAGGGGACAAGGAAAAGGCTTGAATAAGTCTCTTCATCTCCTCAACAAGCCCAAAAGTAGCTGGTGGCTTTTTTGTGATTAAAAACAGCAAGGCTTTAGAGCTACTTATAATATGAACTGCAATCCTTTCTTACAGGTGAGCTTTAGTCTGTAGGCTATCAATGTAGAACTTTAGGACCCAATTGTAGCTGCTGATACATTAAACAAAACAACAGTCTAGGGGTGTCTGGGAGGCTTAAGTGTCTGACTTTGGTTCAGGTCATGATGTCACAGTTCATGAGTTCGAGCCCCATGTGGGGCTCTGCACTGACAGCTCAGAGCCTGAAGCCTGCTTTGTATTCTGTGTCTCCCTCTCCCTCTCTGCCTCTCCCCTACTTGTGTTCTCTCTGACTTTCTCAGAAATAAATAAACATTTAAAAACCCCCAATAACCTAAAGCCTCAGAGTGAAAGGAAAGTCAGAGTTCATATCGAAGAATCTAGCATAGGCATATAGTAGGAACATGACAGATGCATGATAGAGGATAATGACATGGTTTATTCTGGGCACGTACTATAATATGGAACTTGAAAGTACTAAATTGGGGAAAAGTACATTAATTGGCCTTAGGGGAGCCAATGGAGTCCAACAAGGAAAGCAAATCTCACGTTATCAGGTTGTCAGTGTGACCAGGTGGTGGAAGGGAATGAGCCAGGGTTTGGAGATTTGGTTTGAATTTAGCTTCAACTACTACCAGTAACCATGGATGTTCTTACTACCTTTACTACAAGTGTATGCAAGTGCACACAATATACATTATTTTTTAACGTATTTACATTTTTTATAGTATGGCATTATAGGTATCTTTTCTAATTTGTTTTTTCATTCAACATTGTTTTTTAATTTTACCTATATCCACACCTATAGCTTTAGCTCATTTCTTTTTCTATCTGTATCCTGTTGTGCGAATTAAATATGTATACAGAAAATATATACATATATATTTATGTATATATATATACATACATGTATGTATATATATACACACACACATATAGCAAATAGAGCCCATCACTCACTGCTTCCTCTAACTGCCCGGTTTGTACAGATGCTCAAGGAGACTGTACAAGGAGGTGCGTTGTGGTATTGTTGAAATAGTGGAAACAATCAACTGTCTCTCTTGGTTGAGATACTAGAATCTAATCAGGCAAGAAGTTAGCATCTATTTCATGCTGGCAGGGGGATACAGAAGTCTATCATGTTACTTTCTGTAATTTTTTGTATGTTTGCATTGTCTAGAATAGACAATTATATTGTGCTCCCCTCCACCCCCTCAAGAAAGAACAGTATTCTGTTGCTGGTAATATGGCTTTGATGGGCTAACAGAATAATGAGTTACTAGGTCAAAATCCAAGGGATAATTAGAACCATAAAGGTAAATGGAGAGATGAAGTCTATTTGCCTTTGAGGACTCTTGCCAATCCCAGAGAATTTGAACTGAGGTTCCACAAGCATCCTCAGGAAAGTTTTGGGAAATCAGGTGGACACATGAAGCCTAGAACACAGACTTGGGGCCCTTTCCATCTAAACATTCTAGAATTTCATAAAGCTTGTGTATGTGTCCCTTGATACGGCCAACTCAGGTGATTCAAGGACAGTCTTAGCATCATGAGAGACCCTGTTTTATACCAAGCATCTAGAAAGTCTTGCTTTTAGTCACAATATTAGGGTTACAGAGGAGAAGTTTGATATTCTTGGAGTGAGTACTCCAAGACCTGAGTAGCTCGGCACAATTGGTTCAAAGGAGAGAAAATAAACTAAGAGATTGGATCTGACAGAAGGAGCACCTTCCTTTCTCTGTTAAGAAGGGAGGAAGGAAATCCTGTGATACACCTGTTTCTCATGGATTAGATTCAATGTGAATGGAAGAATGCTGGGCTTTTATCTTTGAAAAATTGACCAATATTAAAAAGTAAATCAAAATGGAAAAATCTCCACCCTGTGTTTTGAATTCTATGAAGCAAGAAAAATAGTATCAAAGCAGAAACTTCCTTTAATGTGTCCCATGATCAACACAAATATAAAACTAGAGGCCTAAGTTAGGAGCCTGTATCTCAGGGGCGTTTAGATACGTCTGTCCTCAAAAATGGCCTGCTTCACATCCCAGAGTCTGAAATGAAGACCCCTAAATGATGGGTTGAGAGCTATAATTGAATGCCAGGTGATTTTATTTTATTTTATTTTATTGTATTTTATTTTTTAAAAATTTTTTAATCTTTTTATTTATTTCTAGGAGAGAGAGAGAGAGAGAGAAAGCGTGAGCAGGGGAGGGTCAGAGAGAGAGGGAGATACAGACTCCGAAATAGGCTCCAGGCTCTGAGCGGGCAGTCAGCACAGAGCCCGATGCGGGGCTCGAACCCACGAACCGCGAGATCATGACCTAAGCGAAAGTCGGACGCTTAACCGACTAAGCCACCCAGGCGCCTCAATGCCAGGTGATTTTAAAAAATCAGAGTCTATAAAAACCCAGGTATAATTGGAAGGTTTAAAGACCCTCAGAACCTAGCTTACAATTCATGATCTTCAGTCTGTGAAGACAAATCACCCTTAAGAAGAGGAATGAATTTTAAGTTATGAAGAAGATTGAAACATGTATTTAAAAACCTGAGGGTGTTAGTGCCAACTTGGCTTGTAGAATTCTTTAAATTTGTTCTATAAACTGTGGCGCCTGGGTGGCTTAGTCAGTTAAGCGTCCGACTTTCGCTTAGGTCATGATCTCGCGGTTCGTGGGTTCGAGCCCCGCGTCGGGCTCTGTTCTGACTGCCAGCTCAGAGCCTGGAGCCTGTTTCAGTCTGTGACTCCCTCTCTCTCTGACCCTCCCCTGCTCACGCTGTCTCTCTCTCTTCTAGAAATAAATAAAACATTAAAAAATTTTTTAAAAAATTTGTTTTGTAAACTAAAGTTCTGCAAACTTCAGTTCCCACTAAAAAAAGTCCTACTAAAAGTCAATCTGGTTTGTTGTGTAAATAGGTACGAGATAGAGAAACACATATGCCACAACAAAACCAAATGGCTGCAGACAATATAAAATGTATTCTGTAAATATCCTTTAAGGATTGGTTGTAGGGGCACTTGGGTGGCTCAGTTGGTAGAACATCTGGTTGGGGAGTTCAAGCCCCACATTGGGCTCTGTGCGGTCAGCCTGTCAGTGCAGAACCTGCTTCAGATCCTCTGTCCTCCTCTCTCTGACCACCCCCCCAACTTACACTCTCCCAAAATAAATAAATATATATTTAAAAAAAGAATCAGTTGTATATTTTCCTACTAAATAATTAGTATAACATATTGGCATCAAATATTTCCCTTGAATAAAATTCTATCATAATCTATTAATATAGATGTCAAAATGTCTTTTTTTTTTCTGGAGCAACATCACCAAATACAGAGGTTACCTAGTCATCTTCCCTCCCAGGTCCCCACTGGCCCAGCCTCCCTCCTCCAGCCCCCCCCCCCGCTTTCTTACACACACATATGCACACACACACACACACACACACACACACACACGTACACATACACAATTGACCGTCAAATCTAAAATCTTCCAAAATTCTCTGGAGTTATAATATGTATCAATGCAACAACTTAGAGCAACTAAATATTAATTTAAAAAGACCGATAAGAGCCAAGTTTGAAGCTCTTGTAGGCAACAATGAAGTAGAAGTGGCAAGGAATTTTGGCTAGTAGTTTCCCTAACTGAATATTTGGCATAAAAGGATTAAAGTTTCACACTTTCAACCCAGGTAAGAGGGTTTCAGAGGGAATCTTCAAACAATCTATTGGGAGTTTCACTGAGGTTTTGATAGACAAATAAATATTAGGGGAATTTCTGAGTCAATTGTTTCTTACCGGTAGCGTCTAGTCTGTTAATATCATAAACTGCCTGGCTGTGAAACATCCAGAAGTGTCCATTGTTGCAGGAAAGAAGGCAGGAACAACAGGGAACAATCACATGATAGCCTACAATGTTCCCACTAAGAAAGAAGAGTAAATATACTCAGACACCACATAATAACTGGCCATGTAAACATTTTTATGTGCTAATGTAAATAGGTAGACCATATAGAGTCCTCATTTCCTCCTAACAACCTCCATTGCTAGATCTTTGGGGTGGGAGTTACTCTGGTAATGTCAAATCTGACAGTGCTACTGTCAAATACTAACACAGTCTCCACTTCCTTGCTGGTGTTACTTTACCCATTCTCCTTTCAGAAGATAGCTTCTAGAGCTAACACCTTGTGATGTGTTCCGTAAAACACCCAGAATTGAGGTGTTGTGTTGACAGAAATATATTAGAAAAACCCAGATTGGTGGGTAAAAAGGTGTTTGCTATCCCCAGGACTGTGGCAATTTGGGTTTTTCTATGTTCTAGTTCTATGCCAGCTCCTAAAAACTGTTTCAACAGATGGAGGAGTAGGAAGACAGCATGAGTCCCTGTAAACCAAACACAAGCTGGCTGTTCTAATTTTAGTTTTAGTGTTTGTGAAGGAATTCAGAAATAAAGCAAATCCATAGCTTCTAGAGAAAGTTGCAAACGTTTTTTACTCTCTTCAAGATTACCCATCTGATTATAAGTACTCACTCTTCCACAGATTTTTTTTCCTATATGGTCACTATTAAATAGAGTAAATATACAAGGAAGGTGTTAGCTAGTACTTTTTTGTTTAATGATAACATGAAATACTTATACTTTGGGTTGTAAAAATTCTTATTATAGCTGTTCCCACCCTGTGAGATGTGGGAGTCAGTCAGTTTTGTGAGGCCCTATAAAAAAAAATACTATAAAAGGTACCAGCCTACCTAAAATATGTCTTCGAATCATAATCTGCTTGAAAGGCAAACACACGAAAGCAAGTGGTTCTTGGACCAGGACTGACAGTTATTTGTAGGACTATATTGCAAGAGTAAATTCTATGGCTTTAATCATCATCTGTATTCATTCATTCATTTACTCATTCAATTCATGTTTATCAAGCATCTATTACTATGTGTCAGGTACTGTTCCAGGTGCTAGGAATACAGCAGTGGACAAAGTCCTTATTCTCATGGAGCTAACATTCTAGTAGGGACACATCAGACCGTTTTGCTCCCCTGCTAAGGCCCCTTCTGTGGCTTCCCATTGGCCAAAACTCAAAACAAAAAAAATCCCTTCATACCAAGGTCTAGATCTGTGCTATCCAAAGTGTGGCTGTTGAGCACTTAAAGTTTGGCTAGACTGAACTGTGCTGTAAATATAAAACATACGCTGGATTTCAAAGACTAAAAAAGAGAATGTATAATATTTCATTAATAATTTTTAATGTTGGTTACATGTTGAAACAATATTTTGGTTGTATGGGTTAAGTAAAATATATGATTTAAGTTAATTTCACTTGTCTCTTCATACTTTTTAAAATGTGGTTATTAGAAGATTTTCTTTCTTTTTTTTTTTTTTGTAGATTTTAAATTACATATGTGGCTTGTAGATTTCTATTGGACAGCGTTCCTCTAGAGTCTCTGGATTCTGACTGCATCTCAGTCTACTCACACTACTCTCCCTTGATGTTCCCAACGTTTCATCCATGCTGGCCATCATCTTTTTATTCCATGACCACGTTAAGCTTCCTCTTGCCTTGAGTTTTCTGCACTTGCTATTCCCTGCACCTAGAACATTTTCTCTTCTGCTCCTTCTCATCCTTTTGGATTTAACTCCAATGTCACTTTTCTCATAAGAAGTCTTCCTGGACCATGCTATCTCAGATAGCTCTTACCCATTCTCCCAGCCTCTACTATTCTCTATCACGTATTATTATTATTATTTCCTTTGGAGTACCTTCCACCCTATTCAATATCTTATTTATTTAAATATCTTACTGACCAATCATCTTCCCACTAGAATATAATGTCCAAAAGCCAGCGGCTTTGTTTTATTTATTGCTGTTTCCAGCCTCCATATCAATGACTAGCACATACTAGTATAGTTTGAGTGAATGAAAGAATGAATTTAAATCATCATTAGCACATAAGAATTTAAATTATTAGGATTATAATTTGTAATCAAAACCCCATTTAAATGTAAAAAGAAAATCTCAAATTTCTTTTCTCTAAAATGGGACAAATAATACTTAAGCCTGTCTACCTCTCAAAAGATAATAGTTTTCACCTGTGTTGTAATTTATAGTCTATCAAGTCTTTTAACATTCATAATTAATTTAATCTTCACAACACTCTATAAGGTAAACACAAAAGATATTTAAATTTCTATCTTCTTAAGTTAGAAGATTGTGTCTATCTTCTTAAGCTGTAAATTAAACAAGGAAACAGAGGTTCAGGGATTTGGAGGTTTAAGGAATTTACTCAAGATCACATACAGAGTTAAGGGTAGGGCCAAGGCTCAAACCTGATTTTTACAATTGTAACTGTTTTATCTTCCCAAACTACATTGACTTCTTTTGGAAATTAAAGCAGATATTTGTCAAGGCACTTTGAAAAATTATAAAATCATATACAAATGTGCCACAAGATCCTTTTAAAAAATAACTCTAAGTAACAAATGGTTTTTCAATGGCTCATTGCATGGGTTATAACCAGTGCTCGATGCAGCCCAGTGAACCTTTCTCTGTGCTGTGGTGTTAACATCCATCTTGCCAATGCAGGGCCATCTAGAATCTTGCCACAAATTACCATTTTAAACATGCGATGTCTTTCAGTTTACACTTGCAGATTTCAGTGAAATAGCATCTCCCAATGAAGTCCACTGCACTGGAGAGGGAAATGTGCAGAAATAGTCAAAGATGCTTTTTAAAAAAAATTTGTAAAAAACACATATAACATTACATTTACTCAATCATTTTAAGCATACAGTTCAGAAGTCTTGAGTGTATTCACATTGTTGTGCAATGAATCTCCATACCTTCTTTATATCACAAAACGGAAACTCTACACCCTTTAAACAACTCTCCATTTCCCTCTTCCCTCAGCAACCACTATCTACTTTCTGTTTCTATTAATTTGACTACTTTATATAGCACATATAAGTGAATGCATATGGTATTTGTCTTTTTTGTGACTGCCTTATTTCATTTAGTATAATGTTCTCAAGGTCCATCCATGTTGTAGCGTGGGGCAGGATAGCTTTCCTTTATAAGGCTGATAATAGTTTATTGCATGCATACACTGCATTTTGTTTATTCACTCATCTGTTAACAAACACTGCACTGCTTCCATCTCTTAGTTTTTGGGAATAATGCTAAGATTTATCTTTTAAATCTTGCACTGAATTCTTTTGGATATATATCCAAATATAAACACACACTCAGATACATATATACACCCATAAGTGGGATTCCTGGATCATATGGTAATTCTATTTTCAATTTTTTTAGGAACTTCCATGCTATTTCCATAGCAGCACCACCACTTTACATTCCTACCAATAGTGCACAGGGTTCCAATTTTTCTGTATCCTTGTATTTTTGGTTGTGATTTAGCATGAATTTTGTAGACCCAAAGAGCTGCAAGAGACTCTCTAAAGTAGAATGATAGTATATTTTGTAAGTCAGTTAATACTTGTGAGCTTACCATAAACATACAAAATTCTACTTAAAAAATCTTGTGTTCATTAATTCACACACATCTTAGTATGTTACTCCATTACTATTATAACCCCTATGAAGAATAGACAATCAGAAAAACCTAGTTCTATTGTAGATTCTGGTCTAACCTCTAACAACTCAGGATCTGAGCCCTCATCTTATTGCCTACCACCTCTATTGCAAAGATGAATGGGTTAATATTTTCGGGGGTGCCTGGTGGCTCAGTCAGTTGAGGGTCCGACTTCAGCTCAAGTCATGATCTCCTGGTTTGTGGGTTTGAGCCCTGGCTCTGTGCTGACAGCCTGTTTCAGATTCTGTCTCCCTCTTTTTCTCCCCCTCTGCCACTTGTGCTCCCTCTCTTTCTGTCTGTCAAAACTAAATAAACATTAAATTTTTTTAAAAAAATTGTCTGCATGTGTGCATCTCTGTGTGTGCTACTAAAAAGAAAAAGCTCTAGACAAAAAAGAAATCATAGAACCTGTGCAATAGTAGGTTCTAGATTTATTGTCTAGTGGTTTTTTTTTGGTAACACACATGCGAGCGCGTGCACGCGCGCGTGCACACACACACACACACACACACACACAGATACTTAAAATATTAACCCAATATCTTTGCAATAAATGAGAGCTGTTGGCTTTGCCACTAGGCATCTCTACACTTAAACCACTTCAGAAAAGATTTCAATAAAGGAAGAGTTGACAGCTTTAAGCATATATTTCAAAAATATTTTCAACATTTCTATCATCACAAAGTTCATTTTAAAGTATTATGATTGTTAGCCTAAATCTTGAAAATTACATAAGGGCATATATATGCTGCCTATGGAAAGGGAAAATACCTCTTAGAGTTAGAAAATGGTACATTTGAGTAAAATAAGATGGTTACTTTTCCAAATAGGTAGCAAATTCTTAAGTGTCTGAAAACAGAATTTAAGAGGATTTAATGATGCAAACAAATGCATAGTATCTGAAATAGCTGGCAAGGATTGTTTTGGGGCTAAGTCTATTTCATCACCTAAAAATCTATTTCTCTCTTATTATGAGAGATTATTGAGAAAAGAACACTGAATTATACGGAGAATGGATCTGATTCAGCCTGCCAAGTTGCAAGTAATGGCAGAAAATTATGAATATTTTTGGCCTAAAACCGTATGGATGAAAATACAAAACTTAACTCTTCTAACAGTACAGAAAATCTTGCCCAAATTTGCCTAGAGACTAGGGTCTAGGTCGTGGACTTGATCCAGTGAGTTAGGATGGTTGGGCGGGACACAGGGCCAGATATCCAATTTAAGGGATGTGGTCACATGACTATAATTGAACTAGAAACATTACATCAGGACTGACCACTCTGGCTAAACCACAGACTTTGTCCAGACAGTCTGCCCACTTAGTTATACTCCAAGGGGATCATCAGACTGTTGGGAGTGGCTGCAACACCAAAATGATAACCTCCTTGTTGACTCCCAGAGGTCCAAACCATACATTTTTCCCATTTAGTTAAAGGCTACCGTTGCCCGCCACTAGCATGACTTACTTGGTAGGAGGGATGTCTGTAGAGAAAAGGTCTATTTCAGTATCAGCCAGCAAAACAGCCTTCATTCCCCTCGAGCTGAGCACTTGTTTACAGAATTTGCAACACAGGATGGATACGCACCGGTCCTCGAAACTACAACTGCTGGTAGACATGGCGTCCCGGAAAGGATGCGGTGCGGGGTTTTGAAAAAGGAAACACGAGCAGTACCTTTCCTTGTTTGATTCCCCCAGGCCAGAAATCAAATTGCGAGCCCTCGACCTTTTCTAAGCCCTGAAACTGGGAGGGAAATGAGTTCTTTCCTGGTTTCCCGTGGGAGGGTGAAATATTTATTGAGTCGGAACAGGGCGAAGCAGCAAAGGTGGCTTTCCTTTTAACTTTCGGGGGAGGCAGTGGGGTTTGAGGTGGGGCGAGCTGCAAAGGGCCTGGGGAACTTGTCTACAGGCTCCCCAGTCTCGCGTCTAAAAGGCTCCTCTCCTCTTCAGCCCCCGCCCCTGTAGCAATTCCCAAGCTTTCTCCGGCTGTGTCCTTCCGTAAAAGCGCCTCTCCTAAGCCCCTCCCTCGGAGCGCTCCAATTCCTCGCCCTCTGATCACCGGCCAAGGGTCCCGACCCACGCCTCCTCTTTGGAAATCTTTCTCCTCTTCCCAGGATCCAGAAATCCCCTCAGCTTTCCTTTCCCACCCGGACAAACCCCGGTTCTCCTCAGTCCTCCCAGGACCCTCCTGCGCTCCGCTCGCTGGTGAGTCCCCGCTTCACTTCGGTCCTGGCCGCCCCCAGCCTTCAGCGTGCAGGCTGGCTCTCGCGCCGCTTCCCGTGGTCCCCGCTCCTCAGCTCTCCCTCGTGCCCCCCCGCTGTCCCCTTAGGTCTCCCCCGGAGCGGTTGCTCCGGAGCGCGCGGTGGTGTTGATGGGAAGGGGCAAAGCTCGCTTTGGGGGCTCAGTCGGCGCTGGGGTCTCTATCACCGAACGTGTCGTTTTTTGCTCCCTCTTCCGCTCTCTCTGCCTTTCCAACCGGCTGTCAGTTTGAATTGCCGGCGCGGCGCACCGATTGGGAGAACCAGAGTTCGCCGGAGTCCCGCATTGGAAGGCTCGGGAGCCCTCCCCTGCTGAGATCTTAGTGGCCCGGAGGCCGTACGCCCCGCCTCAGTAACGGTGCCGAGATCAAATCGGCTCTCTGGTTGGCCGAGCTTGGCTCTGCCTCCGCTCCCATTGGCCGGCCCCGGGGGGGCTTGGGCAAATCCTACTCTTGCCCCAGTGAAAGAGGCAAGGCACGCCCTTCATGCTTCTAATTGGAAGACTTTCTACAGTCCCTACTGGTCTCTACTCTCTATTGGCTAAAATTCTCCGCAAAGCCCCTCCTCCCTACCCCGGTCCAATTGGTAGTGCTTTCTCTCAAGAGTTTGTGTTTGGCTGTTGGTTCCATCTTAACCCCGCCCATTAATTCTACTTTAGGGCTCGGCAGCCCTGGGAGGAGCTTACTCTATGACCACGCCTCGGTGGTGTTAGTCACACCTCTAAAGTTTCTCCAGCTCCTCCTCTTCATTCCTGTTCTTTCGGGATCAGCCATTCCTATTGGTTACAGGCCCCATCGGTCGATAGAAAGCGGGCGGTGATTGGTAAGGGGGTGGGCTCTGCTTCGCGGCGGGGTCCTGCGGAGTTGGCGGAGGCTCCTCAGGGGACTAGGGGGACCGATCTGCGTAGAAGCGGGTGGCAGGGAAGAGGGGAGGAGATCTCTGAGTGGGAAGCGGAGCTGGGGGCCTGAGACCCGTCGCGTCAGAGCCAGGTAAAGGCTCCTTCCCTCTCCCCTTTCCTCTTCCCGGCCGCAGGGCTGGAGCCCTGACTGAACAAACCCGGGCTGGGGCGGGAAGGAGAGGGCGCGGATGCTGCTTGCGGCATCGCCTAGCCGTGCCGCCCGGAATCACTCAGACCCCCCTCCCCCTCGACCCTCTCCAAATCTTCCAGTACAGCCCATAATACTTCTCAAGACTGCATCTCTCTGCCCTTCACCGCACAGTTTCGGGCTCTGCCCTGGGACTCTGCCGCCGCGCAGCAGGCACCCAGCCCCCTCCCCAAGTGCTCTGCACACAGGCAGCCTGGGTCTACCTTTGGGCAACCGTCGTTGGCATCGCCCGTAACCATCGGCTATCCTCTTCCCCTGTCTCCAAGCCCTGGCAGACAGCCGGGTTACAGCCCAGGACCCAGAGGATGGTTGTTCGGCACTGCTTCCGGGGCTTTTTGCCTGTCCCAGCCCCCGGCCCTCCTGCAATGGTGCCTTTCAAGCACTCGCGTTCCTAGACCCATGGCGGGTCCCCCAAGTTGCTAATATCCTTACGTTCCAGGTAACATCGTGGCCACGGTAGTCTCCTCATCACCCCTCACCCCTTCCCCGAGGTAATCCTCCCTTTGCCCTCTCCCCGCCAGCAAACGTGTGCAGAAGCTCGGGTTATCTATCCCCGGCTCCCATGCAGCCTCTGGACCCCACCTCACACCCCCCTCCCCGCTTCCTGCCCGCCTGAACCACCACGCCGCCCGGGCTCCCTCTTCCTCCCGCGCGGGAAGTGGGAGACACCAGCGGGAACCCTCCCCCCAGCCCCCCCACCGCCCTCCTCCTGACGCGGAGACGGAAAGGGGCGACCTAGGAGGGAGGGTCGCCGGTGCCGCACGGTGGGGAGCTGGACTCCCGACTCTGCGCTCCCGCTGCTTCCCTCCCGCCTCCCGGGCCTGGGCCAGGGCAGGATTTCCTCAGGCACCTCCTGGTGCGAAGGGTCGGGACTGCGACCCTACCGACCCTCTCGACGCCCTTCGCCACTCCTCCCCCCACCCCCGCCCCCAGCCTGGGTCTGGGTGCCGTATCGGGGATCTCTGGGCATGGGTGACAAAAAATATTGGGGGTGTCATTTAAGAGTCACTCTCGTCCATGACTTGCGGGAGGCGGCGGCTGCCTTCCGTCCCCCGCCGCTGGGTTTTCCCGACTCAGACCCTCGCCTCTAACCCGTTTCCTGCTTCTGCCGACCACATTGTTTTCCTGGATGTGCCCCGTGCGGAGCAGGCTTTTTCCTGCAGGTCTCACCCCCCTCAACATTTTGCTGCCAAGAGAAGCTAGTAACCAAAAACAAAACAACTGGGAGGAGGGGCGGGAGGGGAAGAAAAGTTGTGCCCGGGTGGCTTGTCCCTCCCTGGCTTTGATCCCTTTTGATGTCCCGGGAGTTGCCCCAGCCGGGGGTCAGGGGCCGCGTCGGAGCCACTGCCGAGCCTGCTCCCTTCCGCTGGCCGCTGCCCAGCGCTGGCGGGGCTCGGAGGCCGCCGAGGTGCCGCAGTCCCCGCCCGGAGCCCCGCTTTCCCGCCGCAGTCCCCACCCGAAGCCCGCGCAGGCGGCTGCTCCAAAGTGTTTTCTTCCAGCCTTAAAACAAAATCCGGAGGGAGCTTCCTTCCTCCGCACCTCGCCGCGCCGGGCTCTGTGGGCCGGGCGGCGTTTGGCCGAGATGAATGGGCCCAGGCCGGGCTTGGAACGACATCCCCTACCCCACCCCCGCCGCGATTAGGATCTGCGCCGGGGCTGATCGCCCCCTCCCCTTTTCCCTGCATTTACAGGCAAGTGAACCGGAGCAAACGACTTCCGATCCAGTCTGCGCTGCTGCGGCTCCCGTTTGGGATTTGATTTGCAGCATCTTCGAGCCTGTGCAACAAAAAACCGCGAAGCACGCCCAGCCCTCCCCCGGCACCCTTTTACGCACCCACTCCCTCCCGGGGACACAGCTGGGCGCGTCCACACCCCCGCACCCCCCACACCATGTTGTGCGGAAGGACTTCCACTCCCTGCCTGTGTCGTTGATGTCAGACCCCAGGCCAGCCTCCGGGCGCTGCAGTTCTCCCGGCTAATGCTGAGGCTGCGGCTCGGGCTCTAGCACAGGAACCAGCCGCCGCCGCGCCCGGCCCCAGCGCCCACCGTCTGCATGTGCCCGCCGTAGCCTTCTGCTGAGCCCGCAGCCCGCGCTCCCCGGAGCGCTGGAGACCACCGCGGGGGGCCCCTTCTGCCCTTGGGAGAAGCAGTCTTGGAGGTATTGATTTCGGTGGTTGGATTTTTCCCGTGGATCTATCAATTCACAATTTGAATTTGGAAGAAAGAAGGAAAACATGACGTCTCCGGCCAAATTCAAAAAGGATAAGGAGATCATAGCAGAGTACGATACTCAGGTCAAAGGTAAGGACTTTGAAAAATAGCATAATGCATAAGCTCCGTGGACCATTGAGGCATGTATTTCCACCCTGATGTGCAGGATGTTCATTTCTTTGGGTGGAGCAGGTGGGGGCAGGCTGAGCCCAGAGGTGGTTTCCATAGGTGGGTTTGAGCCTCCGAGGGATGGGCTGTGCCAGGGGCCAAGGGCTCTGGAAAGGAATTTCTGAGTGGGCTTTGGGTTTGTTCCTCTAGGGCTGGCCCTTATTTTGGCGGCCTTTCCCCCCAGGCTAGATAGGATGGGGGAGGGGCGGGAGGTTCTTGGAGAGAGAAAGGCGGCAATTTGCCTCTGGGTGTCTGGGTCAGGTTTCCTTGAAGGACAACTGAAATCTGACAGGTGTTTGGGAATTTATTTCCAAGGCTGAAGAGGAGTCCTGGTAGAGAAAGGCAACCTTGAGGAGGTATACCATTGGAGGAGCCCCCCCACCCCCCGTGGTTTTTTTTTTTTTTTTCCTGCTGCACTATATCAATAGGTGACATTTGCCATGGCATCAGACACAAAGTGTGTAGCCACCTTGGGTGCACCTTGTACCTACCTGGTCTCTGGTTGCCCTGCATTCAGTCAAGAGATGGGAGAACAGAAAGAATAAGGTCATTTCACACCCCGTCTCCGCCCTCACCTAAACATGAATGGAGTTGAGATGTTAGGGTTGCTGGGTGGTGCTGGTTCTGGAGAATGGGAAGACATAATTGTTTAACCCTTCTGTGTGGTCACCCTCTGCTCCAGAATGCACGCTTTTAAAGGCCCACTTCCGTCTGCCAAAATGTGAAGGGTAAAACAAAATGTGGACCTGGAGAAACCGAGTGACCCTGTCTGCACATCTGGTTGACTAGCTGACCTGGCACATGAATCAGAACCTCTTCCCAGATAACCTTTTTCAAGCAGTCATCCCCATAAGAGGGGCCCCTGCCTGTAAGCGCCCCAGGATGTGTTTGTGCAGGGCACTGTCCCTTCCTGGCCAGTCACTGGAAAGAGCCATGTGCTCTAGTCCATTGAGACTTCAGCTGGGGAGTGGGAGAGGTGGGTGGCCTTGAATGTTACACCACATGGTTGGAGCTCTGGGTTTTCCTTTGTTTCAGAGTACAGAGGGAGGGGCCCCTCCTTCTTTCCCTGCACCAATGCAAGGAGACCTTTTCCTATCATAGAGGACTTGGGAAGGGCCATGTCTCCTTTCTAATGATTGCCCGGGGTGGGGATAGTGTAGAGCTTGAAATGGGCAGCTGCCTTATCTCCTGGAAGGTTGGAATGTAGTTTGAAGTCCCCATTTTGCCTGTAGGGTCTTTTTAATGTCATCAGCTTGGTCATTGCTGGAGGTGCCCTGAGGGACCTTCTATCCACTGGGCTGCAAATATTGGTGGGTTTATTACAGAGATTGGGGAGTTGATTGATTGATAGCTTTAGTTGAACAGGGATTGGGAGAGGTGTGGTTGTGAGTTATAATTGAGGTCTTGGCCTCTTGTCACTGTTCATAATCTGGGCCTGTTTTTGTAAACAATAGGCCACTGGCCTCTGTGTCCTGTCCAGATGCACTGTATTCTGCTCCTAGAACTCCCCTTGCCATTTTAACCAGATATGTCATTCTATTTTTTCATGTATCCTATTCTTAACTGTTGCCATAGGCAGTGTTAATAACTTTGACTTTCCCGATTTCTCTCCAGAAGCACTCCATTTGACTAAGGTGCAAAGTGATTTTACATGTTTATTTTTTGAAAGGTTCAGGGCTGATAGGTGTTAATAGAACCTTGTCTGAGGATTCCTATTGGTGAAAGATTACTCACGAGTGTTTCAAAATTAAACACTTGTGTATTTACAAACATTGCTCATTGAGATGATGTAATGCAGTTGGCTATTTGGGGTTTCTCATCAACCTTGCTGCAAGCAAGAGACGGTTTTGCTTTGCTCTGATATTTTCCATTGATACCCTTCAGGATCATAGAATTTTATAGGTGGCTGAGCATGACGTCTTACTTGGAGAAGGTGCCTGATAAAAAGCTGATTTAAATGATTTAGTCCCTCATTTTATAGCTGAGGAGAGTACAGAGAAATTAAGAGGCTTGTCCAAGGTCACACAGCTAGGTGGTGGTAGTTCTAAAACTAAAAGCAGGTTACTGACTTCCAATTCTCTGTTTTATTCTATTCCTATTTACTATGAAACGTCATCAGACAGAGTAGGAAAAAAGAAATCCTTAAGAAGCCAAATCTGTCAACGGATAATAGTAGCAATAGGAATAATAATAGATTACATTTTGGGAGCTTATGATGTTCTAGCCTGTGCCAAGTGCTTTACCTGAATTGTCTGGTTTAATTCGCACATCAACCAGGGAGGTAGATATTATTTCACCCCTACATTCACTCCGTGAAGAGATAGGTTTAGAGAGGGTAAGAAGCCTTCCCAAGGTCATCCCGCCAAACCCTGGTAGCCTGACTCCATTCCTTTATTTATCAGCTGTTTCTTTAGTGCTTTTTGTGTGTTCTAGGGACTGGTGGTACCGCAGTGGACAAGACAAAGACCCTTCCTTTGTGGAGCTTCCGTTCTAGAACCTGGGTTCTTCGTGCAAGAGCTTAGAGATTGGAGACAAAGGACCCGGGTTTCTATGTTGGCTCTGCTCCCCCACTAGGTAGAAGCCTTTGGTCAGAATTCCAGTTTTTTAATGTGTTACATGAGTCTGGGGTGCTGTTGGTGTTCTCTTACAGATGCCAAGATAAAAAAGAAGAGCACAGCATTTTGGTCTGGTGGCTAAGAGCACAGCATTTTGAGTTCAAGGGACTCAGGTTTAGAATCTCAGTTCGGTCACTTGCTCACCTTGGGCAAGTTATGTTACTTATCTGAGCCTTAGTTTCCTAACTGGAAAATAGGCAAAGTAGTATATGTTTCCGAAGGTAGTCATGAAGAGTCAGTGAGATACTATATAAAAACTATTTAGCATGGTATCTGGCACTTTTAAGCACTCGCTGGTAGCACGGTCTAGTCCTCTGTCAGTGAGCACTGGGCTGACCATAAGGCTACCCTTCCCGTTCCCTCCCCGAGTGCCAGCTGTTAAATGATAGGAGCCAAGTCTGGGAATGAAACAGGGGTCTGGTTTAGGTTCATTCTTTCAGCAGTGGTGAAAGGTATCTTGGATCACTTAAACCCTATGGACCTCAGTTTCCCTTTCTGTAAAACAAACAGCTAAACTGTCTAAGTATTGGCCACTGTCATCCCGTTTGTCTCTGATCAGAATTCTGGGTTTTTGCCTTTCAGTCAGAATGCTTGAATTAAATGGACTCTCAAGGGACTGTGTGGGACCTTGTCTATCCTGTGCCTTTGGCCTCCCTTTAAACCACCTGCTTGCATGTGCCCTGAAGGGTTCTGAGGCTGCGCCCCCAACCTTATATAAGGGGTGTGCCTCCTTAGTCAGCCCGTCGAGTAGCCGCCTTCTTAAAAACCATCATTGTTTCTGGTTTGTGGGTGTTCAGATTCCTTTGAAAGTTCATGCCTCTCAATGTCTGACTCGAAAGCAATAATATTCTTCATGCTTTTACATGGCTCTTTCTAATTAGTGAAACACTTTCATATACGTGAATCTCTGGAAATTCTTGACAACCCTGGTCTGGTTCATGGTCATAGCCTGAGGCCTTTTGGCCCGAGCCTGTTAGCTTCTTTTGGGATTGGAGCAGCAAAAGGTGGTCAAGTGCAAGGCATGGTTAGTGGAGGTGATAATCTGGGTGATATTTGGGTGGCTTCACATCACTGCCGAGTCTCCCGGCTACTAGCTATTGTCCTTTCCTTATTCAGGGCCCCCTGTCCTTTCCCCTCTCCATACCTTGAGTTTCTATAGTGCCTCAGACAGCTTGAGATTGACAGTTAATGCAAATATTCCAGAATCCTCTGAAACAGAGTGGCACTGTGTGCTGAGCAGTGAAATTTTCTTTCTTGAGAACATTGGGGGTCTTGTCCTTTTTTTTTTCCCCCTAATGTCTTAGAAGAGCAGTATGTGTGCACCACAGAGCTGAAACATGAAATTCTGTAATTTCCATCTGGAGCATTTTGATAGAAAAGCCCCAGGCCTTTGCCTGCAACAGTTTAACCCTTTTAAGACCCTTTCAGGGCAGGAGATGAAATTTAAAACTACACATACTGCATGTGCATACACACTTGGGAATGTGGATTGCTGGTATTTAAACAAGCTTATTCCCCTGGGAGGTCTGAGCAGTTCTCCACTCATGCCAACAAAGGTCTTCTCCAAAGGTTCTTTCCTCCCAACCCCCCACTCCCCAAGGGAGCTTTAAATATAATCAGTTTGTGAAAAGCTGCAGTAAAACATCTCCTTGGAATCCCCAAGCAGATGCTCTCCTCTTCCTGCGAGGTGATCGAAGAGTTCTCTTCCCTTGCTCAGGGAAAATAGGACTCTGCAGTAAGCTGAACTCCTGGAAGAAAATAAAGCCCTTGGAAAAAGGAAGTACTCTGTATCTCAGAGTTGAAAGCTCTGGAGGAAGGTGGTGGGCAAGGAGCTGGGGGTGCCATGGAAAGCCCTGAGCAAAGCAGCGGGGGTGAGACACGTGTGTGGGGAGCCCTTTTGCAATTTCAGGCATCGTCTTAGGGAATGAGAACAGAAATATCTTTGGAGAAGCCCATATGGCAGTGATGGCCACATCATCATGCACCACACAGGTTGAAAGCCAGGACAAGGCCCAGTCATTGCTCTGCTACGAAGTTTATGGTCAGACCCGGCCCTGATATGTAGGGTCCACACCCTTTTCAAATCAGCAGGTGCCCAGCTCTTGACTCATATACTCCCATATCACTCCAGATAAACATGGGCCGCCAGTGGTACTTATAGAGTTCTTCTGCCAGAAGAGAAGTTTTCTTCACAGGGATCATGCTTATCCTGTACCCTAGGCCACCAACAGCTTTGTTAAGAAAGCATTATGTCAGTTTGTAGGGAAAAAGAAGTCAATATGCAGATTTCTACCTGTAATAAAATTCAAGTCAACAGTTTTAACTTGGTGTCAGCTATAGAATTGGCCTTTTGGGAAAGTTACCTCAGAAGTTGTTTGATTTAAATATAAATAATGAGAGCAGTTGAAAACATTTTTTTAAGAATTACAAAATAACACCTTTACTGATTTTACAATAATGTGTAGGAAGTTTCATCTCTCTGATTGTGGGAGAATGCACACAACATAAAATTTACCATGTGAACCATTCTTCTGTGTACAGTGCAGGGGCAGTTAGAACATTCCCATTGGGCAAATCAGCACCACTGTCCATTTCTAGAACTCTTTGTATTTTGCAGAGTTGGAACTCTGTACCCATTAAATGTACCCTCTCACCCCCACCCTGTGTTTCTGACTGCTTTAGGTACCACAGATAAGTGGAATCATACTGTGTTTGCCCTTTCATGACTGGCTTCTTTCACTTGGCATAATGTCCTCAAGGCTCATCCATGTTGTAGCGTTTCGTTTGTCAGATTTTTCTTCCTTTTTAAGGCTTTTGCATGTGTCCGGCACATTCTGTTTATCTATTCATCTTTCCGTGGACACTTGGGTAGTGTCTACCTTTTAGCTATTGCAAATACTGCTGCTAGGAACAGTATGATGCATCTCTATTTAAAAACCATGTCCTCTATACCTAAGTATTTATAAGCCTGTATATACATTTCTATATAATCACCTGTCCTGATAAATCTTTAGAGTTAAGATTTAAATATACATGTTCATATTTTCATATTCTGAATATGTATTTATGCTCATAATATGAATATTATATATGGATAACAATTTTTTATGTTTTAATATTACATGAATCACTAAACTTTTATTGTATTGTATTTTTAACAGCTTTATTGAGGTTTAATGGACATGTGATAAACCATACATGTTTGAGGGGTCCATTGGATAAGTTTTGGTATCTGTTGTATACCCATGAAACCAGCACAATCAAGAGAAGTGAGCATAACCATTATCACCAAGAGTGTCTTCATTGTAATATGTGGTTAAATGAGTAATATAGGGGCACCTGGGTGGCTCAGTCGGTTAAGCATCCGACTTTGGCTCAGGTCAGATCTCACGGTTTGTGGGTTCGAGCCGTGCATCAGGCTCTGTGCTGACAGCTCAGAGCCTATAACCTGTTTCGGATTCTGTGTCTCCCTCTTCTGTGTCTGCCCCTCCCCCACTCATGCTCTGTCTCTTTCTGTCTCAGAAATAAACTATAAAAAAAATTTTTAAATGAGTAATATAATAACCACAGTATAGAAATGACATTAACTTAAAAATAAGTAAAAGCTAGGTATCACCAAGTTTAAAAAATTAATAAATGATGATCCAAGCGACCCAGATTGGTTCCTGGAAATGTTATTTAGCCTTAATGAATAAAGACAGTCTCCGAGAGAAGTTGGGTTAATAATTGTGCCTCAGCCATTACTATGTGTTTAGGGGAGAAGACACAGGATAGGGAGAGAGAAAAGGGAAAAATCTTGGACACAGTGGGCATTGACAGGTGACAGTATCTCTGTTTCCCAAAGTCCTTGCTTGAACCAGTCCCTAGGGCCTCACACATCTTCTGAAGGAGTCACAAGTGAGCCAGATGCCAAGGGGAGGGGCTGGGGGCTCCCTGGGAGATCTGCTCAGAACGCTATGAATATGGCTTATTTCCTCTCATGATTGATTCCCTGCTGAAAAGAGACCAACTTCCCAGGTGAACATTAACTTTGTCCTCAATCAGTCTCAATTTTATCCTTTCAACCCTATTTCTCGTTTTACTGTAAGAGGACTGGAGGCCTATCTGGACTGTTTGCCATTATTTAAACACATCTACTGTTAGCTAATGTTTTGCAGTTTGCGGCTTACTGTGTAGTATGTGTTATGCTAAATGCTTGACATAGATTATTCCTAATCCTCGCACCAACTGTAGGAGGAATATATTACTGCTATCCCATTTTGCTGATGAATAAAATGAGGGCAGGCGATTCGGTGGCTTGCCCAGGGGCTGCCACAGGGGAAGGATGGGACGGAAGTTAGAACCTCGGCTGTCGACCAGAGTCTGAGACTGAGTGCTGTTTCTGGGGTGCCCTCTCTCCTTGCCCGGCCCCCCAGCTTCACCTACTGAAATCTCACTTGCATGCTGGGTGCTTTCCTTGGTCACTCTGACTAGAAACGATCCTTCTGTCTGATTGACACACACCACGCTGTGGCATTCAACTTGTACTTCCTTAAGTTCTAAATGTGTGTCTTTCGGCCTTCTCTCTTCTTCTAGCCTTCAGTGGGAATGTTGTGAAGGTGTGTAGTGCAATGCCAAGAACCCAGGCTTTGGAGCCAACCCTCAGTAGGAACCTTGTCAACATCACCTCCTTGCCCTATGGCCTTGCTTGTGTTACTCAACTTCTCCTCTAAGCATCCTCTCCTGTAATGAAGAGATAACAAGACATACCTGGCTGGTTTACTGTGAATGTGTGTCAGGTGTATGGCAAACAGTAAGTGCTAAAGAAGTAGCTCTTACTGTGGGGCACGCTTCAGATAGGAGCGTGTCTGGGAATGTATTGTAGCCTACATGGTGGCTCTGATTATGGAATAT
Source organism: Proteles cristata cristata (assembly GCA_017311185.1). Classification (NCBI taxonomy): domain Eukaryota; kingdom Metazoa; phylum Chordata; class Mammalia; order Carnivora; family Hyaenidae; genus Proteles; species Proteles cristata. Next base: position 394,602 of record JAESUZ010000530.1, on the reverse strand, counting down.
AATAATGACTGCATAAATACTGCAAATAATTTTTTAAAAATATTTATTTATTTGCTTTTGAGACAGGTAGCATGAGTGGGGAGGGGCAGAGAGAGAGGGAGACAGAATCCCAAGCAGGCTCCGTGGTATCACCACAGAACCCGATGTGGGTCTCAAACCCACAAGTTGTGAGATCATGATCTGAGCCCAAACAAGAGTCAGTTGCTTAACCAACTGAGCCACCCAGGCACCCCAACTGCGAATTTTTTAAAAATAGGCTCTTAGTTTGACCTTGACATCATCTTATACAATATCACCAAGGTGACTTTTTTCAAAAACACTATTATGCTAAGATCATAGCATAGGAGACTGATTACACCCATCACTTCTCCCTTACACTGCTCGCATTTTATACCATCACAAAGCTGATTTGTCTCTAGTTTTCTTGTCATATTATATTATTACATCCTTCTTGCTTTGTGCATGCTATGTCCTCTCTTTGGAATGGATCCCTTTCTTTGAACCTGGACGACTCAGTCATCCTTTAAAAGCCAGCTCAGATGCCACCACCTCCAGGAAGTCATCCCTGCTTGTCTCATCTCGCTGCACGGTGATCCTGTGCAGGATCCCAAGTGGAATTCCTCAGCATCTCCCATTGCTTTCTGCACCCTGTTAATCAACACACCCTTAGCATTTCCTCAGCAATGTCCTGGTGCTTACTTGTATTACTGCATTCATTATATTACATTGTAATCTCTTTGTTTACATCTTTTTATTTACAGCTCACTGAGCACCTTGGGAACAGACTTCTCTTTTATTCACTTCCATGTGTCCAGCTTCTGGCACAAAGAAGCACTAAAAAAATGCTCATAAATAGAACTGAATGTTTTCTGAGTTGAGATTGGATGTGACCGTGCCATGCTTCTGTGTTTCTCCCCTTACTCCAATAAAAAGCCTTCTCCTTATGTTAATATTATTTGAAATTCAAAGTGGATCAAACATGGTGAATATTGCCATTATGCAAGGACAAGTATACACGGAATGGCATGTGGAGGCTTCCCAGTGGGGGGGTGTTTTTAGTATTTACTACCCCCTCTACCCTCTTTAAAATCACTGCACTAGAGCTATAATTGAGTTGATCAAATTTCTTCAATCATGTCTCTTTCCTTGGAAACCAAGAAAAATATTAACTCTGAAATTCCAGAGTGTAAAACAAAAGTAAGGGTTTCCGTGATTAAAGCAAAACAAGTTCTACATTTGTCCAGAATTTATTCATCATTTTAAAGAAAACAGATATTTGAAGTCTAAAGTTGAGAAAATTGAGGCCTATTTTATTATTTTTTAAATTAAAAAAATTTTTAATGTTTATTCATTTTTAAGAGACAGAGAGAGATAGAGAGACAGAGCATGAGTGGGGGAGGGGCAGAGACTGAGGGAGACAGAATTGGAAGCAGGCTTCAGTCTCAGAGCTGACGGCACAGAGCCCAACACGGGGCTTGAACTTGCAGGGCTCAACCTCATGGACCATGACATCATGACCTGAGCTGAAGTCAGAGACTTAACCAACTGAGCCACCCAGGCACCCCTAGTTGAGGTCTATTTTTAAACTGAGTAGGAGCACCTGGGTGGCTCAGTCAGTTAAGCTTCTGGCTTCGGCTCAGGTCATGATCTCATGGTTCGTGGGTTCGAGCCCCGCGTCGTGCTCTGTGCTGACAGCTAGCTCAGAGCCTGGAGCCTGCTTTGGATTCTGTATTTCCCTCTTTCTCTGACCCTCCCCTGCTCACGCTGTATCTCTCTCTCTCAGAAATAAATAAAAACATTTAAAAAAATTAAAAAACAAAACGAGTAGACTTAGTAAAGGGACTGTTGTGATACTTTCTTGAAGTACGGGTTTGGAGAGAGCTTTCGGCTCCTTCAAAGCCACTGTATGATCTGCAGACAGTGGGGAGGAAAGGGCCAAAGGGACAAACAGGGAGACTCTTCTTTCTCGTTTTTCAAGTCATTTGGTATTCAGTAGCCTTGACCTTATTTATACATTGTGAATGAGTGGTTCTGAACTTGAAATATATCTTCATGAGGAAGGGAAAACAGCTGGGAGTGCACCTCCTCCATTTCTGTGGGTATTTTAGGATGCCATGTGTTACGGAGAAGGCAGTCTTTTAAAATAACCTTTTCTTCTAAAAATGCACTAATCGGGGGACAGGTGACCCAAAAGACATTATAAAAGTTGGGACCTTGTCTTTGCTGTCTGCCCCCAGATCCTGTATCTCAAATCAGAGCTTGGTGGGTAGAGTCTAAGCTCCCTAGAGAAGGTGACCTCACCAGCCATGGGAGTCTGGGTAGCCAGGGCTCCGCAGGAAGACAAGGCACAGAAAACAAAGGGATCCAAGAGCATGAGCTGGCCAAGACACGCCATGCCATAAGCTCTAAGAAATACATCCTGTTTCTGCAGAATTGGCAACAATTTCTCCAAACATTGGAATCCTTTAGAGATCTGTTCCCTTTCCACTGGTCTTTCTGTTGTGTTTTTATTGATTGATTGACTGGGGTGGAGGGTATTGAGCCAGATTTTGTCAGATGAGTAGGCTGTTCTTTGGGGAGGCATCCTGGCTGATGTTTTGTATTGTTTTGGAGCAATATGCTTTTTGGGCCATAACAAATTGAACTACAGGATTCTACGTGGGAGAAATGGTTCCCAGGGAAAGAATGCAATTTGGAGGCATGAAGCTTGGGTTTTAGTTTGGCTTTGCCATTTACCACTGTGATTTTGGGGGTAACTCACCTCAGGTCTCAAGATCCCCGGTGTCCTTGTTTGTAAACTGGGAACAACAGTTCTTGGTCCTGGCTAACGATGATGATGGTGGTGCCAGGCATTTACTGAGTGCTTCTTACATTTAAGCTCTAAGTGCTTTACATATATTAACTCATGAATCTCCCAACAGCCCCACAAGGTAGCTGTTTTTATGATCCCTACTTCTCAGATGAGGCGCAGGGAGGCTAAATATCTTACTCCAATGCACACAGCTGGTACGTGATGGAGACCGTATGAACCCAGGCTGACTTAGCATTGTTTTAATCTCATTTCCTAGTATCATGATGTGCAGAGTTCGAACAGTGTTCTGAATGTCTTCCTGGTACACACCTACTTGACCTCCCTCGGCCTTGGTTTTTCTCACCTAGGAAATTAGGGCTTGAATTAGAAAATTTCTAATGCCCTCCCAGCTTTCATGGTTATTATTCCTGCTTATTTAAGATATTGAAGATGGCAGTTTTACCCCTCTGAAGCAGGCACACTCGTGAGAACGAAAAACCATTACATTCTCTGAACTTCACTCTCTGCAGTGTCAGAGCTTGCTGTGTCTGCCTGGCTGCTGCACACGGACGCGGCAATGAGGGGACACAGGGGGTGGCCAAGCAGCAGCTGGCCTGGAGAGCAGTTGAAGTGATATGTGTTCAGGTGTGCCTCGCACTTGGGACATAAAGGGGGAGGAAGGGATGGTGACTCCTGGCCTGGCGGTGGACCTGTGACCAGATTACTAGGGACAATAACTGCTTTAATCAGGATAAATATATTAAACCTTGGACTTCCCGTGAGCTCAGAGGCTTACATACAGAGTGAGAACGTTCCGTGCTGTCACTGGTGTGGATGGTCTTCCTGGACCATGTTGGTGGGCCAGAGGGAGAGCTTGTGTGAGCCTTGGTATCACAGGCATGTACATGGCTGTGTGCAGTGCTTGAATGACAAGAAACAAAGAAAAAGGAAGTTGGGTGATTGTCTTTCGTTACAATTTAAGAAATAGGGAAGTGAGAGGCTTTTAATCCCTGACATCTGGGCTGGGATGGACGAGGGGGAGGCTGTGGACGAGTGGAATGGGAGTAGGGTTGATCTAGACATCTGGGCCGCCGGGGAAGTGACTTCAGGCTCTCCTGGCTGTAGGATGGCCTCTTGCGTCTTACACCCCTCTTCATGTGTTAGGCCCTCTGTCGACTCAGGGATTCGTGTGTGGACTGTGATGAGGTATGCTGTAACGCGGAGTTGAAGTGTTTTCACGTTTGTGTTTGTTTTCTTTTCCCCTAATGAATAGACTAAGAAACAGTGTGTTGTTTTTAAACGAGGACTATTAATGATAACGACAGCATGTGCAAAAGGTCATTCGTAGGGAGGCAGGGACGGTTGAAGGGTAATGGAGGGCCAGCTGCATAACGTTGGACGAGGCCTTCCGCCTTTGGTATTCCCATCTGCTCAGCTGGAAAGTAGAAAGATGGATTACTGGTTCTTTGCTTCATCGTTCTTAGGACCTGTGGCCTAACACCGGCCATTATAGAGTGAAGTGCCGCATGGAGTTTCCATGTTGATTTTTGTCCCGAGGGAAGGATAGAAACCAGAGAATGGATACCATAGATTCTTCCTACTCATCTCTCCTACTCCTGGTTTCAAGTTTCATCTTTAAACGGCATAATAGGCTTTGTGTGTTAGTCGTTGTTGGAGTCAGTTGTGTTGTATCTCTTGATCTCTCTTATTTATTCAGTGATTTCAGGTGATGTAAGTTATCTCAACTCTTTGCTGTCAGCAAATTTCAACAAAACATCGAAGCGTTTCGGGTAGGTGGTGCCAGCTGCTTTGATTCATGAGGTTCTTGGTCTTGATATTTTAAGGCCAGTAACAACACAATTTAAAAACACCTCGTAGCCCATGAAACTTCAGTAGCACCCCCACTGCCAAAGCCTGAAAGCGATTGGTGCCACTTCTTTCTAAGAGTAGATGTGTGTGTGTGAGCTCTTATTTGCTCTCTTGACCGGGAAGCAACACTGCTGGTCCAGAAATGCCAGCTCTTCTGAAGTCAGCAGCAAAAAGAGTTAATCATTATCTAGGTAGAAACAGAAACCTCCCAAGTTTTTAACCTTCCGTGGCCTCACATATCTCCTCCTTACTGCTTCTAGAAGACCAGGCACTCGCAGGCACAAGCGTGTATGCGGATGCGCGCATGCACACACACGCTCTCTATCTCTCTCTCTCTCTCTCTCTCTCACACACACACACACAGACACACACACACACACAGCTTAATATAAAATGATCTCATGTTTATGAGAGCTGGGATTACTTGGGAGGGACACTTGTGTTCTGTAGGCTCAGTGGCATGATGTGGAAGCAGGCCTCTTTGGCCCGTGGAGATTGCAGATAAGAGTGTGATATGTAATTGAGTAAGAATTTGAAAAATTATCCGATAACATTAGGAGCGGCAAAGCACCCGCTTTTTTGTTTTGATTTTGTTCTCTGTCTTGCTTCATTTCTTTGCTCAAAAACTATTTGGTGGAGGAGTAAGGAGCTAGCACGGTTTTTAGGGTGTGGGAACCCCTTCCCCACCCCATGAACCAAATATGTTTGCCCAGGCAGAGAGTGTGAGGTTTCTGAGAGATCTTGACAGATCATTTAGTACATCCTTCTGCCCTCGGGCAATTCTTCAGACTAATCATTTCTGGAAAAGGGCTGTCAACTAACCTTTAAAATCTTTTCCAGAAGAGTACACCACAGCCTACCTTCCCATGGTGCTCCAGTGACCCAGGCTATAAATGGTCAATTCCTTCATTTGTAGAGCTTGAAACAGGATAGAAAAAGGAGGCTTGATGAATTGAACTCATATTTTCGCTACTGCTGCCACACCCCCTGTACAGACCTTTACTTCTTTTGGGTTCTCAGGCTTGGGGAAGGAAGAGGTAAATTACCAATGCTCTTGAGGCATTGGCTCAGGCTTCTGGGGTGTTCTTCTTCCCAGTCTCCTCCCCTCCTCACTTCTCCCAGTGTTGGGATCCTTTGTATTAAACACAGAAATCATGAACCAGTTTAAGCGAGAGCATCCCTTTATTTAGCACCTACGATATGCTTCGCTTTGGACTAGGTCGTAGGCATACAGAGATACAGAGCGAGGTCTCCGCTTTCAGGGAGCGTCAGCATATTCAGAGAGATGGGCAGACTGCACAGGTGAGAGGAGAGAAGGGTCTGACAGTGAGGGAGGGACATGAGGCTGGTTGAGGTGGAAGATGGTGAGTGTGCCTAGCATTTACAGCGCACCTGGCAGTCTCTTAATCTAATCTAACCACTGAATGGTGCGACAACAGGGCAGGGGGATTTTAGGCCTTTTCAAATGTTTTGGTCCTTTTTGAAAAATTTCATTTACTTTGAGACAATTACTCATTCACATGCAGTTGGAAGAAATAATAGATTACACATACCCTTTACTTAGTTTCCCTGGATGGTTAGAATCTTTCAGAACTATAGTACAATGTCACAACCAGGATCTTGACACTGATACAATCAAAATACTGAGCAGCCCCTTTACTACCAGCATCCCTCATGTTGACCGTTATTTATTTTATTTTATTTTGTTTGTTTGTTTATTTATTTTGAGAGAGAATACATGGGAGAAGGGCAGAGGGAAGGGAGAGAATCTTAAGCAGCCTCCACACCCAGCGCAGAGCCTGGCATAGGGCTCTGTCTTACAACTGTGAGAGCATGACCTGAGTTGAAATCAAGAAGTCGGACACTTAACTGACTAAGCCACTCAAGCACCCTTCATATTGACCTTTTATGGTTTTGTCCCTCCATTATCCTCTCACCTCACCTACCTTAATCCTTAGTCCTTAACTCCTAGAGCCACCAATCTGTTCTCATGTCTATAGTCTTGTCATTTCCAGAATATCTTATACGTGGAATCATACAGCATGTAGCCTTTTAGGATTGGCTTTTTCTCACTCAGCATAATTCTCTGGCAATCTGTCCAGGTTGTTGCATGTATCATTAGTTCCTTCCTTTTTATTACTGAATAGTGTCCCATAATGGGGGTGTACGTTGATTTACTAACCGTTTACCGATTGAAGGACAGTTGGGGTATTTCTAGTTTGGGGTGATTATGAATAAAGCTGCTGTGAACATTCATATACAGATTTTTGTCTGAACATGTATTTTTTTTTTAAAAGTAGAGGCAGTTAAAAATTTTGTTTAATGTTTATTTATTTTTGAGAGACAGAGAGAGACAGAGCATAAGCAGGGGAAGGTCAGAGAGGGAGGGAGACAGAATCTGAAACAGGCTCCACGCTCTGAGCTGTCAGCACAGAGCCCGATGAGGGGCTTGAACCCACAAATGGCAAGATCATGACTTGAGCTGAAGTCAGATGCTTAAATGATTGCACCACCCAGGTGTTCCTAAAAGTAGAGGCAGTTTTGACTCTGTGTGTGTGTGTGTGTGTGTGTGTGTTTAATGTTTATTTATTTTTGTGCAGGGTGCAGGGGAGAGCAGGGAGGAGGAGAGAGAGAGAGAGAGCAAGCCCCAAGCAGGCTCTGTCAGCACAGAGCCCAACACGGGGCTTGAACCCGCAAATTGTGAGATCATGACCTGAGCCAAAACCAGGAGTTGGTCGCTTAACTGGCTGAGCCACCCAGGTGCCCCAGTTTTGTGTGTTGTTTTTTTTTCTAAAGGTTTGCTTCTCCCATCTCTGTGTTGAATAAATGAAGTGTTTATTTTTGTCACTGGTATGAGGTGGGGACCTAACTTTATTTTACATTCCATATGGCTAACTGTTCTAGTTTCTCTTACTGAAAGGGTCCTTCTTTTTCCCCATTGATTTGTAGTGTCACATTTGTGTCAATGTCGAGTCCGCAAGTACCTGTGGACAAGATGTGCCCTCCATGATGCTATAGTGGGGTTAACCCTGTACCACCTGGGATGAGAACTTTTTTCACTGACAGACATTTTCCTAAGGTTAGAAATTACAATTTTAGTGAATTATGTTTTGAAAAGTTTCCAGAGACACCCAGGGGTGTTCTCTCTCATCTTGGGTTGGACACATTGATACCACCTGTGGAAGCCAGGACCTAGGATTGAAGGGAGCATGTGTCTGTCACCATTAAATGAATGTATTGTCAGTGGTTCCAAATATATCTCCTCTGCCACAAATAATTGTTATATAGGTTCTGTGACAGATTTAGAGGTAACTAGAGTCTGGTCCATATCCTTTGCAATCTTATAAACCGGTGGAGAAAAACAGCCAACGTATATGAAAAGTAACAATTAAAAAAAAACAACAACTAACCCAAGGCAATACAAGAAGTGACATCAGCCAGTTGATGACTGCAAATGAGTAATGTCATAAGAACTTAAGGAATTCAGAGATGGAGAGGTGTGGGCCACAGTGAATAAGACCTTGACTTACGGAGTAGGCTTTGGCCAACTCCAGAGTGGGAGGGGAGAACAGAGGCAGTGTGTGTGCCTCCCTCTGCCGAGTTCCCACAGCCCCCACCGCGGCTGCCGCTCCTGCATCACTTCCTACACCGTAATACAAGGATGGTTTTATCCCTCCTCACTCCCTCCTCCAGCCCCTTTCCTCAGCCCCAAGCTCCCTGCCAGGCAGCCTTTCATTTCACCTTCCCGGTGTCCAGCTCTGTGTCTGCGTGTCCTCAGCACCCTGTGAACGTTTACTGAGTGAGTGAGCGGACTCTGGCCGGAGCAGAGGAGCAGGATGGGGCTGGATGGTTTTGGATGACCTTGCTGCGGAGTCTCTGGCTCTGCGCTGAGGCAGTGGAGAACAGGGGGGCAGTCGTACTGAAGAGTGCCCTGATGAAGCTGTGTTTCAGAGAGGCTCCCTGGTTGTGCCAGTCTGGCCGGGGAGGCCTGCCCCTGCCCACACAGCATACACTGGTGTGTGCCGGGCCCCTGTGGTGGGTGCTGCCAATACGTTGCTAAATGTGACCAATTTTTAGAGCCACAAGTGAGGGAAGCATGAGTCTCCAGTAACTGAACTAGAAAGCTTTGTGCAGGCCCTTAATCCAAGGTGACCGGTGACCTGTGGTAGAGTGGTGACTAAGGCCCAGGTCACCACTGGGTCTGACTCCCAAATCAGCTTGTTCCTTTACCCTTGGTACATGCTTGGCCACACAGTAGTCACGAGGGAATGGGGTGCTGAGCCGCAGAGATGGGTGTGGGAGCCAGGGGCGAGGTGGGAGTCGGTACGCCCGGCATTCTGAGCTGGGAACACAGGGACAATGATGGTGGCAGTGACAGAATTAAAGATGCTGCCCTTGGCCAGGGAATGAGGGTGATTTTAGACTCCTGAATTTGAGGTGACAGTTCCATTCAAGGAGGAATTTCATCAGGTAAGTGACAGTGCCATCCCGTCCCCGCTTCCCCCCTTCATTAAATCTGTCATTTTCCTTTCTTCTAAATTGGGAATGTTGCACAGTAACTGTGAAATCGGTGACACCTCGCGTACACGCCAAATACCTGACCTCGTTTGCAGCTCTCTTACATTTCATCTGGAGAAATGTTCCCCCCTTCCAGGGGACTTGGTGTTCGGGTTTGGGAATTCATAGCATTTTCTTTTCCCACACCCTGTAGGGGAGAGCACTGGCTAAACCAGGAAAGGAAAAATCTGAGTCCTGAGCCTCTCTGCTCTGCTGATGAACATGTCTCCCTCTCTGAGACTTGGTCAGTCAGAGACTCAGCCTGCGAATTACAGAAAAGTCAATCCAAGACCCCTCTACTCCCCTCCCCCCCACCGCACGCCCCCACCACCCCCCTAGCTCCCATGGTTGACAAAGAACTGGCTAATGAACAAGTTATTTTAAAAGCATCCCAGGGAGTGTGGGAGAGGCTGAGTTCAGCAGAACAGGACCGGGTGGTGCTGGTGCTCTTTCGAGGTGTGGAGGCAGGAGTGGCTAATCGCCTTAATTTGAATCACTTTGGGATGGCAAGATGGCTCTCCGATAGAGAGTTTAATTGGAGATTGTGATGTGGGATTTGTTGAGGGAGGGGATCAAGCTAAAGCTATTTATAGGCAAATATATATTTTAGGTATTACCAGTGGAACTGATCACCTCCATCCAATGGCTTTGGATTTTTTGTGTTACTTCTATTCTGAACAGGATGGCCTGTGATTTACTTTCATCCAATGTGTTGGATCCAAGGAGACTCTGGAAGTTATTGTCCTCCTTTTTATTTATTTTTAATTTATAAAAAAATGTTTGTTTTTGAGACAGAGAGAGGCAGAGCATGAGTGGGGGAAGGTCAGAGAGAGAGGGAGACACAGAATCTGAAAGAGGCTCCAGGCTCTGAGTTAGCTGTCAGCACAGAGCCCGACGCGGGGCTTGAACCCACGAACCGCGAGATCATGACCTGAGCCGAAGTCGGATGCTCCACTGACTGAGCCACCCAGGCACCACCCACAGAGAGCATAGGTGGTTGTCTTGGGAATTTTAAGGCACGGTTTGGTAGAACGAAACATCCAACTGGAGGTGGGAAGGCTTGAGTGCCAAATGCAGCCCTGACGCTTGCCATTAACTGCACGGCCCTGTGTAGTTCCCTAACCTCTCCTGGCCTCAGCTTCTTCAGATAAAAGATGACCATATAGTACTTATAACTAGGGGTTGCTGTGTTGATTAAATGAAACAATCATTTCATAAATGCTTTGTAAATTACACAGCCCAAACAAATATAAACTAAGATTTTATTTGCTGTGACAGAAGAAGGTGGACATTCTCTTGGAGTTTGTTTAATGGGACTTGACCTACATAATGTTGACGCAAGGATGTTTGTTGAAGTGAATCACCTGTTGCTTTCTGGGCTGTACTTGAAAGGACATGCCATGCTTTGGTGAGCCCTTTCAGTGCCACCCCAAGTTCAGGTTGCTCTTACACAATTTGGGCGAGATTTACATGCACACATTCTTCCCCCTTGGCAACAAAACAGTGATTTGGGCAGGGTAGGCATCAGGAAAGTGACTTAGCCAGCAAATATGTGATTAATAACATAGATTTGGCCTAAGTGTTAGTGGGAGCCTCTGTATACGGATGGGTAAACGATAAATAGCAAGTCTGCCAAGTAGCGCATGTTGCAGAACGTACTGGGCTCTGTTTATGCTGGAAGCCTACTGTGCCAGTGCCGTAGTCAGTATCAAACTAAAGAAATTCATACCCATCGACTGTTTGCACTTATTGATGTGTACATCTTTCTTGCCTGCTAAACCGTGAGCTCCTTGAAGGCAGGGACTGTCCCTGTTTACTTTTGTTTTTCTGACACCTAGTGTGGTGCTTGGCACATAATAAATGTTCAGTGGATTATTGGATGAATGAACGAATGAATGAAACACTTTGCACTTTTATTCACGTAGAGAGGGATTTTTGTGGAAGTCATAGATGTGTGATTATTCGTGTTACCATCTGCTAATGTTGTAGATGTCTTCTCGACTGTCGGTGCTCGCTGAGGGAAGAGACCGTATTTATGCAGAGCTGGGTCATGGCTAGGGCCGCCTCCTCCTTCATCTGCCTTGGCCTCATGATGCAGTGGCAAGGGCTAACTCAATGCTGGTCCTCACGGACTCTTTAATAGAACAGTGGCCTCCCTCAGTCCCCACGCCCCTGTGCCTTTCTTTCTAGGCTTGCAATTCGGCTCATTCCCGGTCAGGCAATCTTTCTCATACACACGCTCCTCGCCTTCACCATCATTTTTCCTTTCTCTTTTCCAGCCCTTACCCAGCTATCAGGAAATTCTTCTCAAACCCTCCTGGATGGCGTGTTCCCGTTCATGAATTAAAACCCAAATCGAACACCCTCCTCCAACATACCTTAAGCCTCGCAGGTGAACTTGAAAAGACAAAGACAACCTGAAAGAGGGGAACAGCCCCTCCAAGAGGCTTGCAGGGAAATGAAAGCAATAAAGCACCTGTGGTGTCAATGTCAAAAGCTTCTAAAGTGCCCCTAAGCCTCCTTTTGAAGCACTAAAAGTTTCCATTTACCTCCTCATCTTTCCCAAATGAAATTTCCTCTTTTTCTCGGGCACCAGTCTTGAACGCCAAAGATAAACAAAACACTCCACACCTATTTCTCATTGAGTTTTGTGCTAGCGGGATTTGGAATTGGAAGAGTTAGGGTCCTGCTGCCTTAGGGTTCTGTTGCCACGGTAGCCTTGTGACTTGGAAGCAGTTTCTGGGCTTTCTGTGCCTCAGTTTCCTCAGCCGTTGGAAATATTACCACAGCCTACCAAACACCACCTATCCACAGTATCATGGTGAAGTTTATGTATGTGTGAAACTCGGTAGTTAACAAAGCACCACACTCACGTTAGATAATTCTAGTGTTACCCCAGCTTTCCACATCAGGTTTCATTTGCACATACTCAGTATTTCAATTACATTACAGGCTAAATTGGTTCCCTACCCACCTGAGAACTGAAACACCATAGCATGCCTTTTATGGTGAAATGTGTTTGAAATTGCAAATAGCCTTATTATGTAACGTCGTCTGTTGGTAAATTAATTGAGAGCTGTCTCTAGATTGTAGGTGGAGATGACAGGAACTCGTTTTACACTCCTTTGGTGCCCATCACTGGTGTTTAACATAGTGCTGGACATCTAGCAGGTGCTTATGACATGCCGTTCTTGATTGTTTGAAAAGCCATCGTACTCATGACCTAAAATCATTCTTATTTATAGCAATCTAAGTGTCTTGACTTAATGTTAAACAAAATTTCCTTTAGAGCTGAGAATGGACTATTGAAGGGCCTTATAGATCTACTTTGGTATTGCAAACTCCAAAATTGGATAAATTTGAGTGAAGAAAATAAAATCTGCTTGCAAAAATGTACAGAAGAATGGCCTGTGTATACCTAGCAGGACTTTTTTTTTTCTCTTTTTTTCATTTCATTTCCTTCTCAGTTAACCAAGGGAGCCATTTTCCCACCTCTTATCTTACTAGGATGTTTTAAACTTTTTTTTTTAATGTTTATTTTTGAAAGAGAGAGAGAAATTGTGAGCAGGCGAGGGGCAGAGAGAGAGGGAGACACAGAATCCGAAACAGTCTCCAGGCTCAGAGCTGTCAGCACAGAGCCCAACGTGGGGCTCGAACTCACAAACTGCGAGATCATGACTTGAGCCAAAGTCAGACGCTTAACCAACTGAGCCACTTAGGTACAACTACTGGGGTGTTTTAGAAATATGTACCAAGTTTGAGAACATGTAAGCATGGAGTTTATTCATCAGCTTAAAACTAGTTTTCTTTCAAGTAGGTGGTCTTAATGGCCACCATTGTACTTTTGTCTACAAGAAACAACTCAAGTTTAGTCCTGTCCTCAGTAAGCAGTTGACCTCAGGCAGAAGCCAGGTGTTTGCGGAGCAATAAGCTGAAAATACAAAGGAAGGCTATTGAATACTCTGTTCAGGAGAGTTTAGAGAAAAGAGTAGAGTGCTTTTTTAGGAAGGGGACGAGTGGGCTTCTTCAGAGAGGGTATCAAGGCGTAGGATCTTCCAGCCTTAGCTCTATTTTGGAAGCTTCCTAATTTTATGGTGGGGAGGCTGAGGGGTTGGGGGGCTTGCAGAACTGCATTCATCGAAGTCGACTGTATTCTTGGTTAGGTTCCTTCTGTCTTATCTTGCAAGCATATCACTGTGCATACTTAAATCATTAACAACTCATTAAAACTCTTTGGCCATTTTCATTTTCTACCAAAGCTGAAACCTGGGTGTGGTAGAAACCTGCTTGGCCCAGCCCAAGCCTGAGCACCTGAGCAGCTCCGAGCATTTTGGCTGTCAGAAGGGCCACTGAGTAAATAGTCTATTGCAGAGGGAGTCTGATCACTGCCAATCCTTGAAAAGCAGAGCTGGGTGGCCTCCGGAGGCAGAGGACGGCTCTCTTCAACCTGAAGGACTCTTCAACAATTAACACCTTGACTCTCTCTTTATGCAACATCCTTTTTTCCCTCCTCTTAGAGACTGTATTTGTGGGTGTTTTTTTTTTCCCCTCCTTAAAATATTTCTATAGCTTGTTTTCAGAGACTCAGAGTGCTTTCAGTTCTATTATTTCATTTGGTGTCTATGGGGCCAGGAACTAAGGTGGTGTTGGATGGAGATGCCTTACTGGCCTTGGGGTTGACGTTCTGCAGGCAGTACAGTGGGCTATTACAGTGCTTCTGGTTGCTTGTTGTCTAATTTATAGATACATGTGTGCGCACACACGCACATACACGCACACACGCATGTAGGTATCTTTCCTTGTTCCAAACAAAATGGGTGACAGTGTCACGGTTTAGTGTCTCCTAAAAGAAAATTTTAAATATTAGTAATTTCCTGAATTCTCAGTGCCTTTCTTATGTCTTGTGAGTAATGAAAGAAAAGACTTCCTGCTTTTGACTTGAGTTGTTGGACTATTTGTCCCTTGGTGAGCTGATCAATTGCCACTTGAATTGCAAGAAAGATGTTCAATCAATCAAAATATTTCTGCTACATTGGCATGCTTTGTCATGGAAATGAAAATGACAGCATGTTTTTGTCAGCTGAAATGAATAGGTTTCCTTCAGATCGATGCTAGAGTTGGTGCTATGGGGATCTTCGGCTATCAGTGTCGATGATTAATTAAGGAAATGCCTGATGGAGGCACATGATCTCACGTTCCATCTTCTACCTACATTTCCCTGTTAGTGAAGCGTATGCCATTGTTGGCGTTTCTTGTAAGGGCAGGCGGGACCCACGACACCGTCTCCATGGGGCTTACCAGAGGGCTCGGCCCTTCCTTAAAACACAGTCAGTTCAATTTGTATAGAAAATATTTATTCCTTCATTTTTTCATTCATGTCCTCGACAGGTAGTGATACAGGTCCACTACGTGCCAGGCTCCGGCCTGGTGCTGGCGATAGAGTTATCAACAAGATGAGCAACTCTGCGTTCACAGAGCTCTGATCCTGGTGGGAGAAATACATGGTAGACAGTTAAATTCAGGAAGTGCAGTGTTGTGAAGGAAATAAAGCTAAGGTCAGAGTGGCAGGCAGAGGTGGGGCTTGCCTAGCCCAGCTGCAGCCAGGGAAGGCCTGCTGGAGGCGACATCTGAGCTGGCCGTGGGGTGGGGAGAAAGAGCCAGCCAACGGCAGGTCTGGGGGCACAGGGGGCAGCAGGTGCTAAGGGCTGAAGGTGCACAGAGCTGTGCGTGCCCGAGGAACAGAAAGAAGGTCTATGTGACCACGAGGCAGAGAGCAGCGGGGGAGGGTCTGGAGTGAGGGGGAACAGGCAGGCAGCGTCAGACCACACGATGCCTAGAGAGCATGGCGCTCACTCTGCATGTGGTTCCAGGTGCCCCCGGAGGACTTTGAGCAGGGGAGTAACACATTGGATTTTCTCCTTTCTTTCTCTCTCTTTCTTTCACTCTCTTTCTTTCTTTCTTTCTTTCTTTCTTTCTTTCTTTCTTTCTTTCTCTTTCTCTCTCTCTCTCTCTCTCTCTTTCTCTCTAGAAATAGAGAGCAAGTGGGGGAGGGGCAGAGAAAGAGGGCGACAGAATCCCAAGCAGTCTCTGCACTGTCAGACCACAGCCCCATGCGGGGCTCAAACTCATGAACCAGGAGATAATGACCCGAGCCAAAACCCAGAGTCAGACACTTAACCAATTGAGCCACCCAGGCTCCCAGATTTGTTCTTTTTACAGATCACACTGCTCGCCGTGGGGAAAATAGATGTTAACGGTAAAAAATGGAAGGAAGGGTACCAGTTACAAGACTCTTGGTGGGAATCAAGTGAGAGAGATGATGGTGGCTTTGACTGGGTGAAAAGTGGACCGATGTAAGACTTGTTTTCTCTCTCCACCAGGTGAAACCAGAGTGAATGGTATTCTTAAGATATGGATTGAAAAGGAACATTTGCAAGGAAGAATGCCAGGGCGTGTGTGGAGCTCTGATTTCCATTTAGGCAAGACGTGGGACACACCTTTCCGTGGGACAGTGTTCCCGCTTACGAGGCGCAGGCTCTAGAGGATGATAGGCAGGCTTGCAGATAAGACCTGAGCTCTGCAGGCCCACTTGAACTTCTTTGTAAGCCCACTTGAACTGACCTGGAAGAGTTTCAAGCTTTAGTTCTCTATTTGCCTAAGGCTGGGTAGAAAACCAGCTGTTGGGTGTGATTTGGGGGCTCTTGTCAGGGCCCCTGTGTGAGGTTAGGCTGATGACCTCTTTCGCTATTAGCTTGACCAGTTTAAAAACGGTCTCTTCCCTCACCTTACTCAAAAGTGCTGTTTGTTTATTTATACATTAGTGTGTGATCACATTTTTTTCCCATTAGAGTATTTTTTTTTAAAGATTATTTACTTTTGCGGGAGAGAAGCAGAGACAGAGGGAGACAGAATCCCAAGCAGTCTCCACACTCTCAGCACAGAGCCCAACACAAGGCTTGAACTCACGAACTGTGAGTTGAGCTGAAATCAAAAGTTGGACACTTAACCTACTGAGCCACCCAGCGCCCCCCAGCCCCCAGTCCCCTGCAATTAGAGCTTTTGATAAGGGTCTAAGGCTCCTAGATGTCACTGGGGAAAGGAGAGGGTCTTAGGGAAAGTGATTATATATGGGCGGGGGATGGGGTGGGTGGAGAGGTTGAAGCATCTACTACATCGGAACCTACCTAACAATTTTGTGTGCCTTTGAACTCCTGGCTTGTCAGGGAATTAGTTTCTTAGTTTATTTAAATGAAGTAGTTGGATTAGATCATCTCAGCCCCTTTAAGCTAATCCTCCCAGCTGGGTAGATATGTACTAACTGCCCAGGCTTCTGTGTTTCTCTCCATTTTGTCCTTCTACGAGGAGCTCTCTGTGGCAGTGCATAAAATGCCAGCTCACGAGTTTCCCCAGGAAGGGAAGAGTCCACAGTTTCATAATGGTATCAGTGGTGGCGCCCGCATTCTGGTCAAGCAGCAGTGTCCGGAGTCTGTGCTTCCATGTTGGGGTACTTATCTGTGGGAGCCAGAAGGGCCTATGCACCCACAATAAATTTCATTTACATAGTGAAGAGGTAGGCAAGCAGATAGCCAGAAGCAAGAATTCTCAGGTCAAGGTTTTCCACGGGAAAAATTTCTGAATCATCAGCAATTATATAAAACAGAATTTCCCCTTCGTGACTTAAGATTATCAGGAAAGGTACAGCGAGGGACGTCCCACATGTAGTAGAATAAACATTAATTACAAGTGCCTCATATTTGTTTAGTATCTTGTACTTTGTGATGTGAATTCATGTATATGATGTCATTTGACCTTAAAAATCATGTGAAGTAAGCAGGGCAATAATTATTAACCCTGTTTACAGATGGGAAAACTGAAGCATTAGGTAGACTAAATGACTTGTCCAAGGTCACACACTAACAAAGACAGAATAGAATTTAGAATGAAGATTTTCAATCTATCAAACTTTTTTGAGATATAATTTATATACTATAAAATGCACACATTTTTTTAATTTTTATTATTTTTTAATTTATTTTTTAAAGTAGGCTTCACGCCCAGTATGTAGCATAATGTGGGGCCTGAACTCACGATCCTGAGATCAAGACCTGAGCTAAGATCACGAGTCAGATGCTTAACTGACTGAGCCACCCAGGTGCCCCTAAAGTGCACCCATTTTTAAAATTACAGTCCAGTGAGTTCTGACCATGTACGTACTGTGTAACCACAATCATATTCAGTGTATTGAACATTTCTATACCCCCAAAGTTCCTTCCTGTTCCTTTGTATTAATTAATCTCCCCCCCAAGATCTTTTGATGTCTAGTCTGGTACTCTTTTATTGTCCCACACTCTGATTTGACAGCCTTTTCAGCTCTATCCTTTTAGGGAGAATACTGGCTGGCAAGCAGCCAGCCAGCCTCGTCGTGTTGAGTTATGAGAATGAATGGGAAACTGGTGGGTTGGTTACTCCATTGTTAGTTCCTTCCTTCCCTTCTTTTACCAGCTCCAGGCTATAGAAAGATCATATGGGTTCTCCTTGCCAGCAGAGCTCAAAGAACAGGACACCTGCTTACCTGTCTGTACTGGCTTCCCTGTAGTCTACAAAGGGTAGGTGCGAGGCAATGGGCTGGTGGAGGGGACTACCTCTAGAGGAAGCCCTATTCCTGCTTTATCTGCTCAGTCTTCTCCTTGGAAACTGGCTCTCTGCTGCTTAGTTGCAATTCCCTAAGGTCTTAAGCAGTCCAAACCCCGTATCTGATGAATGAATCCTGAAGGTATTGAAGACTCCAGCTCTGAAAAAGGAGTAAAGCCTGGATTTCATAGGGCGGGTCCTGGGTAGAGCCATCCCTTTGCACCTGCTAGATTCTGTGGAGAGACACTTCCCAATATGCTGTTCCCAAGTTCTGGATTTCGACCACAGTGACCAGCACATTCCAGATGGTTGAGGTTTCTGGCCAGGTATCGTGTAGCATCCAGCAAAAGAAGGGAGGGAGCCTGATTCTTTTCATAGGTGGCTTTGCCCCAAGACCAGCAGGATAGAAGAAGATGGTGCCCTAGCTGTGCTCCTAGAGTGGCCACAGGAGATGGCCCAGAATGTAGTCTCTGCTTTTCTAGGTGACATTGCTCCCATTTAGCCACTCAGTCTGATGACAGCCCAGATGCTCTGAGCATTGATAATAATCTCATTCATTTGTTTTGGGCTATGTGAACTTACAGGGCCCTTTCATGTCCATTATCTCCTTGTTCTTCTCAATAAGTCTGGTACCTTCTGTTAGGGTAAAAGCCTTATCTCATCTGACCTAGGACAGCTGCAAGGACAGAACAGACTCGGGTTTCTCTTCTGCAAAAGCTCATCTTAAATCTGGGGCCCTGCAGTATTGATTTTCTTCCAGTTATCTTCGCAAATTTCATTGGCTTTGCCGAAGGGGGAGAAAAATCACCAGGCTACATGTTTGAGCTTCAAGTTTCCCCTTAGCTGGCAACCCCAGCCAGAGAAAATTCTTTTTTGAAGAATTGAGCCTCAGGCACAGGTTTTGCCTTGTACTCCCTCACGCCTGGTTCTCAACAGCTGGTGGCCATCCCTCTCCTCCATCTTCAGTGTGCTGCCTACTTCAGCTCAGTCAGTCCCTGGTCGCTGCCCTCCTCTTTTCCTTTGCAGGGGCCCCTTGCCCTGTATGGGCTTAGAAACAGTGGGCTTCCTGTGTTTTGTCTACCGACAAAGCTGGTTACCCAAAGGCCCATGTTGACAGCGCCACGTGGCTGACTCCAGTGTGCTGTGGGAAGACACGGTGTTGGGAACAAAGACTTAGTTGAAAGCCCCAAGTGCGGACATTTGTGGTGGTTGCACAGGGTTGGGGGGGTGGGGGCTGGCAGTCAAAGGCCTGCTCACGTCTGCAGGGAGAGGGGCAGTTGCAGTTTTGTAGAGGTTACAGGCCGTACCAATGCTGTCTCTTGGCATTTCCCATTGGAGTTAGGTTTTTAAAAGTCCATGAAGGTTTCGTTCTGTTTCATGCCCCAAGAGAGCTTTCTGTAGCAATGAAAGAAATGCAGGAAGTGGGTAGGATGACAGATGGCCATGAAACAAAAGGACTGTATTTTAAAAGAAAACTTTTTGGAGGTGCTCCATGTGTGCTCTTGGTGACCTGGGAAGATCTTGGATTTATCTGACAGTTCCTGTCTTCCACTTTGGCTTCATGTATACCCCCTTTTGGGAACTAGGGAGGGGAGTTAACACCCTCCCCAAGGTTCTGTGGCTGAGCTCCCGGTCTCCGGGCCCAAACGGAGCTGCCACAAGTAGGAAGCAGATTGGCTCAGCTCTCCCCAGAGGGCGCTGAGCTGTGTGGTTATTTCCTGTCCTGTCCCCCTAGTATTTTCCTCTGGGCAGCCCTGGGCTTCCCTTGCCGCAGGAAGTCACCGCTGCCTCATCCGCAGCTCTACCTGGGCCCACATGGGCTTCTTTCCTCCCGTTTCCATTCGGAGCTCATCACTTCTCTCCTGTGGAGGGAAGCAGGGTTTTGTTTTGTCACCCGCCTCCTAGAAGGGCTGCACCCTAGCAAGACAGATGGCTGCCTGGGCTATTTTTAACTGTCTTTAGGGAAGAAGATTCCACAACCTATTTTGGAACCTGTTCCGCTGATTGACAGCTCTCAAATTAGGAATTTCTTGCCGATACCTGACTTAAAATTCAACAGCTGTAATTGAAACTCTTTTTTTTTTTTTAATTCCTTTGGAAAGGAGAGAAACCCTAGAGGTTATCCAGGCTTGTCCCTAATGAAGAAAATGCGACCCACAGATTTTCTGACTCTGAATTGAAATGGAAAATAGCTCATGCTCTCACTGAGGATCCCATCAGTTTTGGGATCTGCCTTTGAAATCACACGTTTGGGTGCCATTCTGTGAGACTCAATTTAATTTTCTAGGGGAAAAACAAGTGATGCTGGAGTTGGAATTGGAGATGGAGAATGCAAAGCATTAACTGTCTTACTCTGTTTTGTTTCTAGGGAGAAAGTTAAATGATGCTTATAGAATTACCTTGCCTCTGTTGGCAGAGAGAGTAAAAATAAACTCAGCTCTCAATATACAAAGGCTCCCCCACTTCTTTTCCCTCCTCTCATACCAATCTCTTGTCTTTAAAGCAAAAAAAGGGGAGGGTTGGTATTTTTCTTTCCATCAATGGAATCCTCTACATGTTAAATCTCTTTTTAAAGAATATTGTCAGGTAACTGAAACTCTGCCGAAGCCTCTCTTTCCACTTGCTTTCTGAGCTGCAGACTGCACTTGACATGAGGCCCTGTGCAGCCTCCCTTGACAGATTGCATCTTGATGGCATAAAGCTCCAGTGAGAAGCTAATGATGCTGCTTCAGCTTCAGTGCCTGGAATTGTCATGTGGCATAGAAATCTAGCGTTCTATGCAAATAAACAGAAGCATGTTAGACTGGTGATCAAGGGTCTTGGCAAGGGAGCTCACCCCTTGAGACTCCTTGATAGTTGTTGCCTTTTCTTTCAATAAAGCGTCACGTGAGGCATTTTCTCCATGCCAGGTTGTAACATCAGATGTTGAATCAGCCAGTGGGCTGTGTCCAGACCCCTGGCCAAAGCCGAGGTGGCACTGGGGGCAACCCTCATCTCTTGGGCTATGCTTCAGGCTGTGAGTAATATGTGTGGCTCATGCTTAACAAGAATTAGCATCTTGGTCTCTGGAAAAATGGCTAAAATTCCATGTTCTACCCGCACGGTTTCCATATGAGAGGTATTTAACAGGTCCTTTCTATAAAATCCCAGGCCGGCTTTCTCTGTTACCTAGTTAGATTGGACCAAGGGAATATAAAGTCATTTTGCTATCAACCTAAGAGAAACTGGCATATATAGAGGGAACACTTTCTTATGTGGGCCAACTGGACCCGTTGTTGGTCAGTCACTCCTGAAAGTCAGTTAAAGCAGAGAATCTTAAAAAAAAAAAAAAAAAAAAAAAAGAAGGTAGATACAATCCGTAAGCATTTTAACTTAAGAATATATAAATGTATATACATTCATAGGTCTCTTGATGTGGGCCAGGGCTTTTGCTTCTGGTGTGGGTCTTCTGAGTGAAGTTCTGTTGACTTTCATTCAAAAAGTACACCCTTAACACATTATCTGTGATTTCCAGTTTTACTTTCTTTTTCTTTTTAAATTGTTTTTAATGTTTTATTTATTTCTAGGAGAGAGAGACAGCGTGAGCAGGGGAGGGTCAGAGAGAGAGGGAGACACAGAATCTGAAGCAGGCTCCAGGCTCTGAGCTGGCAGTCAGCACAGAGCCTGACGCGGGGCTCGAACCCACGAACCGCGAGACCATGACCTAAGTGAAAGTCGGACACTTAACAGACTAAGCCACCCAGGCGCCCCCCAGTTTTACTTTCTTTAAGTGAAGTGGGTTCTTAAATACATTTCAGAAATAAAATGCATACTGGTTCCAGATTTTTTAAGCTCCACCACTACAGTGTTTTACCATTGTCTCGCCCACACCTAATTAATTTATCAACAATTTGTTTTTGGCAACTTGTCTTCATCAAGTTTTTCCAAAGCATTAACTTATTTTTCATAGAAATACCTTTTTGTACTCCTATTTAACCAGTTTATGTAATAATTTAATATATGATTAAGATTATAAGTATGTCTGTTATGAACAGACTATGGGCCCCGAGGGAGCCCCCAGCCTGGTTGATGGGATGGACACACAAGGCAAGGGGCTGCCAGCAGCCCAGTCAGCGCAGTGTAGAGTAGGTGAAGGCCATGTCTTATTTATCTGTGAATCTCTAGTGCCTAAGATAGTGCCTGACCCATATAGGTGCTCAGAAGTGTTAAAAACCTGTGTGTGTGTGTGTGTGTGTGTGTGTGTGTGTGTGTGTATGTGTGTTATACCTAGTGCAGTGCTCTACACATAGTTGGTGCCAGACAACTCTTTCTTGATAAGTGGATCTACGTGTGTAACCACTTCACCTAATGTATTCAAATTCTAAATGAGAATCTTAAGAATGCCTATTGCTTAGGATTTTTAAAAAATGTTCATTTATATTTGAGAGAGAAACATAGCATGCAGAGCAGGGGAGGGGCGGGATTGGGGGACACATATTCCAAAGCAGGTTCCAGGCTCTGAGCTGTCA
Source organism: Proteles cristata cristata (assembly GCA_017311185.1). Taxonomy (NCBI): domain Eukaryota; kingdom Metazoa; phylum Chordata; class Mammalia; order Carnivora; family Hyaenidae; genus Proteles; species Proteles cristata. The sequence continues at coordinate 372,246 of JAESUZ010000530.1, read as the reverse complement.
GCACAGAGTCTGCTGCGGGGCTCAAACTCACCAGCCCTGAGATCATGACCTGAGTTGATGTTGGTGCTTAACCAACTGAGCCACCCAGGCGCCCCTATTGTTTAGGATTTTTTTGTCATATACCTGTTTTTTCTGTTTGTGCGAGAAACTGAAAATTGATTGTGAAATGTTTATACTTGGTTAGAATAACATGCCTTTTACGAAGATTTCTTTTCTTTTTTCTTTCCTTTTCCTTTCCTCTTTCTTTTTCTTTTTCTCTTTTCTTTTTTAAAGGAAGATACTTTCTTAATAATAACTATACCTCATTTTTAGAAGAATAAAAGTAATCCCAATAATAACTAACTTACTGACTACTACTATGTGTTAGGCATTGTGCTAAGCGCGTTTCTCAGTTAATCTCCACTACTCTGGAAGAAGACACAACAAAGCATGTTGTGTTATCATTCCTTCTTGCAGACGAGGAATGTTTGGAGGCCAGCAAGGATGTGGGAGAAGGCCTAATCATTGAAGAGTTGAGTAATGAGTACAGTTTGTTTTCAGAGCGTGGCTTCTTTAGGGATTATGGGTCTCTCTAGACAGGGTAAAAGGAACCCTTGAGTCTAAAGAGGCTGCCTGGAGGGAGAAACTGACCCTTACTTTTGGCTTTCTGGGAACCAGAGTTGCTCAGTGTTTGAATAGCTTCTGGCAGGTGGTGCGGTAAAGCCAAGTGACAGTGAAAATGAGCTACTGCGGGACATCAGATCTTGCCTGACACTTTCCTCCCTGGTCACTTGCTCCCTCACTTGTTGGAGGGCCCTTCTGAACTCTCTTGTTCCAGTAGTCTGGATGTGTGTGAACAAGTTGCTTGCAGGTGCCAATATAAACAGCAGTGTGGGTCCCCAGGGCCTGGGCTGGGAGCTGGGCAGAGGGCAGAGGGGCTCCGTTTTGGAACAGTGATGCCGGAAGTAGTTTTCTGAGCTGTTGCCATGAGATTGTTTCTGAGCTGAAGTTAAGAGAGAGTTGTGGTCTTTTGTCTTTCCACCCTTTGGGGATCCAGCAGATACCACAGACTTTGTCTTTATGAATTCACTCACAGACAGAAATGAATCTAAAAACAAACAAACAAACAAAAAACATTAGTCTGTGGGTCTCTTGGTCAGGAGGGTGGGGAACAGCAGCAACAACAGCAAACAAAAAAACATGCATGAGCTGGCAAACAGTTTCTCTGCAGGGCTAAGTCTGCACGTCAGACTCATCCCTGCTTTGTAGGTTGAAAGAAGAGAGTATTTACAAGTCACCTTCTCTAATCCCCCTTCGCAAAAGAAAAACAGTAGCTAATTTTGTGGTTCGCAGCTTTAAATTAATACAGACACTCTGGCCTAGAAGTTCAGTGAAAGAATTCTTGATGTACTTTTCAGCCAAAGGGATTTTATGCTGCTGTGTGGCCGTTTTTTCCTGCTTGTCTGCAGCAGTTATAATTTTTGACAGATGTCTTGACAAGACTGTAGATTTTGATTGAAGAGGGTGATTTTATTTAATAGCAAGACTGATTTCATGTTAGAATGAATTCTCTGGATCCTTCTTGGATTACTTTATGTTCTTTGAAAAGAAAGACATTGACTGGTCTTGGCAGCCTATGGGTTTTATCCTGAGCTGGATAAAGTTGGCTAACTCAGGAATTCTAGAGTAGGGAGAGAATTTTGGAGTGGTGTGGGTCATGTCCATGGGAATGTGCTGTGTCCATCATGGTGGAAGGCTCCTCCACTTTGGCCTTAAACTCATAGAGCTGGCTCCCTGAAATGCCAGCATCATAGCCATGCACACAGGCAGAAATTGTCCATGCCTGGGCCTTATCTGGATCATTGTTCAGTTTCATATTTGACCAGAGTGAAGTCAAACAGCCCTCACAAAACCACTGGCCTTAGCAGCTCCCAAAAAACATAATCCTCACAAGAGCCTTGGAAGGTGGATATTAATATCATTATCTTCATTTTTATGGAGGGGAGATTGACGCTTAGAGAAATTAAGTCACATGCCTGAGGTCACATAGATCCTAGGAGCTGAGACTCGGGATTCCAAATCTGACTTAAAGTCTATACTCTCTTTCCCCACAGGGCTTTTGAACTTGACTTCAACCCTCTGCCATTTATGTTGCCATTTACATTCCTTGGAGGTAATGGACTGAAATGGGTTGAAGAGACAAAAAGAGAAACCTAACTGTGAGCGTTCAGCTAGGTGCTTGTGGAGGACCCTGGCTGTCCAACGGGAGTGGACAGCCCTGTCCTTTTCACTTATGTTGACAGACTTCCTCCTCTGCTGCTGGTGGCCAGTGGGTTGAAAGGGATGCTGTGCAGGGAAGAAGATGCTAAATGTGGCTTCCTGTGATTTACATAATAAAATAAGATTCTCCCCAATGGCCTTTTCCTGTCTGCTGGTGGCTGTGGTGGAGTGGGCCACCCTGGGGACAGCCTCACTTAAGAGCCTCCCTGGGTCATCAGGCCTACAAAGGGTCTTAGGATCAAATGTGCAGTTAAATTGATGAGACCAATTCATTAGGATAAAGACTCCCCCTACTTCCAAAGCAGCATGGGGCTCAGGCCAGTCTCTCTCCTTTAGAAGTCAATCTAAAATTTCATCTCAGGAAGAGATCTATGCTGCCCTTTTCCACAGCTTTGATTATGTGACGAGAGGCAAAGATTTCTTCAGCTAACATCAAAATACTCAACTCTGAAAGAAGAATTTTTTTGAGTCTAGTTTTCTTCCTGCTGTTTCTTTTAGAAATGATTGCTTTATAAGTGTAAAAGGTGATGCAAGTGACTTTTTTTTTTTTTTTTTTTTAAGCCTGGGAGGGGTTTTGCAGACATTGTGTGTGTGTGTGTATTTTACCTCCTTCAACTGTGACTGCCTGGCAGCCGGCCTAATCTCTCCCCTGCTCTGGATCCTTTAATTCAACATATATTTACCTATTTTGGGGCCCATATGAGGGGGTTTTTTTCTCGGCTTTTTCTGAACCCATAAAAGGCACCCCAACCCTAGAGGGAATAATACCACTTCCCCTGCACCTCCAGTGGACACTCCTTTCCCAAAAGACAAAGTGGGAAAGTAGTTTCGGTTTGTCCTCTTTGCTTTAGTTCACAAAACACCTTTCATTTCCTTTGCCCTTGATGGTCTTATACGTGTAAAGTAAGGAAAATCCATTGAAATCAAAAGATGTTAAACTGAGAGAGAAAAAGATGTTGCTACACTCCCAGCTAGGAGCTGACTTTAGTCTGTAATTTCAGACTTATTTTGATTATAAAGAATAGTGCTCTCCTCCCCCCTTTTTTTTCTGCTTTTCTTTCTAGTTCTATAGTCAGAAGCCTCCTGTTCTCTGTCTAGTGCTATAATTAGCAGTCTGGTCTGAAATATAAGAACCTTAAAGTTCATAACAGAAACACTGCATACTCACTTTGTCTTATAGAGCTCACTTGATCTCTAAAGGTCATTTAGTCATTCAACAAATAGCACTGAGCACCAACTTCTATACATAAACTCTGTTAGTGCTGGAGATTCAAGGACAAAGAGAACATGGTTCCTGGCCCCGAGTGCTGCATTATCTGATTGGTGAGGCCCACATACAAACAGCCAGGCAGAGTCAGTGTAAGAATTGTTGTAAGCAAACTTGTCCATAGAGTAGCATTTTCCATGCTGTGTCGTATTTGCCCGTTGACTTGCTTGTTCCTCTGTGAGCTCTTGAGGGCTAGGAATGGATATGCATATGCATACAGATGTGGCACGAGTGAGTAAAAGGATGTTTATTACCAAGGCCAGGCCTCCTGTCTTACAAGGTGCTCCATAGGTTTTAACCTTCTTGCCAAATGTTTTTGTTACTAAGGACTAATGGGAAGTGGCCTTGGGGTGGAGCCACCCAGGAAATGATGGAGTTTGCACTCTTTCTTCAGCAAAATGTCTGATAATGCTTTTAAGGATCCTATTAGGTTAAATCTCATGAAATTGTCATTTTGTAGGTTATTTCAGATGGCTCAGACTAATAAAAGGAGACCATTTTTATATAGTCTTTTGTTCTTCTTTACATTTAGGACATGCACAGAGGTGAGGTTCTGGGCAGGTACTGGGTATCCTAAACATACCTCTAGTGGATTAGCATTTCTGAACGTTTGGAGCTTTAGAGAGGAAGGCTGTGCACCAGCGATTTCTGCGACACTCAGCTGTGGAGTGGAATTCCTCCAGGCAGTGCCTTTTCTGTAGACTGGACAGGGAATAAAACTTTTTCTCTGTGCTTATTTAAAAATATTTTCATTTACCTTGGAGAATGTACAAGAACAAGTTTTTGTGCATATAGAAGAGAAAACAGCAAGTGAAAAGGATGAGTGAGTACACAGCAGCCTGAATGGGGTGCTGTTCTTAGCTGGGGCTCTAGCAGAGAGGAACAGGACACAAGGTGCTTCTGGATGTGGACTCCAGCTGCCCCAGGCTAGAGCCAAGAGGCTTCAAGTCATAGGGAAACTTGTGACAGCTGCTGGTATCCTCTAGACCTCCATCTTGTGATGGAACATTTTACACTCTCTGTGTCTCAGGCTGAGGGGGTGGGGGGTGGCTCTCTTTTTCAAGGGGATATGGAGAAGCTCCTGGGTGGCTTAGTTGGTTAAGCATCTGGTTCTTGATTTCGGCTCAGATCATGATCTCATTGTTCTGGAGTTTGAGCCCCATATCTGGTTCTGCATGGATAGCGCAGAACCTGCTTAGGATTCTCTCTTTCTCCATCTCTCTCTACCTCTCCCCTGATCTTGCTCTCTCAAAATAAATAAACTTAAAAAGAGGGGGGAGGGTGGTGGATATGGAGGGAAAGAGTAGACCAAGCCTGGGGAAGCAGACTTCCCACCTTTTCTGCTTCTTCCGCAGGGATGATCTGGATGTCCGCGGTAGATGGAACAGCTGCTTTCATTCTGAGTGGTTTCACTCCCGAGAAAGAGAGGGGTCCCTTGGCTGACTCGACTAAAGCTTCTTCAGCAGTTCAAGAATTCTTTGATTTGCTGTTCAGTCTTTCATGGTGGGGTTGAAGCTGATTTGCTTTTGAAAGTGAAAGACTAGGAATAGAAATGTGTGACATCTATTATAGCCATGGTAGAGTCCCGATCGCTTTCTAGTTGCTCAGTGGCTACTGACTGATTTGAATATATCAATGTCTGGAAGTTGGACCAGTCACCCACCTTCCCTGTCTGATCATGTGATTGATAGCGAGGAATGTTTCCAGGTAGGATTTTCCCACAGAATTGAGATGGTAATGGTATTAGCTGGGCTATGTGTTGTCACTGTCACTATGATGGAATGATCGTTTTTATACAGTTACTGAGGCCGGGTATAGTAAGGTGATTACATCCAACCCCCATCATATATGCTTATGGTCTAACACTGACAACAGCTCTAAGTCAACATTTACAAAGGACATGTTTTTACTTATTTATTTTTTGATAAGTTACACTTTTTAAAAAATATATTTTATTTTTATCTATGTATTTTTAAGTAAGTTCTACCCAACCTGAGGCTTGGACTCATGACCCAGATATCAAGACTCGCATGTTCTTCTGACTGAGCCAGCCAGGTGCCCCAAAGGGCAGGTCTTTAATTAGAGCCTGATAGGAGATGAGATTTCTTCAAGGAGAGCCTGCGATCATGGCATTACCTGCCAGCAGACTGTCTGAAAGGGATGGGGTCTGTATATAAACCAGTATACTTCCTCATTTCTGTAAATGGGGAAAAAAATCTCATTTCCTTTCTTTCTTTCTTACTCAGAATGACTAGTCCCTTCGGCCAGCCCCAAAAGACATTGCAGCCAGGGCACTCCTGCTAGAAGTCAGAATTTTTCTCCCTAGAGCGTGATGCGTAGGAACCTCACATTCTTCTTGTACCCCAATCCTGATCTGATTGATATTTGAGCGAAATGAATACAGGGAGAATGTGGACGGCAGACAACTGCCAGCCTCGTTAATAGCACATTCCCATTCATGGTTACTATGTGCTTTGACTATGTGAGGTCCCTGTATTTTCCAGCTGTCATGCTATGTCACTGCTGCAGTAGTCTCCTTAGATAGACAAATGCCAGTTAGCTATCTTCATCCGATGGGGAGGTGGGAGGGAGAAAACGATTATTGTCAGCTTCTCCATGGAAGTGGTAACCATGTCAGAGCCAGGCCCTGGAGACCTGGCTTGGAAAAGCACACAAGTTACTACTGCCAACAGCCCCTGTAGATCCATAGACCCTCCCCTCTCAGTGCTGAGTTTAATGAGTTGTACAGACTTCAGGTAAAATCATTTTCCAGGGATTGTGAGAACCTGCCCAGTTTGGTTTGGACTGTTGTCGCATTTACTTTTTCTGGCTTATATTTGCTACTGAATTTTTGTGTGTGACTTTCCCCCCAACTGCTGTCAGTGATTTCAGTGGCACCAAAGATTCTAATGAAGATAATTTTCTGCAAGAGCCATGGAGGCAAGAGGCCTAGAGAATTAATCTTGCCCCAGAGCTGACAAATCGTGATCCATTCTGTTGAACATGGTAAGTCCCAGAGATGTCACTTTGGATATGTTCTGGGACATTTGACAGTTTGACGTAGCAGGGAGGCTGGGCAGGAAAATGGCTCCACAGAATAAAATCTTCATATGGATGGGGCCCCAAAGAACTTTTGTGGTTTAGTGATGGCAGGGTGCTGAGTCATTTTCTGTGTAGATCCGGAGTATGTGAAGCCATCTGAGTGAAGGGGGGTCGGGACAGGAGAAGGAGAAACGGTGAGTCTTTATTGGAGGCCGAAGGTCTCCTGATCTTCAGTCAAGGTTCCTCTGCTGTGGAATTTGTCTAGTTGATTGGAATTATGGTCTGGTTTTTGTCCCAAAAGACATGGCTCTTGGCCTTGGACTACTTAATTCTCTTTGTCCACCAAATCGGGCAAAAGAGAATTGGACATCAGTAACAAGGCATGAGATGTAATGTTTAGAGTAAGGTGGTATACATCCTTTAGAGTGTATTTTTGGATTATAGGCTCCTTGGGTTCTTAAGTTAGCAGAGAGAACCCAAGAGAGGCGAAATGGAGTAAATACAAACTAACAAAACCCCAAACCACAATCTATGGTCTCCAGAGAGACCTGGGTTCAGGTCCTGGCTGCGTAAGGTGCACCGTTTTGAGTAAATTGCATAATATCTCAGGACCTCAGTGTTCTTATTGGGAAATATGCACAAAATAAGTGGCTACCTGCAGGGAGCTTGTGAGGTTAGCGGAATGCCTCGTAGGGGCCTGGCATGTGGAGGCATACCTCAGCTTTAGCCGTTTCTGTTATTAGCAGCATGCTTAGCCGTGTATACATCTGTCCCTCTGAGCTTTCCACTCCTCCATTTGTAAAACGAACTTGACATTCCTTACTCAGGGGTTGACAAGGAGCCAAGTGAAGTGTCTGAGCTCACTGGTGAGGATGGGTCCTGGGACCAAACTGGGGCTCTGTGCATTACAGTATATTTATAAGTTGTAGGACTCTGTTAAGAACACACCCTGCTGGTTTCCCCTTCTCGGTCTCCCATTCAGAGGGGGCTTGCTGACCTTGTGCTTTAAATAGTCCTCACATGGTGACTTGGACAGTAGATGCACACAGCCCTTGTGAGTCCATTTGCCCTGTGTTTGGAAGCTCTATTCTTAGAGCACAATCACCGGAATAGAAAGCCTATGACCTGACATCCCACTGGAGCCATGTGTGCCTGGTAATGGATTTTTTGAGAAGCAGGGACAAAGGACTGGATCTGCTTCTGTCACTGAGTAGGCCAGGTCTGGGACGGTCCATGAAAAGCCAGTCTCCTCCTAATTGGAGTTTATGAGCTGGGCTTACCTGGGACATCCCACATTGTGACCCTAATGGAAGGTCAGCCTGTTTACTCGGCTCCAGTCGAGAGGTCATAAGAGAATAAAGGCAGATAAGATATTTATGGGTGAACCCTTTCCTGTTTCATTTTTCTCTGGGTCTGTGATTAAAGGATTGATGGCACTTGTTATTTACTGAGCAGAGCTCCGGGGGGGGGGAACGGCTTTAGCACTTATTTGGCTCCTTTTGTGAGCCCCGGGCTGCGCCAGTGACATTTCACATGTTCCTTCATTTGATCCTCAGTAATGTTAGCCCCATTGTACAGAGGGAGTAATTGAGGGTCAGGACTTGCCTGGGGGTTCACAATCACAGGTCTTCACTACTTCATACCTTGCACGCCATCTCCTAGTAGGCAACAGTGTGGTCATGTCAAGGAGATACTGGGGATTTAAAAGCATCTCTGAATGTTTATTAAACGTCTGAATGTATCTATTATGTATGTGAGATTTGGTTCACACATAGGGCTCCTGACATTATCTGCAAAAAGGCTTGGCATTCTATGCAGTATTTTGGTCGCCCAGCTCCAGAGGCATGGTGCTGGGAGCCAGCGTACTGTCAGGCTGTTTCTAACAGCAGTCTGACCCCTTAATTATCTTACTAAAGACATTGTCTTCTGTTCGTGGAGTGTTTTTCTCCAGGAAACCCCTGGAGCTTCCAGAGACATGATCTCAGCTTCATAACATCCCTGTTAAGACAGGAGGGGGCTGAAATCATTTGCTGTCCTCTACAGTGACTGGGAGACTCAGGCACAGATGGGAGACAGAGGCACAGAAGTTAAATAATTAGTCTGAGGTCACATCAAATGATTTCCAACTCAGCTGACAAATCCGTCCTGGGCTTGGTCTCCCAAATGTCGCAGCTTCCCTTACAATGTAATTTGGCCTCAACCACTTTTATGTGTCTTATCTTTTTCCCTTGTTTTCCTCCCTCATTTGGTAAATAAGATGTTTTTCATACCTACTGCCTGATTAATGTTGGGTTTTAATTTAGCCTTTCAAGATGATCCATGCCTTAATCAAGAAATCTGCTGCCAGAATGTGGTTTATAAAACACCTTTGTCATTATTTCTTCCTGTTGATGAATTCTCTGCTCCTTTATTTTGCACACTGTCGGTCCCTGGGGGTTAAGAACCTTGGGACTTTCAAGGTCTCTCACCTTGACAGAGAAGCCTCTGTAGTTGGGACTGTCACCTTTTGCAGCACAGTGCTATGAGGGCGGAAAAAGGTACAAATTCCTGAACTGAGCCCCACAGAAGTAGGGGAACACGGTCAAGGGTAGCGCACTTACTTGTCCTATACGAATAGTACAGATCCCGCTTGTGTTTGCTTTGCTTGTTGTAATAATATTATTATTCATAATTACACCTTTCTCGTTACCCTCATGACTCAGTATTCATAAAAACATGAGATTACTCATGAAATGTTTCTCCCTGTGTTTTAGATGGGAGTTGTTGAGGTGGTGTGAAACTTGGTGAATACACATGGTCCCTTAGGGAAATGGCCAAGTTGTTTGGATGTTCGGCTATAGTATGTGAAGTTTTTGGTGGGCTTTTCTACTCACTCCTATGAAGTGAGTTATAAAGGGGAGCTTTTTACGAAAAAAAGGTTCACCCAGGAGAAGGGGATCTATTGTTAGTAAAATCCGTCTAGTACCACATGCTTTTTGTCTGCTGACAATGGATGAAGCTGCGGACCTTTTGGCTACAGAATATGTTTAATTCCACATTCATTTATTCATTCAACACTTTCCACATACCCATTATGTGTCAGGTAGTGTATGAGACAGTAGATGACAGATGTGAACAAACTCCCAAAATCCCTGGATGTCACAGCGGATGCCGGATATTAGTGTCATTTGACTTTATTAGATTCTGTAATAGTTCCAAGATTCTCCCAAGATTCTGTCCCCTAGGGTACTGTTGACCCTACTTCAGAGTATGTCCCAGACTCTGTCCTTCATTGCCCCCCACAGCTGCTACCCCTGGGCCTGTCTGCCATCACCTCTTACCAGAATCATCTCAGCAACCCCCTGTCTGGTCTCTTGTGTTCACTCTTGCCTTCTTTGGAGTGTTCGCAACACAATTGCTAGAGCCGTCTTTCTCAGATGGAACTGCGATCGTGTTACTCCTCTGTTCAAACCCACTGGTGGTTTTCCATTCTCTAAATGATCAGGCCCTTCTGCCTCTCTGACCTTACCTTCTACTCCTCCCCACCTCTGACTGAATTAGAAGGAATCTGGGAGACCATTAGGCCCACTTCTCTCTTACTGATGCGAGAATAAGAGTCTAGAGGAAATAGAGGAGTTATCCAGAAGCATAAAGCTGGCAAGGGGTCAATCTGAAATTAGGCCTTTGGCATCTGGTTCCATTATCTTTACTATATCTAGTCTCGTCTGGCTGAGAGAGTTCACAGGCTTTCAGATTTAATGGTTTCTCTCCAGACTACAAAAAGGAGCTGAGCTTTTGTCTGGATATTCTGGGTTATGTTAGATGGATGGTGACCCTGTAATAGGTGGAAAATTCCAAAGGCTGACCAGTGTGAGTGGGAACTACCCCAGATGTGCCAGGAACACCCCAGGCACGCTCACTCTTCCATTGGCAGGAGAGCATAGGGTGGAAAGGAAACCAACATCAAGATCCTTTGCCGCTCTAGTTGTTTTATTACATGTCACAGCCAGAACGTGTCTTCCATTTAAATTCAGAGTTTTTGATGAATGGCCAGACCAGCTGCAAGCCCTTTAGGCCTCGATCTCGCCAACTGTTCATTTTCTTGATGGACTTCCTTATTTCAGGCACTTGTGTCTAGCTAGTCTATTGTGGACTTGTCAGAGGGGTGTAGAGCCTTCTCTTTGGGACAGTCAGTTCCCCCGTGCAGCATGTGTCCTGAAGCTGGCCTGCCTCCATCCCCTTTTTAAGTGCGTGTGGTCTTTTGTTAAGTAGGGTGAAGTGAGAGAGGACTCTTAAAGAGAGAAAAACTCCTCCAGTGTTCACTAGAACATGTTTGTGAACTGACAGGGCTGTAATTGGGATAGCAGAGAAAAGACTTACATTTATTAATTTCTTGCCATCTGTTTTGTGATATAAGGTGCCTTGATCTGAGGTTAGGAGGCACTTTGATCATACATGAAGAGTGTGTCATATTTAATTCTACTCCACGTGGCCTCTTTGACAGTACCAGTTATGCAAAAAACCCATGTTTTTGCTACATCTAGTTTTCCTCAAATGGAAGCTCTAGACTTTCTTGATTTACTTCAGCATATTTCCAGTTTCGATATGAAATGTGCTCTGGGGATGCTGATTTCCAGGCAGTCATTTTTGGGTCAAAGGAAGGTTAGTATCCCGAGTATGGTAGTCACACTACCTGGAGGGTTTCATTTTGGTTTGGTTACAAAATTTGCTTTGGCTTAGTTTTCTTACATTCAGTGGGCAAAATAATAAAGGCCAGAAAGGTTAAGGTTGTGCCCTGAGACATCCAGCAAAACACTAAAACCTAGAATTAGGATCCATGAGTTACTCTATTTGTAGATTTTTTTCTTTGCAGGCTAGGCTGGTGGAGCTTCCAAGCACCACTGAATTCTCCCTTTTACGTCTTCAGATTTTGTAAGGTTACCCGTTAGCCCTCTGGGATTTGGGGGATTCTTAGATCTGAGTCACAATCACTCATGGGAGCCCGAGATATGTACAAAGTGGACCTCGAGTAGTTGAATTCATACAACTAGGGAGGCCAGAGAGGCTCTACTCTTGATTATGTATATTCTCTTACCAAAGAGCTAGAGGAGCAATCTCAAGGTCAGGAGAACTCAGCCTGAAGGTTTGGGTTTTTGGAAATTGCACTGGATTCAGACGTGGGTTCTGTTGTCAGCTACAGAATGCTCTGATCCTTAGAGGCAGGGGCATGGGTGGCGGGTTGGGGGAGGGGTCGGTAACCAGGAAATGGAATTCTCACCAATTCTTGTTTTCTATGTTAAAAGTTATACTTTGGAATTTGGGCCTGCTTCTTTTTCTCTTTTTGTCAGCAACAGTTTTCAATTACCTGTTCATGTAGACAAAAGTGAAAGGATATTAACCCAGCTTTGGAAATAAATGTGAACCCGCATATTCTTTTCCTAGCTTTTTCTTTTTCTTGCTATCTTGGTAGGAAGTTAATTGTATTTCCTCACTCAACCTTTCCCCCGCCTCCCTGTTTCTTTGGCAGACATTACTTGTCTTGGAAGAACAGATGAAGAGCTGTTTTTAGGACTCTTTGTAAGGGCACACAGTACAGATGACAGCCTCAGCTAAGGGTAACCAGAGCCAGGAGCTGGAGTCGGCCTTAGCAAAGCACTGATTCTCGGTGGCAGCAATACAGGTGACCACAAAGTGTTAAACACATCTGGAAAGGGATTCTGACACCCTCCCCAGCATCTGTGGGGAATATACACAGCCTGTAGACCCATTCCTCTTTGACCCTATAAGGATTCTTTAAAGAGTAATGCCCTGAGTGGTTTTCTGGCCAGCTCGCCGGCTCATTTATCTTTGAGGGAATGGAAGGAGACAACCTGCCTGTGGAGTTCCATGGGCCCCAGAGGTGAATGGATTCTGCATTTGAAAGTGCTGAAGCTAAGAGACTGGATCTTGGGGTACCCCAAGGGATCTGCTTTTCCTCTGCTCATTGTCCCTACAAAACTTTCCTGGCAGCCAGCGTCGCTGTTTAGATGGGCCGTTTCTCTGCTGCTTAAGTTGTTTGGCAGTGGTGTGTCAGGATGCGGGTTTTCTGAATGCTTTCCCAGCTGGTTGCTTGAGCGGTGGTTAGGGCGGGGCATTCTGAGTGCTGAAGCTGGCTCCTGTCTGGATGCTCACAGGGGGACTGTGGGGAGAACGCCGTGGCCTTAATTCTGCTGCCCTTGGTGGTGCAGGGGTGCTCTTGAAATGCAGGTAAGGGTGAGTCCAGGGAGTGAGGAGGTCTATTTTTGTTGCTTTAGATAAAGTAGTCCATTTTGACTTTTACCCTTATTCTTTGCATTCTTCTGGGCTAGCCATTGCCACCTTCCTTGTGCCTTAAATTCCCTCAGCTCTTCTCAGTTGAACTTGTATAAAGCTTCCATTTTCAAGACTTTTCAGTTCCTAAGGCAGTTAGGACTGAAAAGTAAGTTCTTTAAGCAGCCTCAGATCCACCACTGGGTAAACCATGCTACCAACCAACCTGGGACCCGGGATTCCAGGTCACGTGCTGGGCACCATGGTGCTTCTGCAACTTGGCATCTCGGTATATCCTTCCACTTGGCTCAACTCATCAGGGTTAAAATTGCCCCTTCTATCCTAGTCTGTCTCACAGACAGAGGTCTTGCCTAAACACTAAGCCTCTTGGCTCAAGTTCTCTATTGCCCATGTTTTGGTCATGGTGGGGCTGTTACATATGCACAAAAGAAATAATGAACTTCCCTTTACCCAACACCCAGATGAAGTAGATAATATCGCCAAATTTGTTTAATGTTTTCCATACCCCCTGGACATTGACTGTTATACAGGAAAGCTGGATAAATACTTAATTCCCAAAAGTTTTTTTTTCCTGAATATCATTATGAAGTCATAGATTTATTGTGTACTTGATGTGGTTCAACCCATTGCAGTCATTATTTATTAACTGCTTTGGATGCTACCCTCTCTCATCTTTGGTCAATAGGCATCCCTTTAAGCTGAGTCCCATGTTCTTCTGACATGACCCCATTTAACTTTGATAACTTTCTTGCTTTCTGGCAGAACAGAATGTTCCAGGCTCTATATTCTGCAGCAGATGTGGAATCAGCCATTTCTTTGGGGATCTTGATTCCCTTTAGTAGAGAACACAGTCTGGGCTCTAAGATAGAATTACTTTTGTCAACCCCTCCCCCTGCACCGGCCACAGACTATCCCTCTGTCTAGGCTTACAGCCTGCTGTCCTGCTCCCAGTCAGTTTGAGACTCTGGCTGGGAATTAATAGATCAATCAGCAGCCACTGTGGAGTTCTGCCTCACTCTGGTAAAGGTTCTGGGAATCTTGTGCCCTACCCCTGGTTCTGACACATTTACTTCCATTCCCCCTGAATTTTGCCAGCCCTGTGTATGCTGTATCTTGGACTGCCAAGCTGGCCTCACTGGGGCCAGCTCCCCTGACTAGAATAGTAGCCATGCCTCATACCCAGTAGGCAGGGTTCTCTCTGGGCTCAGCTTAACTTCTGCACTTTGGGCCCGGTGTTCCACCAGTTTCTAGTGTTCCATTTACCTGAAACTTTCCTTCTCCTCATCAAAATTGTATCTGGTCTTTAGGGGCGCCTGGGTGGCTTCATCAGTTAAGCGTCTGACTTTCGCTTGGGTCATGATCTCGCAGTTCGTGGGTTCGAGCCCCGCGTCGGGCTCTGTGCTGACAGCCAGCTCAGAGCCTGGAGCCTGTTTCAGTCTGACTCCCTCTCTCTCTGACCCTCCCCTGCTCACACTGTCTCTCTCTCTCTCCTAGAAATAAATAAAAACATTTAAAAAAAAATCGTATCTGGTCTTTAAAGATTTATTGCTGAAGAACCAGCTCTGGAGGTTCTATTTGAGATGAGAACCTATAGGTCTACCCCATCAGGTTAGTAGCAACCCAGCTAGGATTGGGCGGGGTGGGGCAGGGGGTTATTGTGTTGTTGGCATAGTATGTACCTAGCTGACTTACTCTCAGCCTTCTCTTTCCTCTTCTAGTCCCTGGGTTTCAGCATCTTCAGAGTGGTGTTTCATAGGTCACCCTCTTGATTTCCTGCCAGGAAGTAATGTGCTCTGGCTCTGTACCACTGACAGAGGACTTTAAAGATAGGTCACTGGCTACCATTTCATTAAACAGAACAACATGAGAAGATGGCCTTGTGAACAGACTTGGCAGACAAGCATCCGAATGGTTGGAACTTGGCTTCCATGTTGGCGCATCCTTGACCAGAATTTTGAATGGTCCCAAATCTGACAAATTGCTGGTACTTACTTCAGAGGCAAGTCAATTAGTCACCCTCAAGGTTGACTGTGTAACTATCTCGAGAGCAGTTTTGTGGATCTCTGAAGGTTCTATGTATAAGGTTTAATCATTTAATTATTTTAGTTTAGCCTGCTTAGCTTCTTTACATAGAGATTATAAACGTGGAAGAAAAGTAGACATTAGGGTTGAAAAAACCGGAAACCTGGTTTCCCCCATCCCCGACTTGGGTTTTGTGATTGGATCTATCTATAGGTGAGTGGCGAAGAGCTAGGATCAGAGTCAAGTCATCCCAGACCTGGCTCTGCTCTGTGCTTCCTCCAGTTCATCAGCCAGATTTACTTTGGATGCAGAGCGATCACTCAGGACTGCACTAACTTGCACTTCATTATATCAAATGGTGGACCCAGTAATTTATAGCCTATCATTTTTGGAGTCTGGAGATAGCTTAGCATAAGCTCTGCTGAAACAGAATCTATTACATTAGAAGAGAACCCAGCCAGCTGCATCCAAGATGCTAAGTAAGGAGGCCATGCAGAGGGAATGACATGATCTCCAAGCTCAATCCCCTACCTGAGAAAGAGAGCTATAACATTCTGGGTTGGCCTCTTTTCATTTCCCTTTGATTTTGAGTAATAAATTCACCCCCTATGTCCCAGTTGAATGATCAGTATTCCCTAGAAAGACTATTCTCACACCCATCAGACTGAATTAGGTGCAAACTCCTTGGCCTTAATGAATGTTGAAGGATTTCAAAGGGCTAATGGAAATTCTTCTGGAAGTAACAATTTCCATTTTATTGGTAAGGCAGTTCTGCAGAAATTCCCTGAATACCTTGGGTTATTTTAGACAGCAAAACAGGGGTATTTTTTGCTAATAGATGACAGAGACAATGTGGACATTTGGAATCCATGGAGAATTCCCTAAGTTGCATCTTAGCCCGTGCCATGTCTTTTTTTCCTAACCGCTCACCAGAGCTTCTCACAGAAGAAGGGCATAGAGAGATTTGCTTTACTTCCCTCCCTCTCTCCTCCCACTCTTCTTTTAGAGAGTGGTGAGTGGCTGCCTGCTGGGTAGAAATTGGGACAAAATCTAAAGACAGGTTCAGAATAATAAGCATAGCCCCTGTCCAAGTTACTTACAAAGAAAGAAAGGAAAGCAAAATTTTACTTCTTTGGCTTGAAATTTAGTATTTATTGACTATTGGTATTTATTAGAATTGAGTCATCAATCCTAATTTAGCATTGGGCTAGTTGTTGTGTCCCTGTTGATTACTTTCGTTCAATATTTATGGAGCACCTGCAATGTTCCTGACACTATGCGGGGTACCTGAGGTCAAAAGATGAACAAGACATGGTCCTTGCTGCCTAGAACCCACAGTCTAATGGGAGAGCATCAGAAGATGTGATAAGAGCTAGAGTAGCCTTGCCACATAATGTGCGTTTGTACCCAAAAGCCAGTGGGGGGCCATGAGATTATTGTAAGCAGAGGGGGTAATATGGTCCCATTTGTATTTTAGAAAGGTTGCTAGTGGCAGGGAGTATACCAGTGACTTAGCGGTAGTAGCGGGTCAGACAGCAGATATTTAGTGAGCTCCTGCTTATTGCCAGGTACGGTCCTAGGTGCTGGGAACCCAGGGGTGAACAAGTCAGGCAGTCTCTAACCTCAGGGAGGTTACATTCTCAGGTCATGTGAGGTTGGGTAGACAGACAATATACATGCAACAAATGATGGGGGTAAGTAGTTTGAAGAAAATAAATAGAGCCATGGGAGTTAGAATGGGCACTAGGGTGACCTCTTGGGGTAGTTTTAGTGATGGTCTGTGAGCAAATGCTATTCATACCGAGGCAGCTCCAGGAAGATTTGGGGAGGAGTGGTCCTAACGGGAGAACGGCAAGTGCGGGGACCTTGACATGGGGACATACTTGGCATAGCATTCAAGTGCCACAAAGAAGGACAGAGTGGCTGGAGGATAGAGGGCAAGTGGTATTAAGCTGGGGTTGGAGGGCTGTGGGCCATGGAAGGAATTCGGGTTAATTCCAAAAGAGTGAAAAGCACTGCAACTAATTAAATCAGGGGTTGGCAAACTATGGCCCATGGGTCAAATCTGGCTTGCCGCCTGTTTTTGTAAATAAAGCATATTGGAACACAATCAGGCCCATTGGTTTACATATTGCCTGTGGCTGTTTTTCCATTAGAAGAGTAGAGTTAAGTGGTTGTGACAGACAACATATGGCCCGGAAGCCTTAAATATTTACTTGCCGGCCCTTTACGGAAAAAGTTTGCTGACCTCCGAATTAAATGATCTATTTAATTTTCAAGGAGACACTCTGGGTGCTATATAGAGAATGGTAGGAGACAAGAGTATATCTGAATAGTCTAGATAAGGACCAGATGCTCAATACCAGAAAGCTGGGATCATACCATTTGTCTTCTGTTTAAAAGGACCTAGCTATGATCTATACACATTAAATATTGTTGAATGAATGATGAGACACTGAATATGGCAGTGACAGTGAAAATGAAGAGGAAGCCAGGCTTTGAGAGATATTAAGGAGGTAGAAAGTCAGTACACCTTATCTTTGACGAGGTGGATAGAAGTAGGAGCAAGCAGGAGTGTTAGATTTCTAGTTCAGGTATTTTGATGCCTGGCAATGCCGTTAACCGAGACAGGGAGAGTAGAGCTAGAAGGAGCATATGTTGCCAGGGAGAAGGATCTTTGGACATGGATCCTCCAGGTAGAGATTTCTAAAGGGTAGTTGAAATGCGTCTAGAGCTCTGTGACATGAGGCTGGACTGATGGGGACAGGAATTTTGAAGTGATCAGCTCGTGTAGGCTCTCCTGGGAAGGGTACGGGATAGATCTCACAGGGCATTTCTTTCCTATCCAGATTTGGATCTAGGCTGGAGGCAAATCTGAACTAGTTATCTGGACAGCTTGCATTGGTTAGCTGGTTGTTTCATGACTAGAGGATATTCATTCTGGGGAGGCTGGTAGGCCCTGGGGAGGGCTTGCTTCACCCACCCTTCTGGATGCCATCCTGTTTCTCCCAGTGGGGTGACTGGGGTAGCTCTGGGGACTCTTCCTTACCAGACTCCCTGCTAACACTGGCCTTTTAGATCTGCAGCTGATTCACGCCTGCATTTATCTACTTGAGGGTATGGATCGGTAGGAGAATCTTAGTTGTCCTTGGATTTGTTGGGGAGAGAACTCTCTGAAACTGGGTAGAGTGTCCTGTTTATCATAGACACTTTCTAAGTCAGACAGTTGCCTTAGTGTTATTCATCAGGTACTCATCATCTTAACTCACAGAGCTAGATCCACCTCCCACGTGACCCTCTTCTCTCTCCCTTGCTCTTGTCTGGGGAAAGGGGACCACACAAATGATTTATAAAAAAGCACTTGTGTTGAAAGTGGCCTTAAGAGAGTTGTAATCCTAGACATGGATGTAAATCTTCCATTTTCACAAATGTCCATTATGAAACCCCAAGGATAAAATCAAAACTGTAAAGGGAGAAGAGAAGGAGGGCTGCTTTCTACCTGTCCTCTCATACCACCACTATTTTTAGCGTAGTATGCATTTCTGCTGTTTGCAGATTTTTAGAAGGCTGGGGGTTAACCCAGTCTTACATATACTGTTCAGATTTTATATGCCCTTATGTTGATCAGTTTCTCCTTCCCTAAGGAAACAGTCAAATAATAAGTTTTGACACTTTTCTGACCTAATGTATTACTGTCCTGGGGTTAGGGACTTCTAGCAGGCCAAGGTAAGAAGTCTGAAGCCTGATCACTTGGTACCCAAAGTGAAGGTGATAGAGTCCCCCAAACTCCACCACCAAATGAAGCGGGTTGTAAAGATTAATTAAAAAACACGAAAGGGGCGCCTGGGTGGTTCAGTCGGTTAAGCATCCGACTTCGGGTCAGGTCATGATCTCGTGGGTTCGAGTCCTGCCTCAGGCTCTGTGCTGACAGCTAGCTCAGAGCCCGGAGCCTGCTTCGGATTCTGTGTCTCCCTCTCTCTCTGACCCTCCCATGCTCACTCTCTCTCTCAGAAATAAATAAAGAACATTAAAAAATTTTTTAAAAACATGAAAAAATTATTGAGAAGTATTACTTCTATCTCAGCCTGGCCTGCTCCAAAGACCCTCTACCCCTTATGATAAGCCTCTCAATAGGTTCTTATATAACTATCTAGAGTTGCTCTATGTAAATACAAACAAATATGAATATATGTTTTTATTCCACCCACTATTCTCTTTTATCCAAAAGGCTCCACATTATATAACCCATTCTGTAACTTGCTTTTTGCCCTTAACGGTGAATTCTGGGGATGGTTCCATGTTGGTGAAGAGACAGCATCCTCCTTCTTTTATCAGAGCTGTGTAGTATTCCATCCTGTGGATGGCTGCCCTTCTGGTTTATTGAGCCAGCCCCTTCAAATGGACCCTTGAGTTGCTTCCCGTATTTGCTGTTAACAAGCAATACCTCAGTGAACAAAGGAAGCTTTTTAAGGGGTTCTACAGCGCTGCATATGCCACTTAAAGTGAAATTATTCTTCTTCATTCTTAGAATGCTGGTTGGTTTTATTGGTTGATAAATTCCCAATTACTGGTATTCATGAGTGGAGCATTGAGGATGGGACCGACATCCCTTCATAACTCAAGAATCATTAGTATGACTGCCCCATGGAGGCACACTGCTCCATCTCAGGTTTATTTTAATAATAAAACCTTTGGAAATCTTAATAATGAAATCTACTTTAAGGCCCTTTGCTCAAGAAGTCTGAATCACTGATCACTGCAATTACTGCCATGGCAGCTGTAGAGCAATTTAACAGGATAATAGTGAATAAGATAAATTACACTTCAGATTCTTAATGGATTGATGTGCAGAGATATGCAAGGGAAGATGGGGGGTGGGGAGGAGTGCCTTTCAAATTTCAGCACGTGGCATTATAAAATAGGGAACTGGGCCATTGTAGCCATTACTACTTGTAATGAGTCATTCCACGCCAGCCTCTGGGCTCTGGTGGGTAGTGTCCTGTTTATCATAGACAACAAATTGAGTTAATTCTCTTGTTTGTGTGCCTCTGTGGAGTGGGTGGAAATTCTAGGGGACTTGCTAATTGTCTTATTTAGAATACTCCCCTGTCTACTAGAGAAATACTATCTTTGGTGTGAAAATAGGGAGGCCGACCAGCTTTACAAATAGCTTCTGGCCAGGAGAGTAACAGTTTATGCCAGGTGAGTGGTTAAAATAAGGCAGACTGGAAAAATAGCTGTGGGATGGTAAGTGTTCTGCTCTTATTTACAAGGCTAACATAGTCCGCCTGTGTGTTGGGCATGGGGGAGGGGAGAGATCATTTATGAAGTAAGTACAGTACTTGCTTTGTATGCCCCTCGATTTGTGTTTAAAGGAGAATAGTAAGGATGTCTGTCACGTGGTGAGGGAGGGGCTTTCAAAGGGACTAAAGGAAGCCAATCCAGCAGACTTGGCTGCACTTCCACACTACGGACATTCCTTGGCACCTGGTCACATTATGGGCGCCTTAACATCAACTGGGTATTGATCTCGTACCTTCATTCTGAGTATAAAACACTTAACACCCATTATCTCGTTCATCCCCACCAAAACCCTAGGAACACAGGAGACAAGAGCAGAAGAATGAAGTCTTTTCTTTCTTAATGTTTAACCAGCATTAACACATCTTAAAGTGCCACTGGATTTGGAGTAGTGTTGTGTTAATATGAAAGCAAACTAAATTGTCTTGAAATGTAGAAAGTCCTTTTGGGGGAAAAAAACCAAAAACGAACAGAGATAAGCCAAGATAATGAGACAGGAGACAGTTGAGTGCTCCTCTGAGCTGCAAAAGGGCTTGTGCCACAGGAGGATGCCTCAGATAGTATGGTCAGAGAATTTTGTGTTCAAATCCTAGTTATGCATCTTGCCTAGTTCTATAACGTCTGATTTATAATTACTTTAATCTGTAAAATGAAAAGAATGATATCTACTGAACAGAGTTGAAAAAATGATTAAATGAGATAAGAGATACAAAGTAGGCTCTAATAGTTGGTAAGCTGGTACTGTTATTAGCAGAGGGTCCCTCTAAAGGGGTTCATTTATAGATTTGGTGAGAAGGAAGCTGCTTTCTCTTGCAAGAGAAGACTGGTAACTTCTGGCAGTAGATCAAAAGGACTGCCTTTAAGATTGGGAAACATATTGACAGTTTGGAGGAAGGTGTTAGTTACCATGGCAACTTGGGAATTCATTTGGAGGGAGAGTCATAACTGGAGGTTATCTCACTGTAAGAGACTGACGGTGGAGATAAAAAAAAAAAGGCCCGTCTAGCAGGAATGAAATCACGTTTATATCGGCAGGAAATACCAAGAGACATGCTCTAGAGAAAGTTCTGTACATGGGTTAGGCCTTCCACGGTAGTGCAGGATGTGCCTTAGTGGGCCGAAATGCTGCTGCCAGTTAATTGCTTTTGTTCACATGTAGGGGAGTAGGAAAAAAAATGTGTGAATGGGATTTCAATGATTTTTTTTTTTTTTGGTCATCTGAAAACATGGCGTCAAACTGTTGCACATTTTCCTACAGTTGGTTATCAGTCCCTAAGAAGGTTTTGGTTACAAAGAGCATGACTACCAAATGTACCTCAATCATTTAGTTTGTTCCTAAGGTAAATGACATAATGAATACTGGTATTTCCTCTTGATTGGGCAATTAAGACATATTTTCTTTTTATAAAGGCTCTTTTGGTAATATCACTCAATTACTCATTTTGAAAAGCTTTTTGGTATGATATATGTAATGTCTGTTGTTAGTTTGATCTTTAATACATCTGCTGCTTCCTGTTACGTTCTTCTAATTGCTGCCTTGCCCAGACATGGAGGAAGGGGGCCAAAGGAAACCCTTTATAACAGGACAGGAGCACTTGGGTGGCTCAGTTGGTTGAGTGGCCGACTTCAGCTCAGGTCATGATCTCACGGCTCAAAGGCTTATGAGTTCAAGCCCCACATTGGGCTCTGTGCTGATGGCTCAGAGCCTGAAGTCTGGTTCTGGTTCTGTCTCCCTTTCTCTCTGCCCCTCCCCTGTTTATATTCTGTTTCTATCTCTGTCTCTCTCTCAAAAATAAACATTAAAAAACATTTTTAAAAAGCCAGCACGATTCTAGATTTGCTATTTTATTCTCCATAGGCTTCCAATGCACATCATATCCACTTCCCTCCTTCCCTTGAAAGTTAGGTGTGGCTGCGTGATTTGCTATGGCTAGCGATATGTGGCCATACATGGCACCTCTGGGCAGAAGCAATTGCCAGGATGAGACAACACACTGTCCTCTTTTACTGCCTTGGTACCATGAACACTTGTGACTAGGTAGAGCCTCTGTCAACCTGGGTCCTTAAACTACAATGATGGACATATTCTCCCCTCTTAACTCCTGTTGGATACAAACAATAATCAAGAAATGAGCCTTTGTTGTGTAAACCATTGAGATCTGGGGGATGTTTGTTATTACAGCAGAACACAGCTCATCCTCAGCATTTCAGCAGACATTTAACACATATTTATTGAGTATTTACTGCATGTTGGGCATTGTTAGGTTGGGACATAACAGTGACTAAGACAGATAAAACCTCTCTTATAGAATGTAAAGATTCTATGAGAGAAACAGATAACAAATAAACGAATGAGTAAAGATAATTACAAATTGAGATAAGTACTCTGCAAGAAAATAAACAAGTTCATGTGACAGGCAAATCTCCAAAGATCAAAGAGGTCATGAGAAGAAAATGGGATTCCCCTAGAGCTCTTGTGAAAGTTCTTTATTGATTCCTGATATGTCTTAAGACTCTGGGTGCTTCCAGAGTAGTTTCATTTGCCTTGGAAAAGAGACAGCACTAAAGGTAAGAGAGGAATGTGTTGTTTGACTTGACAGCATTGTGACAAAATTAAGTAGCTGGTATATTCCAAAATAAAATGACAGCCGAGCATGAGATTACTTTCCTTTTATCTTTGAAAACTCATTAGCATCCCACTGGGTTTCCTGGAGATGACATCTCACTTTTGTTTATGTGTTGCATGAAGTGTCTCCGTAGAACGCTATTTTCAGTAGTCAGACTAGCCTGCCTGACATCTGGCTGCCTGGTGGACACTGGTCCAGTTTAGTAGCGTTACCCGGGCTCTTCAACTGAAGGGGAACAGAACAGAAATGGATACAAAATCCTTTTATCTTATCTAATATGATTTTGGAAGCAAACAGAACAATGAAATATTTCCTTCCATTTTCTTTAAATGTCCCAGTGAGAGCCTTGGGACTGGCTGTACTTTTATGAAAGGAACGTAGGGATGGAGCTCAGGTTTGGTGGATAAGAGACATTGATTCCATTGCCTGCTTGCAATGATTTGCCTTGTGGGAGCCTACGAGGTCTATTGGTATGAGAGTGGGCAATACCTATTCTGCCTTGATGGGGAGGAGTGGGATGAGTGCTGGGGAGTTGTGAGAGGGGAACGGGGAGCTTTACCTGCTTTTCTTGCCTCCCTTTCTTTGGGGGCAAACCAGAGTGATGAGAAGGGGAAGAAGGTCAGGAGAGGAGGCATGTTTAAATGATATTTAAGAGGAGAACTGACTCCAAAGACTGGGCATTAGGAGTATGGATTGCTGGATTTTATGTGCAAATTTGGAAAATGCTTTCGCAACCACCCTGAAAAGGAAGCCAGAGGTTCGTGTATGCTAAAGTTTGCCCTTCCTCAGTCCAGCCAGTCTTAGGATCATCATCCTCAGAGGCAGATGAAGAATCTGTAGGCTGGAGCCCAGACATTTTTTTTTTCCTGTCTTGAATATTTTAGTCATCTCATGTTGGCACATGCTCTGAATATCCCATCTGGGTGAACCTTCAGGGAAGCAGGAAAATGGATAAAAGTAAGAATTATCCAGCATCGAAGATAAATATATTCTTGCAAATATATGGGTATGTTGATGTAGTGTAAATTTTCGTGCCAGGACACATGCCAACAATTTAATGATGTGTATAGCAAAGTTCCTTGTTAGCCCCATTCAGAAACCCTAAAATGAGTTGCAACACTGAAAGTATTGAAGCTGAAGGCCAAAAACAACGATCATGTTACCTAGGGTCTCATGAATAATTCAGTTGAGTTTAATGCTTTTTCCATGGTGAAAATAAAGCTGAAATATTTGGCATAAAGCAGGCGAATTATAACCTGGGGGCGGGGGGGTGAGGATAGTTGGGTATGAGGAATGTGAGGAAGGGTGGAGAAAAATAAGGAATCTTTTCATATTTCTTTTAACCAAATTTGTGGAATCTCTCAACATTCCACCTCTAAAGAAGTAAATATATAAAAATTGAAGTTGGGAGTTTAAAGGTGTTTCCTTTGAATGCTTGTTAATAGCTGAAGATTTTGTTTGGGCTTAAGAAACACTCAGAAAATTGCTCCTAAAGTCATAGAAGGATGGTCAGAGAAATACCAAGAGAGAAGGAATGTCTGATATACTTGGTGATATGCAAGCCAAAGAGTGTTGGTCTATTTCAGGAAAATGACAATAAAAAATATAATAAAGTAATAGTCCTTGGATATGAACAAAAAGAGCTTACAGATGTTCTTGAAAGTGTGTGCAAATTGGATTACTATAAATTGAATCATAATTTAATGAATCTTTTTAGGAAAACATTATAACAAGACCTTGCCAAAAGTTTAGAATTAGTTTTCATAAAGTGAACATGTTTTCTTCTCTCCAGCTTTAAATCTCCAAATTTTCCCTCCTGATTTTTAAATCTAGGTTTTAACTTAAATTGAGACTTTTGCTGTCCAGGGGATAAGAGCTCTGGATATTCTGTATCTTCAGACTCTAGTTCTTGTCTCTTAAATAAATGCATGAATTCTCCTGTTTCTTTCTACTCTTCTCCTAAAAATAATGAGAAGACAAGTGAGTTAATAGAACCTAAGAATGTTCCAGCCAGAAAGAGCTTAGAGGTCATCTAATGCAAGTCATTCATTTGATACAAACTGAAGCCTAGAGAGCTTATGCGACTTGTCCATATTTTCCTACTACCATAGAGAAGGTGACTTATTATGAAGGGCAAAGGCAAACAAACAAACAAACAAACAAAATTCTTATTTATTAAAAAACCATGTAGAAAAGGAAATAGACCTAATTGACATGCTTTTAATTGCTTTACCACCCTTCTATGACTTCAGGAGCAATTTTCCACATAGAAAACCAGCGAATAGGACACAATTTTAAAAAATCAATTTGAAGTCATTGGAAAGCTAACAAAGCAAGAAGGCATTATGGGGCCAAGATTCAGGAGAGCAAGGAAACTTAGAGTGGCACTAGGGCATCTTCTTCCCCAAGGGCATCTGCTGATTCTGGAAGAGGCAGCTGAGGCAGCTGAGAGGCTAGATACCTAGTAGAACTTTCAAACACTCATGGGCTGAAGGGTGAAAAAATTGTATTCAGGACCTGCCAAGAAAAGTGGGCTCCAGTAAATAGTCTGAATTTTAGGTTGCTAACTCTCCAGGCCTGAACTTTAGGATTAAGTGTAACTGGAAATTGGCTAGCCTTCCCCAGGATTGAGGCCCAGCTTTCTATCTTCTCATTCCTTGACTGGATCAAGGATTTTGAATGGTTAGTCAGTTTCTTTAGCCACATCTTAGAAGCAAAGGGAAGTCTTGTTTGGAAAAAATATCATCCTGTATCTTACATTATTATATAATCTTTTCAGATAAAATGTTCAGTAATGCAATGAAAAATAACCAGACTCATGAGGTGACATGACAATAAGATTTGAAAAAAAGAGAAATAACAGACAATAGAAAGAGATCCACAGAGGATCCAGATCATGGAGCCATCAGACATGGATTAAAAAGTAGCTTTGCAAAATAGGCTTATGAGTAAGAAAAATCCAAATGATAATTCTGGCAGAGATCTGAAAACTAAAAAAATGATATCATGACAATTATAAAACTAAAAACTATAATAAATGAATGTAAGAGGATATTGGATGGGTTTCATGCAGCTGGAAAAAAATTAGTAAACTAATAACAGTAGAAGGAAGTATCCAGAAAGAAGCACAGAGATCAAAATTATTTTTTTAATATGAAGAAGGATACTAGTGATATAAGGAATCTTACATAGAAAAAAAATCTAGCATATTTAGTAATTGGAGGTTCAGAAGGAGAAGATGGAGATACCAGGATAAAATTAATACTTAAACACATAACGTTGAATTGTTTTCCCAAATTACAAAATATATCAAACTGCAGATTTAGGAAGTACTTTGAACCATGCAGAATAAATCAGGAAAACCCCACCATGGGCACATCATAATGAAATTGACCAAGCAACAAAGACAAAAAGAAAATCTTACTGTCACCAAAGGGAAAACAAAGATATATTATCCTCAGTGGAGAATTGATAAGACCAACAGCTCGATTTTCAATTGATGGGAGGGGTGGGGGGAGGGATGGTGTCCGTGGAGAAAGGAAGCCAGACAAAAATGGATTGATATCTTCAAAGTGTTCATATGAAGACAGATTTAAGACAGAAGCACAGGTAGGGATAAGAGCAGAAAAGTAATGTATGTAAAGTGTCTATGTTCTGACAAGTAGAAATAAATAAAAATGAGAAGAGGGAAAGGCATATAGAAGAGAGAATAGAGTCAGATTGTCACAGAGTTGATGGACAGGTGTCAAAAGAGTCATTGAAAGCTGACAAGCCAAATAGTAGTAGACTAAGTAAGGAAAAAAGAGGGCTACAGATATTATAAAAGTATTAATATAAAGATAACTTCTAGAACAAAAATATATACTCCCAATAGAAAACAGAAAATTTTAAAAAGCAAAAAACAAAACAAAACAAAACAAAAAAAACCCCAAACCAAAAAACTATAGAATGAACATAGCATAGTAAAAACAGTAAGAATACTATAAAATCATGGGGTTGAGACTGAATATGTGTATCAGTGATATATCAATGAGGTGAAATTCACCTAAATAAATGAAAAATATTTCAGATTGGCTATCAAGCAGAACACAACTCTGCTGCACATATGAGACATTCCTAAAACAAAAGGGTTCACAAAAACAAAGGCTTAAATTGTCAGGGTGACAGAAAAACATATACAAGGATGTTCTCAGTGATGTTAATTGTAAGACTCCAATGCCCATTAGAAGTAGAATGGATCATGTAGATTGTGGTATATTCATACAGTGGACTACTACTGTAGATATTGCTAAGAATATATGAATTAAAAGTATATATAACAACATGCATGAATCTCATGATTATAATTTTGAGCAAAAGAGGCACAAGAGTACATGGTATATGATGTCATTTTAACAGTTTTTTTAAAAGATGTGTTTCATCTTTATCAAGGTATAAATGACATATAAAACTGTAAGATATTTAAAGTGTACATCATGGCGATTTGATATATGTATACACTATGAAAGGTTTCCCCCTCACCTAGTTAAATTAACTCATTCATGACCTCACATAATTTATCTTTTTGTGGGGAGAGGGTGAGAATATTTAAGTTCTGTTTTCTCAGTGAATTTTAGTTATACAGCACAGTGCTGTATATGGTTATTGTGACCATAGATTCCTTCTAACTGTTTTTAAACTTGATATTATGATTCCACTTATATGAGTTCATAAACAGGCAAGCAGAAGGAACCTCTAGTGATAGATGGTGGTCCCCTTGAGGGAGGGTGGAGGGAAAAAGGGGCCATGAAGGGGCTTCTCGGATACCAGAGCATCATTTCTTTTTTCTTTTAGTTTTTTTTATGTTTATTTATTACTGAGACAGAGAGAAACAGAGCATGAGTGTGGGAGGGGCGAGGGAGAGGGAGACACAGACTCTGTACCAGGCTCCAGGCTCTGAGCTATCAGCGCAGAGCCTGACATGGGGCTCGAACCCATAAACCCTGAGATCATGACCTGAACTGAAGTTGGACGCTCAACCAACTGAGCCACCCAGACACTCCCAGAGCACCGTTTCTTAATCTAGGTGCTAGTTGCATGGTTTTGTTTACATTTTATTTAAAATTTTTAGATTTAAATTTTTAAATTTTAAGATGGATACTTCAAGAGTCGTGTCTTTTTCTATATATATGTTACACTTTAACAAAAGGCTTACATTTAAAATTATGAACTGTTCACAAGAAAAAAACAAAGCAAAGGGTAAAGGCCCTATGGAATATTGTATTTAGAGTCACTGGAGAGAGTGATTTTACATTCCAATTTATATCAGTACTGTCTCTAGGCTCTTAAAGGCCATTTCCTTTTCCTTATCATACGTCAGGGTTGCTCCCTCGATTTGTTTTTGCCACGTCCACATTAAAAATAGAATTCAAGAAAACAGGATAGAGAATTCAGAAGTTGATCTAAATCCATACAGGAGTTTAGCATCAAGTAAGAGCATGTTATTTCAAATTGGTGGGATCGGAGAGAAAAATGGATTTTTTAATAACTAGGTTTGAGACAACCGGGTAGCCATTTGGAAAAATTTAAATTGGGTCCTTATCTTCCTCTGTAAGTGACAGTAAAATTTTAGATGGGTTAAAGTATACATGTGAAAAATGAAACCATAAAAATAGTAAAAGAAAACATGGGAGAATATTTTTTATAAGACCAGTGCTCTAACTCCTGAGCTTTGGAGCCACTCCATGTGAGAATATTTTTTTTTAAACCATGGAGTATAATCTAAACATGACAGAAAATTCAGAGGCTATGTGAGTAAAGATCGATACACTCTGAATGTTCTGCCTGATTAAAAAAATAAAGTCAAAAGATGAACTGGGAAATGTATTTGTAGCATATGATAGAGTGCTCATTTCTTTTATAAAGTGCTCCCACAGTCAACAAAAAGTAAGAAAAAGATCAGTAATCCAAAAGAAACTATGAGCAAAGAGCATAAACTAAACAAACAAAACACCACAGACTATTGCAACATACAAGCATACCTATGTAGGAAAAGATGCCTGGATCTCACTCATCAGAGAAAAATGCAAATTTAATTACAACTATAGTGCTTATAGTTTCACATATTACATAAAAAGTACTCGCTACTATATTGTTCTCAGGGTACAGGGCAGCAGGAAGCAGTCTTATTCATTGTTGGTTGGGCAACGTCTGAAAGAGTTTGAAATGTATATACCCTTTGACCTAGCAATTCCCTTCCCCTTCCAAGACTTTATTCTATAAGTATAATGCTTAAGTATATGTATGCATTCAAACCAGCATTGTTTATGGTAGCAAAAAATTGGAAACAATGGCAGGGACCATCAAAAGGGGACTGGCTGAATAAATCAAAGCACAGCCATCCAGTGGAATGCTATATAGCTGGTGGAAGAAGGTGCACATGGATGTGTAATAATGTGAAAAATTCTCCAGGATACACTATTAAATGAAAAAAAACATGGTAGGTAAAGAGCCACACTTAAAAGTTTTATTTTTATTTATTTATTTTTAATTTTTAATGTTTTTTTTTAAGAGTTCAGGAGGAGAGAGAGAGAGAGAGAGAGAGAGAATCTGAAGCAGGCTCCAGGCTCTTAGCTGTCAGAACAGAGCCTGATGTGGGGCTTGAACTCGTGAACCACGAGATCATGACCTGAGCCCAAGTTGATTGCTTAATCAACTGAGCCACCCAGGTGCCCCATTTAATATTTATTTTTGAGAAAGAGAGAGAGAGAGAGAGAGAGACCAAACACGAGCCAGGGAGGGGTTGAAAGAGAGGGGGACACAGAATCCAAAGCAGGTTCCAAGCTCTGAGCTGTCAGCACAGAGCCTGATGCTGGGAGCTCAAACACATGAACTGTGAGATCATGACCTGAGCCGAAGTGGGATGCTCAGCTGACTAAGCCACACAGGCGCCCCTAGAGAGCCACATTTTAAAGAGGTGGGGAGGATGCATATACATGGATGCTTGTTTACACACAGCAGATTTCTGGAAGGATGTTTAAGAAAATAGTACCAGTGTTTCCTCAGAGGTAGAGAACTTTGAGGCAAGGTCTGGGATAGGAGAGAAACTTACTTCTCATTGTTTACTCTTCAAAAGTGGCCTGTGTGTGTCCCTGTCCCTACCGCCCCCCCCCCCCCCAATGCATGTTATGCCCATTTGGAAAACATAAGACAAAACTACTTCTGTCTAGAGTGATTCTTAGCAGAGATGCCATTGCCATTTGAGGTGTGTTGTACCCCTGTCCCTTTGGAGTAAATGCCAGTAGCACATCCCCAATCATTGTGAGACCCCAAAATACCCCTGTCGGTTTCTGAGCTCACCTAGGCTATGGGGTGGTGGCGGCGGCGGTGGTGCTGTTTAAGAATCTACCTTCCCTTCAGGGTTTCTCAGTTCCCAGGTTCTGTTGGCCTTGCAGGGCCTCCGCATGGGCAGCTGTGGACCTTTACCTGGCAGAGGACCTAGTAAACGTCCTTTCTATAACTAGGGTTTTCAGCCAGTAACAGTGGAACTGACTGACCTTGGCCATGACTGGTTAGGGAGCTCTGACTATGCAGAATTTTACCTTTCCTGGGGAGAGATGTAGGGCTCAGGCTTTGATAATGCTGAGGAAGTTTAGGAAGCAGGATTTGAGTTCCTTTCTCTTAAAAGTCATGGAGGGTTGGCTGCATCCTAATAGGACTGGTTCATTCTTCTGTGGTGTGTGCTTTTTAGCTTTTTTTGTAACAATAACAACAAAATCCTCCCGTACTATTCTGTGCCAGCAGAGTTTCCTGAGCTGGAAGGAACAGATGTTTCAGTTGGAAATTGGCATCTGTCTCACCCCTTGCTGTGGTGTGCTCTTCCTTCAAAGCCGAGGCCCGTGTAGCACTGAATTAACATTACGTCTCTCACGAGACTCGTGGTGAAGAACCTACCAGACCCCGGTCTTGCTGCAGCCCCTCAGGAGAGCAGACATGGAGGGCAAGCGGTGATCTCCCTGGACTAGGGGTAACTACGCTCCTGCCTTGTCTGTTTCGCAGTGGCAGGAACAACTCTGGGCCTCGTGAAGCAGGAGGCAAGCTTCTGAGACACCAGAGAAACCCTAAGCCTTTAGGATCCTGTTGTCTTTCAGGGTCTTCAGCCCGGACACAGCCAGAACAAATTCAGAAATAGTGATTCTTTATTTTGAGTACTTCCTGGTGCAGTGCATTGAGCAGGGGCCTTCTGTTATAATAGGTTTTTTTTTTTTCCTAAGTGGCACACTTAATCAGGAAATCCCCACCTTTCCCTAACCCCTTAGATTTTCTCCTTTTTTAAAAAACTTGGGTTTTCTTTCATTCTTTTTCTTTTAGCGTCCCTTCCCTTGTCTCCCCTCAGACCACCACCACCCCTCACTCCTGCTCTGAGGGTGGGGCGCCCCCAAAGCACTTCCTCACAGCACTCGGGATAGTGCTTATGCTGACTTTTAAAAACATTTTAAGTAATATGTATTGCTTTTTCTAATTAGAAAAGCAACATATTTATCATAGATAATTTGGAAATACAGGAAAGCAAAATGAAGAAAAGAATTACCAAGAAATTCAATACCCACCCTGCCTTTTTTTTTTTTTTTTTTTTTAATTTGAAGCAGGGCAGAGGCGGGGACAGAGAGAGAATCCCAAGCAGGCTTCATGCTCATCACAGAGCCTGGCATGGGGCTCAATCTCATGACCCTGGGATCATGACCTGAGCTGAAATCAAGAGTCAGTGCTCAACTGACTGAGCCACCCAGGCACCGCAGTACCCCCCCTTCTCTTTTTTAAAGGATCATTTTCTGTCTCTCTTTGCAGCCGCAAACTCCTTCGCTTTTTACATCTTTGAAAATTTGAGAATTGGCACACACTAGTTGGAGGGCTCTGGATCTCTGCGTTATAAGAGTACTGAAGTATCGGGGTGCCTGGGTGACTTGGTTAAACGACCGATTCCTGGTTTTGGCTCAAGTCATGATCTCATGGTTCATGAGTTTGAGCCCTGTGTCTAACTCTGTGCTGATAGTGTGGAGACTACCTGGAATTCTCTCTCTCTCCTTTTGTCTCTGTCCCTTTCCCATTCTCTCTTTCTCTCTCTTTCTCTCTCTCTCTCTCTCTCAAAATAAATAAATAAACCTTAAAAAAAAAAAAAGAATGCTGATGTATCACAGGCAGCCCTTGGCTTTGCCTTGAAGCCTTGCAGAATGGGAGGGGCATTGCATCTCTAGAGGACATTTGGCTCCCATCATCTTCCAAGGAGAGTGGTTTTTGGTAGGGAGGAACGAGCAGAAGTAGTGATGTGTACTAGACAGTGCGGGACTTTCCCCCCCTAATACCTGGTCAGCTTTTGCTCTTGGACAGGGGAAGAGGTTGTCTAAGGATTTGTGTTTTCTACTAGAATTCAACACTCTGTCGCCCTGTCTCTTCCCTTGTATCCTTGCATTTTTAGGGCAGAACCCTAAAATTGTTGTGAAATCCTGATTATTCATGCTGCTGAGTTTTTCAGAGAAGAATTGAGATCCAGAGTGAGAACCCTTCTTTTGGAAGGCTCTGAACTGTTGCTCTTGGCTAATCCTGACAGATCTTGACTGTAGTAATAAGTGGCAGAGAGTTCTGATGTCACTTCAGACTGACCCAGGCTCTGGAGCCCCTCATGGGGACAGCAGTGTGAAAGGTCAAAAGCAATTGACCCTCAGAGTTAAAGGCTTCTGGGAGAACTTTTCATTTTCTTAAAATCCTTTCTGTGGGTAGACATTATATTGAGAGGTGAGAATTGACAAGCTTTTTCTCAGGGTGCCTCAGTGGCTCAGATGGCTAAGCATCTGACTCTTGATTTTGGCTCAGGTCATCATCTCACAGTTCATGGGTTTGAACCCTGCATTGGGTTCTGTGTTGACTGCTTACAGCCTGGAGCCTGCTTCAGATTCTGTGTCTCCCTCTCTCTCTTCCCCTCGTCCACTCGCATTCTGTCTGTCTCTTTCTCTTCTCTCTCTCTCTCAGAAATAAACATTACAAGCTTTTCCAGTTGATGCCATTGTTGTGAAATCCGTTATGTGTTTCTACAAAGACAGTTAGTTGTTGGGCTTGAGAGTGTCTTCATCGTGGGGCAGGCAGCTTTGCAGTGCTCCTTTGTACCCAAATGCCTTGATTATTTTTCCCCCTCTTTCACCCAGTCGGTTCTGATAGCTTAGTATCTTTTCCTATACCAAATTAGGAGGTACTTTTATTCCTTATTCTCTCTCTGAAAATTCTGTGTCTTTCAGAAGAGGAAAAAAGAGAAGCAGGCTTATTAATAACTATGGTGGTTAAAAAAAATCTTGCTGATTATAATTTTTCAGGGAAGAATGTGATGTAATGATTCTTTCTGCCACCCTTCCTGCCAGACGGCTCATCAAGAAGCATATATTCCTGAGCATTGCTGGCACTGGCTCCTCTCTTTCTCTCTCGGCTTCTGTCTTACGTTCTTTAACTTTCTTCTTTGTCCATTCCAGGGTGGGGGTGGCAGATGAATCCAACGAAGCTGTTAAGAGTGACCTTTAGTTGGGCATGCTTCTTTTATTCTGTAAAAAATTAAAATTTTTAATGTTTTGTTATTTATTTTAAGAGAGAGAGAGAAAGAGAGAGAGCTTGCACGAGCAGGGGAGGGGCAGAGAGAGGGAGACACAGAATCCAAGTCAGCTCCAGACTCTGAGCCATCAGCACAGAGCCCAACATGGGGCTAGAACTCACAAGCTGTGAGATCACGACTTGAGCCAGAAGTCAGATGCTCAACTGACTGAGCCACCCAGGTGCCCCTATTATGTATCTTTAATCAAAGAGCCTTTACTAGGTTTTCCCAAAAGTTCCCTCTTGGCACATGGATAGGAGCCCACTGTGGTTTGGATGGATCAGGTCTCTGATCAATAATTTTTTGTCTTACCGCACTGGGCATAGGGGTAGGTGTTCAATAAAGATTTGTTGGATTGAAGTGGTTAGAACTGAATCTTGGGGCGCCTGGGTGGCTCAGTCAGTTAAGCGTCCGACTTCGGCTCAGGTCATGATCTCACGGTTCTTGGGTTCGAGCCCCGCGTCGGGCTCTGTGCTGACTGCCAGCTCAGAGCCTGGAGCCTGTTTCAGATTCTGTGTCTCCCTCTCTCTCTGACCCTCCCCTGCTCACGCTGTCTCTCTCTGTCTCTCAGAAATAAAACAATTACAAAAAATTTAAAAAAAAAAGAACTGAATCTGATATTTATGTGATTCTAGATTCAAATAAAGTCTGTTCCTAGTCTAAGTTACTTTTCGAACTCCATATTGCTGCTCTGACGATTGTCATTTTCTGAATTTTCCTTTCTTTGTTCCTTTTCACCCATTTGCTTCCGCTGTTCCAAATGTAGGCATATTGGAAGTGAGACTAGGTGGGTGTGGAAATAACTTGGTCGAATTAAATTGTTCAGTCAGGGGAAAATAGGGGAAATGGCTTAAACCATCAGAACCTTTTGTCTGGGTTTTAGGGTCAGAAAGCGGAGACGGTGGTAGAGCACAAAGGACTGAAAGTGACAGGAACACCTTGCTGTGCTTTGAATCCCAATTTGCCTCAGAGCATCCGTCTACCGCAGGGTGGCTGCAGCCCTCCAGAGTCCTTGGGCTTAACCCCCACAGGCAGCAGCTCCCGCGGGGTGGGTCGGGGAGCACTCTTCCCTTCCTGGAGGCCTTCCAGAGCCTTCTAGGCCTCCCCCAGCCCCTTTCTCCTCCTCCCCTTCAGCTCTCGGCCCTTTGCTTCCCACATCCATTCCCCACACACCCAGGCCAGTGAAAGTGAGGTAAGAAAGCCATTCGCTTTCTGTCTGTCCTGCTTTCAGTCCGCTTCCCAAGGCGGCAGGAAGTACTATCTGAGCCCCTTTCAGCCCCTTCTTATGTGGGTGTTAGACTGAAGGTTTAACTTCTCCTTCTTCATGAAAATGCACATTAGCTATTCAGAGACTTAATCTCCTAATGATTTGTGTACGTTGGTAAAGAGGAAAAGTCATCATGACTGCCTGGTATACTCAGATGTTCCCTTTGGTACCCTGATGGCAGGATTTCAAAAGCGAAGGACCATTTAATTTAATTTTGCAGAAGGCAGGAGGAACTGCAGGGAGCTTGGTCACAATATGCCCCCTCCCTGGAGAGTCGCTTCACTAAATTCAGGTTGCCTGAGGGGTTGGATGTGAGGAATCTAAGCTTCTGCTTTCCTTTCGCCTCCCCTCCATTATAAACTATGTTTCTGGAGTGGGGGGGTGGGGGGGTGGGAGGGAAGTCAATTGTGTGGGTTGAAAAGCCAGTGACTGATGTGAGATTGCCGTTTGTAGTGATGATCTCTAGACATATGGATTATGACCAGCTACAGATTAACCCATTCCCTCTTTAATTGTTTTATGGCCTCATCCTTCTGAAATTGCTCCCTCGTGGCCTGAAATCCTTTCTGGGGTTTTCCTTAGATCGGGGACTGTGCTTGCCATTGAGAAATAAATCTCTCCTTCTCTTGGGTACTAGGTCCTCATTGACACTGAGGAGAGGACCGATGGGAAATCTCTTAACTTCTTATTTTAGTTTTAGGGTATTTGCAGCAGATATTTGCTGTTAAGGTTTCAGGAGTGGAAGTCTAAGCTGTTGGCTTTTTAGGCCAGCCCCCAAAATGTGTTCATATATCATCCTTGGGCCCTGTAGACACACCCAAGATCGTGGTGATTTTCACAGTCTGGCCATTAGATAAATTTGAGTTCACATGTTGTCCAAATGAGGAGAAATTGTTTCTCTCCAAGTTTCAGAGCCATGCTGCTCTGTGAAGACATCTGTGTTAGATAGGCACAAACCTATTTC
The DNA here is from genome assembly GCA_017311185.1 of Proteles cristata cristata. Taxonomy (NCBI): domain Eukaryota; kingdom Metazoa; phylum Chordata; class Mammalia; order Carnivora; family Hyaenidae; genus Proteles; species Proteles cristata. The sequence continues at coordinate 336,597 of JAESUZ010000530.1, read as the reverse complement.
TCCATAAATCATTCTAGATGTAGCTCTATGCGTTCAGAGGCTTGACAAAAATATCTTCCTAAAACTTCTGTTTGTTTCTTCTCAGGAGAAAGTAAATATAACTAGCTCACAGATACGTTGTGAGCTTTTAAAAGTTTCTGGTTTTTTGCAAACATCTTTCTTTGCTCTTTTCATGTTCAGTGGCTGCTAATCCCACCTGCAGAAAACAACTGTTCTATAGAAACAGAGGAGGATCTGATAGTATTAATTTATGCTTTTGGCTTCACCGTTCCAGCTGAGTGTAAATGAGCATTTGTATTTCAGTCATTCATTTCCATCTGTGACTGGGAACCCCTGTTCTTATTTTAGCCACCACCAAGTAGGTGAGGAGATAGTTAACAGTCTATGCTATAGCTTTATTCATTTATTTATTCACTTACTCATCTGTCGGTTCAACAGATAGATCCTGATCATCCGTCATACTCAGATGTGTTGTTTAATAAAACCCCAAGGTCTCTGAGAGTTGACTTTCCTGCAGGGGGAGAGGGATGTAAACAGTAAGCATGATGAATATGTAAATGCCTTTGTATTTGAAAGGTAATAAGTACAGTCCAGTAGAGAGGATCAGGACTGCTGGATAATGAGGTCAGGTTGCATTTTATTTTTTTTTTTTATTTTTATTTTTTTTTATGTTTTATTTATTTCTAGGAGAGAGAGAGAGACAGTGTGAGCAGGGGAGGGTCAGAGAGAGGGAGTCACAGACTGAAACAGGCTCCAGGCTCTGAGCTGGCAGTCAGCACAGAGCCCGATGCAGGGCTCGAACCCATGAACCGCGAGATCATGACCTAAGCGAAAGTTGGACGCTTAACCGACTAAGCCACCCAGGCGCCCCAAGGTTGCATTTTAAAATGGGGAGTGGGGAGCTTTTAGGGGAGGCCTTCTAAAGTAGGTCACAATTGTGCTAAGATTCATGCAGATATTTGAAGGAGGAGAGAGGGTGTAAGTAGGTATTGGGGAAGGAGCGGTTCAGGCAGGGGCAGCAGCCAATGCAAAGGACCTGGGGTAGGGCCCTAAGGCCCAAGTGTGCTTGCTATATTTGAGAAATAGCAAGGAAGCCACTGTGACTGAAGCAGAGTGGTCTGGGGGGTGGGGGGGCAGGTGGGGAGCAGCTGTTAGAGATGAGGTTAGAGAGGAGAGTATATAGGGCAAGGACATGTGTGATCATGTTATGCCATGTAGGCCATTGACTTTTACTCTGTAAGTAGCTTGTGTATCTCTATTTCTATGTCTATATTTATATATATATCTCCATCGACATCTAGATCTGTGTCTGTATCATACTGGGATCATCAGATCTCACAGCTTTCCGTCTCTTCCGTGTTCTTAACCCCATCTCATGAGGCCTCTCTTTAGGAGGTGGGGGCAGAGTGCAGGGAGATTGCTTATGAGGCAGAATGTAGTGAGACCCACATTAACCTTTGCTGGAGACCTGTGGGACCTGTGCTTTTTGAGACTCGGCAAACTGGGGAGATTCCTCCCCGACCCGTCGCTGGCACACAGAGCAGGAGGACTGCGTGGCTTTCTCTTCATCCAGCCTCTCCCCTTCCTGTGTGTCAGGAATCTCAGATACGATTTCTGGCATATTTGGCATAATTTTAGTCGCTTGCTCAAGGTGTTTCCCCACTGTTGGCCCTTTCCCCCCAGAGAGCATCCTGAAACATGGTGTGTTCTCATTCCTCATTCAAGTGAGGAAGCGGATGAGAAAGCACCCTGAAGCTCCGGGTCTGGGAAGAGAGGGGCTCTGGCGTCACCCCTCGTTACCCACGTGCACACCTACCGAAGAGTGCTCAGAGGTTCACTTTGGAGGCATTTCATCAGGGGAAGGAGTCTGGGTCCAGCTTAGCTCCAGCCCTTCGACAAAGTCCCTGTTTCCCTGTGCTAAGAACTCTCGTGGTGGTGTGGTTTTCCACAGGGGAATATGGAATGGTTTATTCTAGATGAGAATTTCATCTTGTGTGACCGGTTTTCTGTTTGCTTTCTTTTAAAAATTTTTTTAATGTTTGTTTATTTTTGAGAGAGACAGAGAGAGACAGAGCATGAGTGGGGAGGGGCAGAGAGAGAGGGAGACACAGAATCTGAAGCAGGCTCCAGGCTCTGAGCTGTCAGCACAGAGCCCGATGCAGGGCTTGAACTTGTAAACTGCGAGGTCATGACCTGAGCCAAAGTTGGACACTTAACCGACTGAGCTGCCCAGGCGCCTCTGTTTGCTTTCTTTTTAAGAGCTGCTGTGTTACTACCTGAAATCTCCTCTTGAAAACACTGACCAGAGCCCTGTCCATAGACGGGTGTTTTTCTGACTGCTGATTGTGACCCTTTTGCTGAGGGGGTTGTGAAACCAATTTAACAGACCACTCACCAGCTTTTTAAAAATGTAAATAGACGGGCTCCTGTGTGGCTCAGTTAAGCGTCTGACTTCATCTCAGGTCATGATCTCACAGTCCGTGAGCTCAAGCCCGGCGTTGGGCTCTGTGCTGACAGCTCAGAGCCTGGAGCCTGCTTCATATTCTGTCTTCCTCTCTCTCTGCCCCTACCCCACTTGCTCTCTGTCTCTCTCAAAATAAAATAAAGACATTAAAAAAAAAAAAAGAAAATGTAAATAGAATAGGATAAAATAAGGATAGAAAATATCAAAGTGAATTGAATGTAGAAAAGGTAAATACTGTTACATCGAACATTTCTTAGGGATGTGTGTGTGCACACGTGTGTGCACAAGTACACATGCATGTGCATACTGGATCACAGTGTAGCATGTATTGCTCATTATGGGCCATAGTCAGAAAAAGTTAAACATGGTCTTAGCCTGTCCACAGGTTATGTTGACTTAGTGTGTGACTGGTGACGACAGATGAGAAGTGAGTGCCTCAGAAGGTTCTATCTCCATGAGATAAAAGTAGAAATTCAAATGACAGTTTCTAGTTAGAAAAGCAACCCAGATTAGGTTCATTACTCCTCTATGAAGGTAGAATGTGCCAGAACATTATGCTGTTCAGGTCAACAGGAACTAAGCTTGTTGTTTCTCTCTGCACAAAGAATTATGCAATTTCCAGCGGGAACTCCCCTCTGGAGGTGGAGAGGGAAGGGGAAGGAAGAGTGGAGACAGAGGCAGTTAGGCAGAAATCTTCATTGTGAGTCTAGTTGACCCAGGATCTGCACGTAGTTAATTCTGAGGCTTTGTTGGAAGCTGCCCGAGATTCATTGTTGAAGACAGGGAAAGCACAACTCATTTCCATTTATTTCAATTCAACATTTATGCCAGCTCTGCGCTAGGTGCTGGGATGTAGCAATGAATAAGACATGGTCTTGGACTTGTGGCCTTCCTAGCCTGGCAGGGAAGACAGATGTAAATTGCTAATTACCGCACATTGTGCCGAGTGTCATAATAGAGAGTGTGTGTAAAATGCTCCAGGATAGAGCTTATGAATTAGAGGAACTGGGCTTTCAGGCTTTCATCTTGAGAAATGTGCCATTTAATAATGAAGAACTGGAATAGGGGTTTCTTATCTGAAAGTTGGAGGAGTCCCTCTGTTGGAAAGGAAAATGAAATTTCTCAGAGAATCAGATTCATCTATTCAGGCTACTGTGTTCTTTTGTGTCTTTTACTATAAACGTATTTTGCTGTTTTTAAATAATTATTTTCCAATACATTTAGACATAGCCCCTGCCCGGAAAGTCTGGAGACACATAAAATAATTAAAACAATTTTCTACAATGTCCTTAGAAAAGCACTGACAAACACCACAGTGGGAACTTGGGTGCTTCCTCTGCTGGAGCCCACAGCACTTTGCTTTGCTTTCTCATTGATCTTCAACATCAGTAGTAACTTTCTGGGACATGCAAAATCATGACTAACTCCACGTGTGAAACACCAAGTCAGAGTGTTCAAGGCTTAGAGCCCCGGTCTCCCAAATCGAGGCTCAATTTACTTTTGTCAACTGCAAGTGGCCCATGACCGGGGAACCAGACCGAATCAAGAGCTGAGTGTTAATGTCTTTTACTTAGTTTTTGTTTTATGAAGTTCAGTGGTTTTGTTGTTGTTGTTTTCATTGTTAGCTGACTTCCCTGTGAATTTTGTTGCTGCTGACAAATTCTGAATACGCCCAGCTATGGATCTGGATGGCCGACTTTTTTTTTCAGAGGTGTGAAATGATTGGACAGCCTTATAAGTGTAGACATACTGGATGTTATGAAGCCATTTCTTCTTGTCTCTTTCTGGGATTGGGGAAAAACAGCTGCTCAAACCCTTTCCCCTTACATCGTTTGAGACATGGCCTTCACACGGCGTGAGGCGGGTAGGCAGAAGATAGATACTTACCACAGATTCTCGGGCGAGGAAAGTGAAACCCAGAGACCTAGAATCTTCTGACTCATGCAGATATCCTGCCGCTGCCTCTAAATGTCTAAGTGACGGCACCGATCCACACGCTGGATCAGAGCTTGTGTTGCTTTTGTGGTTGTTGTTTTGTTTTGTTTTGCTCATATTTGGAAGCACTGGCTTTTTTGTGTTTGGGGTTGCGGGGTGGGGGGGGAGGTATTTGCATTTTACTTTATTTGGAAAATTCAGCTTGAGGGAATCATTGTAAGAAGAGTCTTGGAAATCTTGAACCCGAAAATAAAAGTGTCACATTTCCCCTCTCCTCTGGCTGTCTGTTGGAGGGAGCACTTATGTCATTAGAAACACTGTAGTTTGCTTATCTCATTTCTACTTCGTGTTCATATTAATGGATTCCCATTGCTCTTAGGGTAAAAAATGCCATTCTTCCTCAGACTATTTGCAGGCCTCGCCGGGCTTGACCCCTCTTTAGCCAGTCTTGTATTCTTTCATTCTCCCACTGAAACTCTCAGTTCCAGCCACTCTGGATTTCTTAGATTATTTCGATTCCTTGCATGGATGTGGCGTCTCTTCTTTTGTCTCTAGGTCTTTGGACATGGTGTTCCCTATAGGCTGGAACACTTTTCCTGCCCTCTTCCTCTGGCTCGCTCCAGTCCTTCAGGTCTTCTGGGAGCCCCTCCCTGAGCCCTAGAATGTCCATTCCGACAGGATCCTCTTTTCCCCTTTTAATGGGCTCACCACACTGCAATTCATTTTTTCTAATGTTTTTTAAATTTATTTCTGAGAGAGAGAGAGAGAGACAGCGTGAGCAGGGGAGGGTCAGAGAGAGAGGGAGACACAAAATCTGAAACAGGCTCCAGGCTCTGAGCTAGCTGTCAGCACAGAGCCCGACACGGGGCTCGAACCCACAAACTGTGAGATCATGACCTGAGCTGAAGTCGGACGCTTAACCGACTGAGCCACCCAGGCGCCACTGCAGTTACTTTTTATAGTTTGTCTTTTCTGGTAGCCTAGCTTCCTTGGGAAGGCAGGCCTAGAGCCCAGAGAAAGGGTGCTAGTTAAAATTACTGGAGTCTGCTTAAAAAGACCAGCATTTCCCAACATTTTACAATTTGTGAAGTCCTTTCAGAGTAATATAATTTTGTGAGCCCCCTCGGGAGCTTAAAAAATAATGTTGCCATTTTTATAAAGTACAATAAAGAAGCAAATTTAGGTAAAACATTTTCTTTTATATCAACATTATTAAAATTCTATTATGCAGCTTATTTTAATATAGACTTAAATTTTTAACGGCCTCCGTTATATAAAAGGTGTTTTTTTCTTTCCTCATTTAAGAAGTGATGTGCGCTATTTAATTTACTTAAATAAATGATGTAACAAGGAGTGTGATTTGTCAAAAATAAATTTAAAAATAAAATATTGTGCGTAGTTTGGGACCAAATATACATATAAGTGTGGTTGGAAATTTAATGATCTGTGAAGAGATGTTTTTAAAAATAAGAGAAACCTATTTTTTGACCAAACGTTTAGAATTTTTGTATTTCGCACTCTTAAAACAATGACTTCTTCAATATAATTTTTAAGTTTTCCTTCTGAATGATGAGATACCACAGATGGTTTTAACTGCATATTTGCAAGGCAGTAACACACGGTCGGTGTGGCGTGCCTTTCTTCTAACAGTTGGAAAGCCAGTTTGGAAAGGGTTATCCTTTCCTGTGAATCACCTCCTTCGCATTGGATTTATAAGACTGAACCAGATGAATGCCAACACAGGCAGTGATCTGGTGAAGATCATCTTGATGGGAACTGAATGACCTGATCCTGTATTTCTGCTGCTAACTGACAATTGCATTTCATCGTTAGTGTTCTTGGGCTTCTTGTTTTTAACCCATAGTCCACTATGATTATACCTTTTATGATACGTGACAAAGAATTAAGACATGAAAGAGTATAGAATGCTCAAAACCACCTTGGCCTAAACAGAGGAGGTTGCTAGGGGTTGGGGGGAGGGGAGAATGGGGAGTTAGTGTTTAATGGGGATGGAGTTTCAGTTGGGGAAGAGAAAAACCTTCTGGAGATGGGTCGTGGTGATTGGTTGCACAGCAGCATGAATCTATGTAGTGCCACACAACAGCACACTTAAAAATGGTTAAAATGGTAAATTTTATATTGTGTATATTTGACCACAATAAAAAAAACATCTAGTTAGTGATGTTTCACTCATCACGACTAACCATTGTGCACACTCCTGTGATATTCAGAGGCTCTAAATGATCCCATTTTAAACTTTTTTTAAAAAATGTTTTATTTATTTCTAGGAGAGAGAGACAGGGTGAGCAGGGGAGGGTCAGAGAGAAAGGGAGTCACAGACTGAAACAGGCTCCAGGCTCTGAGCTGGCAGTCAGCACAGAGCCCGACGCGGGGCTCGAACCCACGAACCGCGAGATCATGACCTAAGCGAAAGTCGGACGCTTAACCGACTAAGCCACCCAGGCGCCCCTAAACGATCCCATTTTAAAAGGAAGATTGGGAAAACATTTCTATTGTTGATTTTTGAAAAAGACAGTGAAGCAGCTGCCATGATTGCTGTTGGCTGTGAGAAGGCTTCAGAAGACAAGTGTCACAGTCTACAGCTTGGTCAACAGCCTTAGGAAATGCAGGTGGAAATATCAGGAGACCAGGTTTTGAGTTCTACCCAGGGATGGATAAGCTCTACAGTAAGTCCTTATGGATGCCAGGTTACTAGACCACATTCCAGAGTGAACAGGCTATTGTATCATGAAAAGAGCAGAAGATGCAGGTAACACCGGTGATAGGAATATAAAGGAGAGACCCCGAACCCACGGCCTTGCTTCGTGTGCCACCATCCCTCGTATTTGTCATTGGGCTTCACTCATCAGTGACGGGGGGGAACTGTGCACTCCACTTTCCTCTGGGCCTCTTGAAGGGGGAGGAGGCAGACCATGCCACTGGCTGACCGACACTGTGGGTGTTGCTATGGGTTGGTTGAAGGGACAGGTCCATGAATGTTTCCTGGTGGTATGTGTATCACTGGGGCTTACAGGGGCCCTTCGTAATCTTCTCACTGGCCTGTGTGATCACTGTGATTCTATAGCCCTGGCTATTATTTGTTCAGAAAGTGTGAGCATATTTGAAAGTAGTATTCCTATTTTCTATGTAAGGATTACCAGAGACCATCACTCTTTTTCATTTGTAGTATGCTAACAGACTCTGACATTGGGATTATGGCAGGAGTATTGAAAAAAGTATTGCAATGGGAAGTGATATTTAGGAAAACCTTGCCAATTTACATTCTCACTGGGGAGCCTTGGATTCACACTCTTTGGTCAGCCCTGGGCAATTAAAACTTTTGTTCCAGTAAAGTTTCCTCCTAAAAAGGTTTCATTAATTATGAAAAATGCCCTGCAGGCATTACATTGTGAACTCTTTTGTGGCTATCATAAATAATGGGGCAAAAACACTTGTCAAAATAGAGCTGATTAGATAATGCATCCCTCCTTTGATTTTTGGTTGGTTTTCTGTTTGAATTTTTAAAGGAATCGGTATTGCTTTCTCATAAAATGGGAAATGCTCATTATAAAAAAATCTAAGCAAAATCGAGAAGTACAAAGAAGTTAGCAATAAATTGTTTCAACTCCCGTTACACCAAAAGAGTTCTTCATTCATTCATTCATTCAATAAGTGTTCCTCGAATGTGTACTGACTATGTGTTAGGCATCAGAGATCAGCAATGAATAAAGCCAAGTCCTTGCTATCATGGGGCTTATGTTTCAGTGGGAGGATAAGGTGACAAATAAATACCTAAAGCAATTTATAAATGCCATGAAGAAAAATAAAATGGGGTAAACACATAGAGGGGCTCATTCAGGTGGGATGGCCCCGCAAAGGCTACTCTGAAAAGGCGACATCTGCAGAGAGCTGAGTGAAGTAAGGGAGCTAACCATGTGGATATTGGGGGAGCATGCTTCATACCAAGGGAAAGCATATGCAAAGGCCTTGAGGTGGGAGTATACTTGGCATGTTCTATGAACAGAGAGGCCATTGTGGTTGGAGACCAGTGAGTAAGAGAGATTGGTAAAACAGTCATGGACTAGACTATGTAAGGCTTTAGAAAGCCTTCAGCTTTTTTCTCCAATGGGAAGCTGTTGGAGGATGACGAGCAGGGATAGACTATAGGGGAGTGAAGGTGGTAGCAGCAGGCCCTTTAGGAAGCTTCCATAGTAATTCAGAACAAAATGATGCTGATTTGGACTGAGTTGGGAATGGTGGAGAGGATAGGAAGTGGTTGGATGCTGGACACATTTCTAATAAAGGATTTGTTCATAAGTTGGATTGGAGTTTGAGATAGAGAAAAGCATTAGTAATAGCTCTTAAGGTTTTTGGTCTGATGGGTGATTAGAGGTGCTCTTACTGAGATAGGGAACGTGGGGATCAGGGTGAGTATCAAGAATTCAGGTTTGGGCTTATCAAGTTCTAAGTACCTATTAGTCATCCAAGAGGAAATATTAAGTCATATATAGTAGTCAGGAGTTCAGGGAGCAGTCTAGACTGGAAATTCAGATTTGAGAATCACCAGGCACAGAACTGGAAGAAGTCTACTGAGAAGCAACTAGAGGTGGTAAAGAGGTCCTAGAACTGAGCCCGAAGAGTATCAGCAATTAGAGGCTGGGAGAGAGGAGGAAGATCTGGAGAAGAGGTTGAGGATGTATATCCAGCAGCATATCAGGGAGGATAGTATCCCGGGGCTGGGCAGGTCCCCTCTGGTGGCATGGAATAAGCCATGTCCTGACAGTCGGCTGTGTTTGGCATTGTGGAGGCCATTCCTGCCATCACGAGAGTGAAAAAAAGCTCTGACTACAGTGAGCTAAAGAGAAAAAGGGAAGAGAGAAAGTGGAGGCAGGGAGTATGCACAGCCATTTTGAGTTTCCTTGTAAAGAGAAGGCAAGATGGAAAAAGTAGCTCCAAAGGAAGGGAGAAGTCAAGGGAAGTGCGTCTGTGTGTGTGTGTAATAAGATGGAAAATCTAAAATGCTTGTTTGCTTATGGGAATGATCTGGTAGGGCAGAAATGATGATTAAACGTAAGTGCATGATTTTAGTGAGCAAGAAGTGATTTTATAAGAATGACATTATGCCATATGCACTTTAAAAATAAAAACAATTGGGTTTAATTTTGCTTGAATTTAGCAGCAGAAAAAAAAAATAACAGAAGTGAAGGCGAAGGAACCACTGACCGTCTTGTAAATGTTTCTTTGCCATGAAAGATCATAGCTTTTATTACAAGCTCTCTCAAAGGCTAAGAAAATGATTAGAAAAATCTTGAGGGAGCTGAAGTCATTATTAATATTTCAAACTCTGTTGTTAGCTAAATCTTCACTTTGAGACGGATTAGCTGATTCCGTGCCTGGCAGGATTAGGTGATTCATGTTCTTACACTTTCTTGTACCTCTCTTCCCCATCTCCCAATTTTTGTAGCTTATCTGTATTTTTTTTTTTCCCTTGGCAGGGTTTCTAACATTTACGTTCTGACCTGCACACTCTTGTGTGTTTGTTCTTGGTGTTGTATCTACTGCCTGTTCTTTTACCACAGCGTCTCTGTTCCTGTGGTTTTGTTTTGATTTATCTGCTAGGTGCCGGATTTCTGCTTCGCAGGAAGGGCTTATAGGTCTATATAGGCTGAGATCTTCTAAGTCTGCAAATGTTGGAATCTTTTTCACACTTGGACGGTGACTCAGCTTGCTGTAATATTCTTGGATCACAGTTATTCTCCCTCAGAATTTTTTTTAGAACATGGCTCGTTCCATCATCTTCAGGCCTCAATCATTGTTGCTATGGAGAGATCTGACCCCTATTTTGTTAGAAGTGTTGCTTTTTCTCCAATGATTCTTAAATGATTCTTTCTTTATAGCTGAAGTTCGAAAACTAAACATCGTATGTCGTGATATTAATCGTTTCCTGTACATTTCCTGACATATAATGTGCTTAGATTTCTACTTGCAGATTTAGTTCTTTCATTTTAAGGAAATTTATCTGTATTATATTTCTGGTTATTTTTTTCTGTCCTGTTTATCTTCTTTTGTGTTTACTACTGTGACTATCTTAAGCCTTTATTTTTAACATGCCATTAATTAGATTTTTAAAACCTTTAATTTTGAAAGATTTTCAAACCTCTAGAAAAGTAGGGAGAATAGTGTTATCAACCTACATGTACCCACCACCCTGCTTCGATAATCCTCAGCTCATGGCCAATCTTGCTTTATCTGTATCCACTAGCACCCTGCACCTCCCTCCTCACTCTGAAGCAAATACCAGACATTATTCATCCTTGGATATTTTAGTATTTATCTCTGAGTGATAAGAACTCTTTTTTTTTTTTTTTTACTTAACCACTAATAAAGTTCATCTATTTTGTTTATAATCCAGTTATTATATATATAATGACATTGCTTTGTTGTGTAAGATGAGCATTTTTTTTGCCCCAGAGATACAATGGGTGACTGTAGTTGCTGGGCGTCAAAACCAGGAAGGGGAAACCAAGGGGACAAGCCGGGGAGCTCTCTCTGGTATGAATGACAATATGTTGGGCTGGGCAGTCGCAGAAGCTGCATAGACAGGAAGCGCCCGCCGACTCCTTTGCCTTCTCAGATTTCTACTGTCCACGTGAACTATGGAGGGAAGGGGAGGAGGACCTAGAATGTCCAGTTTTTTTTCCAGCAAGAAGTGAAACTGAGGCCCTTTCAGACTTAATAATAAACATGAAGAAGGAGCTGAGTGGTTTGAAGACTCTGTGTTCTAGTTCTGTTTTTGGTGGTCATGTGGTTTATTCCAGAGCATTTTTAAATCTGTAGGTCGAGAAATCAGTAAGTCATGAAATGAAATTAGTGGGCTGCAACCAGCATTTAAAAAGACATAGAAAATATGAATTTATGCATGTACTAAGGATCTGTATTGTTTCTGGAAACGTGTGTGTGTGTGTGCACGTGTGCACATGCTATATGTGTACTATGTGTATGGGTTGGCTTGTGAAAGTTTGGAAGCCACTAATTCAACTCCTATCACTTTCTATACTCTTGTCCAGAAAGTTATGGGATAAAAGAGCCCATGAGACAGATTTATGTGTTTAACAAAAACACATATAGTACAATGTACTTGGAACTGTTTGAATTAGTTTACAAATATTAACTTACAAAATCTCTAAGAGGGTACTATTATCATGGACCTTTTCCGCATGGAGACCTTGAGGCACAGAGCGGTTAAGTAAGTTGCCCAGGAACACACAGCTAGTAAGTGGGGAGCTGGCGTTTTGAGCCCAGCCACACTGATTTCCCCACAGATTTTGCTCTGCTGCCTCTCCGAGTGAAAGCGTCTCTAACTGGGGGTATGGACTTTTGCCTGCTATTCAATAAGAAATGAAATAAATAAGAGTGTTTTTCTTTATTTTATTTCTTATTTTATTTTTATTTTATTCTATTTATTATTAAAAATAAATAAATGTGTTTTCTGACTCCACCCTCCCATACATACTTAAACACTTAGCGCTAAGACAGTGAGAATGAAGACTTTTATTTGTTGAATTGAAGAAATTCAAGGATCCCTTTTATTAACCAATATGGCCAACCTAGAACTGTAGGATTCCAGTGTGAAAGACAGCCAAAAGAGTCCATATCTCAGCCTGATACACAGATGCAGGGGAGTGGCTAAGAGAACTGATTTTAGAATTAAACCCATCTATGTTCAAATCCAGATCTGTAACTATCTGGGTGACCGCAGGCAATTAACTAATCTCTGAATGTCAGTAGTCCTTCATCTGTGAAGTGGGAGGAATCTTGGTCGACTTTGAATGGAGGCTTACTGGCCACAGGCATACAGTAAGCCCTTTATCTCTTCTACCCTTCATAACAACTCACTGGTGTGTCTGCTGTTACAAGCCCCATTTTATAGTTAGTGAAACAGACTTACAGAGATTAAGTATCTTATCCAGGATATACAACTAGCTTGTGGCAGCGCTAGAGTTGAAGCTCAGGTCTTTCCAAATGCAGAGTCCTGACTTCTTAACCACTCTCTGCTTTACTGCAAGCTTACCCCATAGGGATGTTTTGAGGATTAAATGAGATCATGTACCTTTACACTTGAATGGTAGCTCGACTTTCTATGAGCTTGCTTGGCTCATAGTAAGTACTCAATAAATGGTTTCTATGCTTACTGTTGAATGGATAAGACGTGCCCATGTGTAACTTTTGTGGAGGTAGTTTGCTTTTCCAGAGAAAATAAACTGTAGTGAACTAAATCAGTTCTTATAAGCAACCAATCACTTCACATCTGTGTTGAGTTCTTGACAAATAATTGGTTAGCTATTCTCAGAGATCTCCTAAGTGGATACTTTCACTGGAATACATCTCATCAAGAAAGGGACTGTCTACTCACACAGCATCTAGAACAGTGCGTGGCACATGGTAAGTGTCTTAGTCTGGGCTTCCTAGAAAATAGAGCTGGAGGCACAAGCTTACACTTTATTTGGGAGAGCCATTCCAGGGAAGCCCAAATGAGGAGAAAAGGGAAATGAAAAATGGCAGGGAGGGAGAGCACATATAACAGACTGCTTGTAAACTGGCTCCAGGTTCATGAAAGGCTGATGGTTTGTCTTATGGAACATCTTCAGAGAAACTACTCAAAGTTACTACATCTCTGAACAGCTCACTGGGGAAGATAATATCTGGCCGCTCCATCTCCTATTGGTTGAAGGTTGACTACATGGAGCTTCAGCTCTCCTCTGCTTCTTGGTCGCACGGCTGGCAGTTGAGGAGGTCCCTGGGAACCTCATGCCTCATGGCAACAAGGAGGCCCTGTGCTGGGACGTGAGGGCATGCTGCACAGGTGCAGGGTAAGACGCTGTCAGGCTGGCTCACCAACAACTTGAAGGACCAGTGGTTCCCGCCGGTCAGCTAGGCAGTTGTGTTCATCTTGGGTGATGTATAAATTGAGTCTAGCATAGCAGGCTCTTGATAACGATAGACTTCTAACCACCAAAGTGAACCAACTGTGCCCTCTTTCTTGCGTAAGTGATTTGCAGTTACTGACACTTGGAGCTATCTCTTTCACTCTTAGTCTACTTTCCCATCTCCTCTTCCTATGCTTTCCACCTACATGGGTGTATCGCCAGGCCTGGGCTTACTTCTCGTTCCTTCTGCATGATTTCTGTGGGCCACTGTGTTCACTATTATAATTAACTTCATACTTCCGTCTGCTTGCTGATGGTTCCCAAATGTCTGTTTCCAGACTTGGCTTCTCCTGGGAGCTCCAGACTGGCGAATAAAACTGCCTTTTCCAGCAGGAAATTCCACAGGTACTTCAAAGGCTAAGTGAATGTCCTGGTCCTCCACAGTCACCGTCGCTTATTCCTCTTCCCAGCAGCGAACAGCTGCCGGGTCCATGCTTGTAGAACTAAACCTGGAATAATGTACTGAAACTAGATGCCAAACTGGATCCTGCGCAGAATGATGTAAACCTTCCAGAGCCAGCTCTCTAAGAATTTAGGGTCTAGACTTTAATACTGATCTGGTTTGTTTTCAGTTCAATTGTGTTGGAGACTTGAACAACATACAGTTTACCATTGTCCATTACTGTCATGGACATGTTGAAACTAACATTTGGTCTTTTGAGGATTTGATTGGCAGGAGATTGCTTGGGTTTTGACTCCCTCATACTGCCCTTTTGCAAGACTCTTTTTACCTTGCTTTGTTTACATTTATAGAGGCTTTTTGAACCATGCTTGTATCTGATCTGCATCTTGCTTTTTTACTCCCTTCTCTGCTCTTGAACCCTGTCTCGCCCCATACCCATTGGACTAAAATCTGCCACTCAGGACCTGCTGAGCTGGGTCTGCCCTTTCCCACTTCCTTCCCTTTGCTTTTCCATCCTCTGTCACTGTTATATCCCTGTAAGTTCTCTCCAGCTCAAGGCACCGACATGGACTCAGGTCCACACTGGCTTATACTGATCTCCTTTCTGAGCATCTCAACCATTATTTAGGCACTTAGTGCTCACAGGTTTATCCTGTTGAATACTTTTGCATTCCAATTGGATTGTAGACCCCTTGAGAGTGAGACAGTGTCTTACGTTTTCTTGTGTGGTCCAGTGATTCCTTGCTCAGATCTTGACACAGAGGCCGCGTTAGGTAAATATTTGCTGGATTTGTTGGTTGATTGCTGTGGTCCTTGAGAACCAACTTCTAGTTTGCCTCCAGTAATGAATCAGGGCCAGTAGGTGACATTTCTCAGAGGAGCTGTTGGTCATCTCATCTCATTAATACAAGTTAATTCTAGACTTTGGACTTCAGGGATTTTGTTGCTTAAACATCTCAGGCAAGGCCTATGAGCTAAAATTACTACTTTGGCATTCAATGTGGCAGCTTGTTCATTTGGGAGCCTTTTGTCTTTGACTTTCTATTGAATCACTTGAGAGAGGCAAGGCGGCTTGCCAGAGGAATGGCCATGATTAAAGTTCATTGAGACATTCCCCTTCACACCCTCCTGCCCCAATGGCTTTACGAGGTTCCTTTCCATGTCTTCACTGGAGGGCTTGCAAATTTATGGATGACTGTGTGTCCTTTGGAAACTCTTAAGGCCATTTTTCTCCTCTTCCTTCCCACTGGCTGGTTTCTCTTGGTCTCCAGAGCTATATGCATTGGTTTTAAGTAGTGTGAATATGATGCAAGGGGAGGGGAGTTTCTTTCTTACATAACTTTGGGATATTCTACTACACAGGGCAGACAGTTTTGAAGATGACCAAACTTGAAAGTTCAACAGAGAAAACTGTAGTTGAAAGGAAAGCCAGGGAAACCAGGACTTCACTCCCACTTTCCTCCTCCTGCCAAGATAACTATCTTATCTTTGAATCCAAAGGTCTCTCTTACCTGTCCCCTTTGCTCACCACTGCTTAGGGGGCAATAGTTTAGAATCACTAGCTTTAGGACCACTGGCTAATGGTTAGAGTGGGTATGGACAAGGATTTTTCCACTCATGGAATTCTCCTTCTCACGATGACTTCTGTACTGTTCAGCCTGGATTGCTCATTAATGCTCTCTCCATCTCTTAATTTAGAAGGTATAGGAATCCATCCAGTAGACCTCTTCTGATCTTCCTTCAGCTCTGTTTTCATCATGACACACACTTTCACTAGCTCCATTTCTGGGTACTGGAAATCCAAACTCCTCTGTTAGCTTTTGGAGCTACTTCTATGCACCCGTACCTCTGACCAGGCCTCAAGGTACTCTTTGTTCTAGCTATATAATCTCCCCGACTACCATCCCTGACTAATCACCCTCCTCACAACCTCACAAAGAGGTCATACTTGAACATTCCCATCTCTTGGCTTATATCCTATCTTCCTCTGGAATATGCTCTCTTCACCCTTCCATTTACTGAAATTCTACCCATCCTGAGAATAGAAGTTCAGACTTTGACTCCCCTTCTTCCCCCTCTTTCTCTCCTCTCCCTTCTTCTGTCTACAGATTTGAAGGCCTGCCAGATATTGTTCTGGGTCCCAGAAGTATGCTGGTGAATGGAACAAATTCTTCAAGGAGTTTAGTCTTCCTCAAGAAACCTTGTTTTAGTCATTTTCGTCCTCACTGCACTTTCTGAGTCCTTGGAACTTTTACTTGTAGTATTTATTCTTAGTTTCAGGTATACAATATGCAATACACAATATACAACAACATAAAAATTTATGCAGTACAGATATCTAGCAGAAATATCTATTAAATATCTAGCATCATATCTAGCATAACTTATGTAATATAATGTCAGCATAATTTATGTAATATATTAATATGTAATTTTTTGAGACATATTTTGATCTATCTTCACAATTAGATTGTAAGTTGTTTTTTTTTTTTAATTTTTTTTTAATGTTTTATTTATTTCTAGGAGAGAGAGAGAGAGAGAGAGACAGTGTGAGCAGGGGAGGGTCAGAGAGAGAGGGAGATACAGACTCTGAAACAGGCTCCAGGCTCTGAGCTGGCAGTCAGCGCAGAGCCCGACGCGGGGCTCGAACCGCTCCAGGCTCTGAGCTGGCAGTCAGCACAGAGCCCGACGCGGGGCTCCAACCCACGAACCGCGAGATCATGACCCAAGCGAAAGTCGGACGCTTAACCGACTAAGCCACCCAGGCGCCCAGAGATTGTAAGTTTCTTAAGCGTAGGGACCTTCATGCTTCTGAGCACTTCAGAATCCCTCTCTTTATTCATTAGGACTCCTTTGTTTCCAAGGAACTAAAAGTCCAAAGCAAACTACTTTAAGCAAAAAGTGAATGAATTGGCTTATGAGACTAAAAAGGCCAGGGATAGGGCTGGCGTCTGGCCATGACTTGGTTCAGGGGCTTGAGTTTCCTTTTCCCATCTCTCACTTCTGTTTTCTTGGGGTCAGCTCCATTCTCAAAGAGGCTTTCCTCTCATGGTGACAAGATGGCGCCAGCAGTCTCAGATTCTCATTGTCTTCAGGTCTTGGAGCTCCCAAACAAGGCCTGCAGGTAACATCCACCATCTTTGGAGAGGGCAGAGGTGGAATCAGCTTTACCAAAAGCACATGGATTAAGAGTCGGGGAGATTATATAGGTGCAGGGAAGGAGAAACAATAAGTATCTTTCACATCCACATATTTCTGGAAGCTTAAGCTATTGTTAATTGGTTGCTTGGATGAACTCATGTCGAGGTCTATGTTGTATTTAATAGGGTAAAGTAACGATGAAAAAGTCTACTGGTCACCCTTTGAGGAAGAATATTTGTTGTTTTCTACTTCACTGAAAATAGCTTGCTGGTCTTTTCTTGCAACGGTGACTACTCACATAAGAGATAGTGTCAGTCATTGAAAGAAGTGGTATATGCTCTCACGGTTCGTGGGTTCGAGCCCCGCGTCGGGCTCTGTGCTGACTGCCAGCTCAGAGCCTGGAGCCTGTTTCGGATTCTGTGTCTCCCTCTCTCTCTGACCCTCCCCTAGTCGCGCTGTCTCTCTCTCTCTCTCTCTCCTAGAAATAAATAAAACATTTTAAAAAAAAAAAGCCATTTGGTGAAAGTGGTTTTTTTTAAAAAAAAAAAAAGAAAGAAAGAAGTTGTATAGCAGGTGGATTGAAGCTGATATAGGTCTCCTTTTTCTCTGCTCTCATATCACTATTTATATACCTTGTAGTTCACCTTTTTTGCACCTTGTTTGCTATAGGTTTTTCACTTGTTTCTTCCCTACTACCATGCTCATTTTTTTTAAATGTTTTATTTATTTCTAGGGGAGAGAGAGAGAGACAGTGTGAGCAGGGGAGGGTCAGAGAGAGAGGGAGTCACAGACTATGAAACAGGCTCCAGGCTCTGAGCTGGCAGTCAGCACAGAGCCCGACGCCGGGCTCGAACCCACGAACCGCAAGATCATGACCTAAGTGAAAGTCGGACGCTTAACCGACTAAGCCACCCAGGCACCCCTACCATGCTCGTTCTGAGGGAGAACTTCTGTCTTTTATTCTTGGAGCACCTGGAAGGTGCACAAATAAATTTTTATGATAAGAGTAAGTAAGAAAGGACATGGTTTCAGGCCCACATCTGCAGCTAAAATAGCTATGTGATCTCTGGCAATTCCTTTCCCTTCTCTGGGCTTTGATTCCATCATCTGCCTGCCAAGGATTTTGAAGGGCCCTCCCGTTACTGAGTTTGTAGGAAAGCAAACCTGTAGGGTGAAGAGCAAGACTTGGCAGGGCATCTCAGCATTTTGTTTCCTCGGGAACAGTTTTGATGGGGGCTGATTACCCTGGCGATAAGAGGTCTTGGTAAGAGATATGGAGGGTAGAGCCTGATGAAAGCCTCAATTGTCTTCTTATATAACACAGGCTGGAAAGGTACTAGGAATTAATATTCCCGAGGTGGCTGAGGTGACATCATGTGTTTGTGAAAGGGCTAAAAGCAGGTGAGGCAGATTTTGTGGGGAAAGACTGGCAGTCAGTCCCAGCCCCCAGTGGGGAACCTGGGCTGATCTCATGCTCCATGTTCTGAACAGAACCTGAGGGAGTCTGTGCTCCTGTCCCTTAGGTGCCAGCCCATCAAGGACAAGGGGAGGACCTGTGGCACTGTCCTGAAAGATTACATGTTTCTCTTGGCCTGCCCTCTTAGCCTCATTTTCTCCTCAGAAATGTGGGACTCCTAGGAGGGTGTTTTGTTCGACTTAATCAGATAAGATTCCTGAAGAGGGAGATGAATTTTGAAAGAGGGGAATAAAGGGACTAATATCTCTGGATTCAAAGCAGCAGACTGAACAGAATCCCCCTACACCCTGCTGGCTGGTGAATTCTGTGGGTGTTGTCTCAACTGGGGACAATTTTCAGAGGACCGCTTCGCCTGTGATGGCAGATGTTATATAGTTTAGAGTCTACATGATTGTAAGTGTGGTAGGGCCATGACTGTGTTTGTTAAATGATTGGTATCCGATGAGGGCTAGTTTTTCCTCTAATTTTATCCTTCTTGTGACCCTTGACCCTCTTCCTAAAATGGAAGTGAGCCTCCTTTTCACTCCCAGGACAGGTAGAATTAGGATCTCAGCTGTGGCCAAGCATGGACGAGGAGTCAGCCCTTCCCAAGGGAAGCATTGCTAGGTGTACCTGCTGATCCCATATTTGAACTCATGCATAAAAACACTCCTTGCTTGGTTTTAATCTAACACCCTCCTTAAATGATGGTACTGCCAGTGGAGTTCAATGTCATGGCCAAGTTTGTTATCCAGAGGGGCAGCTTCCAGGATTTGCTTTAAGACTATTCAATGCAGAACTGAGACCCAGCCCATGCAAAATGGAGAAATGGAAACCAAGAGTTCCTTCCTCTTTTGGGTGCCTGTCTTTTGGGACCTACTCCCCCCCCCCCCTTGCTGGCGGGAGGGTGCTCAAAAGAACATGCTGTTTTGGTGGGGTTAAATTTTTTAAATGAGATGTAATTCGCATACTGTAAAATCCACCCTTTTAGAAGTACAGGAAGTCAGTGTTTTGTTTTTTGTGTTTTTGTTTTTGTTTTTTAAGTGTATGCACAAGGTTGTGCGACCATCACCACTATCTAATTCCAGAAATGAAATATCAACCAAAGATCAATTCTGATTTTCAGGAAACTAGTTCTGAGGCTTCAGTTCTTTTTGGAAGGGAGGCTACAGAAGTGTCATTAAAAACATGTAATAAAAAAAAGAGTCAGAGGATGTTGAATATTTCTTAGGCTTGGTGTTTGGCTTCTCTCATCTGCTACTGATGATTTTTCAGTCTTTGGTCTTTGAGTTGGGACTTATCCCCGTGGCTATGTTATAATAAAGAATATTCAAGGCAAAAGCAGTAAGACTGGCTTTGCCTTCTTTTCCTCTCTTCTTTGTCAAGCCATGCCTCATTAGGGCAGGGCGTGAGCCTGTTTTGTTGTTCCTCATCATCACTGAGCTCAGGGTCCGGCATACAGTAGGAGCTCAGTAAAGATTTGATGAATAAAGGGCTGTGTTAAGTGCCCAGGGGAGGTCATTTTGGCATTCTCACTCAAAGCTCATGCTGACCTTTGTACTTCGGCTTTGTGGGTGGCCATGGAATTCACTCGCACCCCTGAGATACAGCTGCTTCTAGAAAACGAGAGCTTGATTTCTTTCCATGTAGTTCTAAGGAGAGAACCTACAAGGACTTCCTCATCCCCAGTTCCCAGGAATGATCATCCAACTGTAAGCTGGATTTCTAAAGCCTTCCTGAATTGGTATGGTGAAACACAGTGTGGGTGGTGTGTGTGTGTGTGTGTGTCTTTGAGTGCGCACCCGTGTGCACGTGCGTACTCGCCTCAGCACACGATGGAATTGTGAGGAATTCCTCCGTGTTTTTATAAATCATCCCTTTCTTCTTCCTGCCCCTATAGTTTATTGGTAGGCCAGGGTGCAGAGGGGCCTCCAGCCCGGGCACACGGCCCAAGCGAGCTGGCCTTCAGTGGCCTATTGTTCTCTGCCCCTTATATGCACAGATAGAGGACTGGGGCTGCCACAGCTGCCTTCTTGGGGACCATTGTTTGTCTTTTTGCAGCAGCAGCAGCAAAAGTCTGAAGCAGCACATTTTGCACTGGACAGAGCAGCCATTCTGTTTTAGAGCTGCAAGCCTAGCGATGGGGGTGGTTGGAGTCGCCCTTCGGCATCTGTGTGGATGCCCCGAGGATGGGAGCCAAGGAGGCTTCTCCTTCTAGGCAGGTTGCCGGGGAGAGGAGATGCTCAGTGACGGGTTTCACAAACCAACCGCAATGGCAGGTGGTATCTGTTAGCAGGGACTCTTCTTTTCCTGGATTCAGAGTGGGATCTCATTGCTTTCTCACTTTCTCTGGCCTCTGGGCATATTGGCAGACCTCAGCGTGTGCTCCCAGGACCAGAAAAGCACTTCCTCCCAAGCTATCCTGTAGAGTAGATCCAGGAAGCAGGGAGTGGACTAGTTGAAACATGGGCTAGTTATCAACTCAGTGGGCTAGTCCAAACTTGATTCTGAATCACCCCCCAGCTGGAAGGTAGAGAAGGAGATGTTCCATGGGTGGGAGCCATAGACAGTGTAATTTACCCAGAAGTATTTTCAGAGACTCCAGACTTGTGTTCTGTTTCTTTTGTTTCCCTGACCCATATTCAGCCTCTTTGACAAGTTAGACAAACCTTAATTTAGCTTCAAACCCACTTGCACCTAATTGTATGACCCTTTGTTAAATAACTTAATAGGTCTTATTTCATTTTTCTTACCTGTGTTATCAGGATAATTGGAAATACCAAGTGGGCTACTTGTGAAAGTTAAATGAGATGATGTATGTAAAGCCCCATAAAAGGTGTTTAGTAAACACATGGTCCCCCTTCGTTCAGGAGCCCTGCGGGGATGCCTGAGGGCGCAGTACACTTTGTATTGTGCTGCCTACTGGAGGCACCTGAGAAAGTCACGGTGTAATTCTGTGTTGGTTGGATGTGTTCGGGGGCTTCTTAGATTAATTCACGTATTTCAGAGGCCTCCTGTAAAGTGCTAATTCCTTGGATAGGACAACCCAGATGTGGCCTATCTCTGGAACTTCATAGGATTAATGGGAATTTGCCCGGCCCTCTCTTTTTTTGGTGGAGGGTGGGCATCATCCATTCTATCTGGTTCCTTTCTGCTCTTCTGGTTAGTGAGATGATTGAGGAAAAGTCTTACATGAATTACAGGCGACTCAGAGCCCCCTTACCCATCCACATCCTCTTGCAAATCTGGGATTGGCCGGGTAGACTTTTTGTCCTAAGCTGCCCTGATTCTTCCTTAATGAGCAAGTTGTAAGTAATATCAGTGAACATTGTAAACATGGTCTTCACCCATAGCCTGCCCACGTGATGGCTACTACTGTCAGCTTCTACTTCTATCAATAGGCAGAAGGGGTACAGATGTCTCTAGGAATAGTTTTGACAAGGGCTGTTGCCTTTAAGAGGCCAGAACTCCCTGGTAAAAACTAGATGCTTGATATGCCCTCTGCAGATCTTCCTCCCAACACCCTTGTAATCAGACTCCCCAAAAACACAGAACAAGAGAGCTTTGATGAGTGATGAGGTAGGCGGCTTTTCTGCTCGGCCTTCTGTCTGCTTGAAACAATCCTCTGGTGCTCAGTTTCAGTTCAGGTAAGGTTACTGTAAGGTTTGACTGGCATTGGCCGTTGGCAAGGGGGAGGCATGGGTATGAAGAGGGTGAGAACTGCACTTAGAGATCACCCGAGAGCACCCATCAAGGGCCAGATACTTATGCTACATTCTGACATGAGTACAAACAGAGACAAAAATGAAGATACAGATAGATTATGGACCCCTAGCTACTTCAAGGCAAAGCTAAATGCACCATTTGCCTGTCATCGTGTCATAAGTGTGATTGGCAAAATGTTCGACATCAGATCTGTGATCCTGCCTTTGCCCCTGGTTTATCCACAGCTCAGAGGAAAACTCTGGATCTCCCTACCACCTCTGCTCCCATGCATTACGTAGCATAGGCAGAAAGCACTGTTATAACTCTGCTATTTGGAAATGAATTTGGAGCATGCATAAGGAAAGACAGAGTAGTATAGGTGCTCTTTTTTTTCCTGGGTTTGGAGTCACTGCCACAACCAAGTGCACTGGAGCTGAGCAGGAAAGGGATGAAAGAAATGGCTCCATCGCAGGCTCACATGGGACTCAGGATAGAACTTCAGCCGGACACGCACTGCAGGCCGTCTCTGAGCAGCAAAGCAGTCTGGATTTCGCATGCCGCTTCCTGCGGGTGCCAGGGCTCTTGTCAGTAACAAATGCTGTATTGCATTTGAGGCAGATCCGGTTGCATCTGGAACCACATCGCTGCAGTCACAGGGAGGGCGTTTGCTAGCCCTGTGTGAGGACTCTCGGCTGGGCAGAAATCTGTCAAGCTAGAGCTTCACCTGAAATATTTCTAACTTTAACACAGCTGAGGCTCTGAGCATCACTGAGGATGAAGCAACAGCTGTATGAGTAATATTCGTTGAGAAAAAAAAAAAAACTTCTTGAAGATTGATTTCCAGTCTATGATTGGAAACTATGGAATCTGATTGACAGTGAAAGATTTGCTTGCCTAAAAGTCTAGTGCTAGTTGACCTTGGGCAGGACCCTTTCTATCTCCATTAAAATATCCTGACCCTCACCTCCTCCTTCATGGAGATGCGGAAAGCCTTTTGTTTACTGATTTATTTTTAAAGTTTATTTATTTATTTTTGAGAGAGAGAGCATGAGCATGGGAAGGGGCAGAGAGAGAGAGGGAGACACAGAATCCAAAGTAGGCTCCAGGCTCCAAGCTGTCAGCACAGAGCCCGACGCGAGGCTCGAACTCACAAACTGTGAGATCATGACCTGAGCAGAAGTTGGATGCTTAACATTGGGCTCCAGAGTCACTCTTTTCAGGTTTGAATCCCAGTTCCATCACTTTAATAGCGTGACTTCCTTAAGAGTCAGTTTTCTCATCTTTAAAATGGGAATGAAAATAATACCTTCCTAATAGGATGGAGATAAATCATTAGGCCCTCAGCCAAAGAAAACACAAATTTTGGTACTGTGCCAGAAACATAGTAAATTGCTCAATAAATGGTAACTGAGTATTGTATGTCTAATAAGCAGGGTCTCTTAAATGATTCAGCAGACCCCTGGATCCAGTTTCTTCAGTGGTCTGAAAAGAGTTGGTGAATATTTTGGAGGTGCCTCATGTCATATGGCCATTTTAAGCTTTAGGCTTTTCATTTTATTTTATTTTTTAAATTAAAGGCATTAAGTTCCCAGCTAAATGGAAGGGGTCAGTGTTAGTATGTATGTATGTATTTGGTTTGGTTTGGTTTGGTTTAGTTTTGTTTTTCTGGATTTCTACCTGACTGGCCTTGTTTCTGTTGCAGAGATCCGCGCTCAGCTCACAGAGCAGATGAAATGCCTGGACCAGCAGTGTGAGCTCCGGGTACAGCTGCTGCAGGACCTCCAGGACTTCTTCCGGAAGAAGGCGGAGATCGAGATGGACTACTCCCGCAACCTGGAGAAGCTGGCCGAACGCTTCCTGGCCAAGACGCGCAGCACCAAGGACCAGCAGTTCAAGTAGGGGCTCTGGGCATTTCTTGCAGAGACCTGGGATGGGGGTCGGGGTGGGAGGAAGGCAGGATGTGTCACCTAGACCCTCCGCTCATTCATGGTGGTGCTCCAGGGACTTCAGATTGGCCGAGGGTTGAGACCCCTCCAGGACCTCTCCTTTTACAGATAGGTCTTTTGTGCAGGTCGGGATCCTGGAGAAGTCAGAACAGATGATGAACCGTGCTAATAATAATAGCAGACACTTTCATAGTTCTTCCTATGTGCTCAACATGGTTCTAAGGGTTTTACATGTATGTTAACTCATTTACTCTCCACAGTAAGTTTGTATGTTGGTTGTTGTAGTATCCCCAATTTACAGATGAGGAAACTGAGTCATAAGAAGTTAAGGAACTTGGGGCGCCTGGGTGACTTAGTCGGTTGAGCGTCCGACTTTCTCTTAGGTCATGATCTCGCGGTTCTTGGGTTCGAGCCCCGCATTGGGCTCTGTGCTGACTGCCAGCTCAGAGCCTGGAGCCTGTTTCAGAGTCCGTGTGTCCCCTCTCTCTCTGACCCTCCCCTGTTCATGCTGTCTCTCTCTCTCTCCTAGAAATAAATAAAACATTAAAAAAAAATTAAAAAACAAAAAAAGAAGTTAAGGAACTTGCTTTAGCTCTCTCTCTCTCTCTCTCTCTCTCTCTCTCACACACACACACACACACACACACACACACACACACACCTAGTACATCAGTAGTAGAGCTAGGATTCAAATCAAGGCAGTCTGAAGTCTGACCTCTAGAGTCGCTTAGTCTCTCTCTCTCTTACACACACACACACACTCATATACACACACACTCACACACTCCTAGTACATCAGTAGCAGAGCAGGGATTCAAACCAAGACAGTCTGGCTCCAGAGTCTATGTTCTTAACCATTTCACCAAACTGACTTTAACTGGAAGAAATGAATGGTGCAGTAGCCATACATCTGACTCGTTGCCCAGACAGTTGCTAAGGCCTATTCCTTGTATAGTATTTTATGCAAGTGACCCATTCACTCTCTTCTCACTGCTGTTGCTGTAGTTTAGATCATCATCATCATTGCTGCCTGAATGACTGCATTACTTACTGTATCATCTACAGCAGAGGTTCTCCACTCTGGCTTCAGATTAGAATTCCCTGGAGAACTTTTTAAAAATGCTGAAATCTGGGCCCCCTTCCAGAGCAATTAAGTCAGAATCTCTGGGATCAGGGTCTGGGTAACAGTATGGTGTAAAAGCTTCCCAGATGATTCTAACAAACCACTAGTGTTGAGGACCACAGCGTACAGCTTCTCCCCATTCCAATCTGCCTGACCCACTGTCATCAGACTTAGTTTTCCTGGAACATATTGGGGATCCCGTGGTTTCTCTGTGCGGTGGCTTCCCACTGTCTGTGTTCTTGACACTCAAGGTGTGGTCTTCCAGTATCAGCCCACCTAGCAGGCTGAAAATGCAGAATCTCAGGTCGCTCCCCCAGATCTACTTCCACGAGATACTCAGGTGATTTGTGTGCATGTTGAAGTTTGAGAAGGGCTGCTCTGTTCTTTGAGCCCTTGTACATCTGGTCCCAGCTAGCTTTCCGACCTTATTACCTGTGTTTTGTCCTCTAGTGTCCCATAGCCAAACAGAACATTAAGTCCAGCGGGGCCTTGCCCATCCTGTTATTTGAACTTATGTATCTGCTATTCACATCTATGCAAGTCAAAGGCACTCCTGTTTTAAGATCCATCTCAGATGCATCACATTCCAGGAAACTTTCTTGATTCTCCCAGAAGAAAGAATGTTCTCCCTTTTCTGAATAATTCTTTTATTAGGGCAGTCAGCACTGTCTGCCTTATATTATCTTCTCTTAGTGGACTGTATAAGCTTTTTTTTTTTTTTTTTAATTTATTTCTAGGAGAGAGAGAGAGACAGCGTGAGCAGGGAGGGTCAGAGAGAGAGGGAGTCACAGACTGAAACAGGCTCCAGGCTCTGAGCTGGCAGTCGGCACAGAGCCCGACTCGGGGCTCGAACCCACGAACCATGAGATCATGACCCAAGCGAAAGTCGGACGCTTAACCGACTAAGCCACCCAGGCGCCCCTGTGGACTGTGTAAGCTTTACGGATTCATTTTCCAGTCTCCCCCAGTGCCTGCTGTAATATGTGGTATATAATATATGCTTCCTAAGCATTATTGGATGAGTAAATGAATGAATGAAGTTAGAAATTAATGCCAAGTATGTCTTGTTTTCCTCCATTTTCTATTTTTGTTTATCATATCACCCTAATAATATGAGACACAAATTATCCTTTACAAGCCAGCTCTGAGCAATGGATATGGAGAGGCTAAGGTTGAGAACACGTGACACTCTCAGTATAAGCCAACATGCAAATTTTCTCCACACGTTTTGTCCTCAGAGCTCCTTATCTTTCCCAAGTCCCGTTCGTTTTACAATAAGCAATCCTAAGAGAAAAAAATGTTATTTTAAGTAGTATGTGATAAATGAAGATTTGGAAGAGAAATCATTTGTCTTAGAAAGAGGGGACTCAAAGTTGGATTTATTCTGTTGGTAAGCTACTCCGTAAAATAGCATTTGATTTTTAGGACTATATCATATTTTCGGCCTAAGGACATATTTACTACAAATTAAGGTAAAGGTATGCTAATCTGTAAGTCAGCTGAATTGCTTTGATTAAGATCACATGCAGGGAATAGGGTGTTTTCTCCAAAGCTGGAAGAATTGAATTCCCTTCTCATAAAGCCTGGTACCTGGCATCATTTTCCCCAAAACAACTAGTGAGTATTTATTAAGAGCCATCTGTGTACTCGTATTGTACAGGCATTGGAAGATACAAGGGAAGTTTATTCTGTGTCTCCACAGGGGCCGTATCTGGCTGAGGAGGAAAAATTTTTAATACAAGAAGCAGCTAGAGAGTAAAGCAATAATGATCTCATTAAGAAATCATAGAAATCATTGGTTGTGTGTAGAATATAGATGTGATGAGAGGTCAGAGATAAATCATCAGAGAGATACATAAAGGACCTGGAATAGTCAGGAGAGTTTCCATGAAGCAAGTGGGACTTAGGCTAGGCTTTAAAGGTAGAGAACAACAGCACGTGCAGGTGAGAGGAAGCAGGAGTGTTTGCTGGCGAGGGGGCACAGGGACCAGTGAGGGATCCAGCTTCATTAAAAGAAAATTTCTTTTCCGTTCATTCAACAAATGTCCATCACACACTCCTTGAACTCCTTCAGTCCAGACACTGGGCCTTGGGGTATAGCAATGAGCAGACGCTGTCTCTTACACACAGCACTTACGACAGGATGAGGAAACGGGCCTTGAGTAAATCACACAATTAAATCAGTTGAGGTGAGTGTTGCAGAACAGAAGTACAAGGCGCCATGAGACCTTGTAAGAGGGTAACTTCACTCCTTTTGCTGCCACTTTATGGCTAGTTTACCTTAATAGCTTCCTGTCTGATCTCCTGAGTAGCAAGCTATTTACCCAACAAACCCCTGTTAAGTACCTACTGGGTGCTGCGCTCTGTGCTCATTCTGGTGGAGACCCGGGCAAGCTTTGGAATCCTGGCTAGCAGGGAAGAGAGACACGTGACAATGTCATGCGCAAAGGCCTTCGGTAGAGGTCTATATTATGAGAACGAAGATATTTACAAAAGCAGTCGAAAACAAGTTTAGATAAGTGGATTGGACACCAAATAACGGCTCTGTGACAGACAGGCAGAGGAGTTCAGGTTTGATGCGGCAGCATGGTCATGAGTGCTCAGGGGTCTTGAGTGGGGAGACCAGAAGGTCGAGTTTCTGTTTCTATAGGAGAAGAGAAAGCGCAGGGCGGGACTATTGGCAGCTTTGCCACGTTCGCTTACAACGTGTAACAGGGTGGGTGTGTAAGAGATCGTGTCCACCCAATATGCAAAGTGCCACAAGTGCGTGGGGAAGAGACGTTTCTTCAGGTTGGAGACAGGGCAGGGTTTCGGGGAGGTGACGCCGAGTGGGTGGGAATGGGAAAATGCAAGTGTGAGTGCTGGGTACTGGTCCTGTGGGCTGAATTCATCTGAGACGACGCTGAAGTTGAAAAAGGAGGGTAGAAAGATGGAGGAGGAGGCATTTTAGGCAGAGGGAATAGGGTGGGTAAAGGCACAGAGCTGGAAAAACAAGGCAGGTGGATAACTCCTCCGCTTTGCTGAAGAGCAGGAATGATCGATGCAATCGTGAATAAGCTTAGAAAAGGTGGTAGGGGCTTGAACACAGTGGGCCGGGAACGCCAGGCGACACGGTTTATTCTGTAAGCATGGGGAGCCATTGATAGTTTTTGAGCAAGGAACATAATTATGGCTGTGCTTTGGGGAGGTAACTACGGCAACCCTGCGTAAGATCAGTCGGAGGGGAGGGACGGGGTAGCAGGAGGCCTGTTGAGGAGGTATGGCAGTGAGCCTAGGGTTAACATGGGCCTAACCTGAAGTCGTGCCCTCGGAAATAGAAATGTGAGGGCAATAAGCAATCGGAGTCAGGGAGGCTGGGACAGAAGAAGGGCCGAGGGTTTCCTGGGTCTCTGGAGTCGTAATTGTACTGTATTTTCATTCAGCCGGTGCAGTGTAGCCTCGATTTTGCTGACTCTGGGGCTGATCCCTAGAATAGTTCATTCTCTGCCCAGAGCGTCTCAGCGGGCACTCGTCACCTCCTCCGGAGCTGTAGCAGCTGTTGGCCCAGCAATGCCATGGATTTGTCTCTCTGTGCTGCCAGGAGAACAGCTGCCAGCGGCAGCTCTGGGCAGACGCGTCTCAGGGATGTGGAAACTATTCAAGTTGGGCTGGGGTAGGGTGGCCAGGGCCAAAGTCAGTCTATATGGACTCACCCCGCCCTTGTCCAGACCAGTGTCTCAGCCTGGCTGGGTCTCAGCCTCTCAGACTCAGTTTGCTTGGGTGTTCAGTTACAGTTTTAAGTGACTGCACTTAGGGACAAACATTGCCGGACTGCTTTTTTTTTTTCTTTTTCTTTTGGACACCTTCTTACGCTGGAAGCCATTAGCCTGTCACTCTTTGGCTTTGCTTCCTATTCTGCTTTGCTCCTGCTCACCTTTTGTCCTCTCCCACACTGTGCTCCGTGCAAATGCCCTCATTAAAGCCCACACAGCTCTGCCTCCATTGCAGAGTCTGACCCTGTGGTCCCATCAGGCTCCTTCTCTTCCCCCTTCTCCACAGAAAGAGTGAGAGATGCTGCAGATATAACTACATAGTGTTTATTTGATTCTACCGTATTCTTCTTTAAGATAGGGAACATGGCTTCCTCCGTCCCTTTGAATTGTGGGTGAACCCTCTTCATGTCTGAAATTCTATCCGCCTGATTTGATTAAGGGCAGAGATAAAATACTATGTGAGGGTAGGAAGTCTTCCTAGGGAAGATGTTCTTGCATTTTCTTTGGCTCTTTGAAGAGTATAAATGTATTCCTATTTGTTGCTGAGCCTTTGATTGTCTCTTTTAAGTGGAATCTGTGTTAATATTGCTCAGCGGGACTCTAATTGATAATGCCTTGGCTGGTTTTTTGTTTTTTTGTTTTTTTCACATAGACTTGCTGTAAATTACCTTTTCAGTCTTAGCTCACTTGGTTTTGATCTCCTCCTTTAATAGCTCAGTTCTTTCTTTTATTTTTTTTTCCTGTCGCATCTTTAGAGGAATACTCCTACATTGCTATCCTGCTGTGTTCTTTCCAGAGACCTTCTGCTACTTTAAAACCCTCCGCCAACAGCTTTTTGATCTTTCTTCTAGCTTTTCCTTCTTCTCAACAACAAATATTTGTTGAATATTTTTAAGGTATTGTTCTAGACTCTTAGGGAAGGGAGATCCAAAGAAATAGAAGTAAGGGTTCTTTTCCACATGAATTTATAGTCTAGTCAGGGATAAATTGCACTGGAATACAGTAACACATCTTCAGTATAAGGCAACATGTGGTCAGTAACGAAGTGTGTGCTATGGAAAGGATGGTGCACAGTTGGAATGATCAGGAAACTTCCAGGGAAGAAATGGAATCTGAACCAGACATTGAAGAAAATGGACAGGATTTTGATAGATGGAGGCAGGGAGGGGCACAGCAGGAGGAAAATACAAAGCACCAATGAGTAGTCTCGTTTGACTGGTTAATGAGCATATAGAAGAATTGGAAAAGGTAGATAGGACCGTATTGCGGAGGGCCTTAACTTTTGACTAAGGTTTGGTGTTATGCAATAGACACTGGAAACCACTGAAGGTTTGAACAGTGAGTTGTCCAAGTCAAAGTACGAACTCTGCTTACAAAAGATTGATCTTAACCTTAATAGTGATGAATTGCTGAATGACTGGAAACTTGAGACAGTGACACCAGTTGCCACAGTAGATAATAAAGATCTAAATTAGGGTGGGATGGTAGGAATGAAAAGAATAGAAATTGATCCTCTGGACCATTTAGCAAATATGTATCGTGTTCTTACCATGTGACAGACACATGCCAGGCAGGACAGATACTGACCCCTGTACTCCTGAAGCTTACAGTCCGTCCAAGACAGATGGAAAACACCTGGTGCAGGAAGAATCTACAGGAATTGCTGACAGATGGGATTCAGGTTTCAAGTGAGCTTGGAAGCACAAAAGAAAAAGGGCTGTGAAGTTTCTTTTGGACTTGGGTGACTGGTAGATTAATGGTGCCTTTAATAGAAATACCGAAGTTAGGAGGAGTTGTTTTTGAAGGGCATTTGAGAGATTTGGTTTTCGCGTGTGAAGTTTAAGATACTGGAAGGATGTTGAAGATGAAATTTTCAGTAATTGACAGAAAATGAATGGCTGTCTTCAGGACTAACATCTGGGCTGTTGGGAGCTATTTGGGCACGTTTATAGAGAGGTGATGGTCGAAGCTGTGGCGGGTTCCAATTTCCAACATCAAGGGTTTAGAAGGAAAAAGGGGGGAACATCTTTCATATTGTCTGTGGTACTCAGATTGCAGAGAATGAAAAGTGATTTAAAAGGTATATTTATTTGTGCATTTGTTCAATACACATTTTCAGGACCTAATTATGTGCCAGGCATTGCACTAGGTTGGAGATATATCCAAGACAGTATCCTATTCTCACTAACATGAAATTAGCAGGACATTAAAGAGACACACATGGAAAGTAAACCTACTTATTTGGCTGAGTACAAGTTGTGCAACTATAGGAAGGGAGGTGAGGGAGCAGGGCCCAGGTATCTCAGGAATCTGGTAGACATCAACCTGCAATATGCCTTTCAGTGGGAGGTTAGGTACACAATTAATTAGAGAGAAATTCTTGTAGAGTCCATGTTCTTGGCCTTGGGCCCAGTATTTGACTGTGCACAGTTTCTGTGGTTACGTCACCTATTGCTGATGGGTTTTTCCTCTGGGGTTAACTTCAGAGTTGTTCATCAGCTTCACAGAATAGCCTTGGGTTGAAAGGCAGAGTCAGTTGGCCATGGAGATTGTTACAGCTGTGACTGCAAATCAGAAAAGGGTGGAGGACCAGAAAGCTTCTCTTTGAGTATGGGGTGACTTTGAGGAGGGAAGTAGGAAGAAGCATGAAGTTCCCAGAAGGGAGAACCCCTCACTTCCTGGGACCAGGGTGTCACTCATTCATTTTGGACATATTTGGGAGGCTTTTTCTTCCCTCAGGGAAGGTTTTGCCCAGATGTAGCATCTGGTGTTGAGCAAGGGTTGACTTCCCTTTGCCATGGCTCAAGCTGCCTTTATTTAGAAACTAACAGAAGGTCCCCTGGTGAGTGTCTCACTGGCCTGCTCCATACAGAACTTAGGTGGTGGTGGTTGGGTCCATTTTGGAAGACTTGGGAGGTCTCCTCACAAAGCAGGATGGAAGAGAGACAAGAAGACAATTTGTGTGTGTGTGTCTGGGGGCTAGTTAACGAGACAAAGTGCTGGCCAGTCTTTGGAACAGAGAAAGAATTCATTTGCAAGCTCTTTGGGAGGCTTTATGATTTAGCAGGAAAAGCTGAGAGCTTTAATCCAGACATATTTGGGTCTGAATCCCAACTCTTGCGTTTATAGCTGTGTGACCTTGAGCAAATCACTTACTCCCTTCTAGCTTCAATTTACTCATCTATGAAATGCAGAGAGTAATACTTACCTTGAAGGGTTGTTTAAGGATTGGATATAATATGTGTGAAGCACGATTCTCATGCCTATAACTTAATAAATGCTCAAAAAATGGTAGCTGATGTAATTATCACTGCCACAGAAGGAGTATAGCCTGGTACAGAAGATCACAGGTTCCAGAACCAGATTTCCTGGATTTGCAGTCTTAGATTACCCATTGACTAGCTGTGGGATTTTATTTATTTATCTTTTTTTATTTCTATTTTTTTAATTTCTGAGAGAGAGAGAGAGAGAGAGAGAGATAGTGCAAGCAGGGGAGGGTCAGAGAGAGAGGGAGACACAGAATCTGAAACAGGTTCCAGGCTCTGAGCTAGCTGTCAACACAGAACCTGACGCTGGGCTCAAACCCATGAACCGCGAGATCATGACCTGAGCCAAAGTTAGACGCTTAACTGACTGAGCCACCCTGGTGCCCCTATCTGTGTGGTTTTAGATGAAGGTTCTTAGTTGCCTCAGATTCCACATCTATAAATTGAGGATAATAATAGTGCCTGCCTCATGGAGTCGTTCTGCTGAGTAAGACTTGATCTATGTGAAGCCCTTAGGATAGCACTTAGTACATAGTAAGTGTAAATAGCAACAACTGCTTTGGTCCTCAGAAGATGGGACTGAACATAGTTACAGTAGGTAAAACCCTGATAGATTAGATTCACTATTCATTCCTGTGCAGAGTTAAGCATTCTTTTTTTTTTTTAAGTTTATGTGTGTGTGTGTGTGTGTGTGTGTGTGTGTGTGTGTGTGTGAGAGAGAGAGAGAAAGAGAGAGAGAGAGAGAGAGAGAGAGAGAGAGAGAGAGAGCACGCACAGGTGAGGAGCAGAGAGAGACAGGGAGAGAGAGAATCCCAAGCAGGGGCTCAATCCCCCGAACTGTGAGATCATGACCTGTGCCAGAATCAAGAGTCGGATACTTAACAACTGAGCCCCCCAGGCACCCCCAGAGTTAAGCATTCTTAAGCGTGGCCCCAGACATCATGTCCCTTTCCCTCGGTTACCCCAGTGAGTGGGCCCTTGTGAATGACAAACTCATCCTCCTTCCTGATTTTTATGAT
Source organism: Proteles cristata cristata (assembly GCA_017311185.1). Taxonomy (NCBI): domain Eukaryota; kingdom Metazoa; phylum Chordata; class Mammalia; order Carnivora; family Hyaenidae; genus Proteles; species Proteles cristata. Next base: position 303,400 of record JAESUZ010000530.1, on the reverse strand, counting down.
GTGTCTGTATTGGTAGGAAATATGCAATTATGTGACATAATTGTATGCCCAGTTCCTATAAAATCTCAGCAATTGTATATTTTGTCTTATAAGCTGTCATGTTCACAAAGTGTCACGAGCTACATTGAACCAGGTAGTTAACCTGGCATGTTACCTTTAGATCCAGGCTCATAATCATCGAGTGGAGGAAGTTTGTCTTGTGCTCACCCTCCGAGTTCCTTGTCCTCACAGTCACTGGTTAGCACTAATTACCAAATCGCGGGGTTTCCATAATGGTATAGTGCTCAGGTCCCAGTTGCAACCTGGGTGGATAAAAGCACGCCAGTCCTGTTCAGCCTCCTGCCGTGGCCACGGTCAACACCAGCTGGCTAGTTCTGTCCAAGCCTCGGTCGTGAGCATAGCAGATGTGGTTCACTGGGTTGCTTCATGAGGCCAAACAGAAGCTCCCACACTTCTCCATAAATGGCTTTGTCTCATCCTTTTAGGGTAGGGAATGATAGAGGGCAGTCGGGAGCAAAACATGCTCTAATGAACAGTTGGGAGGATGCTGAAGACTACTGAGGGCTTCCTGTGTCGCCCAGTCTCCGCCATCGGAGTGCTAGCAGGACACACCTCAGGCTCGCAGCTTGCTGGGACCCAGACACTGCTCATCATGTCCCTTAACAATAGGGCTGAGATGCAGGGAGCTTTCAGTGTTTGTTTTCTCGGCTCTTGTAAGTCCCATAACAATTCCATAGTAGACACAGGAATCGATGTGCATCTGGTTCGAAGGATCTTTAATTTTCAGGAATTCACAGCCAATTAAATGAATTGACTTTGATCCAGTTCTCTTTTAAAGGCAAAAGCCATGTCCTCTTTATTGGGAGCTGACTGCGTTAAGTGGGAGGGTTTACAAGATAAGAAGAAAAGACAGTCTCTGCCGTAAGGACTTCCATAATTGAAAGGTGGGGGGGGGGAGGGGATCAGACAGGCTGAGAGAAGATAATAAGAATATATATGCACATGGGCACAGGCATCTAAAAATAGGACCCCATCTAAGGCAGGTTCTAGTAGTCACCAGGAAGGGAGTGAAGGTGGATTACTCCGGAGGGCCTCGTGCTTGGCTTAGGCAGGGAAGGGTAAAAGATAGCAGTCATGTTCTCAATTAGATTTAGTCCCAAGTTAATTGGAGTAAAGACTTTAATATCTAATTCGTGCACTGTGCTAAAGTCTCATGCTGTGAAGAGAAACAGACTCATATGGGAAGAGCTCAGTGTTAATGAAGGATTTAGGGAGAATGAGAAAAAAAGGAGGTTTTGGATTTCTCAGAGTTGAAAAAGGATCATTCTTTCTGCTACCTCCTACCCTTTTACACCGCCATCCATCATTGGATCACTGCCCCCTTGGGTTTCTAAACTCAGGGAAGATCAATGAGCACAGCTCTGCTTCTTAACATATTTTGGGTACAGCTGGTTAAAGAACCAGGATTAGAAAATGAATCGAACAAAGTAGGATTATCTTCAACGGGAGGATGCTGAGCTGTGTTTGCCGATGCCTGCTTAAGCAACTGGGACAGGGCATCCTTGCATGAAGTTCAGACGTCCCTCTAGCAGCCTCTGTTAAAGGAGAGGTTGTGGAACAAGTCTGGCAGCTCTCAGCCTGAACCCTGGTAAACAACAGATGTTCGGAACTACTAAGTTCCTAGGGTAGGGGTGGGGGTTTCTGTTGGTGCCTGAAATTCTCTGAGTTTACAGGCAGCATCTCAAGGATTTAGCAAAAGGAGGAAGTTGGACAGCATTGATTCTGCAGCGTACAGGTGGAAATGATGCCCGAGACAGTTCCTTGGGGAGACCAAGCACATGCTATTGAGCAGACTCTGACAAACAGTGAAACCCCGGAAGACAGGCCCAGTTCAGGATTCGGCTTCCTACGTGGACTGACTTTCTGCCCGCCCCCTGCCCCTCTTCTTGTGTGTGGACCCGATTTGTGAGGCACCTTCTTGCTTCTGTTTTGTCTGGTCATGGGTAGAAATGTGTGCCCTTTCCTGCTGCAGAGTCCCACATACACATGCCTGCAGACATTCAGCCAGGCATGCCTCATGGACTATTCCATTAGCCATTCAGGTGCTTATAACATGTGGATTAAATGGTATTGTTAGCGGCTTTGTCTTGCCTGCCAACCTTATTCTTGTACGTTCTCAGTGTTAGTTTTACCAGGTGCCCGTTGCACCCTTAACTGGAGGTGAATGAAGATAATGTTCCTTGTAGAGAATTCAGCTAGGCCTCTTTTCTCCCCGCCCCACGCCCAGCCCCCAAACACATACTGAGTTTCTCGCTGGATGCCAAATGCTTAGGACACCTCCTTTACAACATAGTTCAGGGAAGCCATATGGAATAAAGATACATAATACATCCTTTTTTTTTTTTTTTTAAGTAAGCTCTATGCAGGGCTTAGACCCCGAGATCAAGAGTCACATGCTCTACCAGCAGAGCCAGCCAGGCACCTCTATAATACATCTTTTTTTTTTTTTTTAATATTTTATTTATTTCTAGGAGAGAGAGAGACAGCATGAGCAGGGGAGGGTCAGAGAGAGAGGGAGACACAGACTCTGAAACAGGCTCCAGGCTCTGAGTTGGCAGTCAGCACAGAGCCCGACGCGGGGCTCGAACCCACAAACCGCGAGGTCATGACCTGAGCGAAAGTCGGATGCTTAACCAACTAAGCCACCCGGGCGCCCCTCTATAATACATCTTTAGTGGGCTTTCTTGGTTCCAAATTAAAGAAGAGTTGAGAAAAGTTCTTCCCTTTAATAAAATGAAAAAAGCAATGTATCAGGTCTGGGCTAGTTTTCAGGACACTCTGGTCAGGAAGTATGGCTTGAAAATCTCTCATAGAACATCCTTGTGCCTTTATTTCTTTTGAAAAACAAGTCCACTTCTGTCCCTTTTGTTCATTAACATAGAACGTTTTGGTGAACACCAATCCTGGGACGTGAGGCTCACCTATGCTTTTCAGCCAACTTTTTTCAGCACTTTTTCTACACCAAGGGCTATGCTGGGAAGTATATACCCACAGAAGAATAAGCCACTAATCTAACTCATGGAAGTGACCATTGAATGTGAAATATTTTAAGGTTGTGCATGTGTGTGCGCTTGTGCACACATACACGTGTGTGTTCTGACAAGGTATAGAGTTCAAGGTCGAGGAGCCAGAGCTGCTGAGTGACCATGTAAATCCCCTGTAGTATATGTGATTCAGTCATCAACGCTTGGCTTTATCTTCATCATCAGTATTGACCAGCAGGTTCTGGCAGGTCCTGGGGTCACAGAGACACTTAGGACCCAGCTTCTGTTCTGAGGAGGCTCATTGTGTCCTGCGGAAGACAGGAGGTTTATATGGAGGAAAAAAAAAAAAAAGATAACACAAAGTAGCATATATTTAGTGCCAAAGCCAAGATGGAGAATGATTTCTTTTCATTTTTTTCCCCAAAATTGGATCTTTAAAAATTGCTTTTGGTATCATTTTAGACTTACAGAAAAGTTGCGAGAATAGAGAATTTCTGTCATTTATCCAGATTGCACAAAAATGCTAACATATTACTGCATTTGATTTATGCTTCTTTTTCTCTCTGTCTCTCTGTACACAACTTATGCACATACATTTTTCTTTCTGAAACACTTGAGCATAAGTTATAGACATACCCCTTGACCCTAACATACTTCAATATGGATTTACTAAAAATAAGGTTGTTCTATACCACAATGACCAGTACAGGTACCAAAATCAGGGGATCAATATTGATACAGTAACATTATATAACCCGCAGATGTTCTAATTAACCTACCATTTATTCTAAAAAAATTTTTTTTTGGCCAAAGAAAGTCCAAGATTATACATTTCATTCAGTTTTCTTGTCTCTTTAGTTTCCTTTGATGTGGAATGGTTTCCAAGTCTTTCATTGTATTTTAGGACATTGATATTTTGGGGGAGCATTCAGCTTAGTTATTTGTAGAATGTCCCTTAATTTGGTATTTCTGCTAATGTCTGATATTTTTTTTTTTAATTTTTTAATGTTTATTTATTTTTGAGAGAGACAGAGACAGAGTGTGAGCAAGGAAGGGGCAGAGAGAGAGGGAGACACGGAATCTGAAGCAGGCTCCAGGTTCTGAGCTGTCAGCACAGACCCAGACGCGAGGCTTGAACTCCCCAGCCGTGAGATCATGACCTGAGCTGAAGTCAGCCGCTTAACTGACTGAGCCACCCAGCCACCCCATAATGCTGATATTCCTTTATGATTACATTTATGTGCTTTGGCGAGAATACCGTAGAAGTAATGTTATATTCTCAGTGCATTATATTAGGAGTCATTTGCTGATGATTCCCCATTACTGGTGATGTTAATTTTGATCATTTGGTTAGAGTATCTGCCAGATTTTTCTACCATAAGATTATTCTAGTTTATGCTTTGTAATTAATGCATGTATTTTGGACAGATACTTGGAGACCATGAAAATATCACGTTTTTCCTCAAAACTTAAAACACCTATCCATTTCAGCATGTATTGATGATTCTTGTTTAAATCAATTATTATTATGGTTACAAAATGGTAATTTTCCCAGTTTTCTTCATTTTTCCTACATCTATCAGTTGGGATTTGAATGTAAGGAAGAATTTTCCATCCCCCCATATACTTGTCTGGTTATTTGTTTATACCAGTTTGCACTCATGGATTCTGATTTTATTCAACAAGTTATAATCCTTTACTATCTTTATTTATTTTCATGTTCATTCCAGATTTGACTAGTGGAGTCCCTTCAAACTGGTTCCTGTGCCCTTTTGACATGTTTCCACCATTCAACTCTCTGGCACAAAAAGATATTCTAGGCTCATCTTATACTTACTTACTTCAGCTCTGGAATAAAGAGTTCTCTTCAAAGGGTCCTGGATTCTGTTAATGGTGAATGGTATTTAGAACAATGTACGTGAGGGGCGCCAGGGTGGTTCAGTCAGTTAAGTGTCCGACTTTGGCTCAGATCAGGACCTCATGGTTCATGGGTTCAAGCCCACTTGGGCTCTCTGCTGTCAGCATGGAGTCTGCTTCAGATATTGTCTCCCTCTCTCTGTCCCTCCCCCACTCACGCTCCGTCTCTTTCACCCTCAAAATTAAATAAACATTAAAAAAAAAAAAAGAAAGAAAGAAACAATGGATGCTGGATGTGCTCTTTGGTACTACAGTACCACAGTTTACAGTCCCTCTAAGCAGAGGTAGTACACACACAGGTGTGTGTATGTACACATGCATATACCCACATACTTCTCTGTGTCTCTATCTATATGCTTATCTATATTAAAGTCTATGAGTCATACCCGTAATATATTTATTTATTTGCTGTAGTTCTAGAGCATACGCAAAATAGTTTGCAAATTGCTACCCCATGCCTCTGAAAAAGAAGACTACTAACTAGATTTTAATACAGGTTCAGAGGGTTGGTTGGTTGGTTTTCAACCTTAAGGACCAAAACAGTGTGTTCAGAAGTTAGTTGCTAGTTCCTTCTCTTCCAACCTCCAGACCTTTAGTGTGGCTATATTACTTATTAGAAGCACCATTTGGGTTATTTATTTCTGTTTGTATTTAATGTTTTCCCCTTCAGAATGAGGTCTTGATTCAACTTTCTCACTGCCAGATCTTTTCTCTTGACTAGAGATTAAGCAGCCTCGGGAGAGGTGAGGGACCTGCTTCTCCATAGACACAGTCAGGGCATTATCAGAAGTCAGTACTGGGGCCATGGGCCAGACACAGGACAGACACGGGAGACCATCCTGTGGCCATATCCCCCTCATGGCCAGGCCCACCGTGGCTGCACCATATGGGTGGTGCCTCTTGTTTTCTCCTAAGATGACTCCCCTCACACTCTCCCTGCTGTTCTCCATGATCACCTCCCTTGCACTTAGGGAACCAAGAATCCAGCTCTCATCTCAGTTCTAGGCTGTGACTGTGAAGACTGTTTACCAGTAACTCCTGCCATATGCCCGATGTGCCTTGGACAATCTTGATCTGGCCTCTTGGAGGTGAAGCCCTGGGACACTGCTCACTGACACCCATACTTGCAGAATCTTCGGCCCTGTGGCTGGACTATTTGTTAGCTCCCTCTTCTGATGCCCCAAGTGTTTCTTCTTCTTGGCTTCTTCCTCAGACGCTTTGGCCTCTCTAATAGCTCTTATGCACCAATTCTGACCTGGCCATTTTCTCCCCTCTGCCTGAGGATGGCTTCCAGATTCCCTTTCCTTTGCCCCATTTATCTCTCTTCCTCCATCTCCTGCACACTCATTCTATTTCTCTCCTTCCTCCAGACACATATAACATGGTCAGGCTGCTGATTCCAGCTGTTCTGAATCTTGCCTACAGCTTAAGTTCAAAAACAGATGGACCCAAAGCATCCTCGATGCTGTGCCAGTTTCCACCACATGAAAACAAATTACTGAAAAGCATCAGGAAATTTTAGAATAGTTTTGAAGTTTGCTTTTCTGTCTTCTTCCCAGTCCTCCCTGTCCAACGTGTCTATCTCTCCTGACCCCTTTCCACATTATACCTGCCACCTCCTATCTCTTCCTTATGTGCCTTATTGGACAAAGGCTGGTTTCTAAAACCTTTGCCCCCGATTTCACCCTCTCTTTGTGTAGGTAGATTTAACCATTGGGATGAAACCATGTTGAGGATCAAGCTGGGCCGTTGCTCTTTTCCTAATTGTCTGTACCTTTTTTGAATCTCCCATCAAAGACTAAGGAATTTCTATCCCTTTGACAATAGAGAGAAGATGAGGCTGGGTTCTCTGTGTGTACTTTTAATGGTCAAAGAAGTCACTGACTTGGGAATAAAGGTTCTGTTCCTCTAGTGACTTTATCAGTAGGGGACAGAAAGGCTCCAGTCCCACAGCCTACCCTTGCGTGCTATAGATAGGGAGCACATTCCTTAGGAAACGATGACATTGTACCCACACCACTGTTTTCTTCATTCTTGCAATTTGTGAACAGCTTTCTCCCCATGTTCTAGAGAACATTGTTGAGCTTCAACATTTCTAGTCACCCTGAATATGAGAGAAAGAATCATGATGGTGGAGACACTTACCTTACAGGGACACCTTGCAGACACTGGTGGTCATTTCCAGAGCACCGGGAGAAGTTTTTGGCACAGTCTAGTAATTATCAGGTGCCCATTGTGACCAGAGTACTAGACACCTTAGGAGCTGTCCTCAAGAGAATGTCCTCAGGGAATGGGCTTCTCAAAGTTCAGGGACCCATGACTCATATGCAAATTATGGTCTGTATATACACAACACCTCCCTCCTTTTCTCCTTTCTTTGGAGCATTCTTGGAAGAGAATTATTAGCTTCTCAAAAGGGTCACCCCCAAAAGATTTTATAAACATATAGTATGGTACAAGCTGGAATACACACATGTACAGACATTTCACGGTCTATTTTTATATAACTGAGAACAGCATTTTTGTAAAACAATCCTGATAGGTCTTTGCTCTGTGTGTTGTGCTCTGATATTTTCCACTTTTTTCTGTGTATTATGTCCCACTGTTTTCTGTTTCAATTTTTGGGAAATGCTAGTGGTAACCTGCTAAATTGATGTATTAACCCCCTAATAGGTTGTACCCCCATTTGAAAACATTGCTTTAAGAGCATTGGTTCTTAAAAGTCTGGCATGCATGATGTTACCTAGGATGCGTATTTATAATGCAAATTCCTGAGCGTTACTCCACCCCTAGCAAATCAGAATCTTTTGCCAGAGGAGCACAGAATCCACATTTTAAACAAGCACCACAGGTGATTCTGATACAAGGTGATTTGGGGTCCTGAAGACTTGCACTTAGAGCAGCCGCTGTCAGACTTAGAAGCCTGGCCACTCAAGGCTTCAGGTCACACACTCACTTGGAGATGGTAGGTACCAGTGGGTATTATCTGAATCCACACTGAGAATCCCCCCCCTGGATTCTCACTCTTGGATCTTGATTTCCTTTGATAGTCTTCTTTTTCTAAGAGTTGCATTGGCCCTTGTGAAAGCAGAGAAGGAGTTAACTGAGGCCACAGAGTAGAGAGTGAAGGAACCCAAGGGTCATTTTACAGAGTGGCCGGGGTGTGGCCCAAGGCTTCAGTAGGTGCCCAGAGCCAGTCCCAAATTAGAATGGGGTGGGATTCAAAACTGCTTTTTCCTAGTCACTCGCCTTTCATGTGTAACCACATGCAGTGTGTCAACATGCTTTCCGGCGCCGTCAGGCACCAGCAGTTTCGCTCCCTCTGAGTTCACGGACCCTTGGTATTCCTGTTATGTGTTGTCTTGGAATAGCTCTGTGCTCTGGGGCTCGGGCAGCTGAACATTGTCCATTAACTCTTTTGGCACCAGGGCTGTACAGATGCTAAAGGCTTTTCAGTTGAAGTTGAGCAACAACCACCTTGAAATAAGAACGTAATTGCTACTCTGGAGACCTGGGTTCTTCCCCTGCTCCACCGCTATCTCTGACACTCCATGATTCTACTTTTTGTGCCACCTGGCGTTTCTCTCTGCATTTTACAAGTCCTCCTTCTAAATCCACTCCTAGGTGGGGCACAGGCGATTCACTGAGCGTGGGAGTTCCCAGAGAACCAGACGATAAGTTAATGGCAAGAAAATATATTCCCCTTTAGTGCACTGATGAAGTATAAAATTTATAAAGCAAGTTCATTGCAAATTTGGGTAATAAGGCCTGGGAATTTTGAGGTGTATTTATCTTTTCAGACACGACTCTGGCCACTTTGTTTTGTGAGTGTGAACCCATTGTATGGACTGCCAAGTAATAATAATGGTTGTAACAATAATAACAAAAGATGACAGTACTAACTTGTAGATGTAGAGCACTTTAGTGTTTATGAAGTTCTTTTGTGGCCATCACCTTGTTTGACTTGATCTTCATAATAGCCAAGTGAGCTAAGCGGGGTGGGTTTGCTTAAAAAAAATTTATTTTTTTAAGGACTTAAGAAAATGTTGAGGCCCAGAGTGCATCTGTGACTGATTCAAGATTACCTGGCTCTAGGAAGTGGCAGAACTAAGACTAGCCTTTAGGTCATGAGCATGGTTCAGGGTGCTTTGCAGAGTACTACCTTGCAGAGAGTGGGTATGATCGTTCATCCAGATTACTCACAGGCCTATAGAACTCAATAACCTGCTAACCTGGAAGTGGAACAGGGCATCTCTTACTGCATCCAACCCTTTAAAATTTTGCCAGCAAGGTATCGGCCTGGTTAATAATATGCTGTCATTTAGAGCAAACAAGCCGGTGGGTGTACAAAATCAGCCATTCAGTAGCCAACCAGATAGATGCTGCAGCAGTTGATGAGGCGGGATTGATGGAGGCTGAAGATACTAACTATTCATTAAATGAATCGTTTCACTGTGCACAACACTTAAAAGATTTCTGTGGCTGTGGCATCTGTCATTAGTCAGTGCTGGTTAGGTACCTGCCCATTTCTTGGTGATAGATATTCATTGACTATTCCAAAATATACCCTGTCCTCAAAGGACTTCCTTCCACTAAGGCAAGGTAAATATCACAATAACACGTGAGAACTGATAAATGCGTGGGGTTGATCTTATGACTATTTAGACTTCATTCAATTTAGCTCTATAGTTTCACAGATCAAGTCATATTTCTTTATTCCTCCATCTTCATTGTTATCGTGAGCCATGTAAGGAAACTCATCATTCCATTAGCAGGTATTCAGGAAGGGGAGGTCTGAAACTTAGGGATACCCTTTCTTCCCAAGTGGCTTGTTGGTACTTGGCATGGTTAAGCACCATTTACTAGGCAGGATTTTCTGGCTATAGATCAAGCTTCTTTGCTCGTGCCTGGTGCCAGGGAGATGCCAGCTCCCAAGGTAGTGGTTACTCCTTTGAAAATAAGTGTGTGGATTTTTAAGTGACGTCATTGCAGATTGGCACTGACAGGTATTTATTTCTCTGGAATGAATTACCAGGGGTGAGCCAGCTGTCTGTCTCAGTCATGTCCCAAGATTTCATTCATTTGAAAACTGCGAACACATCTGCGTGTATTTTTTTTTCCCTCTGTATGTTTGTCATGTGCTGTAATTACTTATGGGGTTTCTGGTGACGTCTTAATTAACTAGAGAAGAAAAAACTGAAGCTATAATTGCAGAGTTATTCGCAGATCATTCTATGGAATTATTATATAAGTTATTATTATTTATAAGAAGTATGTGTTAACTGTTAATGTAGATGGTTTAAAAATCTTTTTAAACTGAGAAACATGTATTACTTTATTATTCCTCAGTCATCAGTATGATGTTTTATTTTAAGTGAATCAGTCAGCTCACATCTTTTGATATGATCACAGCCTATTTTGAGGAGCTTTCAGGGAGGGAAATGTCATATAGAAATGAATTTCTGGGCCTGTGGTTCTATGGATTGTATTGGGGTGGAATACATAGTGCTTGTTCTCTAGCATTTGGATTGTACCCAGAGCACACAGGGACTGTTTAGTAGCCTCCTTGTTTATACCTCCCTACAGTTCTGACAGTGCTAGTGGCAAGACAGAGGGTATAAACAAAGGGAAGACCCCAGGTCTACACAGGAAAGGCTGCTGGGCAGGCAGATCTTCTATGTCAGCTAGATCAGCGTTTCACAAAGGGTCAGTGTACACACAGGCATCAAGACCAGGATAAGATGTGGGTTGTAACGGACTAACAGGCTAGGAGCAAGAAGACCATGGGTTGGATCCAGAAGGTTCTACAAACATGGGAGAAGCCCGTCCAAAACAAGAATGCTGCTCCCTTTATCTCTAGTCCCCAGAATGGAACCTGGGACATAATAGGTGCTCAGTCAATATTTGTTGAATGAATGAAATAAAAAGACTTCAGAGATCAAGGACTCAGAGAAGGGGTCTAGACAATAAGATCTCAGAAATCTAGGCAAGAAATCGGAATGACCGAGATTTAAATCTTGTATAGAAGCCCTCCGCTGCTGCTATGTCTGGTCTCATGGGATCCACAAAGCTGTCTTAAGTGATTAAAAGAATCTCCAGCCTCCTCTCCCTGCCATGAACATGGGGTGAGGTGGGATGGTTGAAAGGCAAGCAAAATCTCTTGCTTGTCCATCAGTTGATGGGAGACATCTCCAGTTAGGGTCTACAATGGCTCAGATTTAAGAACCCCTCCCATTTCTCTGACCTAACCCAGGGGAACCTTGGTCCTATAATCACTCAGGAAATAGTTATTAAGATGTCAGACACGGTGCTAGGCCAGTTCTCAACATCAAAGCAGATTCCTAAGGTCTCAGCTCTTGGACAAGCATGATCCCAGGGGTGTGGCTGGACTCCTTGGAACAAATCCAGAGCCACAAGAATTCCATTTCCATACAGCACTTCCCCCAAACCTGATTATAGGGGACAATTTAGACTATTTTGAGTAAGGTGGGTACACCACGGCTTGAATCCTTTCTAATCATCTGTCTAGGCTACCAAGGACAATTTGTGGGATTAACTTGTCCCTAAAAATGAAATCTCATTTCTCCATACATAGAATATACATTTTTGCCTTTGGCCCTTTCTCTGTCTCTGAGCTCTCCTACCCTGATCTCACTGCTGGCAAAGCTGAATCAGGAGCTGTGATAAGCCCCTAGAAGTGTGCCTGCCCCCTCCCTCCCTGCCTGCTGTCTTTGAAAGATGCCTCCAGGCTGCCACTGCACTCCTGGGTCAAAGAACCAGCAGCCACCTTTCCAGCAGAATCTTTTTCTAGTCACTTCCCACCTTGGTGAGTCCCCCCCAACACCTTCCCCAGCAAATCCCTCCATCCATCCTCTAGCTTATCTGGGTCAGCAAGGGTCTGATTTTATGCATGGCACTGTCAAACCATAAATCCGCTGCGGCTTTGCCTCTCCATCCAGCCCGTCTGCTTCTGTCAGCATCAGCAAAATGCATAATAGAGAAAATAAGCCAGAAAGGCTAATAACATTCATCTGAATAAAATAATCTCTTTGGCTGCCTCAGTTCATTTCATTTTAATCAAGGTGCCAGGAGGGAATTTAGGCTTAAAAATCCGACTCCCCACTTGTCACTAGTTCCCTGTCCAACTGTCACTAAATGATCCCTTTTATTAAGCAGGTGCCTTTTTAAAAACATATATCCTCTTCATAGTTATGTGCTCAATAACATATATTGAATGTGTTTAACTCATTTTGGGTTTTGTCTGTCATCACATCTATATCTCTTTTCAAATGTGAGAAATGGTATTTTTCTTCGATGTATTGATATTTTCCATCCCTGTGTACATACTGACGGGTTTGGTGGGAATTCTGCGAAAGAGAGGCTCAGAGGAAGTTGCTGAAGCATCTAGGGTTCCGGTGATCTGAGTTCCCTGTGTCTTCCTTCCTGTCTCCTTCAGCAGAGTTCCCTGTGTGGAATGCGGGACTGATTGTTCCACCCTGGTCCTTAGTGGGAGGACAGGGGGAGATTAAATTCTGCTCTCCCGTTGGTATCTCCCTCACGTCTTCCCAGAGACTTACAGCTGCTTGGTTAATTGCCTGTTGCTGCTGTCTTATCCCCACCATTATTTGCCAAGGGCTGTGCATTTTCAGCAGGCTGCGCTCTTGGCCCTGGCCCAGGGCCGGGTGAGGAGCCTGTTGGAAATTGATGAAAGCCGATCCTAGTTTGTTTGGAAATAAAAATAATGATATTTCTTCACATTTGTATAGTGCTTCACTGTTGGCGTAATTCTCTTGCATTCAGCATCTCATTTCAGCCGCACAACAGCCCTGTAGGTGGGCAGGTCAGAGACTATTGACCCAACAGGAAACGCACCTCGGTAGACAAGCACAGAAGCTCAAGCCATCCGGTCATGCCAAGCTTGTGTCATGTGCCCCATCTGCAGAGCTGGGAGCCTAGCAATTCTTCATTAAATGGCACCTTAGGCCAGGAGGGCTCCTGGGATTTTACATTCCTGCTCCTAAGATCTTTAGAAGGTTAGATGTACACCGACAGGGCATGTGTCCATTTTATAGGTGAGACAGCTGTAATGGAGCAGAGGAGGGAATATGCCCGCCCCGCCCCCCAAAAAAAGGAAGTGTAATATAGAGGCCAGCTTGGACCTTTATAGCGTTCTCTCTTTACCCTAGATATTGTAGAGAAATCCCTTTGAGCATTTGCTGCTCAGTTTGTTGAACATCCATAAATAGTCTTAAGTTGAAGGAGAAAAACTGAGCTGATGTATTTGAGACCAGTGATTCAGCTGTGCCCGTTTAGCTCAGCGCATTTCTAACAAGAATCTCTTCTGTGGATGCAGAGCCGGCTTGTAACTTTCTGGGCCTCCTTTTTTTTTTTTTGACTCCAGAGTCATTCTCTCTCAAGTGTAGTATTATGTTTTCTTGATCTGCCTCCTGAAAAAAATGTTAAGTAAGAAAAATACTTCTGGATATTTTGTCTGCTTTTTAGGGATTACTGCTTGAGGAGGTTTGCAGCTGTTCAGTACATTCCTAAGGGATGCAGACCCTTTTCTTTAAATGCCCAAGTATTACACAACCCGACTCCAGGCGCGGAGAAAGTAAAGACACTGTGCAAACAAATGATAGATGGAAAAGATAGAAAGACAAATTTCAGTCTGCTAACCAAACCAAGTTCCCGCGGCTCGAGCAGCCCCAAATAAAATAAGGCTGCAGAGCTGCTGAAGCAGGAAACCACTCTAGCAGAACCTTAATATGCTCCCTATGAAATCACGTCTCGTTGACTTGCTTATTTTCCAGCCTGAAGTGTGTTTCATCTTTGTTCCTGTTGGCCGGGCAAATTGTCTCTGTGGTGTTCCCCTCCTGCTACATGGCCTTTCCCTCCTCTGCTTGCCACCACCCCAAAATAAATAAATGAATTAATTAAAACACCTCGGTTGAAAGGACGAATATGTCCAAGAAAGCATACAAACTCAAAGAACCAAAAATATTGCCTGAAAAGTGGCAGTCATAATAAAAGAGAGTTTAAAGAGAACCCATACAAGAAGCAGACAAGAGTTTAAGACTATCTTTAAAAAAAATTTTTTTTAATGTTTTATTTATTTTCTTGAGAGACAGAGAGAGACAGAGTGGGAGCAGGGGAGGGGCTGGGAAAGAGGGAGACATAGAATCTAAAGTGGGCTCCAGGCTCTGAGCTATCAGCATAGAGTCTGATGCAGGGCTCCAAGCCCACAAACATGAGATCGTGACTTGAGCCGAAGTCAGATGCTCAACCAGCTGAGCCACCCGGGCACCCAAGACTATCTTTAAAGACTTTTTAAAAATAAAAATCTTGCGTAGAATCCCCATACGTGCAGCAGATCAAAGCCGTTTCTTATTGGTGTAAATCCACTTTTCAAGTGCAAATTTATGAGGAGTACTCATTACTGGGTAAGTCTGTGAGAACAGTGAGGATGTGTTCGTGACCCCCCTGTAATGAAATCGGAATTATGAATCATAGTTGCAGTTTTATATCCATTTCAGCTCCACGTTATTTCTGGTTTTGGTTTGGGCTGCCCAGTATCAAGAAAATCCTGATTCACATAGATGAGTTATAATCTGGAGAGGGTTTTAAATTGGCCTAGGTTCTTAAAAAAGGATATTTTTGTTTTGAAGTCGAATCACTAACATTACCTAGCAGCTATTCCAGTTCCCCTTTGTAAATATTATTGGATAAGCCCAGAAATGTATAATAAGCTTTAAGACAATTGATGATGATGGGATGACATTGAGCATGTACATGTGCACTACCCAACCATGGTGTTCCGTGAATCCAGCATAGGCCCCTGAGCCCTTCTGTGGCATGTAATTTAAACTTGGCCACTGTGTGTCACGCCGTGTGCTCACCTGAACAGCTTACCTAAGGAGGCACACAGGCTTGAATTAAAGACAAAACCTGTGCAGAGCTACGTGGATTCTAACCAATAGCTCATTTTTCAGAAGTTCAGATACATGCATTGATTCTTTATTCCAAAGTTGGCATACAATGAAGCTCACGTAGCCACCCAGAGACCTTGTGGTAGTGTCTACCCCAGGGAATCTGGGTCCCTTGCATGTTTAACTGGGGGTTGCTCATTTGAATGGATGTGTGACAGTTGTTTGAAATTGAAATGTGATTCGTTGTAATTCCAGAGTTTCCCAGAACACACTTTAAAAACTCCTGCTCACTGAGACCAATAATAACAGCCATCCCACTACATGCTGTAAGGATGGAAATATATGTGCTAAAAGTACTTTATCACCTTAGAACTTTTTATAACTAAAAGCCCCTGATACTGTATTTTGTTCACTTAAGACACAAATGTTTATATGTCTGTGAAATCGAATTGTAGTACCGTTTTTGTGTGTGAAGCACCGTAAGAAAGACTTGATAGAGACCACCAACCCATGTCCACCTGTAAGAAGCCAACTGAAACCAGTAGTAAAGTTAAGATCTTGTGAAATCTGCCCTTTTAAAAATGCAAGTGTAATTGCCTGATATATTCCATGCTTACCAAAGACATGGATGCTTTGCCAGCCAACAAAAAAGTAAATTCCATTATTTAGGGTTTTGTAACTGAAACTGATTTGGAAGTTTTCTTGCAGTGAAAACAGCGAAGGTCAGTGAATGCACATGCTCAGCT
Organism: Proteles cristata cristata; assembly: GCA_017311185.1. NCBI lineage: Eukaryota > Metazoa > Chordata > Mammalia > Carnivora > Hyaenidae > Proteles > Proteles cristata. The sequence continues at coordinate 287,767 of JAESUZ010000530.1, read as the reverse complement.
TTGCATAGGATTGTTTCTATTCCTTAGAATAGAATAGAATGGTTTGTTTTTCAGATGCTAAACATTTTGAAAAGAGTGGATTAATTGCATGTGTATATCTCTCTCAGCTAGTATATATATTTTTATTTCCATAGAAATCTTTTCATTTTTTCCCCAAGAAAGATAGTGGACATAATGTTGTCAAAGTGGTCAGCACATATGTATTAGGTATTTTGTTTCTGTTTCTTTTTTAATGTTTATTTATTTTGGGAGAGGGCAGAGAGAGAGAGCTCTCACACACACGTGCGGGGTAAGAGCAAAGAGAGAATTTCACCAGGCTCCACACTGTCCGCGCAGAGCCCAATGCAGGTCTCCATCTCACAAACCGTGAGATCATGACCTGAACCGAAATCAGGAGTTGAATGCTTAACCAACTGAGCCACCCAGGCGCCCCAGTGCTAAGTATTTTGACTGTAGATGTGTGATGCCTGGGGCAGAGGTGGGGGTAAGGGGCAGATATAGAACAGTTTCAGTTTGGAGTCCCAATATTGATTGGTTTGAAGTAGCTTCTTGGTGCTGGTTAGACAGCTGTTTGATTGAATGGTCTGGTGTGTTCTGAAGCCAGAGTAGCTGTGGTGTGATTATTTGCTAATGGTTCCCTTACTACAGAATTGGAAAAACCCCTTCAAAAGTTGAATTCCATGCTCTGCAGATCACAGCTGCCCGAGAGCCTCCAGCTCTGAATGGAGGCAGTACTGACTCAGGAACCAAGCCACTGTCAACTTTCTTTCTTTTCATTAAGAGTCTGACTGCAGGGAGGAAAGGGGGAGAAAGAGAAATGACCAGAACAAACAGGTTGTGATTGTTTGCAATGATTAAGAGCATTCTTTACAATCACAAGGCTTGGTTTGAATTCGAGCATTGCCACTCTTTAGCTCTGTGACCTTGAACCAAATATCTAACCTTTCTCAGCCCAATTTCTCACATCTCCTGAATGTGCTTAATAACACCCCCTTCATCAGGTGGTTGTAGGGTTCAAGTTAAAGAACACAAGGACAGGGCCCAGCCACGTGCCAAGTGCACAGTAAGCCCTTGATAAATAATACAACAAACAGCCCCTACTTTCTGTTTGTCTTTTTAAAGAAATCCAACCTGCAGATGGAGAACTTACTGTTGCTTTAATTAGTGCTGTGAACGGAGTCAATGATTAGTAAATTCTTTTGGATCACAGTGTTTTCATTAGAAGTGAGCACCTAGGTTTGGCACTTTACTGCCCCACTCGGGCTGTAGAAGCTGCAGGAATACAGGTGTTCAGATATGCTTTGTGCTCTTAGCTGTAAGGGACACGACGCAATGGTTCAACTAGTGGAAATCAAAACCTCCTTAGTTCATTCTGTGGTACTGGAGTGTTTTTAGTGACTTTTCTCATGCCAAATGCCTCCAAGGTTGACTTCACTGAATCCGAATATAGATAAATGTGGGAGGCGGGGTGGCCTGTGGTACTTTCATGGTTTTTGTCTCTAGACCTCTATCTAAGTTTTGTCTTCAACCCTAGACACAAGCCAGATGACTCAGTGGCTCAGGTTATGGACTTTGGAGTCAGACAGCCTAGACCTGTTCTCATTAGGACAGAGCTGTGGGTCTAGTCCCTGACCCCTTCTGAATGTCTCTGTGACTCCTTACGAGCTGTGGGCAAGTAGCAACCTCTCTGAGTTTCAGTCTTCTAATTAGTGAAGTAGGGATAATGGTAGTTCTTTTCTTACAAGGAAATGATGAAACTTAGGGAATCATATACATCAAATATTTTCCAAGTTCCTAGAACATAATAGGTGCTCAACAGATACTCCTTCCTCTCTTCTTCTCTTTCCCTCTTCCTCTCTTCTCCCTCTCCTCACTATTCTTATTTTCTGCACTGAGTTTTTAGAAAAAGAGAAAACTAGAGGTGAAGGCTTTAAGAAAGCTATCTATTTCTGGCTTGGCTTTGATCACAGTGATTTTGTGACATGGACTGTAAGTCATGGCTGTTGGCTCTGGCTACTCACCAACACTGATTTTTCTTTCTTGTTGTTTCTCCGCAGGAAGGATCAGAATGTTCTCTCTCCAGTCAACTGCTGGAATCTCCTATTAAACCAGGTGAAGCGGGAGAGCAGGGACCACACCACCCTGAGTGACATCTACCTGAATAATATCATTCCTCGATTTGTCCAAGTCAGCGAGGACTCAGGAAGACTCTTTAAAAAGGTACATAGCTATTTCCAGACATGGAGCTATCTGGGTGGAGCGATGACACCATCTTGTATATAAGAGAAGACCATAGTATTGGCCCACTTAAACAGCTTTCTCTTGGTCATTCCCTACCATGGTCTCGTGGAGTAAATATATTGAATAGTCCTTCTTTTCTTCCTTTCTGAGTTGAATTAATAGTAGCCTTGGGAGAGTAACCATTTGCAAAGTATACAACCCCAAGACTGGCAACATAATTCATAATCTGTATATATCAGTGATAATGGTGTTTGCTTGATTTCCTTGAGTAAGCTGTAAAGCTGTTGAGATTCAGGGACCTTCGGTGTCATTTTAAGTTTTCCTCTTCTAGTTCATGTATATCTGTGATTCGATTTAGTTTTCTTTCCTAGTCATCCTCTTGGCCAAGATGAACTTATGAATTTGGTTATTCTTATCAGGTCATATCTTGGTCTTTGGGTCCCTGAATGCTTTTGGAACTCAGTTGTTTGTCGTAATCCCTTGGGTATAAGTTGAAAAATCTGACCAAGGAAAAATCAGAATTAATTGTGGTAAGCTTAAGAAACTTATGCCAAATTGACCTTATCTGTCAGTAGTGGAAATAGTCTCTTGTAAATTAAGGAGTTCTCTCAACCTGAGCTCTCAGTGGAGTCACTGATTCATGCTTTTGGTTACAAATGGTGGCAAAAGTCCCAACCATTGTACATGATGTACCATGTCTAACAATCAAGCGCTGACATCCCCAGCAGATTTTAAAGAAGGCGAATAATCTTCCCACAGTTACGGATATAAAGAGGGCATATAGAGCTATTTCGTTGGTTTCATATATATAGGAAATTCATTGGTTTTCATTTGATAAAATCCACTGTTAAAATTTGAGGCTGGGAGAGAAAAGACTTCAGTAAACAGGGCTGTGGCCTATAGCAGCCAGTTTTCTAATTCTTAACATTAGGAAGTTTTCCAGATCTTAGTACCTCTGGAATTAGAGCCCAGTTTCTTTTGTTTACACCAAGGTGAATAAAAGAACTGATTTAGAATCTTCCATTTACATAATTACATCTGTGTTGGGGCTTTTCCTTTGTCTTAGAGACAGGATATGAAGCATCCGACAATGAAAAGAAGGAAGAGAAAGGTAACTCTTCCCGGAGTTCACCAGCTATTTTTAGTGACCTGGCTATACTGTGGTTGGGGCCATACTTCATTTAGAGGTGAAGGTACTTTTCACCATTTCCTCACAGTTTCCAGCATCTGCTCTAGCTTCCTTGTCATTCATTTGAATTATTCTGCAACACTTGGTGGTGTGTGGATGTGACTAAAATTAACAACTGTAGTTAATATTGTATTGAATATTGGAAGTATGCTAGAGAGTAGATTTCAGGTGCTTTTTTCACACACACCCCAAGGTAACTGGGTGAGATGATATGTTAATTAGCTTGACTATAATCATTTCACTGTGTATATATATCAAATCATAATGTCATACTCCTTCAATATATAGTTTTTATGAGAAAAAAAAATTTTTAGGCCTATTTAGGTAGAACCTTGACAGTAATCAGATGTACTTCGGCTCTTCACTGTGACCTTGACAGCCACTTAGATTATCTCTAGAAGGACAGGGTCTGACTGATCATTTCCTCCTTCATTTTCTCTGTTCTTGTAAGGAAAAACTTCTATGAGGGGTGTTCAGCTGTCTAGACTTCACCCAAGCTTTCAGCATCCTTTTCTCTAAGCTTTAGAAGGGTAGAGAAGAACCAAGCTGGAGAAGTGTTATGGCCCATCCAGATCTCACAGGTGTTTAGGCTGAAGGCAGTCAGTATTAAAGCCACAAGTGTTTCTGGTTCTTCAAGTGCCATTCACATTTCACCAAAAGTCTAAGTGCATGAGTCGTCGTATATGAGACATGGGGCCTTTGCCCTCCCGAAGGAAAATCTGCCCATGGATGATATTCCTGTCTACCATCTCAGAGTTGGCCTCCCTAAACTATGCATTTCTTTGCTGGGGGTATAAGGAAGAATTTTTCATTATTCACAGGACTGGGTATATATTACATTTCATTGAAGAAAGGTGCACGTACCATGGGCTTACATCTAAATACAGTTTTACAAACTGAACACACCTGGTCACCAGCTCCCAGATCAAGAAACAGATTAGTTCAGTACCCAAAAGGCCCTGCTCATGCTTCCTCCTAGTGGTTGGAGGGTTGAGAGGGATGTCCCAACCCCCAAGGATAACAACTGTCCTCACTTTTAACAGCAGCGGTTGGTTTTACTTGTTTCATACTTTATATAAATAGACTCATATGGTATATACTCTTTTATGTCTGGTTTTTCTCATTCAACATATGTTTGTGAGATTTATTCATATTGTTGTGTATGGTTGCAGCTCACAGGACTTTCTCTTGAACTTTATAACTTTTCATCAGTTAAATTACAGTTGATTAGAGATATGCATAGGATTATTAAATAGCCAATGCTTACTATCCCACTGGGGGAATAATCTCTTTCCTCTCTCCCCTGGGATCCAGTGTAGGCAGAGGGTTGTAAGGTAGAAGCTGGCTTGGCTGATGACAAGTATAAATTAATGCTGTTTTGGCTAGCTGAGAGCCTCTCTGCTTTCTAGTAATGGGCACAGAAACATTCTCTTTCCGTACCTCAATTTTTTTATTCTCTTTTGTTTAAAGTGTGTTGCACATAAAGAATTAGAATCCCATGGGTTAAGATATAGTAATCAGATAAGAGAACTAAGGAATGAGCCTGGCCATGCTCAGTTATGTGAAGCTTCCCAAGGCTTACTTTGCTTTATCAGAGCAGAGGTCTCTTCCAAGTAACTCTTTCTCTTGGGCTCAGCTGTGCCAGTAACTCTGAAACCTTAGACAATTACTTCTTTCTGTGCCTTAGTTCCTTAAACTTAAAAATATATGTATTTGGCCTGTATGATCTTCATGCTGCCTTCAAAATCTAATAATACACTGTAGTTCTGTGATGACAAGGGTATCCTACATTGGGAGCTTCCTTCTGGTTATTGGGTAACCTTTCTTAAACTGTGGTAAGTAAACTGAAGTCCCCAGGATACGGGCAAACCAAAGTGGATATGGGTATGGAGAGGGGACTGGCGTAGGCAATTAAAGACCACCTTTCTTGAGCAATGAAGCGCTGTTTCAGATTCTTTTATCTGTAGTGACCAGCAATGAAGAGATGCCAAACTGGAATCCAACTGTTAAAGTAGATAAACTTTTTTTTTTTCAACCTATAAATTCAGTTCCAGAAGTAAAAAGGAAATCCACGTTTCTCGGGAGACACAGGTTTTAGAAAAGATACCTTTACTTCTGGTTTAACTGTGAAAATTCACCTAAGCTTTATGTGATTTTGGATGTGTTTCTCACTGGCAGAAGTCATGGGCTTTCTTCCTTTTATAATTCTTTTTCTTTTCATCTATAAAACTTATTGATTCACTAGCAAAGGTTATGATAATCAAAACTGACATTTTTTGAACCTTTATGTGCCACGTACAATAGAAAGCACTTTATATACTTATCTTTACAATAATTCCATAAAGTAGTTGCTATTATTACCCCTACTTTATGAAGGAGGAAACCGAAGCTTAGAGAGATTAATCAAAAAATGAGGTGAGGCTAGTATTATCCAGTCATCTGGCCCTAGAACTTGAGGTTTCATTCTACATATTCTGTTAGGATTCTGGGTATGGTGTGCAGAGTAGACAGTACGCTGGATTTTCTTACTCTTTCCTACTGAATCCAGATATTTCACTTAGTTGCGGAATTAACCCAACCTTTTCTCCTGCACACAAAAGGTTTGGAGGTGTTAGACATTAACATTGGGTTGTTTCTTTTACCTGGTGTCTGGGCAAGCAGCTGGAAGTTGACAGTGAAATTGGACAAGGTATTTTTTTTTCCAAGGGCAGGACCTCTAGTAAGAAGGAAACAAAGACTCATTAAATGTGAGAACTGGCCAAAAATCTGGCTCACAGCTAACTCTGCTAATTTTGGGATGTCAGGGTGGCTGCACAATTGGCCCCTCTGTACTACTGAACCCCCTTAAGGGATGCTCCTCGCTGGCCCTCTGGTTTGTGGTTATGTCTGCTGGGACATATTTTACATTTTGCACGAAGCCATGGTAGAGATTCCTTTAGCTAAATATAACATCTAGAGAAAGTAGCCTCCTGTCCACAGCTTAGAAACAGACCCACTTTGTCTAGGACTCCAGGGGAAATTGAGCCTATTTGGTGCTCCTGACATCTCCTTTCGTGTAATGAAAGCTCAGTCTGTCTAACCCCTGTTGGAACCAAGGTTTAGGCAAATATTATTGCTGCCACCTTCATTTGTTTAATGCGGTGGCTTCAAAACCAGTGGCCAAACACTGCCAAGTTTGACTTCCAGCTCTACATCGTCTCTGTGAGAGACGTGTTCTAAAGAATCCCACCAAGAATAGAAATCAGTTTTCCCACTTTCCCATTTTAAACTGAAGTAAACTTGGGTGTGCTTTTTCCCACAGGGGAGAGGACAATTCTGTTCTCTTTTCTTTCACTTAGCTGGAACACACCAAAAGTACCTCTGACTTTGCTTTTTAGCTCACTGTTTCTAGCCCTTAGCTGCTGATACTCACAGTCTTGGAAGCCAGTCAATTCAGACAGTCCCAAGACTCAGCTGCCGCCTCCTCCTCCTCCTCCTCCTCCTCCTCCTCCTCCTCCTCCTTCTTCTTCTTCTTCTTCTTCCTCCTCCTCCTCTTCTTCTTCCTCTTTTCCTCTCCCTCCTTCTTTTTTTTTTTTAATAGTATTCCAACAAGCTATACTTTTGTTTTGCCTTTATTACCCTAAGTTTCTATGGTGGGAAGGTTAAATTAAGCAAGTTAGGTCAGATTCCTGACAGATCAGTAGTTCTCAATTCTGCCTGAGTGTAAGACTCATTGGTGGAGTTAAAAAAAAAATCTTTGTGACCTTGAAGAAACAAATTTCTTAGGATACAAAAAGCATGAACAATCAAAGGGAAAAAAAGATAAATTGGACATCACCAATTTTGGACTTTTGTTCTTGGAAAGACATTGTTAAGAAAATGAGAGACAAATCACAGACTGAGAGAATATATTTGCAATGCATATAACTCAATAATAAGAAAACAGACTACCCAAATCTTTAAAAATAGACTAAAGACTTTAAGAGACACCTCAGTAAAAAGATGTATAAGTGACCATTAAGCATATGCTCACTATCATTAATCATCAGGGAAATGCAAACTAAAACAATAAGGAAAGTGCTACATACTCACTAGAATGGTTAAAATTAAAAAGACTGACAATAACAAGTGTTAGTAAGGATGGATGGCATTCTCTTATGTTTCTGGAATGGTACAACCACTTTGGAAAATAGTTTGGCTGTTTCTTTTTTTTTTTATGTTTTATTTATTTCTAGGAGAGAGAGAGAGAGACAGCGTGAGCAGGGGAGGGTCAGAGAGAGAGGAAGTCACAGACTCTGAAACAGGCTCCAGGCTCTGAGCTGGCTGTCAGCACAGAGCCCGACGCGGGGTCCGAACCCATGAACCGCGAGGTCATGACCTAAGCGAAAGTCGGACGCTTAACCGACTAAGCCACCCAGGCGCCCCTAGTTTGGCTGTTTCTTATAAAGTTAAGTGTGTACTTACCATATGACCTAGCAATGCCATGGCTAGGTATTTATGCAAGAGATAATAAAAGTACATATCTACACAAAGGCTTGTACCTAATTATTCATAATAGCTTTTGTCGTCAGCTGAATATTGGTCCCTTCCAAAGATGTCTGTGTCCCAATTCCCGGAATCTGTGAGTTTACCTTATCCATATACAACTTTGCACATATGCTGAATCTGCGGATCTTGCGATGAGGATATTATGCTTGATTATCTAAGGGGGTCCTAATGCAGTCACAAGTGTTCTTGTTAGAAGGAGGTGGAGGGAGATTACAGATAAAAGAGAAAGCCGTGTGATAGAAGCAGAGGAAGCAGAGTCGCAGGGAGAGGATGCTAGACCACTGGCTTTGAGGATGAAGGAAGAGGCCATGAGCCAAGGAATGCAGCTCTAGAAGCTGGAAAAGACAAGGAAACAGATTGTCCCTGAAAACCTCCAGGGGGATGGCACCCCTGTTGATACTTAGTTTTGGTCCAGTGAAATGGGTTTTAGACTTCTGACCTCCAGAAGTGTAAGAGAAAGAAATTAAAAATAGAACTACCATGTGATCCAGCAATTCCACTTCTGAGTATTTATCCAAAGAAAACGAAAACACTAATTCCAAAAGGTAGATGCGCCTGTGTGTTTACTGCAGCATTATTTATAGTAGCCAAGATATGGAAGCAACATAAGTGTTTCTCACTGGATGAATGCATAAAGAAGTTGTAGTGTAGGTATACAATGGAATAGGATTCAGGCATACAAAAGTTTGAGGTCTTACCATTGGCAACAACATGGATAGACCTCAAGGCCATTGTGCTAATAAGTAAAATAAGACAGAGAAAGACAAATACCATATGATCTTTCTTATGTTTGCAACCAACAAACACAAAAAAACCTAAGCTTATAGATAAAAAGAACAAACTGGTGGTTGCAAGAGGCAGGGGGAGGTGGGGGCAGGGAAAAGGGTGAAGTTTTTTTTGTTTTGTTTTGCTTTTTACAAATAGTTTATTGTCAAATTGGTTTCCATATAACACTCAGTGCTCATCCCCACAAGTGCCCTCCTCCATGTGGGTGAAGTGTTTTTTTATGTGCTTGTTTAGTTTAAATAAATTGAATACAATTTTTTTTAAAAAAATTAAGAGAATAAATTCATGTTGCTTTAAGTCACTAAGCTTGCAGTAATTTGTTATAACTGCCTTAGACCCATATTATGTTCATAATAACCAAAACTGAAAACAACCCAAATATCCATCAACAGATGAATGGAAAAACATATTGTGGTATATCCATGTATGAATACAACTCAGCAATAAAAAGAAATGAAATGCTGATAGATATAATAATGTAGATGAACTCAAGAAACATTATATTGATTAAAAGAAGCTAGACACAATGAGAACATTCTGTGCAATTTTATTTATATGAAATTTTAGAAAAGATAGCTCTGATCTATTGTGACAGCAAGCAAATCAGTGATTGCATTTGGGCCAGGGTAGGGTGAGAGGTTGGCTGCAGAGGGACACAAGGAAATTTAGGGATTATGGAAATGTCATACTATCATAATTATGATGGTGGTTACATGAGTGTTTGGATTTGTCAAAACTGGTACTGTACACTTCAACTGTATACATTTTACTGTATGTAAATTACACCTCATTAAAGTTGATTAAACAAATAATTTAAAAAATGGCATGCCAAGGCCCCATCCCAGGGCTTTTGAATCAGTCTCTGGGATAGAACCTAGGTGATTCTTGCATACAGCCAGGGCTGAAAACCACTCTTGTGGGTATTCTGGTTTACATCTTGGGGAAACCCAAGAGCACAGAAGACATCTGAAGCCATAAGATCCTGTCTATCTATATCTATCTGTGGGTGAGCCACATTTGCCCCTGAAATAAGGTTGAAGCATTTAGGCTGGGCAACCCATTGTGGTTTCCCTACTTTATTCTTGGAGGGTGACAAAGGGAAAATCTGGACTCAGATAAAGAAGTCATACTGCAGAAAGTGGGAGATATTAGAAGGGTGCTGAGGAAGAAATGTAAGAGGGCACAATTAATTCTTTTCTCTAGAGTCTTCAGATATCCTTTCCCATTGGTCAATTGGTCCCAGACTTGCCATGACTGGTCAGATTTCATTTGGCACCGAGGAAATGGGTCTGTCAGTATAAAAAGATAAAGGAGATTTGAAACCAAAAGCAGTGCATGTTACCTACCTACCTGTTTTTCCCTTTATAGGAGGACAGGATTTTCTACAGTTTTTAAAAAAAAAAAATTTTTTTTTAATGTTTTATTTATTTCTGAGAGAGATAGAGACAGCGTGAGCAGGGGAGGGTCAGAGAGAGAGAGAGGGAGATACAGAATCTGAAACAGGCTCCCGGCTCTGAGCTGGCAGTCAGCACAGAGCTTGACGTGGGGCTCAAACCCACGAACTGTGAGATCATAACCTGAGCTGAAGTCGGACGCTTAACTGACTGAGCCACCTAGGTGCTCCTACAGTTTTTGAGTCCAGCTACTTTGCTTATGTGAGGAGACTGGATAGTATAAGGAGGCATGTCCTGTGGTCATGTTGTCATAAATAAGTAAAGGAGAAGTGATCCACAATGCCTGTAGCATCGAATGTCCCTGGTAGGTAGTGTAGATTAAATAAATGGAGAAAGAATAGACTTCCAAAGGTTGTGTTCTGCTCTTCTGAGAAAGATTTTAACTTGGAGACATCTTTGGGAGAAGGAGCAGCTGACTGATTTACCCCTCCCTCTCTTCCCCAGTCCACCCTGCACCTCTTTCAATGAAACACAGTATCTGCAATTGATTGGATTTCCTCCACATTATAACATGATCACAAACAGTGTGGCGTGGTGCTTTACAGACAGCTGTTCCTGTTACCCAGTTTGTCTTGATGGTAGCAAAAATCTGTTCTGATTAATTGAGCTTTATTCTCTCATATCTGATGAAGAGATCCTTTTTGGAGAAAAGAATACGATGGCAAGCTGAACTTATTTGCATAGAGGATGGAAGGCTGCCAGCTACTTCAAAGGTATCTCTGCTGATAAGGGGCGTCAGGTTTGCTGCCAAAGGCAACAGTGAGTGGAGCTTTGCAGCTAGTGCCGATGGTGGTGTTTTAGCTTTGGTTTCTGTGACAGTGACACTGGGTCAGCAGCACAGTATCCTCTCCCTTGGGGCTTCACTCTGGGTGGCCTAGCCTTTTTTGGACTTAGGAAGATTCAGCTCAGAGGGAGTGTGTGCATCAAAGATGCCTGCAGTCATTTGCTTAGGTTAGTTTGCCTTTTCGGTGTCGTAGTTCTCAGGCATTTGTATGCCTTTTCTGGAAGAGCAAGGTATTTGTTGTATGTAGAACATTCAAAGGTGTAATGATACCACCATCTTTGTAAGTCAACAGATGGTTAGAAGAATCTGAAGAAGAACAACTACAAAGTATGAAGTGGGATGCAGTGGACAGAAACAGAAGTGTCCAAATGCAACCTTGTGTCTGAATATTATCCTAAACTGGAAAAGCACACACTCAATAAGAATTTTAGTGAATACTGTAAACACAGCACTGTGCAGGTTAAAAAGAGCTTAAGATGAAATTGACGAGTTAGGTTTGCCCCCAGGGAGCTTAGGGCTTCTCAGTCTGCTCTTCAGACCACTTAGATCTCCTAAAACTTTCTGTAGGATGATGATAAGACCAATAATAACAAGCTTTCATAAAATGCCTGCTATCAACGTTATACACAGTAGTGGGTCCTAAATGTATATTTTCTCTAATCCTTTCATGTATTTTTACAAGGGTTTTATTTTTCCTTGCCTTCTCATGGAAGTTTAAAATACTTAGAGAAATGCACATATTTTAAAGTGTACAGCTCAGTGAATTTTTACAAACTGAAAGTAGCAATATAATTAGTACCCAGATAAAGAAAAGAATGTTTCCAGTGTCCCATGACCCCCCACTCTTGCCCCCTTGCCTTCATTTCCCCCTGAAAACTAGTCACTATCCTGACTTCTCTAACACAATGTAAGCATTTGCCTGCTTTAAAAAAATTTCTTTTGTATAAATGGAATCATAAAATATTCTTTCAATGATTTAAATATGTCATTCTTTTGTTTTCTGGCTTCCACTGTTTCTGATGACAAGTCAACTGTGATGCTACTTGTTCCCTGTATGTTTTGGTTTTGGGGGGGTTGCTTATTTTAATTTGAAGTATCGTTGACATACAACATTATATTAGTTTCAAGTGTACAACATAGTGATTTGACAATCATACATTATGAAATGCTCACTATAATAAGTGTGATTTACTATACAAAATTATTACATTAATAATTATTATAATATTATTGACTATGTTCCTGATACTGTACTTTTCATTCCCATGACTTATTTATTTTACTACTGGAAGTTTGTTTCTCTTAATCATGAGGGGCTGCTTTGAATATCTTTCCTTTATCTTTGATTTTCAGCAATTTGACTGTGATGAGTCTAAGTGTGGTTGCCGTTGTATTTCTTTGGCTTTGATAAGTGTAAGACCTAAATATTCTGGATCTGTATGTAGTGTTTTTTCCTTAATTTGGGAAAATTTCTGGCAAATACTTTTTTTCCATCCCATTTTTACTTCTTGCCTTGACTCCTCTCATGTTTGTTAGCCTGTTAGATACAGTTCCACAGTTCATTGAAACAAGCCCTCCCCCCCCCCCCACCGGGTGCTTCAATTTAGATGATTTCTAAAGTTCACCAGTCCTTTCTTTTGTGTGTACAATCTGCTAATAACACCATCCAATGAATTCTTTTTTTTATTTTAGATAATGTATTTTTTAGCTTTATGATTTCCACCTGGTTCTTTTTTTCAGTGTCCAATATAATTTCTGAAATTTCCTTTCTCTTGTTGTGTTTAAAACACACATAGCAATATTTATTTTTTTATATATATATTTTTATTTATTTCTAGGAGAGAGAGAGAGAGAGAGAGCGTGAGCAGGGGAGGGTCAGAGAGAGAGGGAGTCACAGACTGAAACAGGCTCCAGGCTCTGAGCTGGCAGTCAGCACAGAGCCCGACGCGGGGCTCGAACCCACGAACCGTGAGATCATGACTTGAGCGAAAGTCGGACGCTTAACCGACTAAGCCACTCAGGCGCCCCCACACATAGCAATATTTAAAAATTGTTACCTGCTATTTTCAACACCTACATCATCTGTGGTTCTGTTTGTCTTTACTGGGTTTTCTCTTGACCATGGATCTCATTTCTTTATTTTTTCATTTTTACTAATCTTTGTGACATAGTGGACATCTTAGCTGATACATTATAGAGACCCTAGATGACCTTATCATCCCTCTGAAAAGTGTTAAGTTTTGTTCTAGTAGGCACTTAAATTACTGGTTAGTCACCTTGACCCTATGCGGAATTTGTTCTGTGCTTGGTTACAGTGGGTCTGGTTTGGTTTTGTCCTTAGTTCTGGAACATAGTCTGTATACTTAGGACATGACCTTCTGAGGTTTCCATGGAAAGCAGGCCTTGAACTCCAAACTCCACCTCCTCTACAGTGTGCAGCAGCTAGGGTGACCAATGGTCCCAGTTTGCCTGAGACTGACAGGGTTCCTGGGACATGAAACTTGGAGATTTATCTGTTCTACTGTAGATGGCATTTGGGCAGTGTCCCGTTTGAGACGGTTATGGATAGAGTGTTGCTATGAACAGTATATAGGAAGGTTATTTTTCTTCCCGTTGTATAGTTGAAACCATTAAAGCTCGCATTGGTAAAATACTCTTTGGTAAGACCACAGAGAGATGACAGTGGAATTTGAACTCCCTTGCTTGTTCTACTACCACACTACCACACACATTTACACACCACTACTACCACACTACCACACACATTTACACACCACTACTACCACACTACCACCCACATTTCAGGACTTATAGACAGTATCTTCCGAAGATAGTTGTTGCCAAATCACAATGTTGAACGTGGTCACAATCTGAGCTTTAAGAATAGTGAATTCAAAACCTACCCCTTACCTTCTCTTTCCTTACCTTCTCCCTCTCCCCTTCGACTCCTCTTCCCTTCCCTGTCCTTCTCCTTCTTTCTTTCTCTTTTTTCCTCTCTCTCTTCCTCCCTAATCTCTATTCTTTTGAATAATCTTTTTAAAGTGTATAGTACATGTACATGGTAGAAAATAGAAGAAGCAGAGGTATGATAATGAAAACCCAGGTTGTCTTGTATGTACTGTTTTATAGTCTGTTATTTTGTCAAGATCTTCACTTCCCCATTTCACCTCATCTAAATTTTAATCTCATCTAATCCCCAGGTCATGTAAACATTTCTCGAGTTATCTTAAAAATTTCCTTGAAACTGGTTTGTCCAAGCTAAGATCTAATGCACACAGGTTTTTATATCCCTTAAGTCTCCTTCAACCTAGTACTTTCCTTTTCCAGGACACTGATTTGCTGAGTAGACCAGGCCACTTGTCTTGCAGATTGTCCCACCTTCTAGATTTGTCCAGATGCCTCCTTGTGGTGTTGCTTAATTTCTTCCTGTATCCTGTATTTCCTATAAATTGGAAGCTGATTCCAATGGCCAAATCTATTCAAGTTTCACATTTTGACTAGAGTGCATAATAGATGATGTAGGTAATACTTCATGGTGTATAACATTAGGAAATATATAACATCTGGTTACCTGCTGATTGTGATGCCAACATTGACCCCTCAGATCAGGGCGGTAACAATTCGAACCCTCCGTTTTGCAGTTAGATTTTTCTTCTCACATGATAAAAGGGTCATTGTCTGGTGTTAAATGTGATTCTGTCATACAAATATTGGGTGTTCATTCAGCCATTCATCTGAGGGTTTTAACATCAATGATAATTCTAGCCGAATTACTTTTTTTTTTTTTTTTCTAGGAGAGAGAGAGAGAGACAGTGCGAGCAGGGGAGGGTCAGAGAGAGAGGGAGTCACAGACTGAAACAGGCTCCAGGCTCCGAGCTGACAGTCAGCACAGAGCCCGACGCGGGGCTTGAACCCACAAACCGTGAGATCATGACCTAAGCGAAAGTCGGACACTTAACCGACTAAGCCACCCAGGCGCCCCCCGAATTACTTTTTACCATGTCCGTACCTCTTACACTTGAGTGCAAGATGCCTCCCTAAGAGAAAGGGAGGATTATTAACACAACTCATCAGGCACCATGCAAATAGACAGTAGTTTATACAAACTTACTACTCTCAGGAGAAATTCCAATAATGGTGTGGAAGCTGACTAGGTACCAATTTTTTTATTATAAGATTCACAGCAATAATACAAATAATAGCAATTATAACTAATACTAAATGAGTTCTAGCCATGCCCAGGGACTATGCTAAGTATTTTGCAGGTATTAACCCATTTAATCAGCACAACAACCCTTTAAGATGGTTTTGTCATCTCCATTTCTACATAAACACATAGGCTGAAAGGGTAAGCAGCTGACTCAAGGTTATGGAACCATTTGGGGGCAGAACTGGGATTCGTGGCTAGGCAGCCTGCTTCCTCTGAATCTTCTCTTCCACATCACTGTGCTCCGCTGGCTCACATGGAGCAGTCATTTTGCTGGTCAGCTAAAGGGCCAGGGCTTGTGCAGGGAATTCAGGGCTCATGCATTCAGCAGTCATGCATTTAGATGCTTCTGCAGAGCCAGACTTTCCATTGTGCTATTCTGATTCTGCATCTTGCCCAGCTTGTCCAGAGAAAAAGAAAGAGTGAGGCATCTTTGATTCCAGTCTCCCTTCTTGAAGGACTGGCTTCTTTTGATTCTCCTCTTTATCTTTGTCAAGAGTTTTCCTTTGAATTTCTCCCTGCTTGTCTGAGCATGATTTTTTGTGTACATTGGGGGGGGGGGGAGTGGGGGATAAAATCTCCTTCTTTTGAAATAGCATCTTTTTAGTTTTTCCATTTTCATTTTCTTCTTTCCATATGATAGTGGACTTCTGATCTCTTCTCATGGATTTTCTACCCGATCCTACCTTTCTTTGCTTTTAAGCCCAGCTCTCGGGGTTGTTTTGTTTTGTTTTGTTTTTTTCCCCTTCTCCCGCTTCTTTTACTTTGTGCTCCAGAAATCATTTGGGTCTATATCCAGCTTAATTGTCGGGACTAATTCCTGTCTTCAAGAGACGATAGGAACCTAGGAGCATCCCTCCTTTTGGTTTCAAGAGTTGTCTGAATCATCCACTCTTGAGCTAAGAAGTTATTGCCGAGGCCAGGAAACGAGACTGAGAAGTAACAAAAATAACAATTTTTAATTTATGTTTCTTTTGATTTTGAAGCAGACCAAAAAGCCCTGTAGCTTATTTTTTTTTTCAATTGAAAAAATAATAAATGTTTTTCAAGACATCAGGAAAACAAAAATATAAAAAGAAAATAAGGATTACTGGGAGTCAGTTATTCCCTTCCAATATTTTTTCTATGTGCATTTTTCTTTAGAAAATTAGAACTATAGTGTATATTAAGTTTTCTGTAATTTTTTTCCTGTGACATTTTAAGTGAGTATTTTGAACATGTCTTTGCACCTTCTTAAAAATCCTTGCTTTTATTTTTTTTCTAATTTTTTTAATGTTTTATTTCTTTCTAGGAGAGAGAGAAAGAGAGACAGTGTGAGCAGGGGAGGGTCAGAGAGAGAGGGAGTCACAGACTCCGAAACAGGCTCCAAGCTCTGAGCTGGCAGTCAGCACAGAGCCCGACACGGGGCTCGAACCCACAAACCATGAGATCATGACCTAAGCGAAAGTCGGACGCTTAACCAACTAAGCCACCCAAGCGCCCCAGAAATCCTTGCTTTTGATGACCATCCAGTATTCTATTTTTGGCTGTTCCATTGTTTATTCATACAGTCCTTAAGGTTCTTTGGTTGGGTGGTTTTGACTCTACTGGACCACATTCTAGTACATCCAAAAGCAGTCTAGAATCTCATTGGCATCTTCCTGGAAATTAGTTGTTTTTAGAGTGACTAGTTTGTCTGTGCTCTCATTTGGAAATACCCTACTTCTGATGTGAGGGAAGGAAGAGGGTTTCCCCCCTTCTTTTTTCTTCCTCTTATATCTTCCTCATTGTTTCTGAGCTCAGCTGGGAATCTAGACCTCAGAGCTGTGCCTGGATCTGGGCCCCAGGTGGCTCAATGGAGTACTTTCACCGTGCTGGGTTTCAGTTTCTTCATCTTCACACTGCAGAAAACTGCTCATACCCTCACTCTGGCTTCCCAGTATGTCATAAGAATCAGTAGAACCTGGGAAGAAAGGGCTCTGCCATGGTCAAAATGACAAGATATAACAAATGTTGGCAATGATGTGGACAGGAGGGAACCCTCATGTACTGTTTGTGTGAATGTAAACTGGTGCAACCACACTAAAAAACATTATGGTAGTTGCTCGAAAAATTATACAGTGAGCTACTGTATAATCTAGCACTTCCATTCCTGGGTCTATATTCGAAGGAATTGAAATCAGTATCCAAAAAGGTTCTGCACTCCCATGTTCACTGCAGCATTATTCACAATGGCCAAGATATGGAGACAACCTAAATGCCTTTCAGTGGATGAATGTGTAAAGCCAATGTGATATATATGTGTGTGCAATGGAATATTATTCAGTCATGAAAAAAAGGAAATCCTGCCATTTGTGACAAAGTGGATGAATCCGAAGGGCATTATCCTAAGTGAAAGACAAACACTGCATGGCAATACTTATCTGTAAAAAATATTTTTATTTTTTTATTTATTAAAAAAAATTTTTTTTTCAATGTTTTATTTATTTCTAGGAGAGAGAGAGACAGCATGATCAGGGGAGGGTCAGAGAGAGAGGGAGTCACAGACTGAATCAGGCTCCAGGCTCTGAGCTGGCAGTCAGCACAGAGCCTGATGCAGGGCTCGAACCCACGAACTACGAGATCATGACCTAAGCAAAAGTCGGACGCTTAACCGACTAAGCCACCCAGGTACCCCTGTAAAAAATATTTTTAAATCTAATTTCATAGAAACAGAATATAATGGTGGTTGCTAGGGGTTGAGGGAGGGGGAAATGGAGTGATATAGGTCAAAGGGCACAGAATTTTAAGTGCTGGGGATCTAATGTATGGTATACAGTTAATGATACAGTATAATGTACTTGAAAGTTGCTGAGAGTAGATCTTGAGTATTCTTACCACCTATGCACACACAGATGTGTTAATTATTTTAATCTTGGCAATCATTCCACATGTATATGTGTGTCAGATCATAATGGTGTACATTTTAACCGTGTACAATTTTATTTGCCAATTATTCCTCAGTTAAAGTGAAGGAAAAGAAAAGAAAAGAAAGTGCTCTGTGGAGCTTGGTTATGCTCACGTAGGAGAGCATGCCGCTGTGCCTTCTGCCTGCCCGGGTGGTCTTTGTCTCTTAGCTAATCTTTTTCAGCAGTGTGTTCTCATATAGGGTAGAGAGGAAATAAAGAGGGCAAACTGGGAGACCCATTTCCTAGCTTTAATCATCTCCTTGCCAAAGCCAAGATAATCCAAGCCTTCTGCCCACATAAGCATCGCATCCTTTCCTGCCTTGCCTCTTCCCATGACCTTGTTTTCCTTTTGATGTTCATTTTGAGGGTGGAGAGTAGAAAAAAAGCTTTCTCTTTTCACAGCCCTCTGAGTCAGTGGCCTTTCTGGGCCTTTGAATTCTCAAGCAGGAAAACTACATAGCCCACCTGACTCTTCTTTCATGGCCCCTAAAAGAAAAGGGCACTGCTTTATTTAAATCCAGGAGCATGAGTACCACTACATGTTCATTCAGTTCAATAAGTACTATTTGATTGTGTACAATCGCTCAGTATTCAACTTGCCACTATAAAAGTGCTACAAAGCAAGCTTAAAGCATGCTTCAAATTCTTAGTTTTTTTTTTTATATTTCAGTTGGATGGACAGGCCAGAGACCCTAGAAGCAGGTTGCAACTTAAGATGTCAATTTAATGAGGGGTGCAGACAATGAGTTGTCTATAGGAGCTTGGAAAAGGAAAAGATTCATGAGAGGTGATCGGGCAAGCTTCACAGAAGGGAAAGAGTTAGGCTGCTATTCTTTTAATTACATGGTGCCAGAATTCTTAATTATCTATCTATTTCTTATCCTACGGAATTATCTTTTGAATATTTCCATATTATCTGGTGCCAACTTCCTCTCTTACCTCTTTGTCCCCATTAGAGATGTCCCTATAAGACAGCAGCAGAAGCTTCCTTCTGTTGGAGAAGAAGGAAGAAGGGATGGGAAAAGCAGGTGAGATGAGCTTGGTGCCTGAGTGTTTTGAAGGCTTGCTCAAGGTCGTCCAGCTATAGGTCAAAGAGAGCCATTGTTCATTTTAGGTAAGGCAATGAAATATTGAAAACCATGATCTATAGTGACACTGGTGGTGGTGTTCAGTGTGGTATAGGGTGGAAGAAACTGTCTGGAAAACTACTACAGTAATTCGGGGTAGGGGGGTGGAAATGGAAACCAATTCTTGGCTCATGACAGTGAGAACTCAAAGAATGGGACCTACTAAAAGACACAGCAAAGACATTCTAGATAGGAGAAAGTAACCTGACATGAGGTGGGAGGAGGTAAATGCTAGAGAGGATTCAAATTTCATTGAGTCATTCCACAAATACTTACAGTGCACTCCCTATGTTTCTGGCACCGTGGCAGGCCCAGTAATACAGCAGGTAACAGAACAGAACAAGTCTCTGACTGCCTGTGCTCTAGTAGGTGACACACACAACATACAAATGAGCCAGTCAATGTAAAATATGCCAGATGGTGATAAAATAAAACAAGGGAAGGAGGAGAGGGGTGCCGAGGGTATTGCTATTTTATACAGGGGGTGGTCAGGGAAGGCCTCACTGATAAGTTGGCATTTGAACTGATTCTTAAAGGAAGTTAGGGATTTTACTCTCCGAGGAAGGTCTTTCAGGCAAAGGAAACAGCATGTCTAAGGCCATGAGATGAGAGTGTGCTTATCTGGTCAGAGAAGCAGCAAGGCCTTGTGCACAGGAGGGAAGAGGAAGAGGGGCAGATGTGGCTGGGGGTGGGGGCAGGCTGCATCCGGAAGGACCTTGGAGGCCAGGAGAGAGCCATGAGAGGATTTGGAACAAAGGAATGATACAATCCGATTTTTGTTTCAGTAGGATTATTCTGGCTTCTGTGTTCAGAGTGAAGGAGGAGCAAGGTGGGAGCTGAATAGGAAGAGTTGCTAAGAAGTTTTCTATAAACTCAGGCAGGAGGTGATGGCGGGTTGGAATGGGGTGGTGGATGTGGAGATCGTGAGAAGTGGTCAGACTCTGGGACGTGTTTTCAAGATGGAGCCAGTTGTATTTCCTGCTGAATTGAATGTGCACACGATAAAAAGAGACTCTAAGATGACTGCAAGTGGGCACCTGGGTGGCTGAGTTGATAAGTGTCCACCTCTTGATTTCAGCTCAGGTCATGATCTCATGGTTCATGGGATGGAGCTCTGAATGGGGCTCTGCTCTGACAGAGTGGAGCCTGCTTGGGATTCCCTCTTTGCCCCTTCCCCACTCTCCCCCCCCCCCAAATAAATACTTTTTTTAAAAGGTTACTGTAAGCATTTTGATCTGAGCCATCAGAAGTTGGAGTTGCCATTTATTGGGGAAAGTATGTGGAAAAGCCACTGGTTCTTATCCTGCTCTGTGATTCATGAAGAATCTAAGAGCCAGCAAGTAGTAACTTGTATTAGGTCACCCAGATTAGCAGTTGGAGATAGGCCAAACCTACCTACCATGTGCTCATTCCAGAGCATGACCCCAGCCCTCCTTGGTTCAGCGCCACACACGGCACAGTGAAGATGTAGTGAAGAATAGGGCTGGAAGGGGGATCTGAACATTGACCACATACAAAGCCAATAGTTGAAGCTGTGAAAGTGAGTAATCAGAGAAGAGGGCAGTTGAGGCCTAGAGAAAAGACTTAGGACCCAGCAAAGAGGACACAAGAGCAAATTAAAATGGGCAAAAGGAAAATCAGTAATGTGGCTCGTGGAACGTAAGTGAGCAGAAGCTGCCTCGCTGACGGACACTCTCAGGAGATCAGGAAGAGTGGGATCTGAATAGATGTCATTGGAGTTGGGTTTGGGAAACTTGGGGGACTGTGGTGTCCTCTGTAGAACCCCCACTGAAGTTCTGAGCATTTTTCTTTTCCTTTCAGCTAATGGCGAGAAGGAATATAATAGCATAAGCCTGAGACAGGGAGTTTTAAAAAAAATCTCTTCCAAGTCTAGCGTTACTGTCTTGTGAGCCTTATACAAGAACCTGAGCTTCCCAGACCTCTGTGGGCCCATCTGTAAACGGAATGAGAAAGCATCCTTCGTTCTCACTTGGCCTTCTAGAAATGGTGTGAGAGTAACAGTGACAAAGGATATGAAGCTGCTTTGGAAGAGAAATGTTACACAAGTCAAAATAGCCTTTTCTAGTTGATTTTAGGAAGTTGTTAGTTAAAAAAGAAAACACCTCTTGATAGGATCATAGAAAAACTTTGCATTAGGGGTATATTAAATGCAGAACACATTGACCAATAAAATAGATATTCCTCTTTGAAACAACATAAAATATGTCAGTATCCTTTCGATTAAGTCTTGCTTAATTACTATGTCCATTAGACCCTTATCCATTCCTGCCTGGGCTTTTAAATTTAATTTAATTTAATTCTGTAGTCACTGTTACCCAACCACAAAAGAATTAGCCTTGCCCCCAAGGCCATGCAGGTCTCTCGAGCACTGTAGGTTAGCATCGGTCCCTCTGATGAAACACAGGGCAAGGTTTGCCATGCTGATTCTGAGCAGCCTGCCTGTTTCAGAGCTGAAGGCTGCAACCCCAGTGGAGTAGAATTTTGCCCTCCCAGTTCCCTCCGCATAACAGTATATGAAGAGCAGGAATGGAAATTAATTGTACCTGCTGGCATTATTGAAGTTATCAGTGCATATCCTCTCCTGGGCAAGGAAGATTAAAAAGGGTGTTGTAATCAGAGCAGATGATTTCTGACACTCCGGTCGGGTTTCCTCCCCAGGTTAAATGTAAGCACCTGATGTGAGCTTGTTGCCTCTGGGCTGATGCTAAGTAGCTTGAGGCTATGCAGAGTTCTGCCTCATTTTCCCATCAGCCCTGGAGGAAAGCCAGGCTCCTAGTCTCTGGAAGAGAGATCTCTTAGGTAGGAAATCTGGTCTTCTCACTACAGACTAGTGTATTCTAGCTGCACATTCCTGACTGCAAGATGCAGTAAGGTGTCTCCATTAGACCAGGCTGAGAGTCACACCTTGTTCAGGTTCAATCGGAATGAAATAAGGCATTGTGGTGCTGCTCCCTGGTGATTCAGTTCATTTTAGCAAGTGCTGATTAAATGCTCTCTGCCCTCACACGAAACCTAGGGGTATAGGCTTTAGTCTCATGATGTGACAGGATCAGGGAAGCATTTTTTTTTATCAGCTTTTCCAGAAAAGAGAGAAAATATGCAAGTCAGCCAAGGGGAAGGGCAGGGGCTGGAGTGTTTGTGGAAGCAGCAGAAGAGAGATGCTTATTTACTAGAGAATCATGAACTTTTTTTAGTACAGCTTTGTAAGGGAGCTGAAAAGCTTTTTAGTTTTTTGACTAGGAGCTTATTGGGTTTGTAGAATGATACAGGGACTCTGGGATTAGCCTATGCATTTAGGGTTGTCCTGACCCCAGGCCACTTGCCTACTTCAGCCAGGCAGGAGGAGATGTAATCGAGCTCAAAGTTCTTTTTTCTCCCTAAACTATGAGGGATACTCTCCCCCCCCTTCCCCCCCCCCCCAGCCTTATAGTCTGGAGTCCTGCTTGCTAGGTTTCTGCAAAGCCCCTCACGGGTCATGAAACAATAGTGCTTTGACTACATTTCTGTCCATGGTGATGTGAGCTGATTAAACTGGCAAGCAGATAATGGAGGGAATGAGTTATATATCCCAGGCGGGAGGTCGTGGCAAAATGGATCTGCGGTCGAGAGGAATTTCAACACGTATCCTAATCGTTCCTCAGATAGGTTGTAGGAGGTGCCGTGCCTCATGCCCTCCTTGAATAGATGAGTCCTTAGATTTGAGTCCTTCTGGCCCACAAGACTCAGGCTTCAGAGATTCGCTGGACATTCACAAATTAACTCAGAAAGTTATAGCAGCAAGCAAGAAGTCCTCTCTGGGAGACCCCAGCAAAGGAAAAGACCATGAGACTGGGGATCAGGTAACCCGGGTGGGGACCCAGGGCTCCAGATGGTTTCTTACTGCTTTAACTCTCCCCCACAATTTTGAGATTCTCTGGAAGTTGGCTGTGGTCTGGAGAAGCAAATCTGAATTAAAATCTGGTTCCTAGATAAGACAGAGTTTTCCAATTTTGCAAACTTATGGGTGAATGGAAGAGACACTGGAGAAAAAGAGCAGGCATAATTGTGACAGAGCTCTCTTTTCAAGTTCTGCATTCTAGAAACAGTGCTGATGAATACATTCCTTTTTTTTTCTTTTGCTTTGCTTTTTTTTCCTTTTGCTTCTGAATGTCTGTGTACTTGCCTAAGAAAACATTTCTCGACCTCTTCAGAATATTTTGAGTTAAATGAAAATTAGAGGAATATATCACAAGCTTAATGCACTCTACACGTTGAGTTTACACAAAAGGTTAACATGCTCTGGCTTGGAGACCCTGACCCCATCTCCTCAACCTGCTGGCTTCAGCCCTACGTATTTTGCTCTGAAACCCTAATGCCACAAAGAATGCGGAACTGACGAATCCGCTCCATCTACGAGCTAGGACATCTTGATTAAATTAGTGTGTGCGGGGGGGGTGCTGTGGAGAGAAAGCACAGTGACACAAAGGGCGTTTTGAGGAGCCCCATAGTGCCTGTGGAGAATGAATGTTCTCGTTAAATATGGCCATGACCTGCAGTTCCACACATGCCAGAGACACAGCGCAATTGTCCCCAGGAGCTGGGGGCTGGGGATGATCAGGGAAGAGGCCAGCATGCAGCCCCGCTCTTCATCTCCAAGAGGAGAGGGCAGCCCAGCCTGGAAAGGCAAGGATGCAGGAAGGCGCACTGCTGCTTTCTTTTTCCTACAGCTGTGGCAAGTGATTCTTTGATCCTGGTCCTTGTTTGGGGATTGGATCAAAAAGCGCCTTCCTTTCCCTTGGGTGTTGGAACCTTCCCTCTGCTTCTTCTTTCTCTCCTGGGCACTAAGGGAGCTCCTGAAAGCACCCATTGTCTTACTGCCTCTTTCCACTCCTTTCCTTTGAGCTCCCCAAGAAGACCCGTGCCTGTACTCTGTGGGGCAGTGCCCCCAAGATAGTGCTCACCCTTATCATTTACCACCATCCTCATCCCATTCATCCTGAAGCCCCAAGACCAAAAAGGATAGACCGACCATTGAAGGCTTCAACCCAGGCCACCACGTCAGTGGGAAAGCAGCGATCGGTAACCCGTGGCTCGGTTCCATTTACGCGGCGGCCAGGGAGCTTCATGAGACGTGCGTTTGCCATTTGCCCTTTGAACTGCCAGCCATACAAATACAGCCAAGTGGATTTAAAAGCCGATTAAATTTTGGATTCACTCCGTCTATCCAGAATATCCTGGCAGCTCATATTTACAGCTCTACATACATGATTCTCCCTTTAATAGATGGAGTCTCGACCTTTTCGGCAGTGTACACCTGCAGGCTTCAGCATGCTTTTGCGCTGTCTCTCTCTTAATTGCTGTGAAACTTTATGGCCTTCCATTCTCTCTCCATAAATAATTATTGGGTGTTTACAGCATGCAAGGCCTTGTGCAAGATGAGGAGAATACAAATATGACCAAATAACATTGAATAGGAGCTTTTGGGTTCAAAGTCTAACTCTTGCATTTAATAGCTGTTCCTTTGGAGAAACTGATTGACCTCTTTAAGCCTGAGCTTCCATGAAATGGAGATAATAATAACAACTCATTGAGTTATTACAAAGATTAAATAAGGTTATGCCTGTAAAGAATTAGTGCACAGTGAGCACTAGGTAAAGGTAAACTACAATGACTATTTTTATTAATTACTAGCTACACGATACAGTCCAGATCCTTTGGAAGCTTATGCTATAATTGAAAGACGGGAAGACGGTCACATCAATAGCTCTAATCAAGGCAATGTGGATATGATAAGTGTACCATAAATAATAGATGGTGTTCCACAGATAATAATTGCTACAAAATATGGTACAGGCGATAGAGGAAGAGCTCATATCCAGCTTAGTTTTTCAAGGAAGACCTGTGAACCAATGTCGACTAGCAAAAACCTTATTCCTGCATTTGTGATCCATGTCACTGATCAATCATGGAACTCTTCTTTGTTTCAGTTTTGAAAACTTGGAAAGTATGTAAAATATATATGTATCATAAATGAGTAACTATAAAGCAAACGCACAGGTAACCAGTCACAGATGCAGGTACAGAGAACCTTATCAGCGCCTCCGGGGTCCCTGCAACACTCCCTGCAGTCACAACTCTCTGTTTCCTCCCATGTCCTAATTTTGTGATAATTGCTCCCTTGCTTTTCTTAAATTACATCTTCTAGACATTCAGCTCTAAACAGTGTAGTTTAATTTTGCAAGTCTCGCCGCTTCTATTTGCCACCGTTTGCGAGCTCCACCCACGCTGGTGCATCTAGCTCTACCTTGTTTCTTTTCATTGCGTTAGGGGCCCATTTATTAATTCACCACAATTTACTTATCAATGTGCATTTTGTTATCAACGGGCTTTTGGGTTGTTTTGAGTGTGGGAATGAAGCAAACGACTCTGCCGTGAACATTCTCCTATGTGTTCACTGGTGAACACGTGGCCAGATTTCCAGCGAATATACCTAGTAGCAGAATGGTGGGGTGAGGTGGGGTGAAAAAATAAACCTATCTCCTTTATTATGCCAAACTGTTTTCTGAAACGATGTTAGTCATTTGCACCTCCACCAGTAATGTATGAGAAGTTCATTTTTCTACTTCCTTGCCAACATTTAATATGGTCAGAGTTCTAATTTTAGCTGTAGTTTTATTTTTAACTGTTTTAACATAAGCTATTGTCATAGTAGCTTTAATGTGTGCTTTTCTGGTAACTAATGAGCGTGAGGGCCTTTTCTTATTTTTGCTGACCATGTAGATATATATTTTTTTGTGAAGTACCTATCCTGAATACTAGTCATCTTACTGATTATATGTGGTAAGCATATATTCTCCTATACTGTGACTTGTCTATTTTATTTTTTAATATTATCTGTTGGTTAGTAAAACTTCTTAATTTTACTGTGGTTGCACCCATTTCTTGTATGGTTAGTGCCTTTTCTATCATGTTGAAGAAAGCCTTTCCTACCCTAAGGTCTTGAAGATATTCCATTGTATTATCTTCTAAAAATCATAGTTTTGTCTTTCATATCATGGTATAAAGCCATCCCCATGAAACTGGGTTTTTTTTATATATATAGTGTGTTGTAGGGCACAGTTTAATTAAAAAGAATAGATGGAGCACCTGGGTGATTCAGTAGGTTAAGCACCTGACTCTTGATTTGGGATCAGATTATGATCTCACTATTTGTGAGTTCAAACCCCTCATTGGGCTCCATGATGGCAGTGTGGAGCCTATTTGGGATTCTCTCTTTCTCTCTCTCTGCCCGTCCTCTACTTGTGCACTCTCTCTCTCAAAATAAATACATAAACTTAAAAAAATAGATACGCAATTTCTATATCATCAATTGAAATTTATATCCCTCCTCCCCTGCAAACACACACACTCATTTTTCAAAAATTATAATATATATTGAAGGTTTACCCTGTGCCAGGCATGGTCCTAAATGCTTTCTATGCAGAAAGTAGAGAGATGACATTTGAGCTGGGTTTTTAGTGAATGAAAATGATTTTGTAAGCAGAGATGGAAAAGGCGGCATTTGTGAGTGTAGAGAAAGCAGGGTGGAAAGATCTTCTGCATGGAAGGAAGTGGCTTCAGGACAAAAGAGAACACAGGAATGAGTGAGGACACTGCAGAGGGTAGTAAGTATAACAGTTTGGCTAAATCAGACTATTTATGAGGAGAGTCATTGAAACAAAGCTGAAAAGAGCCCTGGATGCCCAACCAAGCAGTTTGAACTTCACTCTGAGAGCATTTGGGAATAAACCAAGGAAGGTTTATTCATTGGAAAATGATGTAATAGAGCGGCTCTTCATAAGGACTGGGCCTCTAATCCAGGGGCCAGGGAATAAGGGCCTGTGATGCGGTAGTACTGCCAGGAATGACGAAAAGGAGACAGATGGGGCTCCTGGGTGGCTTAGTCGGTTAAGCGTCCGACTTTCGCTTAGGTCATGATCTCACGGTTCATGGGTTCGAGCCCCGCGTCGGGCTCTGTGCTGACTGCCAGCTCAGAGCCTGGAGCCTGTTTCAGTCTGTGACTCCCTCTCGCTCTGACCTCCCCTGCTCATGCTGTCTCTCTCTCTCTCTCCTAGAAATAAATTTAAAAAAAAATTTTAAAAAAATAAAAATAAATTAAAAAAAAAAGGAGACAGATGTCAGACGTATCATGAAGGAAAAGTCAGCAACTTATGGCCACTTATTGGAGAGAGAATTGGAAGTGAGGGATTACTTCTTTCTGTTTTTATGCTGGTGTCACATAGGAAAGCATGGTGTGGTGTTAAGGAATTTGGGAAAGCTGATGAGACTGACATTTTCACATATGTCCCAGGAACTGGATGGCCAAGCCTTCCTCAGACCTCCAAATGGCCCATTATGTGTGCTCATTTTTAGAACTTAGTGTGGAGTTCCTCCATTCTGTGGCCTCTGGGTTACCAGAGAATGCCTGAGATTTGAATCTGGATTCTCAATCACTACAGCTGATTTCATAGATCCCCTTTATGTGAGGTAGATTCAGCCCCCTCCTGCCCTGTGATGGACTGTGGTTTTTGAAAAGCCCCTAAGGAAGTAATGAGGAACCATATTTAAAACCTCAGCTTTGCGTCTCTTTTGTTTTACCAGAATATTTTGGTTACCATGTCCTGGGAAATGAATGACTTTAAAATATAAATATGATAAATATGATCATCCTTCTCTTTCACCAATATCAATTCATTCTTTCATATAAAACATATTTCAGTACTTTTTAGGTATCCGACATTGCACTGGACCTGGGGAGGGCTACATTTAAAAATAAAATAATCTGTATCTTCAAAACTTAGACTTTGGGTTGAACTTGTAGAAATGGCAGCTTAGGTAATTCAGACCAACCTTCTACTCCTTTGGAGCTGTTTATCCCTGAGAGGCATCTGCTATTCTAGAAAAGATCACTGAGAGCCAAGAAACCAAACAGAGCTTTTAATAGCCTTGTAGGGCTAACAGGACAAAAACTGGAATACAAGACCGAGGACGGGGGCCAGGGGATGGGGGAGGTGGTAAACTTCTCCAGGCTTTGGGACCCCACAGGGATGCAGCTTAGAAATAAGGGTGAACCAGAAATAGAATTCAGGGGTCTCTAGGGACTGAAGCCTCGCTTCAAATTATCTTAATCTCTAATTGGATTAAGGTGATCTAGGATAGTCCTGGCTAGAAGCAAATTTAAATCCTCTTTGGAGGAAGATACTATCATCTTAGACTCAATAGTTCTCACTTACCATTTTGTATATATACAGCACTTATAAGAAAATCAACATACCCACAGGAGATCTTTGTAATGGTTATTGGATAAACTTTAAATTAACTATGTTAAATATATTTATTAAATCAAATAACAAAACCCTGGAAATTATAAAAAAGAAACAACTTAAAACGGATCAAAGATGTAAATGTAAGAACTTACACTTTTAGGAGAAAACAGGTTTAAATTTTTCATCTTGGATTTGGTAGCATTTCTTAGATAAGATACCAAACACAAGCAATAAAAGAAAAAATGCGTAAATTGAACTTCATCAAAATTATAAACTTCTGTGCTTCAAAAGACACTATCAAAAAACTAAAAAGACAACCTATATAATAAGACTCAGAAAATATTTTCAAACCATTTTTCTGTTAAGGATCTAGTATTCAGAATATATGTAAAACTCTTACAACCCAACAACAGAAAGACCCACAACCCAATTTTGCAAAAGAAAAAAGCTTGCATAGTCATTTCTCCAAAGAAGGTATACAAATGGCCAACAAGCACATGAAAAGATGCTCAACATTGTTAGTCCTTAGGGAACTGCAGATCAAAACCACAATGAAATACTACTTCGTACTCACTGGGATGGCTGTAATTAAAGAAAAATGAGAAAAGAACAAGTGTTGGCAAGGATATAGAGATATTGGAACCCTCATACGTTGCTGGGGGGATTGTAAAATGGTGCAGATGCTATGAAAAACAATTTGGCAGTTCCTCAAAAATGTAAACAAGACTTATGCAAATATTTAAGCATGGAATTACCCTGTGACCCAGTAATTCCATTTTCCTACATAGATACTCTAGAGAATTGAAAACAGTCCTACCCAAAACCTTGTACATGAATGTTCATAGTGGCATTATTTATAATAACCCCCAAATGGAAACAATCCAGATATTTATCAAATGATTAATGGATTTTAAAAAGTGTGGCATATCCATACAATGGAATATTTCTCAGCCACAAAAAGGAAATAAGTACTGATACAACATGAATAGACCTTGAAAACAATATGCTAGGTGAAAGAAGCCAGCCGCATGTTCTATGTTCCATGATAGGAAATACCCCAAATGGGCAAAACCCATAGAGACACAGAGTAGATTCGTGGTTACCAGCAGCTGGGGGTGGGGTGGGAGTGGTAGTGGTGGGAGTGGTGGTGGGAGTGAGTGAGTACTAAACAGGTATGAGATTTCTTTTTGGGGTGATGAAATGTTCTGGAATTAGATAGTGATGATTGCACAACCTTGTGAATATATTAAAAACCACTGAATTGTACACTTTAAAAAGGTGAATTGTGGTATGTGAATTTTACCTTTATTAAAAAAAGGAAGACTCAAACAACTTTTAGTACTGAAAAAAATACAGTAACTATAATAAAGAGCTCAATGTATAAATTATACAGATTAGACAAAGCTGAATAAAGAATTAATGAACTGAAAGATAGGTCAGAAAAAAATGTATCTACTGAAGTTTAGAGAGGTAAAAGGATGGAAAATGCAAAAAATAAAAATAAAAAATGAAGAAAGGATAGGAGGCTTGTAGGATATGGTGAGTAACATGCATACATGTGACGTTCCAGAAGGAAGGGAACAAAGAGAATGGGTAAAAACAATATTTGAAGAGATAGTCGCTGTGAACTGTCCCAAACCTAGAGAAAGACTTCAAGTTGCAGGTTGAAGAAGATTATGAACCCCAGGTAGGAGAATTACAAAGAAAATTACATGGGGGCACATTCTAGTAAAATTGCTGAAAACCGTGACAGAGACCATCTAAATCTTCACCACAGCTAGAGAGGAAAAAAAGGCACATTACCTTCAAAGGAGCAACAGCAAGGTTAACAGCTGACTGCTCAACAGAAATAGTGGAAGACAGGAGACAATGGAAAAGCTGAAAGAACTGCCTTCCAGAAATGAAAGTGAACTAAACATGTTTAGGCAAGTAAAAATTAGAAGAATTTATCACCAGCAGCCCCACACTAAAGGGAATACTCAACGGTATTCTTTTTTTTTATGTTTATTTTTGAGAGAAAGAGAGACAGAGAATGAGCAGGAGAGGGACAGAGAGAGAGGGAGGCACAGAATCTGAAGGAGGCTCCAGGCTCTGAGCTGTCAGAGCCTGATGGAGGCCTCAAACCCATGAACCATGAGATCATGACCTGAGCTGAAGTCTGATGCTTTACCAGCTGAGCCACCGAGGTGCCCCTAAATGTTATTCTTTATGCAGAAAGAAAATGATCCCAGACAGAAGCCTTGAGATGCAGGAAAAAAAAGATTGTACATCTAAATGAATATTGACTGTTAAAAAAATAATAATTTCATGTGAGGTGATAAGCATATATAAAATTAGTGTAAACAGCAGCAATAGAATCTATCTGTAAGTATGGGTGGGGAAATAGGTTTAATAATGTGCAAAAAGCAGTAAGAGTATTAATTTACATTAGACTTTGGCAAATTAAGGATATATATTGTAATTCAGGGTTACCACTATAGAAATAGCATCTCTACCAATCTAAGAGAAGAGGAGATTCAGTTAATAAGTAATAGCCCCAAAGAAGGTAAGAACAATTCTGGTAAAGGCAGAACTATTGGAATATAGAAAAACAGCAATGGCGTCCAGGGGTTAAGGATGCAGGGGGTTTGACTGTGAAGGGGCAGCATGAGAGAGTGCCAGAACCGTCCAGTGTCTTAATCATGGTGGATTTCTCAGAACACATAGAATATGCCAAAAGACTGACTTAAACTGAATTTTTAAAAATGGAAGAGAAAAAGAAGATTAAAAAATAAGAGGGAAGGAGGCTATAGAGATAAGTAGAACAAATGGCATATAGCCAGTTGTTGGATTTAAATGCATCAATGATTATAAGAGTAAATTGACTCATAAAATTAAAAGGTAGATCATCAAACAGATTTTAAACAAAATTGAATTATATGTTGCTTATAAGAGAATACACAGGTCTTAAATAGAAGGTTCCAGAAAGATTTAAAGCAGAATGATGGGAAAAGAGAGCCCTACTAAAATCAGATCAAGTGGATTTTAATTCAAAAAGTATTAGAGATAAAGGTAGACATTATATAATAATTGAAGATTAAAATTACCAGGAAGCAGTATATACGTAATAACATAATCTTAAAATACATAAGTCAAAAACAGAGTAAAAAGAAGGAACAGACAAATCACCAACCCCAGTGGGAGATTTAGTACACCTGTCTTGATGAATGATTGAACAATCAGGCCAAAATAGAAGATTTTCAAATACAGAGATTTGAAAAAAAAAAAAACAGCTAACAAACTTTGCCTGAATGACGGACATGGGCACTGTGCCTAACTGCAGACAGATACACGTTCTTCTCAAGTGTAACTGGGACATTTTATAAAGTCTGAATCAAAGAGGAAAAATCGAAGCACTTGGGTGAAAATCCAGAGCTGGCGATTGGAAATTGCCAGTTTCAAACTCTGGACATTTTCCTTCTCACAGTTCAGTGGTTTTTTCATCAGGAATGAGGTACCAGCAAGAGGGCAGGTACCCTCCTCCAAGGGTATAGGTGTTTTGTTTTGTTTTTTTAACTGTCTGTAGAACATGCCTGATGGCGGTGGCAGTGTGGACAGAGTGCTGACTGATACAAGACGTTCCACGCCACCTCAGTAACTAAAGAAAGTTGTCCCAACCCAGATCTCCTCCACCCAGCACCAAGGAAATGCATTCTAACCCTCTGCCAATAGAGAGCTCTACTTAGTCTCCTAGACTTGGCTTCATGCAACCCTTGGGCCCAGCTCGGGCACCTGCAGTGTCAAGAAAATGGTCTCTCCATAATTGAACCCCCTGGATGGTCTTGTCCTCTCTCAACAGTGGGATTCTATGACAGCTCCAAAAGTACTAAACCCACACAGATCCTTCAACGAATTGACTTTGCTGCTGGGTTCCCCTTTCGTAAAGTATTTAATCAGCAATTTTCCCAGCGCCCCAGGCATTTCCTGTACGGGTGCTGCTGACTCGTTTACTTCCTACCAGGCTGCCCTCCTCTCCACGTTCATGCTGCCAACTTTCTAATGAGTTCTATTAACTCCTGTTCTTCCAACCTTTTCCCAGCCATCTGGGAGCCACACAAGCATTCTTCCCATCCCCCAGCTCCTGGAATTCCTTATTGTGGGAGGGCATATGCTTGCAAGCACCTTATCATTCTGGCCTTCCCTCCCCCCACGCCCTGCCACCCCTCTCTGCTTCTTGCCCGGTTCCAAGCCATTGATTGTTTTTTTCTCCCATGTTCATTTTACAGTTGCTGAGAGATCTGTGCTCTCATGTTGCCTATTTGCCTTTGTGTCTTTTGTCCCCTGTGTCCTGGCCTACCCAGGGCACCACAGTTACCTAGACACCATTTCTATGACTTTAGTGTCCTGCCTGGGAGATCTTCACTATGACCTCAAGAAATGCTTTGGCACTAGAGATCAGAGCCTGAAGACAATTATTACACGCCTGCTAAAATCATTATCCAGAAGAGTTAAAGATGGAAATTTGCCAAGAAAAGGATCACAGTGGTGCTTTAAGAAATGAAGCCTCAGACTTGGTTGTCTCTTTCCTTTTAAGGGATGTTGCCTTCAGCTTATTTTCTTAGTATTAGAATGGGCCATTTACAAGATGGAAACAGCCATAGAGGAACATTCAGGTTGTTACAGGACTGTGTTTTAGTGTGTGCCATCTGAGATCTTGGGAGAGCAAAGGGCCTCCAGCCTCTTCCTGGCCCACAGCCCCATCCCCTGGCTCTGCCCCAGTCCAGCGGGAGTCAGTCTTATCTGAATTATGTGTTTCCATGGCAAGAGGTTCTGGTTACTTGTAACAGAGCAGAGCGAGCATCCAAGGAAGGTAGGAACTGAATCCACAGAGTTCACTGTCATGCCAAGGAATGGATTGTCTCCCAGGGCCACTAGCGTTACTGTGGTTATTAAGTCTGACTAGTCAGACATTGCAGAACTTCTGGAAAAGCCTTAAGGAAATAGCTTTCAGAAACAAGTGCCCTAGAGGAGAAAGCCCCTGGATTTCATTAAATCAGAACTTAGTAATGGGCAATCTTTGACTTTTCTGACCTAGGCAGTAGGGAGCTCCTACCTCTGGACACTTAATTTATGACCCCAATTGAATGAAGTCCCAGTTGTACAATTGAGAAGGATTTTTTTGTTTGTTTGTTTAATCTTCCTGAAGGGATAAAAAGTAATTCTACCCTCCTTATTTTCCTTCTGAACCACCTCTCTCCACCCCCACCTCCACCCCCACCCCCGGTTTCCTCCTTTCTGGTCAACACCTATTTGTTCCCCTCTCAGGAAAACTGCATATTTCTCAGAGTCATTGTTACTTTGGTTCTTACTGACACCGCAGAGAAGAATAGATTGTGCGACAGCAGGCATAAGGAAAAGCAAAGCTTTTTCTTCCTTGTGTGTTGATAGAGCTCTTCCATCTGACAGATTTAGCTGCATCCCTGCCTGGGGATTAGCTTCTAGGACCTTCCCAATTCCACATATCATGATCATTAATGTGTTCTAAGGGCACATAAGGAGGAGCACAAGGCTGTAGAAAGAGGACTCAAGTCTGTGTTAAGAGAAGTGGATTCTAATACAGGAAGAGCTAACATTTCTTTCTTTTTTTTTTTTTTTTTTAATTTATTTCTGAGAGAGAGTGAGACAGCGCAAGCAGGGGAGGGTCAGAGAGAGAGGGAGACACAGAATCCGAAACAGTTTCCAGGCTCTGAGCTGGCTGTCAGCACAGAGCCCGACACGGGGCTTGAATCCATGAACCGTGAGATCATGACCTGAGCTGAAGTTGGAGCTTACCCGACTGAGCCACCCAGGTGCCCCTAACGTTTCTCGAGCATACTAAGTGCTAGGTTCTGTTTGAAAGACTTTACATGGATTAGCTCATTACTATCCTATTTTGCAGATGTGGAAACCAAGGCATGGAGCAGTTGAATAGTTAACCCGAGGTCATGCTAGCACGTAGTGGAAGCAGGCTTCAAATCCTGCTCCACCCAGAGCCTGCATGTTTCTTCACCCTCTTCCAGTATCGCATGTAGTCCTAGACAAGGCACCAAAGAACTATGTGATTCTGGAAAAGTCACTTCACCTTTTTGGGCTCATCTGTGACATAAAACCTGAGGGAGTATATGTAGGCAACTTCTGATGTTTCCACTCTTAGTAAGAGTCGGCAAGAAGAAAAGGCAGCTATATTGCTTTTTTTTTTTTCTTGTTATTATGTGAAAGTACAGTGTTTAAGCTAAAATTTGATCTAATTGAGTCAACAACCCATTACTTCATGACCCCTGTACACAAACAGTGGGCAGGGCACCACAGGAGACAGAGAGGTGCTTCCAGAGTTATAGTCTATTTTTCTATTGTTGTTTCATCTAAGTAATTCAGATAATTAAACAAGAATCTAATTGAGAAACCAGTTGTGTTTGGTGGCGAATTCTGAGACAGGTATTGGGTCTCAGACTGTATCAGGTTTTGGACATTTTCTTAAAGTTATGACTCTCGTCACTGGGAGCACTTAGCCAGACCCATTCACTTCTAAGTAAAGGAGCCACTGGTGAGATTGGTTTTTACGGTGCTGACAAGCTCAAGAGATTCTTTACAAGTGAAATGTGCCCACTTTGGGAGTCACTTATACTGAAGCAATGTCATTATAACCTGAAATATCTATTATCACTTAGAAAGGCAAATTCAAAGAAAAGGGATATGCTGTATAATAGCTAGATTTTTTTTTTAAGTCAGATTTCTGTTTCTGGCAAGCTAGATTCACCGTCTAGCTTGCTCTGGGGTCAGGCTAAAGTGCAGAAACCTCTTGGCTGAGACAGAAAAAAAATTGATCTTGAATAGAAAACTAGCTTAAGAAATTCCATTTCTAATCATGCCTTTGAGGCTGCAAGAATTGTGTTCTGATAGTTATTGTAATCTCACATCAGATTAATGTCCATCTTTCTCAGTGGATTGTAAATTTTAAACTGTTTTTGTATACTGCTATATTCCCAGTCAAACCACAAGTACTTGACACATAATAGTCCTTCTATAAATATTTTGCCAACAGACTCTTTATTGCTCACTCCTTAAAATCCAGCATTTCCCCCTTGCAAAGATCTAGGAATTGAACTTGCTTCCCAACATCCGATCAGCCACCTTGAGAGACCAAGTCATTTAGCGCTTGTCTTGGTTGGTGGGCTCCAGTCCCTAACCCACTATTTTCTTTATTAATTCTACAATTACAGCATACCCAATCTTTTTAAACCTGTGTATAATGACTCATTAATGAGTTGTAAAATGAACTTAGTGAGTTATGACTAACATAAAAAAAAAAAAGCAGAAAAGAAGAGAAAAGAACTGGAAATAGCAGAGTGCACTGCACATAATAGGTACCTTTATTATAGACACACCATAATATACTGGATTGCAATTTTTAAAATGTACATTTTGAAATCTCAGTCTGCCCTGTCTTTAGAAGGTGAAAGCACTTTAGGTGTCTCTCTTATGCCAGCTCCCAGCCTACCTCACTATAAAAGTTCTGCAATTCAATATATTTGTGTTTCATACTACCTTGGACTCCCCAGAGTATGAAGTTGTAACTGGAACACAGCCTTCCTGGAGCCCTCACTTGGTATTGTAATGAGTGCATGCTGACTAGAAAGAGTCCCTCTCCATATACAGCAGTAGTGTGCCCGGGGGTGGGGGGGAGGGAATCTAGACATCATTTCTGAGCTCTCACCCGCACGGATCACTACCCCTGCTCCCCCACAACTTCACACCGCACCACTGGTTTAGATGGGCTGAGGTGGGTTGGGGAAAGTCCAGACACAGTGTCCACTGTCCCCTGGCACTGGTCCCGCTGCCAGACACCCACTCCTTGGACCCCTGTCCTCCCCACCAATAGCATTTCAAGCAAAGCTCCTGCTCATGAAACGTGGCCTCTTTGAAGTGCCGAATGAGTGCCCCTAAAACTGTCACTGCATATCTGGTGGTGCTCCTGCTGCTGCCAGAGCTTTGTCTAGGGTTCATGTCCCTTTCCTCTGAAACCTGTCAATGTAAATTCAATTTTAAACTGGATATTTTAACAGTTGGTCTCAGAAATATCTTTGGGGGTGGGGGTGCTAGCCCTGGTGAAGGGAGATATGTGCCCTTGAAAATTGGATTCTTTTTTGGAAAACTGCTGACACGGGCTAATCGGCAGAGAGCTAAATGACCCTACTGTTTCTACCTGCTGACAGGCTAAGCCTTGGGACGGGGCCGAAATTAGCTCTCACCACATGGCAGAGGCATGCCTTCCTCTTTTTTTTTTTTTTCTTTCATACAAACGGGGTGATTTTGTGCCTGTCAAATAATACGGCTTTGTAGTGTAGATGTAGGATAGAGGGTATAAGCCATGCACAGTGGCCCACCCACCCCACGGTTTCGCTAAGCAAAATAGCTACAGGACAAGGTAAGAGGTAATCGCCTGGGATAAGGACTGGTTTGAAAACCCTTTCATGCCCTGCATTCTTTGGGAAATGCTAACAGACAAAGCCATCCAAGCTCAGGAGGGGTATCCATCCAAAGAGTGACCAGCCTTAGTGCCAGGCAGCCCAAGATCGAGTAGCCTCTTGTTTCTTTGCATTTCTGCCGCCATACCCTTTCTTTGAGTGAGGCGGCTGTGGAAGATTCCAGTCTTGGGGAAATGCAGTTGTGCATTTCATCTCTGTTGGAAAAGGAG
Source organism: Proteles cristata cristata (assembly GCA_017311185.1). Lineage (NCBI taxonomy): Eukaryota > Metazoa > Chordata > Mammalia > Carnivora > Hyaenidae > Proteles > Proteles cristata. The sequence goes on along the minus strand of JAESUZ010000530.1, from coordinate 250,507 downwards.
GATTCCCTATCCGGTTTTGTAAATGCACAGCTGGCAGGAGCTGTAGCAATCCCACTGCCTTCCGGATCAGCTCCACCCCAGCACCACCCCAGCAGCAGGCAGAGTGGCGACCAGGAAACACACTCTGCCCGGCGCAGTTGTGGTGAGTTTCAAAATAAAAGATCCCCGCCTAAGACACCATTGCACTTCCTATCCCATGGAACCAGCATTGTTAACTGTGCCACATCTCTTTTCTAAATTTAGGCGTCTTATTTTTTTTCCAGGCAAAGATTACTATGCAAACATTTAAGACAAAAACTTTGCCCAAAGTAATTTTTCCCCTCGACTTCTATTTGGTGTCCTGCAATGTTTAGATGACTCATTCTCTTCCAAGAAATTTTAAAGAAAAGAGATGCAGGCTGTGTGATAGCACACAAAGACTGCTCTGTAAATTCTCTTTTTCCTCCCTGCCTAGAAACCCGTTGCATTTTTTTAACAGGGAACGGAAGAGCCCTGCAGACTTCATTCTCATCAGGTTTTGTTGTTCCCAGGATTAAATGTCCCTTTTGTCTTTGGGTGGGGCCCCCTTGCAGCTTCCCAGCTACAACCCTTCCACCGAGGCCAGCGCGGAAGCCCTTCCTGGCACGCTGGGGCCACGCTGCCCCCAGAGGCACACAGTGCAGGTTTCCGACACAGAGAATGGGTGGCCTTTGAGCATCCGAGAGGGGAGAGGGAGGCACTGGTGAGTTACTGCCTCTCTCCTTGTGTCAGAACTGTTCCTGATTGCCAGGGGCTCTCTCGGACACTGTGGGCTAGCTTCACGTGTGTTCCCAGCCCAGCCCTCGGCCACAGGGAGTCAGAATCCGCTTCAGCAGCCTGTTCAAATAAACAGGGATAACAGTTGGGTCGGTCCTTTTCCAACTAATCGGTACACGAAAGGAAACATCTGCCTGGGTTTAATTGCTTTTTTATTGGTTATGCTTTTTTCCCCCTCCTCCCTTTCCCTCCCCCCCTCCTCCTCTGGCTAAGTTATTTAAGTCACGGGTAAGCAACAGGGTAGAGGAATGGGAGTTCTCTTCAGGAACCTCTGCCATTTAAACACAAGGAGGCAGTAAGGGAGGATGGGTGGCTGGCAGGGGAGTTTGGCTTGGAGGCAGGAGAGCAGGGTGTTTGGAAGTGATACTCGTAGTCACTTCCTGGCCTTGTTGCTGACTGAAGCTGGTTGGTGAGTGATTTTGCCTCACTTCACCTCCTTGGATCTCTGTTGCTTCAGCGGAGCTCAGCTCTCCTCGTGATGGGAAGGAGAGGCTGGTATGTGAGATTCTAGATGAAAGGCATTTCCTCTTGTGGCTTCTTCCAGTGGTTGAGGGCATTGGATGAGAGACATTTGGGAATGGTAAATTTAAGACTGGCAAGATACCCCTGAAGCCATCCATTTTGTAGAGCATCTTGGTCCCCAAAGGGACCTTGCTCATCATCTTCTACTCTGGGGAGTGAAGCCAACCAACCATATACTGAAGTGGGCAGTGGGTGAATCTAATGAGGACTCAAGAAGCCCGGAAAAGATCATGAAGAATCATAGAATGGCAGAGGTTAGGAAGGGCCTTAGGATGTTGTCAGCCTTTTATTTTATGGAAAGGAAAAGAGAGGCCCAGAGAGATTAATTGTGTTGTTCAAAGTTATCTTCTTGATGGTGGAGGAGCCAGGAATAGGAGAGTCTTGTGACTGCTCATTCAGGGCTCCTTCCACTCATTTCCACACAGCCAGGTGTAAAAAGTCCTATCTAGCCACAACAAAGGTCACACATGTTATATTCCATAATTAATTCCTTAGTAGAAAATGGCAAAGCATTAAAGGGAAATGAAAATGGTTCATTACAATCAAAGGACTACAAATCACAATAGGACATCAGATCAACTTGTCAAAAGGAAAAAAGTGAAGCAACATGCGTATATGCTTCTGGTGTTCTTTTTAGTTGGTACAGTTCTTCTCAAGGGCAATCTAATGGTATAAATGAGTAGTCTTTGACTCAGCAATGTTACTTCTAGGGGAAAATAATGAAAAGTGTGTACATAGCTTATGCACAATGTAGTTGAATACAGCGTGTTTTATCATAAAAATTTATAAGCAAAGTAAATGTCTAAGAATAGGAGCTATAGCAATATAACCTTTTATAATGTTCTGGAAAAATAACACATAGTGAACTGTTCACCACATTTGTTTAAGTGAATAAGTTAAGTTACAGTGTGTATAATGCAACCCCAATTTCATGAAAATCATACCAAAAAGATTTGAAAAATAAAATCTAGAGGGATGATTTCTTAGTGATAGGAATTAAGTTACTTTTTCTTTTTTGATGTTTTCTACAGTTTTATTGTGTGTGTGTGTTTCTTATTCCAGTTTTCTTATTAATTATAATAAACATATATTCCTTTTGTAATCAGGAAAAAATAGTTTTAAAGTCATACATCTTGAAAACGGCAAGATCGTAAAGGACTATGTTTCTGACATGAAAGAGTTCTTCTTTCTTTGCCTGGGAGCTGAGCGGGGCCAGGGGCAGTATTCTACCTTCTGTTAGAAGTCATTGTTGGTATCTGATTTGTAGGAAAGAACTAGAAGGAGCTGGCAGAAGATAAAACAAGGGCTTTCCCTCTCAATGACCCAGTGATGCCAATCAGTGTTTTAGTCTCTGCTCCCTGGGGCTCTACTAAAACACAAAAACAAAAACAAACAAACAAAAAAACACCAAAAAAGCACACAGCATATAAGGTGTGGCTCTTTTTTCCTTCCTCCTTCTTCATTCTTATTTCTGCTCTTCCACCTGGGTAGTTAGATGCCAGCCATCAGTGGCAGCAGCAAAGAACCCAAGAGGCACTGCCACTTAGGATTGGCCAGTCAGAGACCCCTTAACATCCATTATCAGGACTGAGGAGCATTAGCTAATCTGCAAACCAGTCATTATTGGGTACTGCTGCCCTGGGAGTTCAGGTAGAAGTAAATCAAGTAAGACGTATACCTTCTTCCTGCTTGGAGGTATCTTGAAGTCCTTGGATGTTTATATACTGCTTTCTATCTCATCCTATTTCATATCTGACTTGCCTCCATGATTCTCAAGAAGGCTTGACTGCAAGTCTCAGAGAAACGATAGTTGCTAGGTGGGAAGTAGCTTTTAGTCCTGCTCTTTGGGGACCAATCGAAAAATCAAAGCCTCCACCCACTTGGCCTCCGCATGATTGCCTTAGCTAGGCTATAGAAGGGGCTCATTTCATTTTATTAAAACTCTTTGAGTAATCTGACCATAATTGGGTCTGATCGGAGTGGTTATCTGATTTGCTGGATTAAATAATGGGCCTTAATTGAGTCTGTGTTAGTTGTAGAGCCAGTGCTGCTCTTGCCTTTGTTGCACCCTCCTCCCTCCTTCTATTTCCCAATTAACCTTCATTCCTCTTTCCTTGCAGAGTAAAGAAGTCGGCCAGCAGCTCCAAGATGATTTGATGAAGGTCCTGAATGAGCTCTACTCGGTAAATCAGATGGGTGCCTGGCTCTTTAACAAGCAGAGGGAAGCAGCATTTGGCAGCTTGTGGCCGTAGTCACATCAGCAACAGAACTGAGCTGAGCTTGAGGGCAGTGCGTGGTCCCCATCGGGGGTGACTCCACCCATTTCTTTTCTTGACACTCTTACTTTCAAATCTGAGTGAGCCAAAAACACTCTCAGAGTAAGATCCCTTCTCAGCCTAACTCTGCCTTTGTTGTGGCATCGTCACCAGAGACCAGCCAAGGCCTCTCATCAGCACAACTGACACTCATTTGCAGCAAACCAGGGACCCCAAACCTAATGGCGAAGGACATAGTGTGCATCACACCATTAATTTGTGCCTGTTGGAAAGGACTCGATGTGCAAAGTTCTGCATGAGTTCTTGGGTTGATCTATGGGTTTGAGACAAGAGCAGGTGCTCTAGAGGGAAGCACAGAGGCCTAAATGCCCCCAATCTAAGGGGCCAATTCAGGCAGAGAGAGCTTTGCACCGACTCTCCGGGGTTTTATAAAGGCAAACCTCAGCGACAAGGCAGGCTTTAGGTTTGGAGAAGAAAATACAATCTGTTTTGAAATGACTGGCACTTTAGGCACGTGATGCCTGTGGCTGATGCATGTTTCTTCATGCACTGTAAGGTTTTCTCCCCAGCCATGTTTTGTTAAGTATAATTAGAACACATATGCACACCGAGGAAATTCCTGCTGCCATACAAGGAATATTTTCGATTATACAGCTAAAGCCACTTGGGGCCCCCTTCTTCAGCTGGGCTGTGCCCAGCCTTTGCTGTCTGTCTCTGGGGTGGCCCCGTCCTTCCATGAAGGTGAAATTGATTTCCTGTGTTTACTTGCTTATTCAATGTGTTTTCTTTCTTTCTTTCTTTCTTTCTTTCTTTCTTTCTTTCTTTCTTTCTTTCTTTCTTTCTCTCTCTTTCTTTCTTTTTCTTTCTTTCTTTCCCTTCCTTCCTTCCTTCCTCCCTTCCTTCCTCTTTCTTCTTTCTTTCTTTCTTTCTTTCTTTCTTTCTTTCTTTCTTTCTTTCTTTCTTTCTTTCTTTCTTTCTTCTTTCTTTCTTCTTTCCTTCCTTCCTTCCTTCCTTCCTTCCTTCCTTCCTTCCTTCCTTCCTTTCCTTCTTTCTTTATTCATAGGAAGACAGGCAGTGATGACATGCATCCCAGGCATTTGGGATCAGAGAATTCCATGTTCTTGCTCCAAAAGCCTAGGTGTGGCCATTTTGTCATGGCAACTATTGAGCAAGTAAATAGGGTAGAGTAGTCATCAGACTGGTCTCCAGTGGCGCTCAGTTTGTTTGGAATGCTGCTGTGTGACTCTTATGCTCTGAAGGTGAGCAGATAGATGGTACTCTTTGGTTCAACTCCCAAGTTTTCATTTCTTTCAAGTGCAGTTAAAGCTTTTTATAAAAATAGAAGCATGTTGATGTGAACCATTTGCAGACTAGATGTGTTTTCCTGAATGCTGGTGTCTTTGTAATGCTTTACTTCTGCTCTTTATTTTTAGAGCATCTTCTAGGTACCTATTACTCCCTTCTCTGACACAGAATTCACTAAGATAGAATTTGACACATGCAGTCATTATTTGAATCCTTTTATTCTCTTGCAAGCATCTAGGGCCTCTGCTCTTTGCTCTTTCTGGGGAGGCGTGGGGAGAAGAAGCAACAAACCCCAAACTAGTTCAAACCCAATTTGCCACTTCTGCAGTGCGACTTGATGTAGCAGTGAAAGAACAGTGTCTGGGGATCCATTAGCTTTGCTCAGAGTGATCCCCTAATATGCTGTGATTTTTTAAAAAAATGAATAAGGGAAAGGGCATAATTCATGCAGGAATGAAGAAGAAACCTGTGGAACTTGAACTTGCTGCTCTGGTTTGAGGAGGGCTGCACTGGCACCTTGGACTGTGGTCTTCAGGCAGTCCAGCATTTGCCAGCGCTTTCCTGCTCCATGCAGGGCATAGTCTTCCTGCTGGCGTGCAAACCGAGAATTGGCTGGGCATGGAGTCCCTTGCCAGGAGATGAATTGGTATACACTGTTTTTATTTTTATTTTTATTTTATTATATTTTTATTGAAGTGTAGTTGACACACAATGTTATGTTGGTTTCAGGCATACAACACAGTGATTCAACAAGTCTGCACGTTATGCCGTACTCACAAGTATGGTTGCCATCTGTCACCATACAACACTATCATAACACCACTGATCATATTTGCTGTGCTGTACCTTTCATCCCTGGATACACACTCTTTAAATTTGTCAATTTGCCCAAGGCCAAAATAAAAATTTGACATTTTCCTCTAGCAACGGGAAGGGATGAAAGCGTAGAGAACACTGCAAAGTTCCAGGGAAGGCAGAAGGGTCTAGCATGGTGATTTTTTTTCTCCAAGGGGACATCTGGAAATGTCTGTAGACATTTTTGGTTGTCACAACTGGGGTGGGGGTGTGCTAAAGTTCACAATGCAACTAAAATCCTATAATGCATGTGGTACCCCCCAGAACAAAGAATTATCTTGCCTAATATGTCAGTAGTACCAAGATTGAAAAACCCTTGTTTAGTGACTGGAGTCTAATGAAGTAGGCAACCCAGATTCCATGTGATCTGCCACTAGTTATATGATCCCGGGGGTGCCCCAACCTCTAGAACTCAGCTTTCCACATACTTCGTATACTGGGATCTCCAGTCATATTTCCAAAAATATTAAACAGTAGTTAAGGGTCAAATAAGTTTGCAGAGTCTATAGGCCATTAGCAAGTTCAGAGAACAGAATTCTGAGTTCCCTCCTCTGTGGGGTGAGAAAAGTGTAGGACTGGCCCCAGTCAGGCACCATGGCATTAAGGTGACAGACTGTCTCAGTTTTCCTAAGACTGAACGGTTTTCAGGGGCATGAGACTTTGAATGCTAAACCTAGGAAAGTCCTTGGTGAGCTAGGACGATTGGTCACTTGACATGGGACAGTGGTTTCATCAAGTAGGAGCATGGCACTATTATATGCTGCCTTTCGGAAGCTACTTGCTGAATGTTCTCTTGCCTTCCCTCTCTCTCAGAGGAGTTAAGAAGAGAACAAAGGAGATCTTATAAGGAACTTTCCCCTTATTTGCTTTTGGGGAAGGCAGGAAAGGGCCTCTTGTTTCAGTGACCCTGTGGGCAATAGAATTTATTTGTGGGCATGGAATAAAGGAAACCAAGGATACAAGGAACCCACCATATTCAGTGCTCTCCTTAGCTTGCATCTCCCCTAATGCCCAAAATACATCTTTTTAGGAGACTGATAACCCAAGGGTTTATAATTTAAGTACTTTTGAACCTTGATGATCCAAGGGGCAGGGCTGGGTGTTCCCAAATAAAGATGCCTTTGGGCAAGAGGCCCAGACTCACTCCATAAGTGGCCAGCTGCCCCTCTGTACCTTCCTCTTTTCTGCCTGAAGGACCTTTGATTTCCCTGACTTGGCATTCTGTGCCAGGGGCTACTTCCCACAGCTGCCATTCAGAGAGCAACCCTAGTGAGCATTCTCCTCCATGTGTTTTTTCCTCCATAATGAGTTGGCTAGTTTGTAGGCCGTGGCATAAGTGGTTTTCATTTTCTGACTGGTGATCCAGGAATGCCTTTGAAGTTGGAGCACACAGCTTCCCAAAGAACTTTGGAATTCTCTGCCTTGGTTGTACTCAGAGTTTGTATCTGGAAAAGCTCAGCAAATGCCCACAGGAAGGAGGCTCTGTGGGGGCACTGAAGCCACATGGATTGGCTAAGTAGGAAGAGTCAAGTAAGCCCTAGAATTGAGAAAGCAAGAAGAGGTGTTGGGACACTGGGGCTGTTGTTACCGCAGTGCTTTATGCTTCGCTGCTCCCCCTAAATGTATGACTCCTTGATTTGGTACTGCAGCTGTCTGCTGGCAGAGCCACTGCAGACTGGCATTTAGCACCTGCTCCCTTGAAACCGCGTCTGTGACTAGTCTCTGAGCTCTGCTTGCCTCTTTGTATCCAGCACTAGGCACTAAGGATACAAAGACAAATAAGAGATGTCCCTGAACTCAAGGCATTTAGTGTTAATAGAAGAGAGGCAAGTAAAGCAGCAAGTAAAATTTGAGGAGATAACTTTCACATGTTTTTTCAGAGGAAGGGCATGAAGTCTGGCTCCTTAGAAAGATATTTGAATTGAATCCTAATCGCCAAGAGCTCTTTTATTCTTCTCTAAATGTTCCTTTTGGGCTGCATTCTGTTCTTGTTTCATGGTACTATGTCTTTTCATTTTTCATTGATCTCTCTAGGGGCATTATTGATTATTTTTGAAGGTTTTCCCCTTCTGTATCCTTTCTGTTCCCTCTAAATTGCTTGTTTTGGTCTTGGCTTTTCATATCAAATATTTTCCTTAAATGTTTGGTAAGTTTTAGTTGCCTATTCATATTTTAAAGTGAGGCAGTGTTGGGGTGCCTGGATGGCTCAGTTGGTTGAGCGTCCAGTTGTTGATTTTGGCTCAGGTCTTGATCCCAGGGTCATTCATGGGTTTGAGTCCTTCAATCCCTGCTTGGGATTCTCTCCTCTCTCTCTCTCTCTCTCTCTTTCTCTCTCTCTCTCTCTTCCCCTCTGTCTCTCTCTCAAATAAATAAATAAGTAAGCAAGTAAATAAATAAATAAGTAAATAAATAAATAAATAATTTTTTTTAAATAGAGTGAGGCATTGAAAAGCTGATTGGAAGTTCTGTGTCAACTAAACTTAACCTTTCCTCCAACTAGTCCAGGTCTGGTCCTGTTCAGAGGAAGACACTGGTCCCTAGTGGCTAAGAATTTGGACTTTGTGATCTGACTGAGGTGTGTCCTTGGGAAAGCCCTGATAATCAGTATTTCTAGGTCTTTTATCTTATGGTCAGATTTCCTAGACAAGGCTCTTCTAACCTCCTGCCTATGTCTGGGGCCTGAGTTGTAAAGAGACTGGAGCCATCACAACGTTCAGTATAGAATTTTCAGTTGATCCTCCTGTTTTAAGCTCAGTACCTCTACCCTCAGCTGAGCCCAGTGTCCCCGATCAATAGACCTTGTATAAGATAATAAGCCTCTAGCCCTTCACTATGGATGGGAAGGGTTTGGGATCTTATAGTCCAGTGATTCTTGGGCTTCCAGTAGTTTCTCTTGTTTTAGCTTCATCTTCATCCCACTGCCACTAGTTCCCCATAGGGCTTCTGTGATATAAGTCTGGTTGCTTCTTGGCTCTGCCTACTTTTAGTTTAAGGTTTGGTAGATATTTACTATTTGCCTCCTTGCTTTTTATGTGCTGCTTTCATTCTTTGTTTTTCTCAGTTTATATCTAAAATAATAAATAATAATAATGATAACAACAACAACTCTTCTATTATTTTAATGTGGCTTGAGAAAGCAGAGCTAAAGGCATGAATTAAGATTTAGTTTTTTGGGGGCGCCCGGGTGGCTTAGTCGGTTAAGCGTCCGACTTTCGCTTAGGTCATGATCTCGCGGTTCATGGGTTCGAGCCCCGCGTCGGGCTCTGTGCTGACTGCCAGCTCAGAGCCTGAAGCCTGTTTCAGTCTGTGACTCCCTCTCTCTCTGACCCTCCCCTGCTCACGCTGTCTCTCTCTCTCCTAGAAATAAATAAAAAGCATTAAAAAAAAAATTAAAAAAAAAAAGATTTAGTGTTTTGAAGTAAAGTGAATTCTCTTCATAGAACTGAGAATTCAGACTTCTGAGTTTTCCCTAGTTCCCTGAGTTTCCCTCACTATATATATATTTCTCCAAGTCCTATCTTGACGTCCCTATTTCTCCAATTGTTTTAGCATCACTTATTTAAGCTTTGGCCTCTGAATACCTCAGTTTTGCCTTGAGTTGAAGGATACTAGTTATACTTCTTCCATATTTCTACAGAGGAGAGATTCAGTGTCATTAAGTTGTTTGAGCAACCACATTGATTGTAAAACTACCACTGTGTACACGACACATTTCCCAGCTGTGGAGAAGAGAAGAAAACAAAAAAGAAGTGATGCTTACCTTTAGGAATTCATAGTTTCTTAAACAAGGTAGTATTTTACTCTTTTAAAGAGAGAATTTTAGAGGCGCCTGGGTGGCTCAGTCAGTTAAACATCCAACTCTTGATTTCAGCTCAGGTAATGATCTCATGGTTCTGAGTTCAAGCCCCCCATTGGGCTCTATGCTGACAGCACAGAGCCTGCTTGGGATTCTCTCTCTCTCTCTCTCTCTCTCTCTCTCTCTCTCTCTCTCTCTTTCTCTGAAAATAAGTAAACTTAAAAAAAAAAACAAGAGAGTTCTTTAGTGGAAAAGAACAGTATAAATCATTGATTTTTATTATTATTCATGGTGTTTCCTCTTTATTTATCATGTATCTTCATGAAATGGAAAATTGCTTTCTTAAAAATCATTCATTTTTATAACTGTTCATTCAAACTTTTGGATCCATATTCAGATGAAAAGAAAGAAAAAGCAGTCTCCTAAATACCCTTCTTTAGACAGGATAACAGATGCCTCTTCCTCACTTAGTCAACCTGGAATCTGGAAGACTGTTTGAATTACTTAGAAAGGCTTTTAATGCTATCAGTTGTTAAGTATCATTTCTCCTGTGTAGAGAATATACAGAATTGACCTTGTTATGGGAAATGATGTCAGGTCCAAAATAAGATGAAGCTGGTTTAAGATATTCTGTATCCAATTAAACTCTAATGTACTAATGTACTTTGATTTTGTCAATGCCCCAATATTCTTCATTCTTTCCACCACCTCTAGCTGATCCTAAAGGATGAGTACATCCATAAGGTCCCTTTAACCAAGGATCTCTCAGCCTTGGCAGCATGAACATTTTGGGCCAGACAACTTTGTTGTGGTGGCCGTCCTGTGCCTAGGGTGTTTAGCAGCTTCCTGACTTCTACCCACTAGATGCCAGTAGCAAGCTCGCAAGTTGTGAGCATCAAAAAAGTCTCCAGATTAGCCCCAAGTTGAGACCACTGCTCTAACATGAAGCCATTAATAAAACCAGCTCCTCTTTGTAAATCTGCCTTGACTAAACTTAATCTTTCCTCCCAACTAGTACAGCTCTGGTCCTATTCAGAAGAAGACACTGGTGCCAAATGGCTAAGAATATGGATTTTGTGATCTCACAGACCTGGGTTTGAATCCTGATTCTGTCATTTGCTAGCTGTGTGTCCTTGGATGGGATAATTTGTCTCCTTCAGCCTTGGTTTCCCCATATTTACAAGTGGAAATAATCACATGTCTTTCATGGGGCTGTTGTAAGGGTTAAGTGAGAAAACACGCATAAAGCCTCTGACACACAGCACGTACTAATAAGTAAGTGCAGGTTATTATCAATATAATACCCACACTCTTCCTCTGTTGTTGAGTCTGCACCCCCTGCCCCCACACGTATGCACCCAGCTCCTATACTCTTTCTCCCTCTCAAGGAAATCGCACGGCATCAAAATGTCAGCACTCTTGAACTTCAGCTTGCTTAGTTGCAATCAGCACTTTTAATTCCTAGATAGAAGCTAGAGGCTCCCTGTGTGGGAAGAGAGAGCCCCAGCTGGGAAGAGCGGGCATCTTGTGGCTGGAAGTATGTTTGGGAGGAAACACACAAGTTCTAGGCTTCCTGGCCTCCTCATTAAGAAAAGAGATTGGACTCCAGACGTTTGCTTTGACAGGGGAATTTGAAAATGGTATTTCTTTCCTTTTATATATTCCTTCCTGTGGCAGCTCTAGTTTCACCTGATGGAGGGGTTTATTCCTTCTTAGACTCTTCCCTAAATTATTGTGTGGGTATACAGTCTTCTTTGGGTTGTTTTCTAGATCACAGGGGGGCTGTAAGGATGAAATGAGGAAATGGGTGTGTAGTATTCAACACAGAGTCAAGCACAAGTTACGTTTTCAATAAATGATCACTGGCATTACTGTCGCTGCTGCTGTTCTGGTTCCCATGAGAAAGGGTGTTCAGTCTTCATGAAGCAGACCAGGCGGCTCCCTAGGATGCTAGCCCAGGAGAAGGAGCTTTTGGAGTCTTTCTTCTTCCCCATTTTATATCTGAAATGTCCAAAAAGCAGGCTACTCCACAGGCAGTGCTGCCACCTTCAGGGTTCCTAACCAGCCAGGGAAGGGCTTTGCTCTCAGGATCTGAGCGGGGTATTGTTTCCTGTGTGCTTGGTGCTGTGAGATGGCTAAGCGATAGGAATTATTTAGCCAATATAAAAGAGTAGTGATTACAAGTGTTAATAAATAGAAGTAAATAATAGATGATGGGAGACGTGAAGTCATTTTAATAATAAGATATATTGACTCAGTTCAAGTGCTGCTTTCCTGTGCTTTGGAGTGGTCTTTAATATACAATGTTTGCTGAACCGAACGCTTAAGAATTTTTCCCTTAAGGGCATGAGGATATTGCTTCATGTGAGACAAGTTCAGCTGAATCTGTTAGTCTGTAAAGCAGAGAATTGACCCCATTGGCTTGACCTCCGGGGGTGGGGGTGGGGGGTGTCTTGCAGGTCATGAAGACATATCACATGTACAATGCCGACAGCATCAGTGCTCAGAGCAAACTAAAGGAGGCGGAGAAGCAGGAGGAGAAGCAAATTGGAAAATCGGTAAAGCAAGAAGACCGGCAGACTCCACGCTCCCCTGACTCCTCGTCCAATGTCCGCATCGAGGAGAAGCATGTCCGGAGGAGCTCGGTGAAGAAGATTGAGAAAATGAAGGAGAAGGTATGTGTGCTTCAGCAGCTTAGGGGCCAGAGATGAGCACTGGGGAAGTCAGGACCGATAAGCGTTTTCCAGTAGGTGCTGTGAAGAACAGAACAAGGAAACTCTGGTTCCCTTAGGGCCTAGTGGCCAAAAGGCAGTCCTTGCTGTCTGCCTTGGAAGAAATTCTAGGTACTGAAAGAACTTGGGCCGGGCCAGGGGCGGGGGTGGGAGGGGCTTCTACTTCTTCACCTGTAGCAGATTCACAAGAAACCATAGGAACCTTTCCCAAACCTGGGAGAGGGACTCTGGATCTAGGGTTTGGCTTCACATGTCCCATAATGACACCTTCTGGACGGTAGCACAAGGACAGAGAATGGTATTTGCAGATAGAACCTAAGTGGGACATGCATCTAAGGTAGGGAGCTTCATTAACCTTCCCCGGATTGATCTACATTATGCCCTTGAATCTCATTAAACAGAATTAGAACCCAATTTAAGGCAGACAGCGCATAGGGAGTAGCAACACAGTTGTGGTTCTCGAATGTACTGTCCTTTTATCTTTTAGAGAACAGTCTCCCCTATAAAAAAAAAAAAAAAAGCAGAATTGAACTTTTGTTCCCTTTTCAGCGCCAAGCCAAGTATACAGAGAATAAGTTGAAGGCCATTAAAGCCCGGAATGAGTACTTGCTGGCTCTGGAGGCGACCAATGCATCTGTCTTCAAGTACTACATCCACGACCTGTCTGACCTTATTGATGTAAGTGCTTAAAGCTGGGGGCTCAAGGGCGCCTTTTTCCTGGTTTTAGAGAACTGGTCAGGTGTTCCCCAGTCCTGTTGCTCAGGCATCTTGGAGCATTTTGAGAAGAATCATGAAGATAGCAGCCACGGCCCATTAGGGGCTCGCCATGTACCAGGTGCCAGGAGAAGCGCTCTATCCTTTATCTTATTCAGTTCTTACTAGAGTCCTGGGAGGAAGGCACTCTGTCTCCACTTTCACAGTTTAAACTTCTGTGTTTAGAGGACTTAACTTGGAGTCAGCTAATAAGTGATGGGGGCAAAATTTGTACCTCAGTCTGAATACTCAACCCATGCTCATAACTGCAACGCACTTCGGTCTCCAGGAAATATCTTCTATCATATTACACGTAGAAGTGAGTGGAGAGAGCTAAGGAGTTAGAATGCTGTACCTTATACTTAGCTAGCACTTAACGTCTCCCAGTATTATTTCATTTGATGTCATACTGTTCTCTGGATCAGTGTTCCTGAAGGTAAGGAATCTGGGGCTCAAGAGGGTTCCCTGTCCCCAGTTACATTGCAAATGAGGGTCCTGGTCAGGAAGACATCCAGATGTCCCTGACAAATGGCCCTTCTCTCTGATATGTGACAGAAAGATGAGGATTAAAATAGGTTCGTAGGCACGTGTGTTTTGCACGGGACAGGTGCAGGGGATACTCTTTGTGTCTTTGGCCTCATGGGTCAGCCTGGGCCAGTTTCTCCTGCTGCTTTTCCTCAAACTTCATGGTTGAGTCTTGCAGCCTCTCTCACCTGCAGACTCCCATCTGGCCCAGTTCCTGAGCCAGTCCTGACCTTAGCTGCATAAATACACCCTTCTCCCCAGTCTTCAAAGTGGAGGGCCTGGAGCCTGCTGGCTTAATGGCAGCAGCCCAGCCTCCTGGTCTCCAGCGTTGCAGGCCAGCCTCCTCTCCGAGGCCCGATATTTGCCACTAGCCGTTAGCAGGCAGCCCCTGGGCTTTACAAGCTTCTGGCCGGACCCTGCACCCTCTTCCGCCTGACTTGGTTTCTCAGTGAATGAACCCACTGCACTTTACCACACCACACGGGGCCCGGTCTAAGATTCAGGTCATCAAGGGCCTGTCACTGAACTGTTTTGGGACTCTGCCTTCTCCCCTCTCCCCGACCTCTCTCTGGCAAACAGAAGAACTGGACTAGGTCACTGGTACTTAAAATTGACTTTACGTGCTGGGGGAACTTTTCTAAATTAGTTCTTTCAGGGGTTGCTGGGTGGTTCAGGTAAGCATCTAACTCTTTTTTCGGCTCAGATCATGGTCTCATGGTTTCATGAGTACAAGCCCCACATCAGAGTCTGTGCTGACAGCATAGAGCCTGCTTGGGATTCTCTGTCTCCCTCTCTCTCTCTCTGCCCCTCTCCCCCACTCCTGCTGCTCTGTCTCTCTCAAAATAAATAAATAAACTTAAAAAAAAAAAGTAAATAAATAAAATAGTTCCTTCAGCCAGAGATTTCTGATTCAGGAGATTTCAGCCTCTTAGTGCCCTGTGTGGCATTGTCTTACTGGGTAAGTGGAGCCCTGATCCTCGCTCAGACGCCGCTTTGTTCTCTTTGCTTGTTGATGCCAATCTGAACACTGTCCTTCAGTGGAGGTCGGAGCCCTAAACAGGACCCTTTCTTCTCCTAAGAGCAATGGCTCTTCTCTGTTGGGGCAGATGCCTGTTCTCAGCACAAGAAAGAGAATCCTTTCTTATACTCCATTTCTACTATTTATCTCGCATGCATTCGGTTAAAAAAAAAATCGAATGATGCAGTCCATCACACCTCTGCCTCTGGTTTGTCCTTGCCTCCTTCTTTTGCCCCGAGGGCACCTTTCCCACCCCTTTCACCAAACTGCTGACCCCAGGGGAGAGAGGGCCTGCTGCTGTCAGTCATGAGCTTTGCAGCTCCTTGACCCTCCAGCAGATAGGTGTTTTAAAATCAGTTCAAGTAACGAGCTCTTTTGCACCTTATTCTCATTTAACAACAACAAGAAGAAAAGTATGTGAAGAGCCTGTTCTTCATGGGATGTGGTATGAAGTCTCATGAAAAAGAACCCTCCAGCCTCCTCAGTGCGTGGGTGTGGGCTGCTGCGTGGTATCCTGGGCCACTCAGATAGTAAAGTGCTCTGGTTTTCTTTTGTATTTTGTTTGTTTTGTTTTTGATTGAGGCCTAAAGTGAGGACAGATTCATTACTCTTTTTCTTTTTTAAGCAGATAACATTCTGCTAAATAAATATTTATTTGGAATGAGGCTATATGCTTAGCATCAAAAGTAATTTTTGACCTAGAGGTATTCATAGACATACAAAGAAATAATTTCCGTGTAACTGGCTAATTGCAACACTAAAGGTAAGCGCAGGGGGACTAGAACAGTGTTTTTCAAACAGTAGGTCATGGTCCATTAGGGGAAGTCATGACATCACTTTGATGGGTTGAACTAGAGTAGAACAGAATAGGATAGGATAGGATAGGATAGGATAGGATAGGATAGGATAGGATCGGATAGAATAGAAAATATCTTGGTACATCATACTTGTAAGGTTAAGTGTTATTTTGTGAAACTGTTATATTTTGTGTGTGTGACAGTATAAGATGTATTTCTTTTTTTTTTTTTAATTTTTTAATGTTTTTTTTAAATTTATTTCTGAGAGAGAGAGACAGACAGACAGACAGCGTGATCAGGGGACGGTCTGAGAGAGAGGGAGGTACAGAATCTGAAGCAGACTCCAAGCTCTGAGCTAGCTGTCAGCACATAGCCCGATGCGGGGCTTGAACCCACGAACCATGAGATCATGACCTGAGCCAAAGCTGGACGCTCAACTGACTGAGCCACCCAGGCGCCCCTAAGATGTATTTCTTACTGCGAGTTGAAAGTCAAAAAAAGTTTGAGTCACTGCACTAAGAACAGAGGAAAGTGTCTTAGTCTCCTCTAAGCTCAGTGAGGGAAGAAAACAAGTCTCTTTACCGTAATATAGAAACTGGGGCTCCTGGCTGACTCAGTCAAGAAAAGCATGCAACTCTCAATCTTGGGGTTGTGAGTTCAAGCCCCATGTTGGGTGTAGAGATTACTTAAGTAAGTAAATAAAAACATACAAAAAAGAATACCTTATTATATACACATACACAAGGTGTGCTTAATACAGCTGAGCACAGTGTATATTCATTGAAGGAAGAAAGAAATAGGAGGAGAAAGAAGGTAATTTCCTAAGGCAAGATTTTTTTTCGCCTTTTTGTACCTTTTAATACTGTTTGGTGATATAATTTACGCACAGTGCCTGAACTTAAGTGTTATAGTTTCAAACTTAAGTGTTACAGTTTCAAGAGTTTTGATAAGTTCAAACACCCTGTAACCTGTATCTCTGTCAAGATGCAGAATATTTCCATCACCTCAAAAAGGTCCTCTTTTCTCTTCCCAGTTAGTCCTTCATCCCAAGGCTGCCACTGTTTTTGAGTTCTTTCACCATAAATTAGTTTTGCCTGTTGTAGAACTTCACAAAGATGGGATTTTACTGTATATACTTTTTGTATCTGGCCTTTTTTGCCCAGCATGATGTTTCTGAGTGTCACCCCTACTATTGCATTTATTAGTAGCCCTTCTTTCCTTCCTTCCTTCCTTCCTTCCTTCCTTCCTTCCTTCCTTCTTTCTTTCTTTCTTTCTTTCTTTCTTTCTTTCTTTCTTTCTTTCTTCTTTTTTAATGTTTTTTGTTTATTTCTAGGAGAGAGAGAGACAGCGTGAGCAGGGGAGGGTCAGAGTGAGAGGGAGTCACAGACTGAAACAGGCTCTAGGCTCTGAGCTGGCAGTCAACACAGAGCCTGACGTGGGGCTCGAACCCACGAACCGCGAGATCATGACCTAAGCGAAAGTCGGACGCTTAACCGACTAAGCCACCCAGGCGCCCCCTTTCTTTCTTTTCTTTCTTTCTTTCTTTCTTTCTTTCTTTCTTTCTTTCTTTCTTTCTTTCCTTCCTTCCTTCCTTCCTTCCTTCCTTCCTTCCTTCCTTCTTTCTTTCTTTCTTTCTTTCTTTTCTTTCTTTCTTTTCTTTCTTTCATGTGTGAGGTGGGGCAAGGGCCAGAGAGAGAGAGAAGGAGAGGGAGACAATCTTAAGAAGGCTATACACTCAGCATAGAGCCTAATGCTGGGCTCGATCCCACAACCCTGGGATCGTGACCTAAGCTGATATCAAGAGTGGGACTCAACTGACTGAGCCACCCAGGTACCCCTCAGTAGTCTTCTAGATG
Source organism: Proteles cristata cristata (assembly GCA_017311185.1). Taxonomy (NCBI): domain Eukaryota; kingdom Metazoa; phylum Chordata; class Mammalia; order Carnivora; family Hyaenidae; genus Proteles; species Proteles cristata. The sequence continues at coordinate 233,277 of JAESUZ010000530.1, read as the reverse complement.
ATCCACGCAATTAAAATGTCCCAAAGGATGATTTGGCAGTAACCCAACAGTTAGGGTGGGAGTGAGCAGGGAGCCCCAGTATCTAGAGCTTATATTAAGACACGGGATGACTCTAGTGCCAGTCTCTTGCAGTTTGTTATGTGCACCATGCTGCCTCCTTCCTAGGGTTGTGCAAGTGCAAGGTGTGCTGAAAGCATTGAGGAAAAGTGAAATGAAGTTGTTTGTTGTCGATGCCAGTGCATTGACACAAAGACTAGCCTTTGACTTTGTTTTATAGTATAACAAGATGTTAACTTAGACTGTAGAACTTCATGTAAGGCATCTGAAACACACCAGGAAAACCTCGACTTCAGGCCAAAAAGACATTCTGAGCTGACTTGATAGAGTCTAAGAACTGTAGGCTCACTGGAATGTGGCTTTCCTCCCCCGTTCCCCTGTGGCTTTCCCACCCAGGAGCAGACGGGATGAATGAAGAACAGGGCATTGTCCCCATGCCTAGCTGGGGGGTTGTGGGCGCAAAGTACACGAGGAGAGAATCTGTGACACCACGTGCACCCAAGTTGAACACAAAAGAACTCACCTTTCTTAGTGGGAAATTTTATAAAGGACATTTATTTTTTTCTTCTGTGTGACCTTGAAGCAGATGGTATGCAACACACGTTTCTTTTCTAGGCCTCCTCTAGGGTCTCTGGGTGAGGACATGAACTAGTAAAGGGTTAATGAGCTGTCAACTCAAGTCGTCACACATCTGGATAGGCTATCATTAAATTCTTATAAAAATTTGATTTCCCCTGAGAGGGTTTTCATCAAACATTTATATAACCCAGCAATGGCCAGGGGAGCTCGGCATGGCCACAAAACTCATCAGAAGCCACCGAAAGCATACTTTGTCCCCATTGTGTGGAAAATAATGTGCTGCCTCTACTCACTGTATGATTCTCCTGGGAATAGAGACACAATATTCAAATCTCGTTTGCCTAACCTTGCCAGAAATGGCTTCTTTGCTAAAGCCTCAGTTTCTGGCTGTCACCCTTGCGGAGATTTGTGGATAGCCAAGGCTCTGGAGAACCTGCTCCGAATCCCCCTGTTGGCTGGAGGCATAGAGGAGCCAGAGGGCATACTGTGAGTCAGACCCCCACTCCCTGGCACAGAGAAGCTATAGAACAGTCACAGAAATGAGGCAGCAGGCAGCCTTATGCAGAGTGAGCAAAACAATGGATTTCAGTGGCCACATCTACCCACTTGACTTAGATCAGCCTAAATGGATTATTTCCTGAGAGGCTAGAATCTGTACTCCTGCATCAATCAGTTACCTGCTGTTTATTAAATGCCTCCTGTGAGCAAGACTTCATGGTAAAGGATACAAAGAAGGGATGACACTGGTCAGGCCCTCTTTGAGGCTTGCCTTCTGGTTGGGGTGATATGAAATGGCAAGTCACAGAGTGAGGGAGTATGTTCTGTGTCACGCAAGGGCCGCAGATGAGTATGGCTCTGAGTGGGGGTCAAGGTCAATATATGCCAGGGTTGTGGGACTGGCTGACTTCCCAGAGGCTGGGAATTTCATCTGGATCTTGAAGACTGGGTCCATTTCCAACAAGTGAGAAGAGTGGGAACTACATCAAGAAGAGAAAATGCTGGGGAAAGGGCAGAGGGCAGTGGATTTGGGAATCTTGGTGACTGATGTTTAAGTGGCTGCATGGTGCCAGATGTATGTAACTGCAGTGCCTATTATCATCCTCACAACAACATACAGGGCTGGTGTTGTCCGCATTGGAGGCTGAGAGAGGCCATATTGCTTGCTGACCATCATGTAGCTGATTTGAGGCCTGCTGTTTTCCAGTCCTCTGCCCTAAGTGGGAATATGTCATTGGTTAGAGCAGAAGAAAGAATAGCAAGAAAATAAAGGCAGATGATGCCGATGCTGAGACTGAAGACACATTACCATTTGTTCTGACCTATGACCTTGCTTAACTTCACTAAGCGTCACCTTTCTAGCCTGGGAAATTCAGATAATACCAACCTCCCTGGAGTTATTAGGAGGATTAAGATGTAGAATGTACCTAAAGCACTTAGGACACCTCTGATGTACAGTAAGCATACTTAGTAAAATAGAGGCATTTTTAAATTTCAAAATGAAGGAAGGTGGACTTCACTTTAGAAAAAAAATAAAAGCTTTTGTAGCTTTTATTCTTCAGCAGGGGAGTGGCATAACAGAAGCCACATTTGAAGACAGTGGAGCAGACAGCACTGGTGTAAGATAAGGGTATGAATCAAGACAAAGGTGGAGAAAACAGAGAGGAAAGTAGGGTGACCAAAAATATATAAAGGCTATGAAGAGCACCCTATCACCCTATCTCCCCCTAATTCTCTTCTGTCTACTAAGCTCGCCACTGGCTCAGCCCTGGGCGCAGTGTTACTTCTGTTCATAGACTTATAGGCACCCAGTTCATCTTTGGCGTCTGCACAGAGCTAGTCAGGACAGTTTACAAGTTCAAGGGCAACCTGGCTAGACCAGGAGCCAGGAAGAGCCCCTGCACATGAAGTCTGCCAATCAGCTGCTTTTGTCCTGCTTCCATTTGCTTTTCCCTCTCAGCTGAGTTTAATGTCTTTCCATTCTCTGCCCCTAGTTGAGCTCTCACCGCTGTTCTCCCACTGCAGGTGCTGGAGCCTGTTGGCAGTGACCCAGAGCCTAGCCCGACAGGCACCCTGTTGCTGAGCTCCTTGTCACATGCTAGGAGGAGAGGGCCCATCACATGCGTTTTCTTCCCCAGTTGTGGCTGCCCCTAGTGTGAACGTGATGAGGGGAAATGCTGGGTGAAGTTCATCTGATGCCTGCCCGTGGCATGAAACAGCAGTCAAGCGATGGTCTTACTCTATACCTGGATTCTTCTCTGATGTTTCTTCCAGTTTCTGGATCTCAGAGCTGCTTAGGCAATAGAGGGAATCGTGGATGGCCAAGGAATTTAGATCTCTGGATCCTTTGGAAGAGACAGGGAATATTGACATAGAGTCACAGGATGCCATTGGGCCTTGGGGATTATCATTAGTCCAGGTATTTTCGGACTTTTTCGCTAGCAGAATCCTTTCTCCAAACCAGACCTCGTCCCAGTATATTAGGTGGATAAAAGAGCAAAGCTGGTTTGGTTGCACTGGAGATAGGAGGCTCCAAGGGTTACTAGTTGCTGCCCTAGTTCCCCCTTTTCAGGGGCAGCCTGAGCAGTGGCATAGAACCTTACAGCTCTGGTGAGCAGCTTGAAAACCGCTGGCCTGGCCAAGTCTGTTCCTTTTACAGCTGAGGACACAGGTTCAGGGCTGGGAAGTGGCTTTGCCAAGGTTACTTGACTTACTGTCCAGTGCTTTTTTTTTTTTTAAACTATTGTCTCTCCCATACCATTCCCCGCGCCCCCCCTCCCCCGTACCCATTTGCTCTAGAAAATCAGAGTCCTTTACATTATCTAAATTTTCCTAGTAAGACTTACACTTAGAAATTATTGGTCTTGGGGCACTTGGGTGGCTCAGTCGGTTAAGCATCCAAGTCTTGATCTCCGCCCAAGTCATGGTCTCATGGTTCATGGGTTTGAACCCCATATCTGGCTCCATGCTGACAGCGTGGAGCCTGCTTGGGATTCTCTCTTTCCATCTCTCTCTGCTCCTCCCCGACTTGTACTCTCTCTCTCTCTTTCAAAATAAATGAATAAATTGGGGGGGGGATTTTTTGTCTTATAAATATTATCTCTGTTGGGCAGGAGCTTTAGTGCAGAAATCCGAGGCTGCAGCTAAGGCCTGTGCTAGAATGTTGGGCATTGGCAGGGGTGATAACCAACAGAGTCTGCCTCCCATTCTCTTCTTCTCCCCCGAGAGCTCAGAGTTTGTGTAAATGACCTGCTCTTACAACATTTGTGATTTGTGAACGCTGAATGCCGAAATGGCCTGGCTTGGTTCATGTGCAGTGACTTGACCACAGTGACCCTCAGGGAGTGGCAGGCAATATTTTTTTTGTTGAATTTTGTTATAATGGTATCCCCAGAGAAACCCTAAAATGGAAGAGGATTCCCTTTAACTCTCAGCCCTTCTCGTGTTTCCTGAGTAGCCAGTCATGTGCAGCACATAGTAAATAATCTCACTCGATCCTATGGAGTCCTCTTCTTTCTGACCACCCTGCAGTCCTCCAAGGCGTATTAGCCATTGGACTGGGAACTGAGACCAGAAATTCACCAGATCTTGGAAGCCTCAGCTAGCCTCACTGAGGTCATATTTTCCATGGGGGGCACCCTCCCCTTCTTCCAAGCCCTGGGACTGTCCACGGTTTGCTCATGTGCCTTCTCCATCCCACAGCAGTGTTGTGATTTAGGCTACCACGCTAGCCTGAACCGGGCGCTTCGCACCTTCCTCTCTGCTGAGCTGAATCTGGAACAGTCCAAGCACGAGGGCCTGGATGCCATCGAGAATGCTGTAGAAAACCTGGATGCCACCAGTGACAAGCAGCGCCTCATGGAAATGTACAACAATGTCTTTTGCCCACCTATGAAGTTTGAGTTCCAGCCCCACATGGGGGACATGGTGAGACTTTCATTCCCATCATCACCCTCCCTTGTGTCTAGATTCACTACACTGAGGCCACATTATTCTGGGGAGAGCAAGGCCTGGAGCTGGCTTCCCGTCCAGTGGGTGAGAAACATTCTACTCATTTGGCAAATAGCTACTGAGCGCCTACTGGGCTGACCATAGACTCTGAGGATTAGGGCCTTTGGGGAGCTTCCATTCTGGTGAGTTGAGAGAAAGTTCAAAATATACATCGGTAGGGGCATCCAGAGGCTCCAGCAGGATCAGTGGAGGTGAAAAATCGCAGGCATGTTCTAAAAACTAACAGTTCAGTATGGTGAGAGGGAAATAGTTGGAGGGGGCTTCCAAATGGCAAGTCTGGGAGAAGAGCTGAGACGGCGCCAGATACTAAAGGCTTTTGATGGGGAGGAAGGGCTAAGCAGGGCAATCGTGATGTGATCTTTCGTCACTTGGCAGAGATCCGAAGGTGTAGTTTTGCTTGGGTATTGAACAAAATAGAAGGAGTACCTACAGACAAGACAGAAGCTGAGATGTCATCCCAGAGGCATGATGCTATCTGTCCAGGCAGAAGAACAGAAACATGAGGCCCCTGCTTTGAACTTTTCACCTCCAAGACTAGAACAAGAAGGTCCTAAATAAAGTGAGAGGAATGAGAAGCTCTTTGGTTTTCATCCCTCGGAATCTTTTGGTTCCACTTGGGGTGGTTGCGCATGCAAATGAGAGTGAACCTCATTCTTGTGGGTAGGAACTACCCCTTAACCTCTGGGCTAATGCAGAAGGAGGCTGTAGAGGCTTACATAATAGAAATAGATGGATCTTCAAGTGTGTTTGGATTCAGGATTGGGAATTTATCAAGACTCAGGGGTTTTGTTTTGTTTTGTTTTGTTTTGTTTTCTCTCTCTCTGTCTGCTTCACATTTTTACTGGCTGTATTCTCGGGTAGACTCTTCTCCCATGAGGGCAAGGTATCTGTATTTCCAGCCTGATCTGTTAGGTCCAAATCCAGTGGAAGGAGTATCTGCTTCCCTTCTAGAAGCCCCCACAAAATTCCCAGTCATTCCAATTGGCTGATGTGTTCATCTCTGAACCAATTATTGTGACCGGGCATCTGCAGTTGACTGACTGGCTTATACCTATATCACATGCTCCATGCCTGAGTTGGGGAGCGCCCCATCCAAAGTACTTGACCTGAGTTGTGGGGTGGGAGGTTTCCCCGGAGGAAAGTCAGACCAAAGTTACCAGAAGAAGAAGGAATGGATCCTAAGTGACTGAAAAACAACAGTGTCCTCTAGAGAAGGGAATATGGTGTTTCCATCAGGATTAATATCCAGATGCTTTTTAGAAGACCCAGAATGACAACTGCTGCAGTGTAACCAGAAGATTCCCTGTCATCAGTAGGCCACAGTGGAGGTGGGGACATTTCTATCCTGAAGACAAAAATGTGGAGATGATTTCTTTCCTCTCCTCTGGGGAAACCAAACCATGTACAGTTTGTTTCCATTTCTGTGACTTAGGAAATGTCGGCATCAGAACAGATGGGAAAGTGAGATAGCAGCGTGTGCAGTCAGAGTGGGGGGAAGGGGTGTCACCAAGCCCCAGGAAGCCCATTCCTCACCTGCCCTGGCTGCTGGTCCAACTCGTCTTCCAGTCCCCTTCTCCAGCTGCCACTGAGATTCCGTCCCAAGAATCAGTGGAACTTGGGGACCGGCTGAGTGGAGTGATACATTTCCTGGTGTTGACTGAGTTCCCTTCTGAGCCAAACAGCTTGTCTCCATAAAGGGAGACTCCAAATGCTGGGTGCTCGGGCCCGTTCGTAGCCCTGTCAGTGCTGTAGTTTCGTGCTCTGGAGCACAGCTGGAGTGCATTACCTTGCACCCCAGTAGGGGACCTCTGCCAAAGCATGCGTCAGCAGCCCTGCTGCTTCTTAAAGGCACAGGCGTGGAGGTGGTTTTTTTCCCTGCATGAGTCCTTCCTGATAGTTCTGGGTTACTTTAAAAATCAACAGTCCGTTCTTCTGTCTAGGCCTTCTCCTTGTGTGAAACAGCTGATCAGTGGCTGAGCCAGGCAGGGGCCAGGGTCAGCCCTTGATCTTGCAAAGGTTCTGCATTCCAGCCTAGCCTTCATAGGAGTAGAAAATAAAAAGAGATGAGAAGGCGAGTTTTTCTTGGTCCCTGCAGCTAGTCTCTCCCCACCAGTGTGGGCTGTCTGTAGACTGTGGAGGCAATAAGAGGGAGCTGCCTGGAAGTCCTTGAACTAAGGCCAAGGTTCGGGTGGCATTTTGACCGGAAGCCCTGAAACTGGCCAAGGCCCCACACTGACTGGTGTTCTGGGGCGCTCAGCACATGAGTGGATGCCAAGCACTCTCAGATATACTGGGAGGAGGTGCTTGGCTCTACTCTTGGTGCCCCCAGAGGCTTGTGGGGCTCTGGATGCCTGACCAGTGACATCAGGCAGCCAGAGAGTTTCACTCTTGGCTCTAACCCATCCTGGCCACTGAGCTTTCTCCATTGTGTCTGCTTATCCAAGAGCCAGAGTGAAGTCAGCTCTCTTCAGATCTGAGAGCCGGCTCAGGCCAGCTCCTCAGCTGGGAGAGGAGGTCAAGTCAGTAGGGAGCTTAAAAGCCAATGGAGGAAAAGGTCAGGTCCCAGCCCCCTCCATTTGAAGAGAGGTTTTGTCTTCTAGGCAAGAGAATGGTCTGTGGGCATCTGAATGTGCCCACTCATTGCTGAGGAAGAAGGAGGCCAATTCTACCCAGATGTCTCTCTATGCAGACAAGAGGCTAAGGGACACAAGGTGGCAAGGTGACAGGAGCTGCTTCCACGTGGGTCCTGTCTCATAATCTGCCAGCCTTCTGTTTCTCATCTGTCATCCTGGGGACTGCGGGTGACCTCATGCCCATGCCATAACCATGCCCCCATCAGGAGACGATGGCTTAACCATCTTTTCACGCAGGGAAAAGCTTACTGACCGTCGTTCTTAGGGGAAGGGCAGACTCCTTTCTCACACAGATCTGGGGCAAATCCGGGGCAGAAGGAAGGAGTTCCACCAGATTCTGTGCCCTCTGGGGCTCCCTAACATAGCCTGGGGACTTGTTCCTGGCTTGCCGCGCTCTCTCGTTGACTCAGACCTCTCCTGCATGGCCCAGATTTATAAACACATGCCGGCTGCCAGCAGCGGCAAGCTAGCCTCCTGACCCACTTCGCTCCTGCTTTCACTCTGGTGCACGAAGGGGAATGAAGGAGGGGCCGGAGAGGTGGCCACTCGGACTTGTAGCAGGAAATCCGCCCGCCAGAGCATTGTGTATCTGGAGCGTGGGCTGCCCAAAGTGCTTCTCTCTGGCCTAACACTGGCTTCTGTGAAGCTGCAGACCCTGCCAAATGCCAGCCTGGGGATGAGCCCCAAAGGGAGAGACCTGATCTTTCCAAACAGGTTCCCTCCGGTGCCCTTTGGTCCTGGAGGAGGTCCACACACTCTGCCTTTGGGCTTTGTTTGAACATAGAAACCGTGAGGCTTACAGCTTAAACATGAGTACTTTTATTAACAGTGGACTCTGGAACCACCAAAAGAACTGTGTCCTCTTCCTGACCTGGTATTGCTTTCTTTTGGCAGGCTTCCCAGCTCTGTGCCCAGCAGCCCGTCCAGAGCGAGCTGGTACAGAGATGCCAGCAACTGCAGTCTCGTCTGTCCACCCTGAAGATTGAGAATGAAGAGGTGAGTTTCCTGCTTAGGAGACTTGCAGCCACCCTCTGAGTTTCCCTGTTGACCCTCGTTCTTGCTGCCCATCTGGGAGCAGGTGGAAGGAGCATGCAGAGAATGTCCGGGCTGCCGCAAACATTTCCTAGCCAAATGTAGCCTTGGATTTTCCCCTTCTGCTACATCCTGCCCTTGAACTCCAGGAAGTTGCTCTTACATTGCCAAAGGTTGAGCTCTATTTTGAGCTTTTGCAAAATGCTTTCCCCCTCCCCCTGCCCCGTACACATTTAATCAAAATGGCACTTGGCAGCTGTGTGAACAATATTGTGTCTCTGAAGCCACCCCCTCATGCCTGGCTTTTTCCAGCATTTCCAAACAAACGGGGGCCTTTGACTTTGACACTTAAAACATCTCCATCGTCTTTGAAAAAAACGGGGACTTTCTTCCATGCCCAGAGCACTTGCTTTCCACAGCTAGTTCAAAAGGGCAGCATGATTAATTATCCAGCTTCTCCCTTTTGTGTTCTGGTGACTTCTTACCTGACATCTCAGTCAGTCAGGAAGATCAGGAAGAACTGGGGATGGGTCACTTAGTTGGTGAGTGGGGAAACAAATGCGCTGATTTGTTGAAACGGAACCTGGGGCATTGCAGGACCAGGCCCATCTCATGTCTTAACTAGCTCTTTACATCATGGGGTTGGTTTGGATTTGTTTTATTCTCTCCACTAACACTTCCGTTATAGCCAAGAGCTAATATTAAATTTAAAAGTACACATTAACCGAAAGAGCTGGGTCAAATACATAGCTTGAGGCAGGGGTGGTTTTTCGGTCCTTACCCGAGAGAGTCACACTGTATAGTATCCATGCGATTCACTCAGCACCATCTGATGGGAAGTGGGGCAGCACCTCCCGGCGGCAGCCCCCATTCCCTCCAGCCTCCCCTCCCGCAGCTCCAGGCTCCCCCATCACCGGCTCTTCCGCAGCCTGCCCCTCACGCGCTATGCTGGCCCTTGTCGTGACAGGTAAAGAAGACAATGGAGGCCACTCTACAGACCATCCAGGACATTGTGACTGTCGAGGATTTTGATGTATCTGACTGCTTCCAGTACAGCAACTCTATGGAATCTGTCAAGTCCACGGTGTCAGAAACCTTCATGAGCAAGCCCAGCATCGCTAAAAGGAGAGCCAACCAGCAAGAGACAGAGCAGTTCTATTTCACGGTGAGGGGGCTCGATGGCTCTTGGGGATCCCCTGAGCACATGGGGGGATCCCCCGCAGCACACGGGGGGGGACTCGGAACCCAGAGTCCTTGTCAGGCGTTGAAAGGATAGTCTTTGAATATCTTTATTTGGATCTGGGCTTATTCAGAGACCATTCCTACACTTAACGACACAGATATCTACAAGTTGAATGTGTCTAACAGGGACACCCTACCCCCAAAAGAAGAGTGCTCCCAAGTACACTTCCAGGAAATTATTTTTTTTAAGAATTTTTTAAGCAGGTGGTAGGCTTCTGTTGGAAAGTTTCCTTCTCAGCCATAGGGTGTCACAAAGGGAGGACTTCACTTCTTGGTTCTTGGGAGCTATATCCAAATATTCTGGCTAGCATATATCTGATTTCTAAAGCCTATAATCTCTTCTAGGTGCCACGATGACCTAATTTCCTCATTTTTGTTGATGAGAAATTATCTTTCATAATTACGGCTGAAATTCTGAAGGATGGGTCATGTGTACCACTGTCAGGCTACAGGGACTTTCAAAACATTGTATTTTGTTATTTGTGCATCTCCGAGGCTTCTTTAAGACAAATAGACCCTATTTTCTTTAAGTAGTGTGAACAGCCCTCTGGAAGGCTGCTGGCTGGTCGTTGGTGCTGCTTTTTAATAATTAAGTTATTTTGAGCTTGCCAAGTAGGATTCATTGCCTGGGCTAAAATTTATTTTCTAATCTTCTGACAACCAAGAAAGGAGAAATTAAATTTGCAGATGTGAGATGAAATATAGCCAGTGAATATGCATACTGATTCTGAATGAGAGGAATTAACTTGTTTTTCAGTCAAGAAACACAGTCTGCATGCAGTAAATTGAATTTTTCCTCCAACTGGAACAATTTGTTTAATTCCTCTTTGAACACTGCCCTTTCTCCATTAAGAACACTAGTGATTTGCTATCTTTTCTAAAAAAAGAAATCTGGTTTTTTACTTAGTGAACTAAGAATTCTTTTGATTTTTTTTTTTAAATCCTAGAGAAGAGTGTTGAAAAGGAGTGATTGAACAGTATTGTTCTTTTAAAATAACTTTTTTCTTGTTATACGAAGCAAAGCATGCTTAAGATATAAATAGAGAAACAAAAAAGAGCACATAAAAATCATCCATAATCGTATTACCCTGAGATGACAGTATTAGGATATATTCTCTTCCTGTTTTTTTTCTCTGGACACACAAACGTATATATGAGAGTATATTTATAATTTATTACAAAAAAAGGGGACACTGCTGTACATATTTTTTTTTTACAATCTGCTTTCATTTAGCAAGTGATTAATATTTTTCTAATTCATTTCATCGTAACATTCTTTAAGTATATTTATGAGTGAAATACTAAAATCTACACAGGAAAATAATGGGACAATTGGAACAATACCTTGGCCCATTCATTCATTTTTGTGCTAAAAATGAATTTGCTATTTATTCGCTAAAAATATTTAGCACGCAGCCTGGTTTGTAGTTAGTGCTCTATAAATGGCTGAATATTTATCCCCACAAGTATTATTATCTTCTTCATTAATCATTATTGAATTACTCTTTAATAGTTAATCTAGGATCTTCAGTGTGCCAGACTAACCAATGTGCTGTGCTAACTAAGATGCGGAAAGGCCAAGGGTAGGAAAACGAAGAGGGGAATGATAGGATTGGCCATCTGAAGGAAGAACTTTCGTTTTCGTTTCATATGTTTCCAAACAGTTACAATAGATTGATTTCTGCAATCAAAAAATAGCTGACAAAAACTGAGGACTGGTGGATGTGGGGGGGAGGAGGGGGGGGCATGGAGGAGGGCACTTGTGGGGATGAGCACTGGGTGTTATGTGGAAACTAATTTGACAATAAACTATTTGTATAAAAAAAAAAAAATAGATATAAAAAATTTGCAACACATACCTGCGCACATGCATGAGTGGCAACAGGGATGGATGGAGCTGTGGAAACCTTGCACACAAAGTGACTTCTGTGCTTGATCTCGAGGGACGAGTGAACCAGGCAGGGAGCTAAGAGGAGAATGGCCTTCCTCGAGGAGAGCAGTCTGTGCAAAGCAAAAAGCCATACGCAGCCTGGGCTGGACAGAACGAGAACGTCTTGTCTCCCATGAGGGCTGTGTCGCTGCCCTGAGCTTTCTTATCTCGGGAGGGTGTTAAACACTCTGGAGGCTTTTAATAATAGGATTGTTTAGCTGGTCTGTCTGGACTGCTTAGATATAACGCTACTTAATGACCAATCTCATTACATTGCAGAAGATTTCTTTCTTTTTCTTTTCTTTTTTTTAAGTAAGGAATTTTGGACATAAAAGTCTGTATTTGAGCCTGTCAGAATTAGTTTTTGGCTTTCAATGAAACTGTGACATGTGTATTCAAAGGTGACCATTAGTAAGAGCAGGGACAACCATAGTCAGACCGGTGGCCTCTCAAATCCTGCCCACCCATTCACCTCTGTCTGAATGCCCTTGATGTCCCCTAGCCCACTTCCTGTCTTTTGTGGCCAGGGGAGTTGCATATCAGCCTGGCTGCCTGCAGTTGCCAAATCGTACAAAGCCCAAACAATTGCAGACAGGCGTTTCCTGGTCTCTTGCCCCCACAAACGTTGCCCCTGGTTTTCTCTGGACCCTTTGAAAACATCAGAGGAATGCATTCCAGAAGCTTCCTTCTTTTGGAAAGTCAGGGGGCTGCTATTTGGTTGTTCTCCGCTGTCATCAGATCGATCTGCCCAGATGACGTCAATTGAAGTTTGAAGCATGTCCTATAAAGGTTAGCTGTTTGCAGAAGTCCTAAGAAAATAAGCACGGAATTGGAAAGCTTGAGTGATTTTTAGAAACCATCTAACCAAACCTTCCCATTTGAAAGATTAAAAAGAAAGAAAGAACCCAAATGCCGAGAAATTGGGTAGCTGTTCCAAGGGACTCCGCAAGGGCTAAAACTAGAATTCCAGTCACCTGGCCTCAAGCCACTTTCTTTCTTCTCCACTCTCTGCTGACGAAACTGAGGTGAAGGAAAGGCTCAGAAAGAGCCTGGCAGCTTTAGCCTCTCTTTTGCCCTGAGTGAGGCCATGTTTCCTGATCTCCTTGGATTTATGTCATTCATCTTTCATAACACACAATCCAGCAACGTCAACTTTTTATCCCATTGCTTTTTTTAGTGGTTATTTTAAAAAAATTATTTAAGATGCAAAGAATTCAAAAGAGCATACAGAAAAAGTCAAGCTTCTACCCATCTCTGACCCTCGATTCCTCTCTCCTTTGCCAGTGATTGAAACCAATTTCTTCTGTGTCCTTCCAGAGATGTCCTGTGCATAGGCAACCACTGACATATCCTTTAATACAATAAATACAATAAATACATTAGGAATATCATGAAATCAGGGAGCCTGGGTGGCTTAGTTGGTCAAGCCTCCGACATCGACTCAGGTCAGGATCTCATGGTTCGCGGGATCGAGTCCCACATCTGTCTCTGTGCTGACAGCGAGGATCCTGCTTGGGATTCTCTCTCTGCCCTCCTCCACCTCTCTCTCTCCCTCTCTGTCTTAAAATAAGTAAGTAGACATTTTTTAAAAGAAGTATACCATTTATACTGTTCTTCACTTTTGTTTTTTCACTTAATTTTTTTTGGATGTTCTTTTCATATTAATCCAAAGATATCTGCCTCCTTTTCAATTAATTAATCAATTATGTTTATTTATTTTTGAGAGAGAAAGCACAAGTGGGGAGATACAGAGAGAGAGGGAGATAGAGAATCCCTTGCAGGCTCCCGCTGTCCACACAGATGTGGGGCTCAAAGTTAACAAACTGTGAAGTCATGACCTGAGCCAAAACCAAGAGTCAGAGGCTTAACCAACTGAGCCACCCATGCGCCCCTGCCTCCTTCTTTAATCGCTACGTAGAATTCCATTGTACAAATGGATGTGCCATCATTTATTTAACCAATTCCCTGCTCGTTGGTAGTAATGCTTTCTATTTAGCCAAGCACTGCCAAAGCCTATAAGGCTGGCACTTCTCTTAAGTATTTCCTTGTATGACGGTTGGAGTCTAGGGTTTTTGTGTAGGGGATGGAATAAAGAAGGAGTTAAAGATTATGGCTGATAAACTGAACAGAGGTAGACTGCCTGAATTCTTGGGGACAGAATTGGTAAGGTCATAGGAGAGGAGATGGGACCTTGGCCATTGGGGTAGTGCTCTAGAATCCTAGATTTGATGTGGTCCAAGATATTTTTTAATCTTTTTTTTAATGTTTATTTATTTATTTAAAAAAAATTTTTTTTTTATGTTTTATTTATTTCTAGGAGAGAGAGAGAGACAGCGTGAACAGGGGAGGGTCAGAGAGAGAGGGAGTCACAGACTGAAACAGGCTCCAGGCTCTGAGCTGGCAGTCAGCACAGAGCCCGACGCGGGGTCGAACCCACGAACCGCGAGATCATGACCTAAGCGAAAGTCAGACGCTTAACCGACTAAGCCACCCAGGCACCCCATATTTATTTATTTTTGAGAGAGAGGGTGTGTGCGAGCAGGGAAAGGGCAGAGAGAAGGAGAGAGAATCCCAAGCAGGCTTCATGCTGTCAGCACAGAGCCCGACACAGGGCTCTATCTCAAGACTGAGATCAGGACCTGAACTGATATCAAGAGTCAGATGCGTAACCAACTGAGCCACCCAGGCACCCTGAAGATCCTTTTTTATCTTGATATTCTCCTGCAGGTACTCGGGAAATGTGTGCTAAGTAGGTGCCTACTTAGCCCCTGTCCTGTCAAAGTGGGAGATGTGCTCCCATTTACAGGTTCACTGTTACATATTCTGTCTGACAGCCATTTTCTACTTTAAAAATTGACAGAGAAGAGAGAAATGTCAGTGTGCCTGGATGGTGGGGAAGCAGCCACCTCACAGTGACATTTGTGTGTCTCCGTGCATGGGGGCAGGGTAGACATAGTTCACTCCTCCCACCTTCCCCTCTCCTTTGCAAGCAGTGGACACTTCACACAGGTTAAATGCAAGGCATAAACAAGGTCCATGAGTTTTATACTGCTGTGGTATCAAAGAGAAGAGCTATTTTAAGTTAAATTTGAAGAACATTCTAGTGCCTCTTACTTTTTTTTTCTTTTTCTTTTTTTTTTTGTAAGGCCAGAAACCTGTTTGATTCAGCTGTCTTACAGATTAGCACAAAGCAAAGGTTGAGGGAGGATTGTGTTTAGGTTATCTGAGCAGGTGATTCAGGTACCAGGAGTACTCCTGATCACTGGCTGCTTGGCTGGACCAAATGCTAATCATCACAGTCATGCTCATTATCCTATTTCATCTTCAAACAACCTTGGGAAAAAAGAAATTATTATCCTCATTTTTCAGATGGGGAAACTAAGATGCTAGGGGTTAAGTGACCTGCCCAAAGTAAGCGATAGGACGACAGTATCCCAACTGAGACTCTTTCATTTTACTGAGACAAAAATGTCTGTCAGGAGGGGAGGGTTCTGAAAAGGAAAAAAAAAAAAAAAACTGTTACATTAATACTTTTCAATAAACAAAACTCATGCTGACTGATAATAACCAGTTAGGAATTATTAAGAAATAAGTTAACGAGATCGTAAAATCTGAATTGAAGGCTCACGGTGGCAAACAAAATGGAACCACCCAATAGATTGTTTGCCTCCTTTCATACTTTTTGAAGAAATTCTTAGTTTTTATAATATTGAGTGTAAAATTTGGAGGTGGAGTAATGGCTCTTGTCAGATTGTGTATTGGGAACTTGGTTCATTTGGGTGATCTAGCAGAGAGTCTTATCCTTTCTCTTCTCCTCCCTCAATGAAAATTCAAGATTAGTGACTTTACTTTCAATTATTTGGGGTGGGGGAGCAAGGTGCAGAGAAAGGAGTGAAAGAAATAAGTTACCTACGGAACTGCCATCTTCCAGTAATTCGCCAAAATGACCAACACAAAGGGAAAGAGGAGGGGCACTTGCTACATGTTCTCTAGGCCTTTTAGGAAACATGGAGTTGTTCCTTTGGCAACATACATGCGAATCTACAAGAAAGGTGATTTTGTGGGCATCAAGGGAATGGGCACTGTTCAAAAAGGGATGCCCCACAAATGTCACCACGGCAAAACTGGAAGAGTGTACCTTGTTACCCAGCATGCTCTTGACATCATCGTAAACAAGCAAGTTAAGGAAAAGATTCTTGCTAAGAGAATTAATGTACATATTGAGCATATTAAGCACTCAAAGAGCCAAGACAGCTTCCTGAAGCATGTAAAAGAAAATGATCAGAAAAAGAAGGAAGCCAAGGAGAAGGGTACTTGGGTTCAGCTGAAGCGCCAGCCTGCCCCACCCAGAGAAGCACACTTTGTGAGAACCAATGGAAAGGAGCCTGAGCTGCTGGAGCCCATTCCCTATGAATTCAAGGCATGATAAATGTAAAAAAAAAAAAATAAAGACCTCAAGACTGTGAAAGAAAGAAAGAAAGAAAGAAAGAAAGAAAGAAAGAAAGAAAGAAAGAAAGAAAGAAAGAAAAAGAAAGGAAGAAAGAAAGAGTTACCTATATTGGAACATACTCTAAGTAAGGACAGTGACCCTTATCCACCAAGGAAGGGAGTTTGAGATAATGCACAACTGTTCTTGTCGTGGCCTCCTGGTCTCCAGCAGTCATCAAAAAGCCACTTATTCCTGGGGCACCTGGGTGGCGCAGTTGGTTAAGCATCCGACTCTCAGTTTCAGCTCAGGTCATGATCTCATGGTTTCATAAGTTTGAACCCCGAGTTGGGCTCTGTGCTGACGGTGCAGAGCCTGCTTGGGATTCTCTCTCTTCCCTCTCTCTCTGCCCCTCCCCCATTCCCACTGTCTCTGACTCTCTCAAATAAATAAATAAATAAACTTTAAAAAAAAAAAGGTGTAAGTGCCTTCCTTGACTTCAGCTGCCTTGGCTCCTCTCTCTGTGTGTCCGGTCAGCAGCTGAAGTCTTCTGCCAGCAAGGCCAGATTATTTCTCCCAGCTTCTGTCTCATTCGGACGAGTGCTAACTAACCGTGGGGGACAGGGAGGTGACAAATACGGTGCCTGTGCACTCTGGGATGACTTTCCCCTGCCATCCCTGGCTTACCCACATGTAACACTTGCAGCCATGTCTCCACTGTTAGGGATGCAGGTCAACCTCCACACACTTTTTGGTCCTGCATGGTTTCGTGGAACCTGAACCTACCATACGTCTTTATCAGATGGTTACTTGTTTCAGTGGTTCACCAAGTGACAGCCAGAGTGAACTCACAGACTGTGACATGAAGGAGAAAATGACTACTGGAGTCACAAGCAGAAATATGAATGAGGAGAAAGAATTTGCATCTGTCTCCTCTGAGACTTTTGGCTGTTTTCTGAGCAGTCTGGTCTGGTTTGAAGGGTTACAGTTTCTCGGTGAATTTTTTCCTCATTAGGAACCCTTGAGAGTCTCCTGGGATAACCTTCCAAAGAGGGGCCTTTGAGGGTTCAGGTGTTAGCAGTGAGTGTTTCCTGCAGGCTCTTCCCCTCTGGGTCCCATCCCCAGCCCCACAGTTAGGCGCTGCTTGGGGATTAAGGTATCGCCCAGGGCAGACTGACAGCAGGTGAGCTGACAGCTGGAACAGATGGAAAGGGGAAGGTGACAAGGGAGCCTGTTCTCATGCAAAGGCACAAAGGAGCTCAGGAAACTGGTCACGAGTGAAGCAACAGCCATGATTTGGTATAGGATTTGTTGTTATTTGTTTTATACTTCGTTTAGAGAGGAAGGGCACACTTGGGGGCTTGGATTGTGACCACCGAGGAAGGTTCTAGCAGAAGAGAGTGAGGCTCTTCATTTCTTTACTCCTTCAAGCATTTATTGAATGTCTACTGTCTTCTGGGTGTGGTAGTAAGGATCAGGGATGCAAAGAATAATGACGCTGAGCCCAGGGAATGGGAAGTCTGGGGACGAAAATGCATGAGTGACAAGCCCTCCGGGCCAGAGGTGTGTGAGAGTTGCAGAGGCACATGCAGGGGCATCCGGGTGAGCATGGGAGGGCCAGGATGTGCATCCCAGAGAAAGCACGTTTTTTTCCTTTGTTTCTACATGAGAAAGAGAGAGAGAAGAAATACACACTTTTGGTTAAAAGCTTAGGCTGTACAGAAAGGCATAGAGTAAAAGTAACTCACATTTTTCTCACCTTTTTTTTCTGCCTTCCTCCTAAGTGGTAATAGCCATAAAATCAGAGGCTTGATGTACAATTATACGTTTTGTTTAATACATAGAAAGGACAAGTATTAATGATTTAAAATGTTTAATCTATTACGCCCTCCACTGTGTCATGTGTCAGCAGTGAGTCACTCAGGGATCCTACTCAGGGAAACACTGCCGTCTTGCCTCTGAGCATAGACAGGGCAGATGACCCCTGACCCAGGAAACAACCAAGGCAAAGGAAAGTTGCTGTGTGTGGCTGCAGGGTAGAGTAGAAAGACGCCCGTGTTAAAACTCCGAAGGCCTGGCACTGCCACTTCCAGGCTGGCACATATCTGCGATGCAACACCCCTCTCCCACGATCATCTCATCTGTAACAAGGGAACAACGATGTCTTCTCTGGCATGCTCTACAGAGTCACTGTGCACGTCAAGGGAGAGGAGATGTGCTAATGGGCTCTGAAAACCCTTGAATTGCTCCACGTATATAAAGAGTTAATACCACAAAGTTTTGTTCTGCCTCTCCTTCTGTTGCACGCCCTGATGGATGGAGCATGCCTTCACGATGGTTGAGCACACACGCCCAGTTGTCACACTCCATGTATCTGGACACTGGCTCCACCACTCACTCACAGTTTGACCTTCAGCAGCCTGTTTAATCTCTCCAAACCTTGGTGCCCTCATCCGTAAAATGGGAACAGTGATAATCATAGCTCATAGTGTTGCTTGGAAGATTTGATGAATTGTCCAGGGAAATAGAGTGTCTCCCCAAGCAGACAGGGGTAGAGAGAGGTCACATCAGAAACTCCAGCACAGTAATTGCTTTCTGACTGTTAGAGCCACTGGGAGCGCATTTCCATAACCTCATGTTGTGTTTGGAAGTGCCATTACCTGTATGTACGGATGGGGGGTGGTATAGCCTCTCTCTCTGACAGCTCAGAAACCCCAAGCCTTCCACAAAGACTCTGTGCAGAATAGAGGAGGAAGCTGATTAAGGGATGGCTCAGACAAAAGATGCTCTGCTTGCTGGCTTGTGGCTTAGGCAGTGGCTGAGCCTGCCCTTGACATTGCTCCTGGTGTGTTGGAATGCACCCTGGGAGGGGCCCACGTGGACCCAGATGTCAATGCAGGTGGCGAGTGGCAGGTGTATGTCCTCACACCAAGAGCCTTTGGGCTCAGTGAGTCTACCCACCCCACCCCCACCCCCTGTTCTTCTCCAGTGGAACTGAAAGAGATGGATGAGGGGCTCTGTGAGGCAGTTTCCTACACTAGCCGATATGGAGCTGGTTCCCAGGAGAGCACAGACCAGGGTACCCATCCAGCATGGAAATCAGCAGCTGTCCAGATGCTCAAGGCCTTAAAGAAATAAAAAAGGAACCTAGTAGAAACTGGGTCAGAAACTAAATGCCCTCTTACGAAAAGGGAATTGTACAGCTGAGCATCTGGATGTTCTTTTTTTTTTTTCTCCTTCAGGAGTCTGACTGCTTTTCTCCTCCTCCCTTACAGAAAATGAAGGAGTACCTGGAAGGCAGGAACCTCATCACCAAGCTCCAAGCCAAGCACGACCTTCTCCAGAAAACCCTGGGAGAAAGTGAGTGTAGGAATTCTGCTAGAGGTTTGGTAATGAGGGGGAAGGCCAAGCCCCGAGCTGTAGGGCTGAGCCTCCCCACTAAGCCCCATGGGCCTGATCTGGTTATGTGAATGCATTTCTTTTCCTAGCCTGTTTGCTGTGAAGCACACAGCCCCACATGACTGCCTGAGTAATGGGAGAAGGCCGGTGCTTAATGAAGCACTAATGTGCATCATCTTATTTGTTTAAATGGAGCGTGCCTGCCCTCCACCCTGTCCCCCTTCTCCGCCACGGCTGGGGTAAAGGGCTGATGGGTTACTTGCTCTCCAGACGCTTTGTTGAAACTCTCAGTTCTGCTGTAGCGGGACCGAGGCTGCAGCAGGAAGGCAGGGACAGTGAGGTGAGAACGCCATCTGCTCTGAGGAGACAAGAGGCTTCTCAAAGGCAGGAGGAACCCACAGACTGCCGCTTTCTGTAGTGTCAGGTCAGAGCATCGTTTTCCTTCTGCTTTGGAGGGTCCTGGTACAAAATGGCAGCTCTCTCTGCCTCAGCCACGCAGAGGCCATGGTACCGAAGGGCCCATCTCATCCATGAGTCAAGGATGATTTTAACCAGACTCTTGAAAGTAGCAAAGCAGAGAAAACTGGACTGACACTCTGGACTTTCTCTCCTCAGCTGTCAAACAGAAGGCAAAGGTTGAAAGAGAAGCTTCCTTGGGGTTTTGGGCGCCCTGCCCGGGTCCTGCCTAGCTCTCAGCATCCTGTGATAAATGGGATTCCCAGGATGGGGATGCCTCTGAATGCCCGGCCCCTCCTCCCTGCCCTGCCCATCTCGTCACTTAAAATGGGACCAGAAAGCTACAGGCAGTATGTGGTAACACCAGAGAAAAGCGAAACTACACAGAGGTCTAACATTTTAAAGCAAATTCTTGAGCGCTCTTCAGACAAATTGCAGTGTAGAAAAAGCTTATGGCGCTCATTGGCTCATCCGCCTCAGTAATCAGAGCTACACTTTTCATAGCAAAGCCTCCCACCCACCATTCTGGCCTCATTCTCCTCCCCTCCTCCTGCACTGGACAGTTCCCCCAGGTGATGAATTCTTTTTATCCCTGGGATCTTTGATCTTGTGATTGTAAAGGCATTTTCTTTTATGTAAAGAATGCCTGTTAGGTAACTTCTGTTCTCTTTCCTCCCCACCACCCAAGGGACTCAGGCTAAAACAGGTTCGGGCACTGAGATCCTGGCTTTGCTTATAGAAAATCATTACTTTTGGGTTATCAGATTGCTTCGTAGGGAATCAGAGGAAAGAAAGCCCAGAACTATTTGAAGTGAATTATAACCATGATTTCCTTTTTGCTAAAATGATCCATGCATAGCCCATAAATGAGATGGGGAGCAGGACCTTGGGAATGTGTGTATTTGTGTGAGAAAGAGAATGTGTGTATGTGTGTGTGTGAATGGGACTGCACACACATACTTGCACCAGATTTGCCACTGTGGAGGGGCAAAGGTTGGTGACCGTTCATTAGTGCTGCAAATTGCTTCCATCTAAAGATGACAAGTTCTAGCAATAAGGGAAAAAATAGCTGCAGATCTTCCTGTGTGCAAGTCATCGTGTCCCTGCCTTCCGAATGTATTTGTCACCATAATGCAAGAGCCCCTTGTTCTTGTCACAGAAGGATAATTGATGTGTATGAATATTTCAGAATGGAAATGGGACAGATGTTGACAATAATGCCTCAGAATAATATTTTTGCAGATGAAAGCGGAGCCTTTAGTAATGAGAGGCTGTTCGGGGTGGGGAAGGACAGTGCTCAGGATGAGCTGAAGTGTAATCAACAATTAGTAACCTTTAAAGGCAAGAAGAAGCCCTGCCCTCCCCCGCCCTTCCCCATCCTTGGAGCTGTTTTTCCAGGAGCATGGATCATGACCTCTTCCCCAGCCCAGCACCTGCATGGGTGTCCCTGCTCTGGCAAACGGACATCTAAGAAAATCGTTACTTTTGGGTTATCAGATTGCTTTGTAGGGAATCAAGACCACGCTTGATTAACTGTGGATCCAAAGACAGCAAGTAGATTACATCATGGCCCATGTACATAGGCACATGTATTTTTTAAAAATAGAAGAATTCTTCTCATGAACTTTAAGAGATTCATTTTTTAAAGCAGGCTGTGACCCATTAAACACAATCTTAGGGTCTGCTGTTGGATTGAGAACCACAGTTTGACAGCAATTAAATCTCGTTTCTCCTTGCCACCCCAGCCCAACCTAAGAGAATTTTGTATGGATTTAAAACTGGAACGTTCTTATCTTCTCCCTCCACCACCACCCCCAAACAATTCTTCCTTCCTTCTTGCCGCTCTCACCGTGTGTGTGTGTGTGTGTGTGTGTGTGTGTGTGTTCATGTGTATGTGTTCATGTGTGTGTGTTTGTTCGTGTGTTCTTTACTCAGGAGCAAGCAAGTCCCTCCCTCCCTCCTCCCACACACACCCACATATACACACCCACTCAGAAGACAAGCTGGATTTCACCTCTGGGAAGGCTTCTAGTAATTTGTTCTCTAACATAGGATCCGCCTTGCTATTGTTCCCTACAGCCACCCTGTTTTCCCTTTGGGAAGCAGGGTTCGCACCCGTAGGTTTTAGGGACCTACCAGCAGCCCTGGGAACAAGCATTAGAAACACCCCTTGCCCAGGAGGAGGCTCTGGGTGTTTCTCTTCTTGTTCTCCCTGGAAGGCCAGTCATGACGCACAGTGATGCTGGCGGCTGTCTGGGAGGACGGGCAGGGCATTTCAGGGAACTCCTGGCAGCAAGTCTTCCTCTCTGGCCCTTTCTGCTTCAACATGAGCTTTTTGCCTTTGTCTTTCCAACAGGTCAGCGGACAGACTGCAGTCTGGCCAGGTAGGTGTGGCCTGGGACAGCCCTGGGAAGGGACGAAGAGAGGCCTGTGGGGTAGAGCAATCCCAGCCCAGCCCGGGGAAAGAGCCGCGGAGTTCAAGTGTGAAGGCTTTGGATGACTTTGCAAAGGAGGGGACTAGGGCTGGGGTTGCTTCCTTCCCTTCGCCTTGCTGACCCCATCTGGCCTCAAGTGGAAATGGGGTCTGCCGTGACTCGGGGAGAGAGCTGAGCGGAGTGGAATAAAGGGAGTTATTTGCTGAAGTCATTCCAGAGACTCCCCAAAGCCACGGCTTTTCCAAGGAAAGGAAGTATTCGCCTCTGGAGGATCCTGGTAACCTAGCCTTAGCTCCTACACTTCAACGTGTGGTTTGGGGGAAGTCTCCGACCAGAGAAGGAAGATCAGGAGATAGCATTTGATCTGAGATTTTATGTATGGAAAAGATGACAGCCCCTAATTAGTGGCTGTTGCTGGATCATGAAATACTACATCGCACTGGCTTGCCAAACAGCATCGGTAGAAATCCTTGCCTGTTGTACAAGCATGCTCCCAGTATGTCCCCACCTTCCCCTCCCTCCCCGACCCCAGCCAAATATTTTCCCTCCCAGTCATGTAGCTGCTATGAGAAAACTCGTGAGCTGGCGGAGAGCAAGGCGTTCAGCCAGCCAGCAGTTCTCAGATGCCTAAAAATGTGCTGATTTAACCAGGGAAAGAGCTTTAATGGGCTAGACTCCTTAGAGACCCTGGGTTAGCCCATTATATCAACCACTTCTATCTGCCAACACACACACAATAATCATGAGGCCATTTACAATTAGAGGCTCATTATTTAGAAATAGCTTCATTTGGCTTTCATCGTTTTGTCATTGTGGATTACAGTAAAGGTCCCATTAATATACCAGTCTCGTTGACTGGAGGGAACCAGGATCATGGAATTTCATGGAATATATCTTCTTGGTGATAGTCTTAATGTAAGTTCACCTGAAGCCCCATATCTGTGGAAAGCTGTATGGGAGGGAAAACAAGCTAGGTTGAATCCCCTTAGGCTGTGTGAACTTGGACTGCTCTCTGCTCTCCTTCCAAGTCCAGTTCCCCCATCTATAAGACAAGAAAGAGCAGCCCACTAGACCCAAGGAGCTCTAGGATTCCAGAGAGGCTCCTCGAGAGCAGCCTCGTGGAAGGGGCAGAGAGAGCCAGCAGCCAGGCTCTGGGCCTTGCTTCCTGCACTGCAGGCAGAGCAGTACTGTTCTCCATGCTTGGGGAGTTGTGTCTGAGTTCGATTCCCTTGGAAAAGAGTTTGAAAGGCATTCACCTGAAGGATCACCAAGGTTCCTTCCAGTCCGACTGCTCTGTCCTTGAAACTCCAGGAAAATTGCTCCCTAAGGATTTCCAAGAGAATGAACACTGTGTCTTCCTTTGGTGTTAGAGTGCCTCCTTGCAGACAGAGACATCCTCTGATTGTCTAACCCAAGCATATTTGATTCCCTCCTCTTCTAGTTTTGAATGGTGGGAGACAGTGAGTGCAGAGATCTCCGGGGGCCTGGGCCTGGGACTGAGTTGAACAGCATGACTTGCTTCATTAACTAACACACAGATTGTTTTTAATCCCATTATCTCTTTTTTCTCCCCATTGCGGGTTCGGGTCATCTCTACTTTGGTGGGGTCAACTGCAGGCGGAGCTCAACTGTAAGGAAGCAGGTAAGGGCCCAGCAAGAGCCAGGCTGGTCAGGTGAGAAGGTGATTATGTCCCATAGACATTCTGGAAGCCTCCTGTGGGCATGATACTTTCCTGACTTCCTGCCTATGTTTGGGACGTACCATTCAGTCATAATACGTTTACCACTATGGCAACTTGATTACCTTAGCAATGCGGCCACGGCCATGGCCTTTCTGACTTGTTCCTCCCCTAGTCGTTCACCCTCTTCCTTGCTAGAGATGTGGTTGACTGTGGCAGATTGTGCCCGCGGTGTCACTTCTCTAGGAAACCGCGAAGGAGGCCTCACGCTTTGTACCTAAGTTCCACATGAGAGCAGCTCACAGCAGCTCACCTCGAGGTCATCACCTCTAGTGGACACTCTTGCTTTAAGTGTGTAGATTTTTGTTTGTATCTGGCGGTGCGTTCATCCTCGATGTATTTCTAAAAATGCAAAGATGAGCCTGATCTGAGGATGATCAGGAAACTGATGTTCAACCCCGTGCTGGTTCACATGATTTTCAGTGTTGTATTAAAATCTGACGCTGGGCAGCCAGCTCGCTTGACCCGTGTCAGGGCAGGATGTTGGAAGGCAGGGCCTGGGTAATGCACATCAGTGGATAATCTAAAAAAAAAAAAAATTAATTGAAGTTGCTTTTCCAGTGGCAAATATGACTTCCTAATTATATTTTATGGTACATACTAAAATGATTTTGTGTCCCCGAAGCTCATACCAGCTACGTGGCAGGCAGTTAACAGGGAGGAGGTAGAGAGAGCTCTGAAATGTCTTTGTGTCTACTCGGGGGAAAAACTGGTCCAGGCTTTAAAAAATCATTTTGGGTAATTCACAATGGCTGCAGCCACCGGGAGATGGTCGAATGTAGAAGGCACATGGCTTCTGTTGCATCAGCGGCCACAACAGGGTCTTCAGCCCCTCTGACTGCTTCGGCTCACCAGGCAGTCCAGCGGGGACACTCGGCCGACACAGCTCTCACTCAACTTAGCTTTGCTGTCACTATTCCTTTTTCCCTTTGTCTGCTTTGGATCTCATTATAGGGAGACCACCATCAGATATACTTATACATTTTTTAATTTATAAAAATTTCATTGCATCTCTCCTTCCTCTGGCTCCTCTATGTCTTTCTTTGGCCCCGTCTCCCATAATTTCATTTGAACCTAGCGAAGAATGGAGTGCCTTCCAGGGATAATCTATTGCATTTAAAATTAATAGGTAGGTATCTTAAAGAGGGAGCCAGCTTTCTTCCCTTCAGCATTAAGAACAGGGTCGAACTTAACACTTGTTCCTTTCAGTTCCTGGGCTGAAACTGGGCCTCCTGCATCTAGATGGAGCAGAGGTGCAAGGGCCTCCTAGCCCGTACTCTAGCCTCGCAAGTGCAGAGACCACGGTGTGGGGGTCAGCAGGCACCCCTGGCTGGGCTCACCGTCGGAGGCCAGCCGTACCCATCTGGTCTGTATCCTGCTGCGTCTAGGCAGGTCCAGGCAAAGCATATTGTCTGGTGCTAGATTTGCGTAAGAACCAGGATGCACCCCAAACCCCAATCAAATAAAGACCTTGTTTTCCTTCTGCTGCCCCAGTTTGTCTCCAGCAGCTCAGATCTAATGGTGGATCAGTGAGGAGTTTTTCCTACGATAGACAGGCAGGGAAATAGTAACTGGGAAGATGAGTGGTCTTGTATAAGAAAATAAATAATTGGTTGTTTATGGCAAGTCAGCCAAACAAGAGGAAGAGTCTGGTAGCTTTTGTTTTTGAGGATCCCTAATAGGTTCCAGTCACTTTTGACCCTATCAAAGGCTAGGTTCAAACCATCCCAGGCTTTTCTGCCTCAACTGCCACTTTTCAGCTTTTTCTGCTACCCTCAAGCCCAGCATTTCTCTTTCCCATCTTTCGGACTCTTCTTTGCTTGTCTGTCTTTCTTCATGCTTCTAATGTAGGCACGCTCCCAAGGCTTGGTCCTCTTTGGACTTTTTGTACTCCTTCCCTTGTTGCCTTATTCGCTTAGATGAGCCTTTTTTCTCTCCTTCCCTAAGTGTCCATTGTTTTGAATCTTTGGATTCAATCTTGAACTGATTGACTGGGTATCCGCTTGAGAGTTGAGACGTTGCCTCCCTGCATCAGCCTACCCTCCTCCCTACCACAGTCTAACTTCCTTAGCACATTCCCCAACTTCTCTACTTTCCATGATGGGGAGCCTCCATTCTTCATTCACAGTGCTGAAACCCCAAATATTATCTTTGATGCCTCTTTCTTTCCCATCACCCACATCTAATCAGTCATGTAGACTTGTATTTTCTCCCTTGGTAAAAACAGAAATCTAACAATGTAACAGATCAGTACCCAGCAAAAATCCAAACTCTCTCGCTCATGAGAAATTATACCAAACAATGGCATGTTTAGGCACTATCTGGCCACCTTCCTGATTGTTTTCTCCTGCCAGTCACAGGACCCCTGCTTTACCATCTTTTCCAAATCATGCCTGTTATCTTTCTCCCTCCACCTTTGATT
Source organism: Proteles cristata cristata (assembly GCA_017311185.1). Lineage (NCBI taxonomy): Eukaryota > Metazoa > Chordata > Mammalia > Carnivora > Hyaenidae > Proteles > Proteles cristata. The sequence goes on along the minus strand of JAESUZ010000530.1, from coordinate 206,919 downwards.
TAAAGGTCCCTTAATCTGATCGAATGGAAGTTTGCCCCAATTGTCCTTAAAGCCTCCTCCCCACCCTCGGATTATACCACCAAAAATACTGTGAACTAAAGAACTAAATGGACATCAGTTCTAACATTGCAGGAGGGAAGAAGAGGGCAAGAAAGGGAGAGATGGACACAGCATAAGAACACTCATGGACACTGCGTGGTCAGCTGTTTGTGAAATCAGTGGTGAAGTGAGGACCTTTGGGGCCCCACAGGAGCATCCTGGGGGAATGAATTCACACAAAGCTCAGAAACATTACAAGGAGAGGGGAGGGTAGTAGGAGCTTCTGAGGCTTTCGTGACATTGTCCATTTTTTGCTCCCACTAGACTCTATCTTAGGCTCCCCCGGTCAGTGGGGCCTAGGCAAATACTATTCTGCAGTAGGACAGGCCATCTCTGGCCCACTCTTGTCCACCACAGATAATCCCTCTGGGCTGCTTCCGATGTACCCTGATAACCATGGACATGCAGGTTTGATGCCTTACTTTCTGCAGCCCTGCATGCTTCCCTTTAACTACCACTGATAGTCCGTTTCCTGCAAGTCTAGGCAGAACTTTGCATTCACATAACTTGTTGAAGCCAGTAATCTGTGAGCTTCCCAACCTGCCTCTCTCTGGGTCTTTAAATTTAAGCCTAGGGCCAGAAAAACTTCACAAACCCTCATATCACTAACTTCATTATCACTGCTACCACTCTTTGTAACTTCCAAAAACTGGAGGTTTGTTTTGTTTTATTTTGTTTTTTTTTTTTTTATACTGGAATCTAGTCTCTTCATTAGAGTATAGAAGTATAGACCCAGATCCTTCCTCTAAGATCACCCCAGGCTGACTGGCAACAACAGGGCAGACACTGGCTACTCTAGCTGGAAAGCTGGAGGGAGCAGATGGGTTGGGGCTCATGAAGATGAGCCTTTGGGTCTGAGACCTTCCGGACTCCAGCTCTACCTTGGCGCACCCACGACTCCCTGTGGCAGCATCCGGCCTTCCCAGTGAGCTTGGGAGCGAGAGGCCATGCCTTACAGCCTGACTTCCTCACGAGACCCAGCTGCTTCCCTAATGGTGGACCAGGGCCCCAGTTGAAAATTCAGGGATGTAGGCAAACCTGTGAATGGGGCAGAAGCCACAGGGCCCATCCCACTTGAGAAGCAATCTCTGTCCTAAACTACTTATTATATTTTATTTTTAAGATTTTATTTGGGGGAGGGGGCACTCGGGTGGCTCAGCTGGTTAAGTGTCTGACTTTGGCTTAGGTCATGATCTCATGGTTTGTGAGTTCGAGCCCCGCATTGGGCTCTGTGCTGACAGCTCGGAGACTGGAGCCTGCTTCAGATTCTGTGTGTGTGTCTCTCTCTCAAAAACAAACATTAAAAAAGTTATTTAAAAAGATTTTATTTTTTATGTAATCTCTACACTCAGCATGATCTCAAACTCCCAACCCTGAGATCAAGAGTCACACACTCCATCTACGGTGCCAGCCAGGCACCCCTGTCCTGAACTTCTATAGCCCTTTTCTGCTAGGTTTAGGGCCCTTTGCCTGATCCCTTTCTTCCTTGTAGCTGAATGATTGTGTATTTAGCTGCATTATAAAACCCTGCTGGTTTTCAGTAATGCTTGGCGTACATACTTGGCAATATTTGCTGAGCTCCTAGGTTGCGGGTTGGGTGGCAGTGAGGTGTTCGGTCTTGGAAGGAAACTGCCTGGGTTTGGATCCGAGCCCTGCCACTTATTACCTGTGTCACTGTAAGCAGCTGTCTCACCTGGCTAAGCCTTCATCTCCTCATTTGTCAAATGAGGATGATAGTAAGGATACATACCCCATGGGGTTGTTATCAGGACCAGTCTATCTAAAGCACCTAGGACATGACCCACCACCTGTGTAAATTCTCTGTAAATGGTAAGCTCTAATGTTCATGTGCCAATAGGAAATGTTACTCTTCTCACCACCTATTCCCTCCCCAGTTTGTAGACATCGAGTTGAGGCCCAAAGAAGTTAAATAAATGGCAGTGATGTATAGCAAAATGGCAGAGCAAAAATTTATATCTGGGACGCCTGCTTCTTAGTTTAGTACCAATGAGTTTCCACCATTTCTCAGAGTTGGGTTTTTCTTTCCTACCTTTTACGCCAAGTAAACCCCCTTTCTGTTGCTCCCATTGGGTCATCAGCTGATACCCTAAACTGACAATAATTGAACACCTACTATGTAAGAACATCATGGCCGGCCCTAGTGATCCAAGAATTAACAGGATCTGCCCTGTGGAGCATGAGCTATGGTGGTGACAGATGCAAATGAGGTATTCATACCCACACAGTTAAGTCACAGTCAGGGTTGTGAGAGGTAAGCACAAGGTGCTGTGACCCTGTAGACAGGAACCCTGATCTCATCTGGGGAGTCTGGAGAAGCAGTCCTAAGAAAGTGATACTTGCACTGAGATCCCAAGGGTTGGGATCCCCGGGTGAGGAGAGCATTCCAGAAGCAGGAGCAGCTCATGCAAAGCCAAGGACAAAGAACTCCAAGGAATGGAAAGTTAGGCTGGTGTGTCTGAAACAGAGAGACTGGAGGAAGGAGCAGAAGGGGATGAAGCTGAAGGCAAAGGCAGGACCCTGGACCCGCAGGCTGTGTAAAGAAGCCAATCAAAAAGGTTAGCTTAGAAAGTGAACGACAGGGTGTGTACTTTGAGAGGTCACCCACCACTATATTAAGGAAGGACAACATGGTCTGAAGGATGGCAAGGGTGGCAACTGAGATACTGATGTAGGGACTAAGTAGAGATGGAGCAGAGATGGCAGTAGAGATGGAGAGAAGTAAATGGATTTGAGAGATGTTTAGGAGGCTGACTTGACAGCACATATTGACTGATTGATTGGATGGCTGTGGGTAGGAAGCTGGAGGATGATCAGTTGCACTTAGGACATGCTGAGTTTAAGGCATCCGTGTGGCTTTCCAAGTAGGTGGTTGTGTGTACGCTCTGAAGCTTGGAGGAGGCCAGATGCTTCTTTGAGGACTGGCCACTGAGCCAGCTGAGATGAGTTCTGCACAGTCCGGCCCGTTTTCCTCTGACTCTGGGCTATGCCTGTTTAAAGATTCTAATGCTATGTTTCTCTTCGGCCTTTCAGGATTCCAGCCAGGCGATTCCTCTGGTCGTAGAAAGCTGTATCCGGTTTATCAGCAGACACGGTAAGCAGGATTAAAGCCTTGCCCATATTTGTGCAAAGTTGGGAAGAGCCTCCAGGAATTCTTTGTAGAGTAAGAACAGAGACCCACTTTGCACCTTGACCTTCTCAGAAACAGAATAAAATTTTACTTGTTGGTGTGATGTTTGCTACCTTGGAATGGCCACACCTAGACATTGAGAGAAAAACAGCATATGCTTTGACCCAAAATGCCTCAGCCTCTTACCACACTCCCTCTTCTAGCTTGAGAGTAGGTTTTATTTTTTTTTAATGTTTTATTTATTTCGGAGAGAGAGACAGCATGAGCAGGGGAGGGTCAGAGAGAGAGGAGTCACAGAATCTGAAACAGGCTCCAGGCTCTGAGCTAGCTGTCAGCACAGAGCCTGACGCGGGGCTCGAACCCACGAACTGTGAGATTATGACCTGAGCTGAAGTTGGACGCTTAACCGACTGAGACACCCAGGCACCCTGAGAGCGGGCTTTAAATCACAGCTGTGATGTGAGTAAGTGCAGCTGGGATGGAGTGGTAACAGTTTTGCCATTACTCACCGTCTTCGCACGTGTCGTATCGCCTGCCACACGGCCGGAAGCCTTATGTCACACTGTCTTTCTACATCATACTCCTTTGAAAACAACTCCTTTTGTGATGTTGCCCTGATTCCTAATAATACTCGGGTTCTGGTTCCGGTGTGGTCTCGCTGGATACAGCATCACCTGGAGCTCCATTAGTCACCTGTCTAAAGATGTAGCCAGCCTTTGAGAGACTTCGGGAGCTGGCTCCTTCTCAGCTAAAGTCAGATCACACTGTCTGCTGCTTGGATGAAGCTAGGTCTCATAAACTCCATCCCTCACCAGCTCCCAGGCTGGTTGCACAAAATCTGGGGGTGGAGGTGAATTGCCAGCAAACCAAGCTTCTATGTGTTAAGAGTGTTTAGAAAGCACAACTATCTGAGCTAATGCTGTGGACATTTCTAGGAACCAGACATCAGACGTTGTTTTTAGAGGCTGTCTTATCTAGTTAGAGGAAAAGGGACAGAATGACCTTCTTGCAGCTAAGGAGATGTATAAATGATTGCTGGTCTCAGTGCAGAGGCTCACAATTTCCCTCCCTTCCTCTCTCCCAGTAAGCTGGGACCTTGCTTCCATTCGTTTGTGGAATAGTAATTATTTTAGTATGCTTACAACTTTACCCCGCTCTAATCAGCTACAGTTTTTTCATCTTGTCTCTATTTACTTGAAGTAACAGCATTGTATATCAATAGTGAACAAATATTTATCAAGGCCCTGAGCCATGCTGGGCACCATGCATTGTCAACTAGGAAAACAAAACCAGAGACAATGTACCTCTCCTGTCTTTACTTGGTTTTATGATGCATTTGGGAGAAAATAAATAAGCAATTGAAAAGCTAAATCAAAGGAGATAAGCTCTAGCAATTCAGAGTAGCAGTAGAAGAAACTTCACAAGATAGTAATGATTAATGATGGAGTAATTGGCAAAGATAAATCCAAACTGAGTTCAGGGGAGGAAAACTCATTCGTGTCTAAAGGACAACAGGAGGAAAGGAGTCTGCACTCTTATTGCTTCGTCCATGCGTTTCATTCAGTTGTTCAACAAATATATAGAGATATAGGTTGTTCATTGTGTGCCAAGGAAAACTCCCTGTCTTCATGAGCTGTATATAGATGATTGGCTGATCAGTTAATAGATAAACACAGTCATATACAGTGTGTCTGCTGGTGGCAAGTGTCCCGAAGAAAAGCGAGGTGAAGAGATGGAGAATGGAGACGGGACACCGTGCTGGGTGGGTTGTTCAGAGAAAGACCCTCGGCTCCCCTTATAAGAGGGTGACATTTGGGCGGAGTCCTGAAAGGAAGTGAGGAAGAGAGCCATGTGGCATCTGGGAAGAGTGTTTCAGAGAGAGGGAGCGTCGGATGCAGAGATCCATGGCATACGCCGGCCAGCATGCAGGAGGCCAGTGTGGCTGGAACAGAGAGAGGGAAGAGAAGAGGGGCAGGGGATGAAGCCAGAGGCCAGACTCAGGGCCCATCGCCTAAGGGAGGTGTTTGGGGTATATTCTGAGTGAGGTGGGAAGCTACTGGAGAAGTTTGAACAGAGAGCTTTTTTTTTAAGGATTTTTTTTATTTTTGAGGAAAAGAGAGCACAGGCAGGGAAGGGACAGAGAGAGGAGGGAACAGAAGATCTGAAGCAGGCTCTGCACTGACAGCAGCGAGCTCGATACAGGGCTCAGACTCACGGGCCGTGAGATTATGAGACCTGAGCCGAAATTGGACACTACGCCAACTTAGCCACCCAGCGCCTGCCCCCCCCACCCCCCCACCCCGGACAGAGAGCTTTAAAAAGACCAGCTCTATGGAGATAAGGCCATGGGAGGAAAAAGGCTATTGCAGCCACCCTGGGAAGACACGACAGTGGCCAGGCCCAGAGTGGGAACTGTGGGGGAGCTGAGGAGGACATGAGTCCAGATACCGTGAGTCAAATGTGCCCATCCCTGCCCCCGTCCATGCACGGTGCATGTGGGACATTTCTGGCGGGGGGGGCTCTGGGGAAACAGGTGTGCTCACACAGCGCTGGTCAGATTGCAACCTGTCACAGCCCTTCTGGAGGGGACTTGACGTGTCTAATGGGGCTGTGTATGCACACATCTTCTGACCCAGCAGCCCTTGTTGGAGTTCACCTTGAAGAGGCACCTCCAACAATACGAAAACACACACGCCCGAGGTTATGGGTTGCAGTCTCATTTGTAAAAATATTAGAAACAACCTAAATGCCCTCACAGAGAAGAGTGGTTGAATCAACTATGGTGCATCTGAATCCTGGGCAGTTATGAAACAGGAAGGAGCACGGTCTCTGTGAAATGACATGGAAAGATTTCCAGAACATGTTGTCAAGCAAAAAAAGCACAGTACAAAAGTATTGATAGCATGCTGCCTTTTTTGTACAAAAAAGACGATATAAGAATGTACATGTGTCTTCTCACCTCGGCAAGAAGAAATACAGGAGGGATGAATCCCGAAACTAATATTTGATTATTTATCTACAGGATATGGGTGGAAGAGGGATGAAAAGAATGGGGGGTGGGAGATGGGAGGGAAGTGACATTTTCTCTGAATATTGCTTTTGTATAATTGTGACTTTTTTTTTTAATGTTTTTTATTTATTTCTGAGAGAGAGACAGCATGAGCAGGGGAGGGTCAGAGAGAGAGAGAGATATAGAATCTCAAACAGGCTCCAGGCTCTGAGCTGTCAGCACAGAGCCCGACATGAGGCTTGAACCCATGAACCATGAGATCCTGACCTTAGCCAAAGTCAGACACTTAACCGACTGAGCCACCCAGGCGCCCCTAATTGTGACTTTTAGAACTGCATTAGTGTTTCCCATATTCAAAAGATAAATAAACAGATAAATAAAACAAGGATGTGGGTAAAACTTCAAGTGGAATACAAACAGCAATCAGTAAACCTAACTGCATAACCAGTGAAAGAGGAAGAAAATAATCTAAGTAACTTTGGAAAACAGTATATTTTTTTAAATGTTTTTAACATTTATTCATTTTTGAGAGAGACAGAGTGTGAGTAGAGGAGGGGCAGAGACAGAGAGGGAGACACAGAATCTGAAGCAGGATCCAGGCTCTGAGCTGTCAGCACAGAGCCCTATGTGGGGCTTGAACCCATGAACTATGAGATACTGACCTGAGCCAAAGTCAAACACTTAATTGACTGAGCCCCCCAGGCGCCCCTGAAAACAGTATTTTGATCCTGTACTGTAAGTATAAAGACAAGAGCTGTAGATAAATACTATGCAGCTCTTGGTAATTTTTTTTTTTTTTTTTTGAGAGAGGGCACAAGTGAGCGAGGGACAGAGAGTGAGACAGAGAGAGAATCCCACAAGGGGCCAAGAAAGAGAGAGAAGCAGAGCTTGTGCTTACCAGAGGTAGGGCTCAAGCTTACCCAATGCAGGGCTCAAACTCATGAACCGTGAGATTGTGACCTGAACCGAAAAAATAGACAAACATATTGTTGCTTTGGGGGGGGCAGGAACACCGTAGTACACAGTAGTTGTTTAAAAAACATTTAAGCTAAATTGAACTTTTCCCCCCCAAATAGGGATTCAAGGTATTTCTAAATTCCCTATAAATCAGGGTTAAAATTTTTGTGCATGTGCATTTCATGGAGATAGGATCTCCAACCCCTGTCAGTCCCAAAACGGTCTATGACCCACCAACTGCTGGAATTTGTACCTCCTTACTAACTTCGTGTTCCTCGAGAGGTAGATTTTATCATTCCCATTGTATAGATGAGAAAGCTGAGGCTCATCCGTAACTAGTGTCAGGGTGATCCAGGAACACTTAAAGAAGAGCAACTTGGGGAACGACAGACTGAATCAGGAGGCGAAAGCCCCGCTGATCTTACGCGCAAGGGAGCCAAGTAATGTGGGCCAGTACTGTAGCCACCATTTCAAGAATTCTGATAGAGAGTACCTCTTGACAACATCTGGATCCAGTGCAAAATGGAAGATTCTGTGCTGCTTCCATACGGTAACTTACCCTCGTCTGAGTGGTTTTATGCCTTCATGTTTGCATGCCCTAAAAACAAATGAAAAAGATCACAGAGGGGTAAGGTTAGTCTGTCCGATGAGGCCTTACCTGTATTCTCATGAGAAGCCCAGTGCTTTTCCCCTTTACTTCTGAAAACCAACCATTTATCAGTGTTTCGACTTTCAGTGTCATTAGATTAGATACTTTGAAGATTCTGTCTGCTGACCAAGAACCTATAGCGATCTTTCTACATGGTAGGTTCCCGAGGGGAAGTGGGAACTAGACGGAAGGGGATCTCTGTGTGTTTCAGGCCTGACTTCCAGGAAGTTCTCCTCTGCTTTCCTCGTGGCCTGGGCCCATGGGCCAAGGTGGCTTTGCGCTGATGGTCAAATCTAGTAAAAAATGCCGAAGTGATCCTCTCTCAGGAAATTCTTGGCTTCACCTAGAACACTGAGTAGTCGGGCCCCTGAGATGACATTTCTTTATACTATACTGGATTTTTGACAAGTCACAGGGTGTGTGACTGTTTCTATCAGAACACTTGCTGTTTACCTTCTGTGTTTAAACACCATTATTTGGCTGTTACTTTCCATTGGTAACTAATATGGTGCTATTACATTGATACTAATGGAGTTTTCACATTGTCTGCCTCTCTCTGAGGAATATTCTGGAGATTCCCTTAGAGGAGCAAACAACTTAAGTCCTATTACAAGCCAGGTAATTAAATTCCCCCTGCTTGCTTCTTAATATTACTTCAATTGGATTCAAGATTATAGTCCTGGCCTATGTGATTCACGTTCAAAGGTCTAGCCGATAGAATCCAGTCACCCCTCCCCCGAGAGGGTAGCCCTAACATGATGACCATTATACTCGTTTTCTCTTTTTTTTTAATATTTTTTTAATTTATTTCTAGGAGAGAGAGAGAGAGAGACAGTATGAGCAGGGGAGCATCAAGAGAGAGAGGGAGACACAGACTCTGAAATAGGCTCCAGGCTCTGAGCTAGCGGTCAGCCCAGAGCCCGACGCGGGGCTCGAACCCACGAACCGCGAGATCATGACCTAAGCGAAAGTCAGATGCTTAACCGACTAAGCCACCCAGGCGCCCCTCTACCCTTTTTCTCTTAAAAAGAAATTTGTTTGAGATTTCCCTGACATGTCAGAGTTTTTGATGAATCGTGCCATTCCCGAGGAACTTGGACAAGATGCCCAAGACAGAGACACAGGGCTGAGAAAAGCTGACAAGCCTCATGTGATTGCAGACACTCGTTTGGCCTGACCCCTGGGGCCGGCTCTAAGGACATGCTTCCTAGATCTCTCACCACCTTTGCAGTCCCTTGTGTGTGATCATGAGCCACATTCTTGTTCAGACTAACAAGTGGGTTCCTGCCCTCTCTGCATTTTCCCTCTGGTCGGCCCCACAAGCCTGGTGTTGAGGAGTGAGTACATGATTACAACCAGAAGGCCTGATGACTCTGGTTCTTGTCACCTGTATAACCCAAAGCTGGCCATCACTCATACCTTGCATCATCTAGAAAATGGGCTTGCTAGTGACCCCTACCTTGATGGCTGTTGTGAAAACGTGTTGATTTATTTCTGCGAAAGCATTTTTTTAGCAGCAATCCCTGCACATGCATTATTATTTTCTTTAGTGATTGTTTCTACTCTAACAAAACCCAAGAGGACACAGTTTTGTGCCCATTATCACACTGTCACATCTATGCATATTTGCCTTTGAGTCAAGCTGCGGTCAAGGACCAGCAACCAGCAGGGTATCTGACAATACTGTGTGTTGACTGGTCACTTGCCTTTTCCTGTCTTCTGTCTTTCCTGAATATTCAGAACACTGTGCCCTAGCAGAGCCAAACAGTATCGGGACAGCCAAAGCAGTAATTGTATGGCAGGCCTTATGAAACTCCTCCAATGGTGTCTAAGGCCTGCCTGCCGTACCCCCAGTGCCCGTTCCTGGCAGAGGGTAATAAGAAGGTGCCAGGGGTCGCTTCATCACTTCGCGGATGGGAACAGAGGGGCAAAGGCAGGGGGAGGATCCTGCTTCCTGGTCTCCCTCAGGATAAGAAATGGAGACATGGCGTAGACTTCTTTGCTTTCTTTATGCCTCATATCTACCCATTCCGGGGACTTCTCCTTGCACATGTTTTCTCCTTTGGGCTGAAGGACAGAGACATGGTGCTTAAATGCATGCTGGCTGGAGGACACAGACATCCAATCGAGCGTGAAGCTGTGGCTGTGACTTTTGTTTCTTCTCCTCCTTGACCACTTTTCCCTGTCTTTCCAGGACTACAGCATGAAGGAATCTTCCGGGTGTCGGGATCCCAGGTGGAAGTGAATGACATCAAAAATGCCTTTGAGAGAGGTAAGAAAGCGGGCTTGAAGGTAAGCCCAGATGTCTGCCAACCCCCTAGGTGTGGCTCCTCCCGTGGCTCCTTCCTGTCTCCCCGGGGAGGCACCAGGGCTCTTCAGCCCGGCACCTGCTGTCTCTCGTGGGGTGTTCCCCAGCACGTGCAGGGAGACGCCAGGGCACATTGCGGCTCCCTCCTTGGCCCACTTATCGTGCCTCTCACCTGTGGATGCTCTGCCAAAACCCAGGAAGTTAACTATGATATCTGGGCGGCTTATGGCTTCATCCAGAGCCCTTGGTGGCAGTTAATATCAAGGCTAATGCGCCTGTTCGTCGTAGCCCATTTATTATCTTGTGGGCTATTAAGGTAATGGGCAAGCTTTGGCAATTTCCGTCACTGTAATGGATATATATAGTTTCAATTTGAGGTTGGTCCTATCATTAAATCTAATTACATCTGATATGAGATCTTCCATAGGGAGCTCCAGCGTGATTGTTCTCCCGTAAGTAGGTGTCCTTTGTTGCGAGCCAGGAGGAGTAAGAGCGAGTCAGAGTGGCAAGCCTCCTTGGCCTCATTTTCCTTCCCCAGGGGCTCAGTCCCAGCCTGGCTTCATGATTCTTGTGAGAGGGCCTGTTGCAATGTCCCAGCCCAGCCCAGACAGAATGTCCCTGAGCTAGCCTGGCACAATCCAATTTATCCTAATGGACCCTTGTGCCCTCTTCTAGGCTTGGGGCCCCTGAACCTAAGCAGTCTTTGCTTTATCTAGTCCCTGGTCGATCCTACTCATGGCCACCATGCTGGGCAGAGAGCTGATGGACTCTGACGGGAACTTGGAAAGTCAGCCCTTTCCCACCACCCCTGCTTTGTTCTGTGGGGTTTTACCTCTCTCATTCTCTCTTTCCTTTTTGGGGGGCTGCTTATCCTCAGGAGAGGACCCCCTGGCTGGGGACCAGAATGACCATGACATGGACTCCATTGCTGGCGTCCTGAAGCTTTACTTCCGGGGGCTGGAACACCCTCTCTTCCCCAAGGATATCTTCCATGACCTGATGGCCTGCGTCAGTAAGTACATCCTGGCCTCAGACTAGGCTCTGGGCAAGAAAGAACACCTAGTAACAACAGACAAGCAGTTTCCATGGGTCTTTCCCCCCCATAAACGTTTCAGTAATCTTTTTCTTTTCCCTCTGTAAAGTCTCTCCTCCTCATCCTCAGTCCTTCACCCCCTGCTAGGGAGGGAGGAAGGATGAGTTTTCAGGAAGAGTCTAGGACAAGTCAGACCTCCTGGCCTTTTCTTTCTGATTTACCTTAAACGCCTTGCTTTGCTGGGCTTTATCTTTCTTCAGGAAAACACATTTCTTTTTTTTTTTTTTAATTTATTTATGTATTTTGAGAGAGAGAGAGAAAAGGAGAGCATGAGCAGAGGAGGGGCAGAGAGAGGGGGAGAGAGAATCCCAAGCAGGCCCTGCACTCTCAGCATCAAGTCCACCTGACTCAGAGCTCAATTTCACAAACTGTGAGATTATAACCTGAGCCAAAATCAAGAGTCAGACACTTCACAGACTGAGTCATCCAGGCATCCCCAGTAAAACATATTTCCAATCATATGTAAGACATGGTACTTTTCAGTTAGTGGCAGTTCAGACATTTACTGCTTTTGCTTGTTATAATCTAAAAGAAGTGTTTTCTGCTTGTTGCTTTAAACATGGCATGGCTTACCTGCTAGCTGTGTTAATGTGTGTTCTTCTAGAAGTAAAAGCCCTCTGCACATTTAAAAGTAGTGACATGATGTTTTCCTGGAAAAGGATATAGTCTCCACTTTATCCTTCTTACAGTTTTTCTACCTCTTACTCTCAAATTTGGGGCTTGGAAGAACTGTTCTCACCATTTAGTTTAGCTCATTATCCTGTTTTGTTTTCCATGGAACATAATCCATGGAAACTTGGGTTAATATCAGATCATCCTGGAACCAGACCCCAATGGAATGATGGCTACAGAGGCTGGAGAAGGCAGTGCCTTGGACCTGGGGAGAAGAACCTTCTCCTAGGTGCACCAGGGTCTTCATGCCCCCCAAGTTTCGAATTTGACTCAGCACATGCCACAAACACTGTTCCTATCTGCTGTTCTGAGGACCCAGAACATTCAATAAGCTCTCTTTTTGACCCACTATTTTGGGAAGTCTAGTGAAAATCAGTTCTGTGGGTGATTAAATATATGTATCCCTCCTGTCCTCACATCTTTTTCTAGGGCTTAGGCAAAAATCTTAAGTGGACTGGGGCTACCAAGACAGTTCAAGACACATTGGGTGCACACTTCTCCCCTTGAGATATGCTCCTAAACCCACTGCTTTCCACTTCTTTTTCACAGAAAGACGCACATAGAAAATGACAATAGCCATGTGGGGCACTATGGGAGTGGGGAGACTGGCTTTGTATGAGGCCACCAGCCTTGGGGCTTACCTGTAATTGATCTGTCCACAGCACAAGAATCAGGAAACTGCTTTGGTCTTCTCCCCAGATAGCACTATTTATGCAGGCATCTACCTTCTCTTGCCTTTGGCTGCATTCTGCTCAACCCCACTGCAGATAAGGGAGGGGAAGATAAGCCAGACCTATCCGGAGGGCGAGGTGATACTTGTGTAGAGTCAGCAAGATAAGACCTGCACAGCGTGTCTCCCTCCCCACATGTACATCCCCCCAAGACCAGATGTCAAGCAATTAGTTATAGCAGGTTCATGGATAGTCCTTGTCTCTGGTTCTAATAAGAGGGTAGTAGGTACTTGGGGACATCTCCAACCCCTTCAGTGCCCAACATACATAGTCCTTAAGTCCTGTAATCCATAAGTGTCTGGAGCCTAACACGTACCCTATAGCTGCAGCCCAGCCCCAAGGAGCCCCAGGAATGGAACTCCTTACATAGACTAGCACCAGTGCTGTGTGGACTTGGCCTGGCCACTGTCTGTGCAGCACCTGCTGGTAGGAAGGCCCTCTGACCATCACTCCTCGGGATCTCTGTTGCAATGGAGGATGACACATGGCTTTCTTCTTTCAGCAATGGACAGCCTGCAGGAGAGAGCTCTGCACATCCGGAAAGTCCTCCTGGTCCTGCCCAAAACCACTCTGATTATCATGAGATACCTCTTTGCCTTCCTCAATCAGTGAGTAGACTTCCCAGTGAGCAACTGGATCAGGCCTTGGCTTCAGCCCTGGAAGCTTCCATGTAGAGCTATGTCAGTTCATCCAGCCCAGTAGGTATTTATGGAGCACCTACAAGGTGCTGGGCACCGTCGCAGGCCATAGGAACATGTTGCAAAATAAGAGACAAAAGCCCTGGTATCATTTAACTCACATTCCAGAGCAGGAGACAGAGAGATAACACCTATGTCAGGCCGGAGTAAGTGCTTAGAAGAGAAATGAAGAAGCGCAAGTTAAGAGCCAGCATGGGGGGTCTGAATGGGAGCAGGGGTGAAAGAGGGAGAGCTACTGCAGAGGGGTGGTCAGCAAGGGTCTCTCTGAAGGAGATGGTGTGAGAGCAGGAACCTAAATGAAGTGAAGGAACCACAGGGATGTCCAAGGCCATCAGGCCCTGAGAGTCACGGTAAAAATGGGTTTGGCTTTGACAAGCCACTGGAGGGTTTTAAGCAGAAGAGTGACGAGATCTGATCTCTATATTTTTTAAGCCCACCAACAGCTTTGCAGAGAAGTCACCATTGAGGGCTGCAAAGAGAGGCAGGGAGACCTAGGTAGAGGTTATTGTGAGGTCTTGGCTATGGGTACTGGGGGCTTAGATAGGATGGGAGGGGTCACGAGGGAGGGTGATGGCTGTGGGGTTGGGTTTGGGGTCTGTTTGGAGCATAGCGTTGACCGAACTTCCTGATGGGAAGGATGTAGGGTGTGAAGAAGGAGAGAAATCCAAATGTTTGGCAGAAGCAACAGGGAACCAGTGACTGTTATGGAGCTGGGGAAGGCGGAATCGAGACAAGGCACCCGCTGGGTCATGTTAATCCGAGGTGCCTGTTAGGCGTCCAAGTGGAGATTTCCAAGTAGGTAGCGGGACTTGAGAATTGGACACTCGGGAGAAACCGATTGGAGCTACGAGTCTGCAGTCACCGTGTACCTGCTATTTTAGCTGGTTACCCAGGGAGTGAGTATAACCAGACGAGAGGTCTGAGGGCAAGAGGGGCCCTGGGCTTGATCGGGGCATTGCTTCCTGTCCATGTGCCCTTGCCCAGGGCAGGCATTGTGTCCCCAGGGGGCAGCAGAAGCAGCAAGCAGGGACGTGTGGTGCTCCCCGCTGTGGGCACCGCGGTCCCCACGCTGCTTCCCCTGGAGCGTCTCCCTCCGCAACCCAGAGCAAGGGCTATATATGGGCAACGTGAGGCCAGGTAAGACCCACAGATGTGTTTCCTTTCTGTCTGCTGTGTCTTGAATATTAGGGGATTTTACTTAAAAATATCTAGATTTCCAGTTTCTCTTGAAAGCGCTATTAGATCTGGTGATAGTTGACCCGTATTCCCCGAGGCGCCAGTGCCCGATGGAGGAAGGGCAGCTGCCTGGGTGAAGCGGACCCTCCAAACACTCCCTAATACTGATACTGAATTCACTTGTCATCAATCTTGTCTTACGTGTTTTCCTCTAGTAAGGAAACATTTCCCTAGACCTGTGAATCTATCAAAAGAGAAAACAAAAATTAGACCAAGGGGCTAGCGTCTTTTTGTTTTTTGTTTGGTTTTTAAATTTTTTTTTTTAACATTTTTATTTATTTCTAGGATAGAGAGAGACAGTGTGAACAGGGGAGGGTCAGAGAAAGAGGGAATCACAGACTGAAACAGGCTCCAGGCTCTGAGCTGGCAGTCAGCATAGAGCCCGACGCGGGGCTCGAACCCACGAACCGTGAGATCATGACCTAAGCGAAAGTCGGACGCTTAACTGACTAAGCCACCCAGGCGCCCCAAGTTTTTAAATTTTTTTAAATGTTTATTCGTTTTTGAGAGAGAGAGAGAGAGAGAGAGAAAGAGACAGTGCAAGTGGCAGAGGGTCAGAGAGAGAGGGAGACACAGAATCCGGAGCAGGCTCCAGGCTCTGATCTGTCAGCACAGAGCCCAATGCTGCAGTCAAACTCACAAACCATGAGATCATGACCTGAGCCAGCGTCAGATGCTCAACTCACTGAGCCACCCAGTCACCCTGGGGATAGCATCTTTCAGCACAAATTTTTCTCTTCCTGGTCTATTTGGTCTTTGCTTCAAAGAAAAACAACTTTAGTGATCATCTCATGAGATTTGGCTCCCTCGTAAGTTCATGGTCAGCCTGGCTCTCTAGGACATCTAGGTTAGCACCCCCTGCCGGAGACGTTGCCGGGGCACCCACACTGTCCGTCAGCCTTGCTGCTGGTGGTGGAAAGTGACAGAAAGGCCCGGCTGTTGGGTCTGCCTCCTCCACGCGGCTGTGTCTGCATATCCCATTAGCCACACCCTGACTCAGCACCGCAACTGCCTGAGTTCAGAGCCCCTCATGGCTCACGCAGGGTGCTCACATGAGGTGCATTCCGGGCTGGTGGAAACGGAAACTATGTAATGAGTCTTGAGCCATTCAGCCTCCCAGGGCCACCATCCTTCTCTCCCCTCATTGATGGATACCTGCCCCCAGAGTGAACCTGGTCTGCTCCCCCAGAGCAAGGAGCCTGATGGCAGTGGGTAACACAACAAGGGAGCACACGCAGGTCCTGGGGAGACTGTGTTGTGTAAGCACATTGGCCCCATCCTCTCCCCCACATCTTCTTCCTGCTAAATGGTGGCGGGGGCTCACAGGAGCAGGGGGAGCCATAGAGCAAGCCATCGTGCAGAGCCAGAGACGGTGGCCACTGTTGAAGTCAACATGGCAATTACTTTGGTTTTGCTTTTTTATCTGGTTTAAAAAAAGATGCATTTGCTCGTCAGAGTAGTTCATGGGAAAGATGCAACATTAATAACCGGGATGTTTCCTAAAGTAATAAATGGAATTCAGGACACGGGTGGTAGAGAAGACACCTCTGCAGGAAGATGGCAGGTCCTAAGTGTACCCTTATCGACAGATGTGGCAACAGTGGACACAGGTCGCTCCTGAGGGAGACTGCCCCAGCTTAGACTTTCAGGACTGCTCTTCTCTGTCATTCTGCGTCCTAGGACATGTGTGTACTTTATTTCTGGATGGTCTTTTCTTTTGGGTTGTACCCATCCTCAATCTCAAGGAGCCAAAAAAACTATTATGTATACATATGTTTGTGGAACTCCTTACACAGCACACTGGCACTGTGTGGACCTGACCTGGCTCCGTATCTACGTAGCTAGTGTCCTTCAGAGTTCCCAGTCCACTGCACGAACCTCAGGAACATGCCTGTCCAGCAGGCCTTATTAACTATTACCATTATCTTTTCTAGCATCTGTATTAATTATCTATTGCTGTGGAACAAATCACCCTAAAACTTACCAACTTGAAACAAGAGGCATTCATTATTCTGTCATGGTTCCTGTGGGTTAGGGATCCAGGTGCAGTGTGGCCAGGGACTCTGGCTCTAGGTCTTAGGAGGTTTCAGTGAAAGTGGTGGGGGCAGGGCCATAGTCTCTTCCAAAGGCTCCGCTTAGGAAAGGATCTTCTTCCAAGCTCACTTGTGTGGTGTTGGCAGGATTCAGTTCCTTGCAGGCTGTTGGACGAAGGACCTTCGTCCCTGGCTGAGTCTTTTGTTAGCTCTTCACCATGTGGGCCTCACCATAGAGCTGCACACAATATGGCAGCCGGCTTCCCTCCAAACAAGTTGAAAGAACACCCAAGACAGAAAGCACAGTCCTTGGTAGCTTAATCTCAAAAATGACATCCCATGCCTTCTTCCATATTCCATTCACTAGAAATGAGTCACTAAATCTAGCCCACATTCAAAGGGAGAAAATTACACCAGGGAGTGAATACCACTAGGCAGGGACCATGAGGTTCATTTTGGAGGCTGCCTACCGCAGCCTGTATACCTCCCAGAGAGTTTTTGCCCCCCAACAAAGTGTAGGTAGCTCCCCCTCACTGCAGCTGATTCTGCTGCTTGCCTTTTGAAACCTGCTTTCTTCTGATGTCAAACAATATAGCCTTCTAGTTTCTTGCTAGCCAAGTGAGGTTCACGGACAAGCTTCACCGATATCATCTGGGGAGATTGTCAGCAATGCAGAGTCTGAGCCCCTCCCCTCTTGAAGTCCTATGAATCAGAGTCTGTATTTTAACAAGGTCCCCTGGCGAGTCACACACACATGAGAGTCTGAGAAACCCTGTGCCGGGTCCTTAAACACTGTTCCGCCGTCTGAAAGAATCAATCAATGGTGCTTCTCTCCTGATTAAAGTGCCCCGGTGGCTCCATAAAAGCTGAGTCTTCCTCTAAATCTCACCCATCTCCAGGTGCCTCGTAGTTTGGAAAGATTCTGTCTGGGCTGTTCTTCTGACTTTCACAAGGAGTGTTTTGGCTTCTACTCACCGATGGACAAGTAGAGTTGTGGTTGGGTTGCCTTCGGAGATCCATAGCTGCTCACATATTAACTTAGTCATTTATTTCATACATATTTATTAAACATCTACTGTGTGCCAGGCCCTGTTGTAGGTGCTGACCATCAAAGAGTGCACCAAACAGCCCAGGTGTCCCATGGAGTCCCTTGTGGAGTTTATATTCTATTGGAAGAAGACAGACCAAACTAATAAGTACACATATCACATGTCAGAGGATAAGTGCTATAGAGAAAAATAAAGCAGGTAAGGCAAGTGGAGCCTGCCCAGGGCCAGAGTGAGAATTTGCTCTTTAATACCCAGTGGTCAGCAGATGCTTCACTGAGCAGGTGACAGTGGGCCGTGGGGTAGGAGGACAACCGAGAGAACATGATGTCCCAGAAGCCACATAGAGAAGTATTTCGAAGGGGATATGATAACAGAGTTAAATGTGATGACAGGTCAGCTAAGAAAAGGACTAAGAATTGCTTTAGCAGCAGGGAGAACACTGGTGACCCTAAGCAGCGTTGTGTTGATGGAGTGGAAGGGGTCCAACCCTGCCGCTGTGGGTTCAGGAGAGAAGGGGTGCTGCTGATGGAGAGAAGAAACGTGATAGACCCATACGGGGGGTGGGGGGGTGGAGGCGGAGGAGTAGCGTTCAGCCATAAAAAGGAATGAGATGCTGAGGCACCTTATGGCGTGGATGCACCTTGAAAACATCACGCTGAACCAAAGAAGCCAGTCGCAAAAGACCACGTAGTGTGTGATTCCATTTGTGTGCAATGTCCAGAGCAGGCACGTTAGTGGAGACGGCAGACTTGTGTAGCCAGGGGCTGAGGGGAGGACAGAAAGGGGGTGACCGCTGATGGATGTGGGGTTTCCTTTCGAGTGATGAAACTGTCCTGGAACTAATAATAGTGATGATGGCTGCACAACATTGTGTATACGCTAAATGGCGCAGAATTGTACGCTTTTACTAAGATGGTGAAAATGGGGGATGCCTGGGGGCTCAGTCAGTTAGGCGACTGACTTCGGCTCAGGTCGTGGTCTCACGGTTCGTGAGTTCAAGCCCCGCATCAGGCTTTGTGCTGACAGCTCAGAGCCTGAAGCCTGCTTCAGATTCTGTGTCTTCCTCTCTCTGCCCCTCCTCTGCTCATGCTCTGTCTCTCTCTCAAAAATAAATAAACATTAAGAAAACCTTTTTTTTAAAGATGGTAAAAATGGTAAGTTGTATGTCTGTATATTTTACCACAACAAAGAAGGGGAGGGAGGGAGAGAGAAGGCATGTTAGTCTGCTAGGGCTGCCGTAGCAAAATACCACAGACCAGGTGCCTTCAGGAATAGAAACCCGTTGTCTCATGGTACTGGGGTCTAGAAGTCCAAGAGTAAGGTGCCAGCATAGTTGGTTTCTGGTGAGGACCCTCCTTGGCTTGTAGATGGCCACCTTCCTTCTGTGTCTTCCCATGGCTTTCCTCTCTGCATGAGCAGGGAGAGCTCTGCTATCTCCTCCCTTCAGTATAAGGACCACAGTCCCATCAGCGCAGGCCCCCACCCTGATGACCTCATGTAACCTTCATTATCTTCTTAAAGGCCCTTTCTCCAAATACAGTCACATGCTGGGGGGATAGGGCTTCAACACAGGAATTTGGGGAGCAGGACACAATTTAGTCCATAACCAAAGAGGTGGAGATGAATCAGAAACAGCAGGTATAGAGAACTCCCAAATAGTTTTATTGTTGAAGAGGAGAGAAATGGGACAGTAATTAGGTGTGGATATGGAGTTAAGAGAGATTTCTTTTCAGATGGACAGTATTACTGCATGTTTGCAGGCTGGTGGGAATGACACAGCGGTGAGGAAGAACTAATGATGGAGGAGACAGTGAGGGCAATGGCAGGAGTGATAGTCTTATTGGAGAAGAGAGGATGGAGTTCACTGCGGGGGAAGGAAGGTGGAACATGAGGGCACAGACGAAGTCCCTTAACAGATGCAAGGAGCACGAGAGTGCCGACACATGGCGTCACAGGCAGAGGGAGTGAGGAAGGAGTCTTTGAAGGAGCATGAGAAAAAATCAGCCAGAATTACCTTTCACGACTTGTGTCTTAGAGAGCCTTTTGAGGAAGTCGGGGAAGGCTGTTAAATCTCGAGTTTATAGTGGGAAGTTGTAGTGTCTCCTATTGGAAAAGCTTTTAAAAGGACTGATGGGGGGCGCCTGGGTGGCTTAGTCAGTTAAGCGTCCGACTTTCGCTTAGGTCATGATCTCGCGGTTCGCGGGTTCGAGCCCCGCGTCGGGCTCTGTGCTGACTGCCAGTTCAGAGCCTGGAGCCTGTTTCAGTCTGTGACTCCCTCTCTCTCTGACCCTCCCCTCCTCACGCTGTGTCTCTCTCTCTCTTCTAGAAATAAATTAAAAAAAAACAACATTTAAAAAAATAAAATAAAATAAAAGGACTGATGGATTCTCAGCCCCACGTTTTGCCTGGGGCCATGGTGAATAATATGATTTCTCTTCATCCCTTTCAGACCTAGAGTCAACCCTGATGTGTAATATCTTACCCACAGTCTGTTGGTTGTTGCCAAATCAAACACCTGGGACACGTGAAGCGGAAGGTTTTTAAGTGAAATGTCATGTATTTAAAACAGTCTGTCCCAAGCTTACCGTTCTCCCTGAGGAGTTAAGCTTTCGATGTTGGGATCTGGAGTCCTCAGCCTGATGACACCGATCAGGAGAAGACAATGGCTAGACTCCTATAAATCAATTGCTGGCAAATGTCAGCAGCCCTGCTTTCTATTTTCTGACTAGAATCAAGGGCCCTATATCAAGAAGCAATTAGGATATTATAATGACAGAAAATATTGATTGAGCACCACCTATGTGCCAGGCACAGTGCTCAGTGCTTTGAGTGTAATTGCTCATTTAAGCTTTATAGCAGCGCCACAAAGAAGGTACAAATTTTTTTTTTTTTTTAACATGGAAGAGACTTAGAATGTAGAACACTATCATGGAATTGGTAAGCGATGTGACCAGGACTCAAAACCAGATCCACTTGACTCTAAAATTCAGGGGATGTTTTGTTTTTCTCTTTTAATTTAATCTAAGAGACAAATGTGCATCATTAAAAGGTAAAAAGTCCAGAAAAGTACATGATAAAAAAACAAGTTCCCTACAGCAATCCTGATTTTCTTATTCCTCCCCAAAAGCCTATGTTCCCAATCTCTGTGCTGAGCCTTGTTAAGATACACAAAAGATGAGTTTGAATCAATTAGAAGAATTCACTAGTATTATAGATAGAAGCTATAGAAATATAGTACAGTTCTTAGAAGAGATAGCGTTATATAAGTCCACGCCAAAAAAATGTTTAAAGAGGAAGCTGTTACCACTGTTATCCATTTTGGGTTTTTTTTGTTTTGTTTTGTTTTGTTTTTGTTTTTGTTTTTTCAATAAAAATCCAGTATTTGAATTCTTATACTGGATACAGACTTTAGGGCATGGATTATTAGCACCTTTATATTGTATATGAGATGAGTGCATCTGTATGTGTACACATGTGAGTTTTCCCGGGGAGAGAATCTCTGCTTTATGTCAAATTCTTGAAGGAGGCCGTGACCCCCAAATAGTTTAGAATCATGGCTTTCCCCCTAAACCCGGGTGTTCCCATTGTAGATTGGAAGAGAGAGAAGGATCTTGGTTTACCTTTTAATAGGAGTAAGAAACGCAACTGGTCCATTAGACCCTAGTCCATGAAGAAGTGTCCTCAAGCCCATGGTCATTGCAGCCACCTATCAACTGAACAGTCCTTCCCGTAGGAGGCTCGGCAAGGTTGCTCCTCTCTCACAAAGCTTTGGACTAGGGCTTTTGGAGCTAGTCTTTGTTTCCCTTTGACTGCCAGGCTTCCCCAGAAATGACTGGTTTTTTTCCATGTTACCAAATGTCATCAGCTCGCACTAAAGAAACATGGCCTTCTCCCTCCTTTTCCCTGTTGAGGTTACCAAGGTAATTATCTCTCCTATCTCTTTCCAACATTTGTCTGACCAAAAAGTAGACTTAGAAACTTCTCCCAGCCTTTTCTGAATCCCAGCGCTCTATTAACTCAGGAGCCAGGGAAGGATTGTAAAATTTAGCCTTTAAGACCTTCTATGAAGTGGTCCAGCCACTAAAATCTATAACCGCACCCATCGCTGGCCTCGCTGCATTTGACTGAGTCCTAGAGAACATTGACTCTCAACCATGATCAGTAATTCCCCCCGTGACAGCTGTTCACATCCATCGTACCCCTTCTTAGTTCCTGCACTGATTCTCCAAAGTGGACAAGAGATGTATCTGTGTATCTTCACAGGACAAGATCTGTGAATCTTCAGCAGAGGAGAGAACATTGGGTTAGAGAGACCAGCGTGGTAATTTGAGTCTGGGTACAGGATACACTAGAAATGAACTCTGTCCAGTTCTGACGAATACCTACTCAGATGAAGACAGCTGAGCCTCAGGCCTCTGGTTCGGTATTAGAGGGCTTCGGTTCCTCCTCAGAGCTGACAGAACCAGGTGCTGGGGACCTCCTGCAGATGCCCATTAGGGAGGCAGAACTCCTGTGCCGAGCTCACGGCTCCGCACCCTAGGGCTGGGGGTGGGGGTACAGGCCCAGAGCTGGCCAAGCTGTCAGCCTGGACAAACGGAGACCAGTGAGGGCCAGTGACGCCCAGGGGCTCACTGAAGGGCTTGGGACCTTGGCCAAGGTTGGAGGTGTGGCTGGAGCAGCTGCTGGCTGAAAAGGGGACTTCCCAAAATAAATCCCCAATAACAGAGTCAGACTGTAGCCAGAGAAAGCCTGGGCATAAACTGAGCAGCAATGCTGACCTCTTCCTGAATAAATCTTGATTGTAATAATAGAGGATATTATGAAAATGAAAAACAATTACATTAGCTGTTCCAGAAGGAAATTCAGTTGCTTGACGGAATACAAAAGCTAATCGTTTGGCAATTTTTTAAAAGACGTCTAGAGCTTGGAATGGAACATCCCTAGTAATTTGATTGTTTTGCTGTGCAGGGAGGCACACAACACACACACACTGTGCCTTCTGACCGTATCTTACGAGGGCAGCCTGAGGGTCTCCATCTGTGCTGGCAGCTTAGGGGGCTGACGTGTGGGAGCCGCCCTGGTCGTGCAGAGTGGTGCATTCTCGAGGCAGGGTGGGTTTGGTGGTAAGGTATGGAGCGGGGCTCGTGATGGGGTGGCAAGTAGGATTTGAAGGAGGAGCTGGAAAGAGAGGAGGGGTGAGACCTGCAAGGAGGCAGCTCCCAAATGACTGTCCTGGTGGTCATCCTCTTCTCCCCTTAGACTTTCTAGAAGGGCTCTGATGCCCAGAAAAGCAGGTGGCAATTTGTGGAACTTCTGCTCTTGCTCTTGGCAGTGCCTCCCACAATTGTGTTTTCTGGGCATTCATGCGAGAGCTTTCCAGCCTGCCCCCTTCCCTTCTCCTCCAGTTTATCACAGTTCAGTGAAGAGAACATGATGGACCCCTACAACCTCGCCATCTGCTTCGGGCCCTCACTGATGTCCGTGCCTGAGGGCCACGACCAGGTGTCCTGCCAAGCCCACGTGAATGAGCTGATCAAAACCACCATCATCCAGCATGAGAACATCTTCCCAACCCCCAGGGAGCTGGAGGGCCCTGTCTA
The DNA here is from genome assembly GCA_017311185.1 of Proteles cristata cristata. NCBI lineage: Eukaryota > Metazoa > Chordata > Mammalia > Carnivora > Hyaenidae > Proteles > Proteles cristata. Next base: position 183,636 of record JAESUZ010000530.1, on the reverse strand, counting down.
CAGCAGAGGAGGAAGCACAGAGGACTACTGGTAAGGGGCCTCCGGGCCGGAGGTGGGGGGGTGTCCCCAGTGCACACTGGCATGGGGGCCAGATGGCCAAGCGAGACCCAAGGGAGACACCCAGATCCTCCCAACCTTGCGCTCCCAGGCAATCCAAGCTGCCGGGATCTGGGCACAGTGCCTGACCCGATCTCGACCCGACCTATGGAGTAAGTGCCACTTTGTGCCACCTCCCCGTGTTTTATGAGTTCTGAGTGCCAAGGAACCAATCTGGAAAACAATAATAGGAATGTGAATAATCTCCAGGGAAAGAACGTTTGTAAAGTTGTATTTAGAACAACTGTTCATCAGTCAACGGTGCCTCTCGGGTGCCATGTCTGTGCCGCGTGTAGTAAGACGCAGTCCTGGGTCCGGGTCACCAAAAATAAGGACTTCTTCCTTATTGTGAAGAGCTAGGATATGCGGCATAATTTCCTCGCTGTGAGTTTGTACAGGGATACTTTAGAACGATTGCAGGATTTGTGAAGAGAAAAAGGGGTAAGCTCCATTTTCGGCCGGTAATACTTATCTCCACCCTAAAGCAAGACTCAGTCTTGTGGGACAAGGTTTTTCATGACCTAGCCTGGTAACAGAGATATCAAAGGAATCCCTAAGGGCACGTCTTTACTAGACCCTTGTGTTACACAGTTAACAAATCACTATTCCCATATTATAGAGAAAGTCACTGTAACCTAGAGAAGAAGCCAGTGACAATCTTTCAGGCCACCTTAGTGATGGAAATTCCAACCACACTGTCTTGGTTCTTAGTACAGGGCACCGGGGCGCCTGGGTGGCTTAGTCGGTTAAGCGTCCGACTTTCCGACTTTCGCTTGGGTCATGATCTCGTGGTTTGTGGGTTCGAGCCCCGCGTCGGGCTCTGTGCTGACTGCCAGCTCAGAGCCTGGAGCCTGTTTCAGTCTGTGACTCCCTCTCTCTCTGACCCTCCCCTGCTCACGCTGTCTCTCTCTCTCTCCTAGAAATAAACAAAACATTTAAAAAAAAAAAAAAAAAAGAAACTTAGTACAGGGCACCGTCCAGGACCCAACACTGCACCCCAGGGTACCACTTACAGTATCTTTTTCCCAACCGAACACAAAGGCAACGCCTCTCTCTTTAACTCCCTAACATCCCTTACCTCCTCCTTCCCCTCCCTTCTCCCCCCGACTCATGCTTCAGCCTGAGCTGAAAGCATGAGCCAGCCCAAATCGGATTCCATGTGAATTCAACATCTGGAACCAATTCAGCAGCCCCATTGCTATCCACTGAGGTCGGGGAGGACAGGGGAGGTTGTTTACTTAATTAGAGGCCAGTGGGCCCATGCTTCTCCCTGATCCCCACAGAAGGAGCCTTCTGCCTGAGGCATGAAGAAAGTGGTATTCACGTGTCTGTGAATACAGAAATACCACTGACACCCCTGGGTTCAATCTTGTCCGCTGTCCCGTGGATCCCAGCATCTGGCTCCGAGCTGGAGAAACCCATACTACCCGGCTTGGAGCGAAAGCTTTGTTTGTTTGTTGATAATTGCATTTTTTTCCTTAAATAGTTTATTGTCAAGTTGGTTTCCATATGACACCCAGTGCTCATCCCCACAAGTGCCCTCCTCCATGCCCATCACCCCCCTTCCCCTCCCCCCACCCCCATCAGCCCTCAGTTTGGTCTCAGCATTCAAGAGTCTCTCATGGTTTGCCTCCCTCCCTCTCCCCCACCTTTTTTTCCTCCTTCTCCTCCCCCATGGTCCTCTATTAAGTTCCTCCTAATCCACCTATACATGCAAACATATGGTAGCTGTCTTTCTCTGCCTGACTTATTTCGCTCAGCATAACACCCTCAAGTTCCATCCACGTTGCTACAGATGGCCAGATTTCATTCTTTTAGAGAGAAAACTTTTTGTCACTGAGAGATGGTGGGTGAGGACTGGGGAGGCTGCTCAGGTCTCAGGCTACGAGCTGATGTGCTCCAGGGAGCTGTCTTTGCACATGTGACTTGGAGACTTGGTTTCTGTCTTGCATGAGGGTTGAAAACTGTAGAAAAGTGGTCCCAGGGTCTGCTTTATCTCCCTTCCAAAGTGTGCCCTCACTTCTCAAATATCTCCGGCCCGATCCCAGGACACAGAGCCCCCCACAGCCCCATTCCCCCACTCCCACCCCAGCGGAGCAGACAGAGTCATGGCGGGGGGGAGGGTGGCTCACAGGGGCATGGAAGGGAGGGCACCTTCCGCCAGTTCTCTCCGAAGCATTCTCCCTGGCCCCCCGCTGTTTGTTGTGCATCTGACATTTATTAGCAGCCTCTGGAAAAACCACCAGATTAGTCAGGGTGTGTTACTACCACAGACTGGGTGGGAGGCCAGAAATATGCAAGATCAAGAGCAGGTGACTGTGGGTGAGAAGGACCATCTGACGACTGGACTTAGCCACTCAGAAGGCTCCCAGCCTCTCCTCTTCTTTGGGAACAGGAAGAAGTGCCAGTGAAGTGAGCTCAGATGGATGAAGGGGAGGTGAGGGGAGGGTGGCAGAAGGGGGTGCTGGAGCCGGAGAACCCAGGAGAATGGCCAGGAGACCAGAAGAGCCAGGAAGAGGGGGCCCTGGGCTGCTTGGCCTCCCTGCCGCTGTGACGCCAAGAGACTAGTCCCGCCTCCCCATGCTCACCAGCCATACTCCAGGACCCGGTTTCCTAGGACCGCTTGCTGTTTGGCCGCTGGGCTTCCTCAGACGGCAGGTGCAGGCGTGGTACCGTGCATAGGACTTTAGCCCTAGGTGGGACCTTAAAAGGCATCATCTTGCCCTCACGTTAGAGCAGTGGTTCTCCGAGTGGGGCCCCTGGACCAACAATACTTACGTCACATAGGACTGGTTAGGGGTACAGACAGCTCAGCTCCGCCCAGCCCTGGAGAATTAGAAACTAGGGGTGAAGCTGTCAGCTTTCAACAAACCTTCCAGGACTCCCTGATTTGAGAACTGCCGCCTTAGTGGATGGCTGTATAAATGAACTTGGAGCTCTGGAGGAAACGGAGCCTTTGCTCTGTGCACCCCTGGTGCCTGAGGGCTTCTAGAATGTCGTGAAACTCATCAGACAGCTTTTAAGCACAGTAAGCAGTGTCCCAGTGAAAACCTGTGCCCACATTTTTTGATAAGGGAGAGTCCCTGTTGATGTTCTCCCAGAATGTTCTCTGGAGTCTGGAGAGCCTCCTTGGAACTGACTTGCTTCACGTGAGGTGAGTTCTGAACTGGTTCCCTGAACTTTGAGGAACTTTCTGGAGTGAAAAACCCATTCCAAGTGGAGGGACAGGTTAGAGGCTCAAACGTAGGAATGGTGAGGCCAGGTGGTGGAGTTGAGGAGGTGGTGATAGAACTTCCATAGAACTGCCTGGAAGGCCCCCTTGTTACTACCAACTGCCAGAGGAAGAAACTTTAGAAATGAACAGGGGTTTTGTCTATTTCTTAGGAAGTTAGAACTTCCTGGTGCCCATCCCCATCCATCCTGATGTCCAGGAGCCAGAAGCCCAGGAGAAGAAACGACTTTCCTAGTAACTTCCCTGGCCATTCTTGATTCTCAAGCCTGTATGGTTTTAGACCCGCTGAACTGTTTAGGAACTTGACCGACTTCCACGTCCTGCCCTCTTGTCCAGCCCACAGCAGGCTCTTCTCCTGCCGACTCACCTCCCACTCTCTCACTAGTACACAGAGCAAACCACAAAGCCCAGAGACATAAGCAAAATGAGAAAGAAGGAAAGGAGGCCCAGTTACCCTCACGTGACTCTGTGAGGTATACAGACCCCTATCCTCAATTTATTGATTAGGCAGTGGAGGCTAAAAAAGATTCATTCCCTCACCCGGGGTCACACAGCTACTAAGTGCCAGGCCTGGCTTTCAGCTCCTGTTGTGTCCCACGCAAAAGCCTAGTGTTTTCTTCCACATTCTCCCTCCAGGAACTAGTTCACCTAGCGAGATGTCTCTTGAAGAGTTGAGTTTTTGTGTATTTTCGAAATGACTTATTTTATGAATTCGAAAGGGGCTCCCTCTGTCTCAGGATACCATACGTCCCCGGCAGTCTCCAGTAGTTTTTGCAGCAGGGACCGGACTAGAGAACCTCAGGAGCCTTGTATTTCGTTATCAACGCTTGTCTGTAGTGTACAGTCAGGATGCGGAGAGCATGAAATAGCTTCTGCGCCCTTGTTGCAAGGGAGCTGCGTGAAGGAGAAGACAAGGATTTGGGCAGCCAGGGCTGAGGTCCCCATCACTCTTGTTTCTGTTGCAGTGACAGCCCTCATGGAGAGACTACCTCGGCTGAGGACTCGACCCAGGATGTGACCACAGAGCACCACACGAGCGATGACGGTACGAGGCCCTGCGTCCTGGGCAGTGGGCACGCCGGGCAGGAAGCAGAAGGAACGGATTACGTAGCCTGTTCTCCTGATGCACCTTCCTGCCCAGCAGTCTCCCCACACCCCCAAGGACAGGCGGGGAGCGCCCCTGTCTGTCCTTTTCATTCCTTCCCTTTCGTGGAGACACAGCGCACCTTCTCAGATAGAATGGTCTCTGTTAAACCAGAGGTGAAACCTTTCAGAGCCTTTCAAGCGTCTCGGCCCAGCTCCCTGCTCCTCCGTACCTCCTAGCTCCTTGTCTCACCCGCCCGTCTCGCCCGCCTGATGTTGGTCCCCTGTCACAGCCCAGACTCCTGCCAGGTAGCTGGAGACCAAAATCAAGGAGAGCTCATTTGAAAAAACAGTGAGCCTGGGGAGGAGAGAAGCTGGGTGCCAAGAGCCCAACAGAAGCAAGCCAAGGGGGAGTGGGAAGCAGGATGCAGAAACCACACGCTTTCACGCCTGCCGACTGGAAAAATTGACCCTTTCCAAAGTACAGACGTGCGAGCGCTGTGCAGCCTGGCGGGCGGGCGTGGAGAGGTGGAATGCACAGCTGTCACCGCGGGCCCCGCGGCAGCTCCCATGATTGATTAGGGTCTATCCGGCCAGCACGCCTCCCCTCCTTCCAACGGTTCTGCACCTCCACTTCTGGACCACTCGGGCTCTTGGAAGTCTCAGCAGCTGACAAGGGGCCTCAGAATTTTCTGGGCATGAGAACGAAATGGCACAGCTTGTGGAGTGTTTTAAAGGAGAAAAAAAGTGAGGGCTGCTTATTTAGATGCTGAAGTCAGATGGATCGATATGATAATCTGCCCCCTTGCAGGAGGAGAGTAGGTGAGCTAGAGAAATTTGTTCCTGCTGGAAGCTTGGTGTGTCTTCTCTCTTAATCCTAGTGAAATAGAGGTGCTATTTTCTAGTTGAGAAAGCAAAGGCCAAGGAGGTCAAGTGACAGGCCCAAGGGAGTACAGAACTGAGCCTTGGGATGTTTAGACAGGCCTCCTCTGGTCCACCTCCAGCCCGGCCCATCCAGGAGCCTCGGCACAGTCTTGCCTGTAAGCAGCCTTCCTGTCCACTACTCAGTGCCTGATTTTAACCTCAGGGAGGTTTCTTTTTTGCTCTCTGACCTCTCCCTGCACCTCGGCCCAGATAATGGTAATGATGACAACAATAACGGGCCGATGTGGACGTAGAGCCCACTATAGGCCAGACGCTGCTCTAAGTGCTTTTGCAAATTGTTATATATTGACTCTTCATAACAGCTTCATAAAAAAGGCACTATTATTATTCCTTTCTAACAGACAAGGAGACTGGAAGCTTGTGCAGAATAAAACTAAATATTGCATTTGTAAACCCCTTTTAGTTTTCAAATTGATTTTACGTAAAGTTTTCCCTGTATTACCCACAATATATATTTCCATATTTTTAGCTCCTTGGAAAGTTGATTGGATGAGTTATTCTCTCCTAATGGAGACGAAAAGCTCATGTTCTTTTTTTTTTTTTTAAGTGTTTTATTTATTCTTGAGAGAGAGAGAGAGAAGAGAGAGTGAGCAGGGGAGGGTCAGAGAGAGAGGGAGACACAGAATCTGAAACAGGCTCCAGGCTCTGAGCTACCTGTCAGCACAGAGCCCGACGCGGGGCTTGAACCCACAAGCCGTGAGATCATGACCTGAGCCGAAATCAGACGCTTAACTGACTGAGCCACCCAGGTGCCCTGAAAAGCTCATGTTCTATCCACTAGGGAAAATGGACAACATCAATAAAGTTTGTTGTATTTAAAGTACAATATGATAAATGTTATACAGTTAGTGGAGTTATTTGCTGATCAGAAAAGAAATGAAGCTTACAGGTACAGGATGGCAAATTCAGTGATGGGAGTTGGCGTAAAGAGCTGGGAAAGTACGGGAGAAGTTACTCTAGGCCTCCTGTGCCCTGAGCGGGGCTCAGCCTCTTGGGCAGTGTGACGAGCTTCCAGGAGGCAGATTGTGTGCCAGGAAGACAAGACTCCTCTCCACACCGCCCCCCCCTGCACATGCGGTTCATTGTTGCACAGAAACTGGTGTGAGAACAAAGTATTCTGTTTTGTTTTGTTTTGTTTTTTCACAATGACACCTAAATCGTGACTCAGTGTGTTTCATCAGGAAGGTAAGAGAGAAAGGGATTCCAGGTGGGGGGAACAGCGTGACCAAAGGCAGGAAAGGGTGCACACGTGCTTTCAGGCCACTGGCACTGTCCACACAGGAGTTCCCTACCTCATACGTGGTTCGTCCTCGGCTTACGTGTCACGCTGGGTTATCTTCCCACCAGTGTGAGTTCAGCTAACTGGGCTTTTCCGCCCCGTTTCCTGAGTCCGTGGGTCCCAACAACATGTGTTTCCTTCTTTTCTGCCCCTCTCAGAGTGTGAGCCCATCGAGGCCATTGCCAAGTTTGACTACGTGGGCCGGACAGCCCGAGAGCTGTCCTTCAAGAAGGGCGCATCCCTGCTGCTTTACCAGAGGGCCTCCGATGACTGGTGGGAAGGCCGGCACAATGGCATCGACGGACTCATCCCCCATCAGTACATCGTGGTCCAAGACACGTACGTTGGGCCCCCTGCACCTTCAGGCGTCCTGGCTGCTCTGGGGGAGGCTTTATTTCTGGCTGCATAGGAGGGGGAGAGAGACCAACCCCCAGGGGGCACCAGGAGCGCCCTTGAAAGACTCTTCCCCCCCACCCCCAAGACTCCATGGAGGATCGTTTTTCCACCTCTTCCCCTTGCAGATCACTCCCTCGCCTGCCCCCAGTCACTGTGGAAACCTGCCAGTGCACAGGCTCATCCACACTTAAACCTGATGAGTGATAATGAGGGGTGATTGTTTGACCACTCACAGTTCCGTTCTGGAAAGCTCAGGGTGGGAAAGCATTTTTACTTTTTTTTTTTTTTTTTAACACCCCTGCTCATCCCAACCAGTTGGGCCACGGAAGGCACTTCTCCACTAAATGAAAGCGATGCTTTCCTTTTCTAGGGGAAATCTAGCTTAAGCAGCCTTGTGGAAAGGAGCCAGTTCATTTAACCCAGATGCGGTTGACTTGGGGACAGACCGGGAGAGGAGGGGAGAGGATGTCAGGGAGCAAAGGGAACGTGAACTGGTCCCAGAGAGACCTCGTCAGATGGGCTGTTGGTTGGCTGCCGCTCTTGGAAGCAATGTGTCCCGGGCAGGAGGGCTTTTACCCCCGTGGCCGTCCCAAGCCTGCCTCCCTGCCCCTTTGCCCTGCCTCTGCCCCTGACTCCCTGCCCTTGGATACGATGGTGTCAGTGTTTTTAGTCCTTCCCTTAATATTATTTTTTAAAGGTTGATATCCTGAATGAGTCTGCACCCTCCCAGCCTCTCCCCGGCTCGTTCTGCAGGGAGATCCTCCCTCTGTTGATAACATCGCAAACTCGGTGGCCATCTGTGCGTGGACAGGACCCTCCCAAATTTAGCATTATGACTTCACTACAGGACCGAGAGAAGATGAATTGTGGGGGAGAAGGGGCTTCCTTTGTCACCAGTAGCCAGAGGGGCTGGGAGAGCGGTGGAGTGACCTGGGACCGGCTTGGACACTCTAAGCGGGGCTAGATGCACTACGACAGAGCGTGGCGGCGTCCTGCCTCAACGCCGGCATCTCCAGAGCCACCGCAGACCTGCCTGTCCTTGCCGGGCAGTGCCCGGGACCTCAGCAGATAAACCGCAACCTGGACCGGCCGCCTCCTTCCCCGGGAGGTGGCCCCGGCACAGCTGCCCCGGAAAAGCAGCGGGGTAGAAGGCAGATGCCTCGAATCCAGGTGTCCCCCCAGCCCGGCTTTCGGCGGAGCTGAGGATCCCACAGAACGCGGCCGGATTATTTATTTTTATTTAAACAACCCTCCTAAGGCCCTTAGGTTTCCCTGCCTCTGCTCACAGAGCTAGCCCGGCCCGGTGTCACTGCTGCCGCAGAGCTGTGGCGGGGTTGCGTGTGTGTCCGGGGGGGCCATCTTGCCGATTTAACACTGCTTTTTGTGTTGTTGTTGTTTTCCCCTCCTCCCTGCCTGCCTGCCCCTTCCCCAGCGAGGACGGTGTCGTGGAGAGGTCCAGCCCCAAGTCTGAGATTGAGGTCATTTCTGACCCACCTGAAGAAAAGGTGACAGCCAGAGCGGGGGCCAGCTGTCCCAGTGGGGGTCATGTAGCCGATATTTATCTTGCAAACATCAACAAGTAAGCTCTGCTTTTCATTTTCTGCTCCCCTAATGCCCTGCATCCCCCAGCCTCCCCCTCCCGCCTCACCCCCTCTCCATTCCTGTGCTGCGCATAGGGCTCCCAGCCCCTGGGCCTAACCCTCTGCATGCGCTTGCTGCTGCTGCAAGGCGGACAGGGCCGAGGAGCCTTCCACAGCCTCGCCACCGGCAGGTCCCGGGCCCCAGCGGGCTGCCGTCGGGCTCTGGAAGCGGGCCACGCCCTGGGTTTCCGCAGTACCTGTCGGGTCGGGCCTCCCGGGCCGTCTGGCTACTAAAACTTGGCCATAGCTTTGGTCACCCTCTGCAAGTTGGTTTTGGACTGTTTCTCAAAGGGGCCTTCTCTTTTCCGACTCTTACTCAAATAATAGTCTTTGATGTCTTCCCAGCCCTCGGCTGACCAAAGAGCCAACATCCTGTGTGTCTTCCACTAGGCTCACGTGACCCCAGATGGGTTTATTTAGATACCATGTGTCTCTCTCTCTCACCCTGTCCTGCATTCACTCTGTGGAGGAAAGGAGACCACTCTGCCCCCCAAGGAAAGCTTTTTCCTGAGCTCTTTATTCATTGCCTAATCCCCAGCCCCCTGCTGCCCTTCCATACCAGTAGAAGTAATTATCCATGTTTTCCCTATTGCTTTAGCCCTGTGTCATCCTCCCCTGTCAGTCCCTTTGCAGATTCCCATTCCTGTCCGGCAGGCTCTTAACCCTGCCCCCCAGCTTTCACTGTGGCTGTGAGCAGCACCCCAGGGTTTCGCTCCGCCCACACCCGATCTGGCCGGCTGGAGGGATTCCACGCCTGTGCGCTGCCGCCTCCCCTAGAGACATTCAGGTTATTGGAGAACTAATCTCATCTCAAGGGGCCAGACACCAAGTCCCAAAGCCTACAGACCTCTTTCCGCCAGACCCTGAAACTTGGCCCAGTGCCAGCGGGATGACGCGCCCCGGGGCGTTCCTGATGAATGTGGATTGCAGATGATGTACAGTTTTTATTCCCCTCTGGCTCTGGAGGAATGAAATGATCTGCACATTGAAAACCTGTTCACCGTAGCCTCTGGACACTGAAACTGGAAGGAGAATAAAAGATGCTTGTTGTTTTTAAACCGCACCAGGTCGCCCCGATCTCTTGGCTTTTTTCCAACCAGACGGTAGCAGGGGGCGTGGTTGGGGCACGTGGCTCTTTTCCAGCTCTTTCGCCCTCCAGTTAGTGAAGTTGCTGAGTCAGCTCACTGAGAGTAGGTATAATTTAAGTCAGACCAGTAAAAAGGATTGAGGATTTTATCTATTTCCCTCCAGCAAGTTGTGCCCCGCTGGGAGAGCAAAGCTAGTAAAAAGTAACTGTGGGCTCATCACATTTTTTTCCCCTTTATTTACAAGTCTCTGTTAATTATAAGCCTATAATCATATGGTTGTAAGCCTGTAATTAGCCCAGAAATCAAGGCCGGGTTGGTGGAGAGAGAGTTAAATAATTAGTTAGGTACATGTTTCTAAGCCATCATGGATTTGATGCCATTTGTATAAAGAAATTGTAGAAGATAAGAGCCAAAATAGTCAGAAGATGAACCCTTGGTGGAAAGGCAGGCGGTTCCCTTGAGCTCCTCACTTGGTGGTGTCAGGACAGGGCGCTCAGAGGACACGGTCAGCCGGAATACCCGCTGGTCGGTGACTGAGTGGCAGCCCCCGGGTGTGTCTTGCCCTTAGCAGTGACTCTGCCCTTCCAGCCTCACTTCCTGCCCCACACGTCACTCCTTCCAAGGGCCCTGAGTTCTCTCACACCCCCAGACCTTCACATCTGCTGCCTCCTCACCTGGTCAGCTCCTCCTCTCCCTTCAAGGCGTAGTCCGAAGATTTTACTTCTTTGAGGAAGCCCTTCTGACAACCTCAAGGTCGTCAGGGCTGAGTCAGACTAAGCCTCAGGGCTTAGTCTGTATCCCCACAGCAGTCCGAGTATCTCTCATGACCCAGGGTGCACTCCGATCCCCCACCAGCCTGAGCATCTCGAAACCAGGAAGTCTGCCTTCCTCTCCTCGCGTCCCCAGGGCCTGGTGAGGGACCTGGCACGCACCAGCCAATCCACAACCTGCCTCCTCAGCAGTTTGAACTTTGTGAGTCAGCCATCCTCCAGTGGAAAAAAGAAATCAGCAAAGAGTTATTCGGGTGCAGCATTCAGTTTAATTTCACGCATTTAGTGAGTGGCTACTGTCGTGCCAAGCACCCCGCACTGGTTATTCAGAGATAAATAAGATGGTGCCTGGCCACGGCGCTCAGTCTGGCAAGGTAAACACCATGCCAACAGGTAGCTAAAAACACAGTGCCATCAAAACCCTGAGGGACCAAAAGGGAGTGGCTGCTTCTGCCCGCCATTGGAGTTGGGGCGGCGGGAGAAGGCTTTGCAAAGGAAGAGTCGTTTCAGCTGGGCCTTATAAGGCCTAGAACATCTTTTTTCTGCCCCCAAGTGGCTGACACCCAAGGCTAAAGTGCTTGAAGAGGCAGCCTTAGCGCGTGCTCCGCTGCGCCAGTCTCCACGCCAAGCCCCTATAATAAAGGCCTGACCAGCGGACAGGACCAGGACCGATGAAGAACACCGGCTCCGCCACACAGACGAGCTCTTTAGCTTCAGAACCTACCCCTTCCCTTCCTCCATCTCGTCTCCTGCCTCGGCCTTCGTTGCCCATAGCGGACTCGAGATCAGAGCTGCCCGGCTGCCGTCCCAAACCCGAAGTTGTATTGCTTCTTAGGTTAGGGCCTTAAGAATCTGATTCTAAGAACAAATGCAATTATTCAGCAGTAGGGCAACACCCATGCTATTAGGACTCTGCCAAGCCGTCTTCTTTGAGTCTCAGTGGTCTGAAGGAAATTGGCCGAGAGCCAGGGTTCAGCCCAGCGCTGGGTGACTCAGGGTCATGGAGATGTATTTCCACTCTAAGAAAATGCACAAACTTGGCCCTAACTCCTCAGCACTGCAGGCTCTTGAAAAAATACTCAGTTCCCTGTCTGCCCAAGAAGCAACAACACCCGCTTGCCAGAGCCCCGAATGATTACAGCCTTGTCGTTGGACTAAGAAACCTGCTAGAATTTGGAAAAATCAACGTTCCTCTTCTTGGTGGTGGTGAGAATCTCTCTCCTACCTGGGGGCTTAGGTTTCTGTTCAAAGCAGGTAATGGAGGGGGCCTTGCTGTGAGTCTGTCTCCCATTAGAAACTTTCACTTAATCAGACATTTTTCCTGGCAGCACCTTACCTCTCGAGACCTCAAAGCCCACGACCACCAAGTAAGTATCCATTTCTCCTCTGCCCAGGTTGGGGGGTGGCAGGGGAATGGAGACACAGAGCAAGCAAGGGAAGGTGAAGCCAAGGAGAGAATGTGCTGTGTGTCCCTCTCCTTCCAGAAGTCCCCAGGGGCCGACATCTCTCACTCGTCCTGGCTTTCTCGGGGCCAGGGCTCCCTGGTCACAACGCCCTTTCTGTTTGTGATTGAAGGCAAAGGAAGCGACCAGAATCTGGGAGTATCCGGAAAACATTTCGGAGCGACAGCCATGGGCTGAGCAGTTCCCTGACTGACTCTGCCTCCCCGGGGGTGGGGGCTGGCTGCCGCCCATCTTCCCAGCCCATCATGAGCCAGAGTCTCCCCAAGGAAGGGCCAGATAAGTGTTCCATCAGTGGGCATGGGAGCCTCAACTCCATCAGCCGCCACTCGTCCCTGAAGAATCGGCTGGACAGTCCACAGATCCGGAAGACGGTGACAGCAGGAAGGTCAAAGAGCTTCAATAACCATCGGCCTGTGGACCCTGAGGTCATTGCGCAGGTAACTGGGGGCATCTGGACACACTGCTAGTATGTCCACACCTGTCACTACCACTTCATGAGCCCACATTAGTTATGATGGGCCTTGAAACAGCAGAGTTCATGCATCACATACAGAGTTCAGAGGCTGCTGGACCTCCGGGCCCGAAAAGGCAGCTTTCGAAGCAGTTTGTCAGGCCCTTTCTCCCCAAGAAGGATTTCAAGACAGAATAAAAGAATTCAGACTTCTTGATCACGTACAGACTATTTGCAAGGGGGTTGTACTTTTTAAAGTGAATAATAAGAGAGTATTAGAGTCCATTCTGCCCAAGTTTCAGGTCTTGAGAGCCTGGTGGGCTTTAGTGAAGCTGCCCGAGTATTGAGGCTCAGATGTGGTTCTGGGCGTATTTTTTTTTTTTTTTTTTTTAAATCACCCTGCCCGTCCCATCTCCCATTTCCTGAGGCTGATCTCTGGTCCTTAGTGGGAGGTAGATGATCAGTCAACAATCTGCTCCTGGTCTTGACAGCTCCAAAATACTCCGCTGTGGGGTCTCTGGTACCAGAAGGTCCCCAGTCCACGTCTCCAGATGCAGTGGAGATGAGCTCCCTGGTAATGGGGTCTTCCTTCCACATGTGTGCCACACTGACGAGTCTCTGTTTTCCGTGAAATATTAGCGATCCAGCCCCACCTCTAAAAATCCGACTACTGGGGCCACTCCAAGCAGTTCACTCAGACGCCTCTCCCAACTCTATACTTTTCATTAGACCAGGTAGGAGCAGAGGGCTCCCTGTTGCCCTTTTATGTTTCAACTGAGTGGAGATTCTCTTCACCCTGTCTTCCAGGGGGCACAGAGGCTGCATATGGTCTCTATTGGCTTACCTGGGATGCTCTGCTTAGGGAAGGTGTGCCTGGCAAGCACCGTACTAGGCTATGGGCCCGAGATGTCTTGCTTTGCTAGCCCTCTGTTTCTGCACCTCTACTTAAGCTCTTGGCTGCGATCTGCCTTGCACCACGGGAATCCTCCCAGCTCCCTCCTGAACCAGGTGTTAAGAGGAATGTTAGAATAGGTGCACAGCTGGTACAGACTTCAGCTATAGAGCAGGACCGAGGAGGGAGAGGGTGGGGTTCTTCCTGAGCATTTTTAAAGTTTGAGAATATCATGGGGATGAGTGCAATTGAATTACTGTCAACCGAAAGCATAGATCACCTGCAGGGCCAAGGAGCCTTAAGCAGGGCCTTTGCTTGGAGCATGTAATCTTTCAATGTGAGCCTGATGCCAAGGGAGGAACCCTGTGGTGGTTGGGGAGTGCCAGACACAGTGTGTGGGGAGGCTAGGGTGGGGAGGGAGCTGGGAGGTCTCACTGAGGGGCAGCTGGCTGCATACAAAGGGTCTTTGGTTCTGCTATTTCCTGAGATCTGGGGTGTTCCACTGTGACTTGCTGGAGGTGACTCACCTGTGTGGGCTCTGGCTCCCCCTCCTGGCCACTCTTTGGTCCCCTCTCGTGGTGATGGGTAGAAGGAAGTGGCTTCCTCAAGTTGGGCAGGGGGAGGGGGGAAGGGGTAGGGCACGGGGAGGTGTCCTGATGAATCCTCAAGGCCAGGGTTCTGGAACCTTTCTTCAGCTCTTGGCCCTTCTTAACCTTTGGCTTTGAAGCCCAAGAAAACAAAGACCATACATGGTCCCTACCGCTTTGTAAAGCAATCATTTATTATGTACAGTTTCAAGCATATACAAAAGTAGAGAGAATTGGGTAGTAAATTCCATGTACCCATGACCGAACTCCTGGCCACTCTTAATTCATCTACCTTTCCCCTTCCCACTGGATCACCTGTCATTTCACCCAGAAATAGTTCAGTGCATTATCTCTAAAACTTGAGGACTCTATTTAAAATAACATCTCAATCATTCTTTTTTCTAAAGAGAAAAAAAAAAACCTCATGATGATGAAAATCCCTTTTTTTCTCCTACTCCCATATTCTGAACATCGGTGTGTTCAAGGATTTTGGCCAAGTAAAATAATCTGGACATCTCCCTCCTGTTGGTCTCTTTGTGATTTAGCCTTTGCCCTTGAAATAGGACTCCTGGGGACTTCTCCTGACATTTGCCTCACCTCCTCCTTTTTCCTATTTTGTAGGACATCGAGGCAACTATGAACTCTGCCCTGAATGAGCTGCGGGAGCTAGAGCGGCAGAGTAGTGTCAAGCACACCCCTGATGTGGTTCTGGACACCTTGGAGCCCCTGAAAACCTCCCCAGTGGTGGCCCCCACATCAGAGCCCTCCAGCCCCCTGCACACCCAGCTCCTCAAGGACCCCGAGCCCGCCTTCCAGCGCAGTGCCAGTACTGCTGGGGACATCGCCTGCGCCTTCCGGCCCGTCAAGTCGGTCAAGATGGCCGCCCCAGTCAAGCCGCCAGCCACACGACCCAAGCCCACTGTCTTCCCCAAAACAAATGCCACGAGCCCTGGTGTCAACTCATCATCTTCCGCACAGTCCACTGACAAGTCTTGTACTGTCTGAGGGATGTAATTTAATTGTTCTAGACAAGGGGACTGGAGGAACTGTTATTAAAAATCTTCCTATTTAACTAGCTTGGGGACTTCAGTTGAAAATTAGATTCTAAGTTGTTCTTGCAGGAATTAGCCTTCCCGTCACCCAAACCTTGAGAATGAAGCCCTCGTTACCACCCTGCCCTGCCCTTCCCGCCACCCTCTGCTTCCCCCAGTTGTCGTAATCCAGCCAGCTGCAGTACATACTGTTCTTAGGTTAGCCAGAGTTAGAGTTTTCCATTATCAGGTCACTGTGAAATCTGGCAAGGCGAGTCATGAGGACACAGGCTCAAGTCTCTGTCCCCTCAGACACAGGGGATGCCTGACCAGATGGTTGGCTACTGGCAGCCAGCCCTCAGTGGCATCTTGTTTTGGGTACTGATTATAGAGAACCATATATAGTCCATTCTTCGTTACACACACACACACACACACACACACACCCCAAACACGTTTTCCTACACACACACACACAAACACGTTTTCCTACACACACACACACACACACCCCAAACACGTTTTCCTACACACACACCCCAAACACGTTTTCCTACACACACACACACACACACCCCAAACACGTTTTCCTACACACACACACACACACACACACACACACACACACACACACACACACACACACACACCAAACACGTTTTCCTAGTCTCTGGCATGTGTAGCAGCCTCTCCTGGTCTAGACCAGTCTCTTTGTAAGTTATTGTGGCAGTTCACACAACAGCCACTAGGGGTCTCTGTTTCCGTTACAAATCTTGTTCTGTCTGGGCCAGAGAACCCAGCCTTTGAAATCTCTCCATCGTAAAAAACTGAGCAGGATGAGACTCAATCCTGCAATCTGTTTGGGTGTGGGGGTTTTCTGTCTTCTCTCTATTGGTGTGAAATGGTCATTGGTGTTTGCTTTTTCTCTCCTCCATCCTCTAGAAATACAGCCCAATCTTTTTATAGAACTTCTAAAGTTTTTCTGAATGTACAGACATTTCTCGAGTTCCTGTCTTAGTCTCTGATGGACCATTTTCCATTTAAGACATTTTCCTGTATAAGACAGTTTTATAGCTGATATCTTTTAGGGTAAAGAGTCTTTTAAGAGAGTTTATTGTGTTTATGGCAGGTTTGGAAAAGGTGAGAAATGGGCCCTTCTTCCTCACACTTTTTTTTGGGGACCTTAAGACAAAATTCATCATCCTCTTCAAAAATTAAAGTCAGTTTTGCTAACCCCCAGATTGTTCCCAAATGAAAATGTATCCTAAGTTCACCCCACCGAGTTTGGTTATTCCACAAGATCTCTCTTCAGGGACCAAGAAGGGCTTGGAGAGCCCTGGTTAGATTAAAGAGAGACATTGCTCCTTAAAACCTGTTTTCTTTTATCCGAATAAGGACAACTAAGAGAGCTTTGGCCCCATGGGCTCTAAGGTCTTCCCGAGGCTGGAATCTAACAAAATAGAAAATTGGATGCTGAATATATTGGCCTTCCTTTGGCCCTTTTTCTGGTTTTTCTCCAAAAAGCAAAAGTAATATCCTTGTGTACTTTAATCTGGTCTCCAAACCTGGTGCCCCTGGTTCGGGCCCCGCCTAGCCTCACTCTCTCCTTGCGGTACCAGGGCTGGGGACACTCACACCCAGGTTCATGAGTCTCAGACAGCTACTGGAGCTAAAACTGAATCTCATTCCTCTTCTCTGTTTTCTGCTTTTAATGCTACGCTTTTAGCCTTATTTTCTATAGGTCAGGAGAGGTGGTGGGTTGCCATTCAGATAGGAAACTTTGAGTTTCCTTATGTATAGCCTAGAAGATTCTTTTTGGACCAACATTTTGAAGTTGGCAGTTGGGACTGTGGAAAGTGGTGGGATTTTCCTCATTCTGTGTGAAGGAAAGCTTTGTGGCAAATCGCTAATTATTAGAAGGATAACCTGCAACCCCAGGAAAACTATCCCAGGAGCTAGAAAGGAGAAATGAAGAACTCCTTGAGTAAAGCGAGTCAGCCTGAGAGGTAACCCACGGTCTTCTGCATTCTTGGATTTTGTTGCTCGGTTTCATCGCCTGTCCTTGCCTATCACCCGGACTCACACAGGTCTTAAGCCAACAGGGGCTTTCATAAAAACCAAGGATCTGTTTCCTTGATGAACATGGAATCCCCACCCTTCACTTTACATTCCTTTTTGATCCAACTGATCAGAATCGGTACCCATGCCTGCCCTTCCCCCTCCCTCCAGCACACTCCTCTGAGAAAGGAAAAGCGAAGCTTTCTTAATGACGAAGCTTTGGGCCTATTCTGTTGTTCCTGCCAGATTTCTCTTGCAGCCCTTGGACATGACTCGTGTCCAGCAACCCCTTGGTCAGTGTCCATCTGCTGAGCTGCATCATGAACCGGACGGTGTGTGAGTGGCCACCTACCACCCCCAGCTCTGGGAGCCAAGTTGTCTTCCCCTCTCTGGTGCTCCTGACACCTGTGAGATGGACCTGTCGAGGGGACCCAGAACCCACAGAAGGAGTGTCCTTCTCGGCAGAGCTCCTTGTAATCAACTGGAATTGAGGTTGTACACTGTGATGTTTACACCGAAAAGCCAAAAGGAGCTGGCCACCCAGGGCCGATCTGCTTGCTTCAACCAGCATGATGCTTCAGAGAGCCCCGCTCGGCCCCTTGAGGTGTGGATCCCTCTCTTGGTGTGGACTCTGATGGGTCAGTCTTTGGGGAACAGGCGGGGTGGAGCCACCAGCATCCCAATTTGGAAAAGAGAGGAGTTTGCAGCCAGCAGCCTGGAAACTGGAAACACTGGTCTCACCCAACCTCCTCAGGGCGCCCTGGTTTCTCCCCAAGGAGATGACGAGAGACGACGCCAGCAGCAGGATGAACAGACCACCGGAAGGGCCGGTGCGTGTACTTCACGTGCAGAGGGGAAGCTTAGATCTTCCAGGGAATTGCAATGTTGTGGCGTCTGACTTGTATGTCACGTTTGTGTAAAATGGTATATTCTTTAAAATAGTGTTGATAACTGGAATATTGTATGTATGCTTGGAGATGCTTTGTGTGAACCTAAGACTGTCACTCAACAGATGTTGGATTGGGGAAAATCCAAAGCACAACTTCGAAATAAAATACGTTTTTAGGTTTCGATGCTGCCGTTCGTATCGCTTTTCCATTCCCTGAAATCTCCAGTCCAGGAGTCCAGCCACCCAGGAGGGAATTTGATTCATCTGCGCTGACAGAGCCCTGCCTGGCAACAGGAGAGATGCGTGAGCTCGGGAGCCGACCACCTTCTCCCGCCTGGCACCACACAGCCGAGGTGCATCGAGAATGTGGATTCCCACCCTGCCCATGCCCACCCCACCCAGCCTTTCCATTTAGCCCAAATGTGGAACCTAAGAAGTTTTGTAGAAAGTCTCCCGGCTCATCACTGGACAGTCTGTTGTCGTGAGAACTATGTCTTCCACAGAATCCACCTACCCTGGTTTCAGAGATGGGGTCTCGTTTCTGTCACTGGTCAGATTTCCCCACTTTTAGGAGTGAGGCCTGTCCGGTCACTTGCAGGTTTTGCGAGCCACAACCAAGGGTGACTGAAGGTTGTATTTCTTCCCCCAAGCAGAGCTCTGAGTCTTTCCGATCTTGGATGCCCCCTGCCTCTGGGAGGAGACCCCACCCATCTGCGTGTGCTGCCAGTGTTGAGCACAGGGGTGGGGCATACCGGAAATGCTTTCTCCCTGTAGATTTTGATTTTAGCAGATCTTAAACTCAAGGGTGAAGTTACTCAAAGGTAACAACTTAAAATGCATCCTAGAGCCCACATTTATTTTTATTGGTCTTATTCCAATACCAGAAGCCCCTGGGGAGGATCAAATCTCTCATATCCAAGGGGATGCCCAGTGTTTATTGGTAATACAAGGACTCCTACCCTGAGCCCTGGACCAGACCCTTTGTGTATCTCAGGTCCGTCACTTCCATCTGTCTCATGCCCTTCCAACCCGTTGTCTCTCCCCACCACCTCCCTCCTTTTAATAATAGAGCTACATTTGAGCTTCTCTTTCTGGTCCCTTGGTCTTGGGTAAGTCAAGGTGAGGCTGCCCTGCCACCCTGTGCCCTGGGTGAGTTCTCCAGAGTGTGGGTGGTGACCTGTGAGATGGAGCTGGTTTATAAGCTGTGAGCAGAGGATCAGGGAGCCTTTTCAGAGAGCCCTAAAGGCAAAGGTGGGCTGGGGGTGGTGGTGCTCTCATTCATTTTATGTATTCTGATGGGAACTTGATGGCAGCTGGTGACAATGAACATGGTTGAAAACTGGCCCATTCCACCTAGAGAAGCCAAAAAAGGAGACCAGGTGGGTATGAATTTAGGAAATGGCCTTAATGATTATCTACTTTAAATGTTGATCTCAATAGGTAAATGAAGCTTCTTTTCACTCCAGTGCTGGCGACTCTGGCATATTACCTGTGCCAAAGACTCATTTGTCATTCAGTCGAAAAACACTAAGCCTCACTGTGTGTCAAGCACTGTTGTACAGTATTGAACAGGAAAGACAGATAATGGAGCTTTCTTTCCAGTTTGAGGGAAAACAGATAAAGAAGCCAAGTGTTACTCCAAAAATAAAACGATGTAATAGTTAGTTAGTGCCTGGGTAAGGAGTAGTACATTTAATCAAGGTTTCTTTTAAAAAATTTTTTTTAATGTTTTATTTATTTCTAGGAGAGAGAGAGAGAGACAGCATGAGCAGGGAGGGTCAGAGAGAGAGAGGGAGTCACAGACTGAAACAGGCTCCAGGCTCTGAGCTGGCAGTCAGCACAGAGCCCGACGCGGGGCTGGAACCCACGAACCCGCGAGATCATGACCTAAGCGAAAGTCGGACGCTTAACCGACTAAGCCACCCAGGCGCCCCTAATCAAGGTTTCTGCGGGGCCTGGGAAAGCTGACCACCAGACATCCAAGCAGAAATATCACACAGACTCGAATATATGAATATGGGGTTTGGAGGACAGATCATACCTGCAAAGAAACTCAGGACCTATTTTATTATGGATATATTCAAACTATGAGATTCCCAGGGAGAATATGTAAATGTAAAAAAGTAGATCCCAATAATTAGAAACCCAGAAGGAGCTGGCAAAGAAGACGAATAGAGGGAGCAAGTGACAGGTCGGTAGCTGGGAGAGCACAGTGTCACAGACGCCAAGTGAAGGCCGTGTGTCCACAGGAAGGGAGGCTCGGCTGCCCCAAAGCCAGTGGGTAAGACAAGGCCAGCTGGAGCAGCAATGGCTCTGTGGTGGCCTGGAGCTCTTTCCGTACGTGGGAAATGGGTCAGAGTGGAGTGGATTGGGCAGCCACTGAGAAGGGAAGGTGGAGTCGGGAAGTTTTGGCAACTCATATAAAGGAACTGTTTTAAATGGGGAGCATCAAGAGGAATGAAGGGACCAGGTTTCTGGTTTTTTTAAATGGGCATCTCTGAGGCCTGTTTGCTCAACAGCAGGCTCCAGTAAGATGAAACGAAGGAATGTGCCGGAGAGGGTGAGTCACAGAGGACAAATGGAAGGGCTGGCCGTGGCCATGAGAAGAGGTGCTTCTGTCTCACTAGAGGGAAGGCAGTGTGACGCAAGGCAGCCAGTGGATGTGGGGGCGAGAAGATGAAGGAGCTTGTAAAGTAACACAAGATTACTTCTTGTGTTTCAGTGAAGTTTAAGGCAAAGGCTTTAGCTGCGGGTAGGAGGGAGTGGTGAGCAGGAGGCTTGGAGAGTCCGGAAAATGAGTGAAGTCTTCTTCCATACTGAGGAAGACAGCGCCTGGTGGCGCAGGGTTCAATTTTTCTCAGTGGCTCGGTGCTGAGCCACTTTCCCCACCACTTGGGGGAGGAGAGTCCGATCTGGCTGCAGAGCGTGGCCCCTCTCTCCCCCAACGCTCATGGCCAGAGCTGACTAGTGGGGGTGGCAAGAAGCAGGGCTCTGAGACCTCATCACTCAGCCCTTCGTCAGTGTCGGTGCACAGTGAGTACACACCACCCTCTTTGCCCACATACCCACCTGCCCTCTTCCTTCTTTCCTTTCAGGTGCCGGGCAGGGGAGGCGAGGCGGCTGTGGCGGACAGGGTTGAGCCATGTAGGGATGGAGTAAACAACAAATATTTACATCAACTCTATGAGAAAGATTGAGTGACTCGCCCAAGGTCAAGGCCCAGTAGGATGGAAGGAGGAATGTGCAACACACGACGGCACATGTGGAGGGCTGGCCGTGGCAGGTGGTGCGGGGCAGGCGGTAGAATGAGGACTCCAACCTCCGGCCCGTGAAGCCCCTGCCCCTCCCGCGACACACCCAGCCTCCCTTGGTAGAGGGTAGACGTGAGCTTTTTTCCCCTGAGAGCTGCTCAGCTGCCATCAAAGATCCCCCTCTTCCCCCCTCTGGTCCTTGTCCTACCTTCCGATTGCCACTTGTATTTCTATGACTCCTCAGAGCCACTCAAGAAAACGTACTGTGGCCTCTTACAGACTTCCACGCGCCTCCTGCGCCTCCCCACCGATGAAACAAGGGCCATGCTGTCCAGCTGGGGCCAGAGTCTGTCCACACAGAGGATGTGACCTCATGGAGGATGCCAGGACAAGGAAGCCTGTCACCACTCAGGGCTTCAGCTCACCTCCCCCCTCCCACCTTCCCCTCTTCTCCAGCCTTACCGTATGTGGAGCCCCCAGCAAGTCGCCCTCCCCTCACACCTCTGTGTCCCTGCACCTGTTTCCACTGCCTGAAATGCCTTACCACCGACCGCCCCCCCTCCCTGCCCAGTTCTCTGCTTCACTCCCCTCCCTCCAAAGTCTGGTCAAGCATGCTTCCTCCTCCCAAGCCCTTCCTGACCACCCCCTCTCAGCTGCCCCCCTTTCATGCCATGTTCACCAGATCACCAGCTGATGTGTGTATCTCAGAACATTCACCATGAGCTCTGAACCCTGGCTCCTGGGGAGAAGCCTGGGTCTCATCCGTGCTCCCTCATCACCCAGTGCCGCAGCTTCCCACTAGGTGCTAGACACACGTCCGTGGCTTTGGAGGTGCCTAAAGACACTGGGAATGACAGACTGGGCTTCCTAGAGAAGAAGAGTAGGGTGCCGGCAAGGACTGATCAAGTTCATCAGGGGAAAAATGGGTAGACTTAATGGGTGGCTTAAAACAACAAAGGTTGGTTTCTCCTCAAACGTACATGTCCCCTGTGGGCCAGCAGAGGGCTCTGCTCGTGACAGTCACGCAGGAGACCCAGCGGAGCAGACACCAAATCTAACAGAATCTGGGTCAGAGGGCAGGCCCTGAGGGTGGGGGTGGGGGAGTTCTTGCATAAGCAACACAAGGCTTTGGTTGGCCCCACGTCATCAGACGGTGCCAAGAAGTGCAATCCTCCCATATTGCAGGCAGGTGGGAAGCTGTGAATCCGGAATGGAGAGCCAGAGGGGGTCGTGGAACATTTCTCCTGGTTCCACCATGAACCAGCAGCGCAGCGCCTCTGGGCAGGCCCACAGCAATGCCTCTGGCTGTGGGGTTATCAGCAGGTATATCTGTGTTCTCGGCTGGACTCCTGTTCTCTAGGGGCGGGGCTGCGAGAGGAAACCACCAGGTGTGGCCATGGGAAAGTCCCTCCAACATTCTATAGAAACATGGAATTTCCTGGTTTTAACCATTTCTTATCCAACTGCCATCTTGGAGTTGACCAGAACAGTGCAGACCTCTCCAGATTCCTCGGAAATTTGATGTGGGGCATTGAATCTTGACTGGGACCTTGGCACACCTATGTGCCAGCCCCAACAGTCTCTGAAGATGATGCGCAAATTTCTAAAGGTGTGTGGGCCTCAGTGCCTTTGAAGTCGGTAAAGCACTTTCCAGTTTCCCCAGCATTCCCATACCTGTGTTCCCAGTAGTTGCCCACACAACCAACAGAGTAAATGTTACTAACCTTGATGAAGAAACCGGGAAGGGATTGTGGGCTATGCTCAAGGTCACCCTGGAGGGCATAACATGGGTTCCAGTGTTTGCTCTTGGGCCTCTGCAGGCTCGCTGGGAATATAAGTCAGGCCCAATTTCTGGGGTGGCAAGGCACTGGTCCTGGACCTCCCTCGAGTCGGGGTGTGTGAACTCCATCTTCCCAGGTTAACTTGCCCAACCTGCTAGGTGGACTCTGGGCTGGGTCCTGGAGTTCCCTGCTCCATGAATGGCAGATGCCCAGAGGGCACCCTGCAGCCACCGCCACCACCCAGCCTGTTCCAGGCTTCTCCGTGCCTCTGGTGTCCCGCCACCTTCATTTGGGAGCTCAGAGCATCCTTTCTCCTTCCTGCCTGAGGGCGGCCGCAGCTCAGCTGCCTCTGTCCCTTTAAGAGAGAGAAAGAACCAAATCAGGAAGTGTGAGAGAGCTGGGCCGGCTCGGAGCAGAGCAGAGTGTCTGCCCACGGGGAGCTGGGGAGGACACCCTCTGCCCCCAGCCCTCCCAGCTCCAGGGCTGGCGCACTGCCCCTGCAGCCGACCCAGCCTTGGGGTCCCCCGGGGGCCATGGCCACCAGGATGTTACGCGCACAGCCCGGGAATGACAGCACACGCTGAAAACTCGGTGGGTGCCACGCGCTCCCACAAACCTGCAAACCACCACCACAGCCACGATGAGGTGAGTGTGCTGAGTCCTCAGGGGACACTGGACTGGGGCAGGCGCAGGGCAGCACTCTGCGGAGTACAGGGGTGCTGCCACATAGCCAGAGGCTCTCCCAGCCGGGTAGCGCTTCCCCAGGTCTCTGCCGCTTCTGGCCCCCCCTTCTCTCCCTCCCCCACCTCACCGTGCCCTGCATGCCATCTCCAGCAGTCACCCTTGCAAAGGACTGCTCAGAGGTCAGAGAGAGAGGCAGGGAGGGCTGTGGCATGGAGGAGAGCTGCCATCTGTCTCCCACCCCTTTCTGGGCTCCGCTTCCCAACACCCGACACCCCGTTCAGCTTCTGCCTCCATACTGTCCTCCTGGCTGGCTCCTGGCGTCTGCCCTCACCCAGCCTGGGGTCTTTCTCCTTGGCCCCAGTCCTGGAGCCATTGGGGAAATGGGCTGGAAACCCCCAGCCCTGTGGGGGAGGGTGACAAACAGGAAAGGGTTAAAGGGCTGGGGTTGGTGGCCTTTGACGGAGGCTGAGAATCACAGAGCACCGAGGGGTGCCTCTCATCCGCCCTCCTCTTTCCGGTGCAGCTCAGCTCCTGGACTTGCCACAGACAGTCAACATAACAGACGCGCTCCCCAGAGAGTCTGCTCCATCCGCGGCTGCTAGAGCACCGGGTAAGTGCGTTTGGCCGCAGTAGAGCCCCCAGGAGGAGGAAGAGGTGCAGACAGTGGGTGGGGCAGTGGGAGCCCAGGCTCCACCGCCCCCCGCCCTCATTCATCCGAGCATCTCCGTTTGCTTGCACCCGAGCTGGGGTCCGAAGTGCACCCACAGCCAACCTGATGCACCACCCAGCAGCTCCCAGGCACAGCCCTGGCGGGACCAGGAGCAGAGCCCAGGCCACGCCCTTCCAGGCTCTGCCTTTTGCACAACACTGTGCATTCCCTCTGTCGTCAGCTGCACCCTGCCCGGCACCGGCACCGGGGCTTGTGTTGGGGACCAGCCCGGGGGAGGATTATGAAGATAGTGAAATCTGCTGCCCACCAGCTCCCCAGACTGGATCCCTGGCCTTGCCTTCCATGTGCCCTGCTTCACATCCCCAGACCCGCGGGCATCACGATCCTTCCTCAGCCTCTGGGGTGAGGGGCTGACGGGCTTAGCTGATCAGTTCATTCAAGTTGAGCTATGATACTGTCTCTCTGTATCTCCATGGCTTCTGCAAAATGCACACACTGAGTACTTTTTCTGAAACTAGGAACCGGCCACTGGCTTGAAGCGGTCTCTGGCTCTAGGAATTGCCATTCTTAAGATTTGTATTGTTAAAAAGATTATAGAGAGAAGGCTCAGAGAAAGCTAAGGAGCTGTAGGAGTCCAGGCATGGTGACACTAGGGTTGAGAGCCTATCAGATGTTAGAAGAGGGAGGAGCCCTAACTAGGCCAGCCTTATTGGAGAGTATTTAAGAGGTGGTGGCCCTTCTCATGTTCCTTCTCCCAGTCATCCCGTTAAGACCAGACCTGACCCTATTTTTCAGAGAATTTGGTTTCTGAGGCTGCACTCTTGGACGCCAATTGCTTTAGAGGAACTGGCCTTCAAAGAGCACAGGATGGGGGCAAAGATGGGGAATGGAGTTGGAGAGGGTTTCAGATTGTCCCCTAGGGCTCCTGAGCCCATGGATTTGCTGATGTCTTGCCTCCCCACCCCCTTCCCATGCACACACGCACATCCTCACACACACACACTGCCAGCGGCGGCACATGTCTGTCGTTCCTCTCTGGAGCGGCGCTGACCTGGCCACACTGGCCGCCTGGTGCAGTTGCTAGCTCACAGCAGCAGGAAGTGGTGGGCCCAGGCGAGTGGGTGGAGAAGGGCTCCAGGCTCATGTTGCAATCCTGGAGATTTGCGGTGGTGTGGTTGACGCTGCCTGACCTGGGGCCCTTCCTTCAAGCACTGTTTCTGCTTCCTGGGACAATCCCAGGCCTGGATGTCAAACACCCAGAATTCTCAGTGCCTGGGAGAGGTAACAGAGAAAAGGTTTGTCTCTGCAGACTGGCCCATCTGGGGAGGTGGTTGGAGAAGATGGGGAGTGAGGACAGGTAGAGTGACCTGTGGTGGGACAGGCACAGGCTGTGGGCTGACAGCCCCGGCGTGGGGTGGGGGTGGGGGCTGTTCTTCTTTTTAGAGAAGTTACTTAAGCTTTCTATGCTTCACACTTCCTCCATCCCCTCGCCCCCAGAATGGCCACATGCAACCGTTTGAGCCACCAGTGTCCCTCTCGGTTCAGAAAGGGAATCCTCGATGCCTGCGTGTTCTTTTTTCTAGGCAGAAGGCAGCCAGCCAGCCACGGGCAGGAGATGCAGAGCACTGTCAATTACCTATGGCACACGGACGACCTGCTGGGGCAGGGGGCCACTGCCAGTGTGTACAAGGCCCGAAACAAGGTAGGACGCAGCTCTGGCCAGGCCCCTCATCCACGAAGTTCTTGGCTCCGTCAGCCCCCCGGTGGGCAGCGGGGCAGAGGCCTCTGGACTTTGTCCTGCATGCTCTGAAGCCAGCGGACACTGCGACTTTGGGAAGAGGTGTGGGGAGCTGAAAAGGGCCCCTCGGGGGTTAGGAGCTTCCATCAGGCACGTTTTGGGACTGGAGAGAAAGAGAGGAAGACACAAGGCCATCATCCCGGGGAAGTGGCAGCAAATCTAGGAACAGCAGAGGTGGGAAGTAGGGCTTGTTTGGATTTGCCCTGCCTTCGTCGCAGCACTGTCCTAATTGTATGAGACACACTGCACCGTCCTGTCTCAAGAGGCAAAGCCAGACAGAAAGGGTTCCAATCCCAGCTCTGCTCCTGGCACCTGGGAGCGGTAGCTGCATTGTGGTTATTGTCAAGAAAAATGGTAATAGTAACAACAGACCATCCCCTGCAAGGTATCTGGTGTGCCAAGCCCTTGTCCCCAACCAGCGCTGGACCTGCTTCGTTCCCTCTGAGTAGGGGAGGGAGCTGAGGGTGGGAGCCCCCATCCCCAACCAGGCTACCTTTGCTCATCTCTGGTGTCAGGCAGGTGGGGGGAAGCTACACGGAGGGCTGGGGGCAGGTGTGCTCCCCTGGGCAGGAGCGGGACTCACATTACCCCCCACGGCAGAAATCCGGGGAGCTGGTTGCCGTGAAGGTCTTCAACACTGCCAGCTACCTGCGGCCCCGCGAGGTGCAGGTGAGGGAGTTTGAGGTCCTGCGAAAGCTGAACCACCAGAACATCGTCAAGCTCTTTGCGGTGGAGGAGACGGTGGGTCCAGTGCTTGGGTGGAGGGAGGTGGTCTTGTCCTTGACCCTCACAGGCTGGAAAGAGTCAGGTCACAAAATCGTGGAGCCATGGTCACATGCTTCTCAGCAGGTCAGCCAGGGCAGCAACCTGTAGAATGGAGTCAAGAATATGGGGTGGGGTGGGATGTGCACAGGTAAGTAGTAGGGCCTAATCTAAGAGGGCTTCCTGGAAAAGGGAACCTTGGGCTCAGGTGTGTGGGGTCACTTTAAGGCCAAGGAAAAAAGGCCAGGCCAGAAGCTGGGACCTAGAGAATAGGGGCTTTGGGAGAATGGGGGCTTTGGGCTCTAGGCTGAGTCACCCCCTCTTGAGAAAGCTGGTTCCTCACATAGCAATGGAAGGGGAGGAGATTTGCCTTCCACCCCAAGCCTCCCTGTCTCTGTCCCACCCACAGGGGGTTAGCCGGCAGAAGGTGCTGGTGATGGAGTACTGCTCCGGCGGGAGCCTGCTGAGCGTGCTCGAGAGCCCCGAGAATGCCTTTGGGCTGCCGGAGGATGAGTTTCTGGTGGTGCTGCGCTGTGTGGGTGAGCCCCTCCCTGCCCCCCTCCCAGAAGTCTTCCCTCTGCTTCCCTCCTTCCTCATCAGACCAGCCCCAGGCCCAGCCCTCAGGGGAAGCCGCAGAGTGTCCGGCATTTCTGAAACAAGTAACCAAACACAGAAGACAGTCCGTCCCTAAGAGGCTCTTTGTTCACAGACCAGGACAGAATCTGTCCAGGGTCCAGGACAGACACCGATGAACAGACAGAATCCAAGCATAATACAACTTTGGATTGCGAGTAACTTGTTCTGCAAGTGTTCTGCAAGACGGGCAAACATGTCTAATAAATTTTAACTTGATAAACAAGCAAGGTCTTGCAATACGAGGAGTTCGTGATGCCGAACGTCACATGATCACAACTGAGCCAATGGTCCTTGAAATTTGCTTTGATATACAAGTGCTTTGGATTACAAGCATGTTTGTAGAATGAATTACGCTCGCAAACCAAGGTTTGATCGTATCTGACTCCTGCTAATAAGCAGTCTAAAACTCCAGCCTAAAATACAATTCTTAAAGGAGTTTGTCCACCAGAGTTCATAGCAGTGTCATTCAGAATAGCCATGAGATGAAACAACCCACATGCCACAGACAGATGAATGCACAAGCAAGATAGGGTATATATCCATATAGTGGGTTACGATTCAACCTTAAAAAGGAATGAAATTCTGACACATGCTATATGTGGATGAACCTAGAAGACACTGTGCTAAGTGAAGTAAGTCACGGTCAAATCCATAGGGACAGAAAGTCGAATGGCATGTGGCGGGGACAGGGGGAGGCATGCAGAGCGATTGTTTACTAGGTAGAGTATCTATTTGGGACATTGGCAATGCTGTGGAGATGTATGGTGGTGACGGCCATGCAACAGTGTGAATGGACTTGATGCTACTGAAGTATTTACACTGAAAATGGTTAAAATACTAAATGTTATGTTATATATATATTATTACAATTTTTAATTCTTTTAGTGTTTATTTTGAGAGAGACAGAGGGTAAGCAGGGGAGAGGCAGGGAGAGAGGGAGACACAGAATCTGAAGCAGGCTCCAGGCTCTGAGCTGTCAGCACAGATCCTGATGCGGGGCTCAAACCCATGAGGCGTGAGATGATGACCTGAGCCAAAGACAGATGCTTAACCGACTGAGCCACCCAGGTGCGCCTATTACAATTTTTAGAAATAAATCAGACAAGAAGGGAGATGCCATCCTTGGGGAGGCAGAGGCACCATCCTTCTTGATTTCTTAGAGAATCCCGGTGGAGCCTCGACACCATGTCTTTGGGCCCCCCTCCTTTGCCCTGTGCCCATGTCTGTCCTGCTTTTTCTTTGGCCCTGTCAGCCCATGCAAACTCTCTATCTGGACCCAAGGACAGTCTTCTCCCCAAAAGAAGCCCCACTTCTGAGCTGTTCCTGGCCAGAGAGCTAGCAGCCCTCCCTCTGTCCCCAGTGGCCGGCATGAACCACCTGCGGGAAAACAGCATCGTCCACCGCGACATCAAGCCTGGCAACATCATGCGCCTCATGGGGGAGGAGGGGCAGAGCATCTACAAGCTGACAGACTTTGGGGCCGCCCGGGAGCTGGATGACGATGAGAAGTTTGTCTCTGTCTATGGCACTGAGGAGTACCTGGTGAGCGGGGTGTTGAGTAGGGGCTCTGGTCAGTCTCCCTGCATGGGGCAGGGTATCTGTCACCCCTGCACCCCAACCAGAAGAAATTATTCTGTTCTCTGAGATGGAAAAGGTGGTGCTGCACCCTGCCCGGGCTCCCTGTGCCCAGGCCCCGGAAAGAGACAGAATCCCAAGCAGGCTCTGCTGTCAATGCAGAGCCCAATATGGGGCTTGAACTCATGAACTGTGAGATCACCACCTAAGACAAAATCAAAAGTTGGACGCTTAACTGAGCCACCCAGGCACCCCCACACCCAATTTTGAAATGACAAAGGAGGTGGTTCTGATAGTTCTGTTTTCATCAAAGGTGGTGGAAGGAGGTGTGATGGAAGGGGGCTCCGGCCCTTGCCCACCCGCCGCTCCGTGGCTGCTCTCCCTTCTCCCTTTCACAGCACCCTGACATGTATGAACGGGCAGTGCTTCGCAAGCCCCAGCAGAAGACATTCGGGGTGACCGTGGATCTCTGGAGCATCGGGGTCACCCTGTACCACGCAGCCACTGGCAGCCTGCCCTTCGTCCCCTTCGGTGGGCCACGGCGCAACAAGGAGATGATGTACGGCAGGCCGCGGGCAGGGAACGAGAGCGGATGGGCCCCGGGCCTTCCTCCACGGCTCCCTGCTGTATCGCCTCGTGCACCTCTCACTCTGTGGTCCTCCTCTGGGCCACCCCCACCCAGGCTCCTTTCTGATCCTTGGTTATCAGCCAATCAGACAAGAAGCTGAGCCCTGCCCTGACTGATGGAAGATGATCACAGTCCCTTATCTTAGCTCGGTGCTTCCCTTTAGCACTCCCCCCCACCCCACCCCACACCCCCCCGCTTTGTGTCACCCACCTCAACTGAGGCTCCAAAGCTTGTGGGACCTGCCAGGGGCAAAGGAGGGGCAAGGACCCAGCCCCCCGCCCCCATCCCTGGTGGGAGGCCTTCCAGGTTTCCTGCTGGCTGATCCAGAAGTAGCTGGAGACAGCCACTGCTCCCGCTGAGGGCACTGCCCAGAGCAGAAGAGGTTCAAGGTAGATTCGTGGGAAGATTGAAACATCTACCCTCAGCTCAAGGGTCCAGCTGTGTGGAACCCGGACTAGGTTAGGTTAGGGCAAGGGGAAGGAGATGGGCAGGCGACAGGTGGGGGCTGGCAGGGAAGGTGGGACTTTGAGGGAGGGCCTGTGAAGTGGAGCACATTGATGACAGAGGTGCCGAGGCGGCCAGACCCAGGGAAGCGCGGTAAGGGGGTGGAGGAAGTGGACAGTGGAAAGGGGCAGAGAGCTTGTCTGGGGATCTTACTGGCCAAGGGCCAGGACTCCCAAATTCCATTTCCAAGCTAATTCAGAGTGGCTGGCTGATAGGAACCAACACCCCGAGCCCCCCATGCTAAGTTTGCCATCCATTGAAGTGTGATGGGCCAGGAGCCCCGCTGACCTGGTCCTGCCTCGCCCCAGGTACCGGATCACCACGGAGAAGCCGGCCGGGGCCATCGCAGGCACTCAGAAGCGGGAGAACGGGCCGCTGGAGTGGAGTTACACCCTCCCCATCACCTGCCGGCTGTCTATGTGAGTGAGGTCCTGCAGGAGGGGCAGAAGACTGGAGTCTGAGCTGGACCCCTGCCGCTAGAGCCCTACGTCTGAGGCCCCTCGCATGCAGTCAGCCGGGGTGCACAGCCTTCCCCTTCCACCTCACTGTTTCTCCCGGCTCTTCCTCCCCATCCCACCCTGTCCGCCACCTTGGTCCTAGCTCTGGGGGGCATTCTCATGGAATGCCCTGTTACCTGCTCAAAGAGGACAAGTCTGGGCCCTGGGCCCTGACTGTCGCCGTGTCCTGGGCACAGGGGGCTGCAGAGCCAGCTGGTGCCCATCCTGGCCAACATCCTGGAGGTGGAGCAGGCCAAGTGCTGGGGCTTCGACCAGTTCTTTGCGGAGACCAGCGACATCCTGCAGCGAGTGGTTGTTCATGTCTTCTCCCTGTCCCAGGCGGCCCTGCACCACGTCTACATCCACGCCCACAACACGTGAGTGAACGATGGAGGCCCCAGAACCTCTGCCCAGGCAGAAGGGTGTATGCTAGGCGGCACTCTGTGGGCTGTTGAGATAGGAGAGCTTCTGGCTGCAATCTTAGTTTGGAAAATACTAGTTCCACAAAGTTAAAGTAAAACGGTCCTTCCTTTGCTGTTAGACTCCAGAGATTCAGCAACCTTTACAAGGGTAGTGTGTGCACACACATGCATATGTGAGTGTGCATGTGTACATGTGCGTGTGCGTGTGCATGTGCGTGTGTGTGTGTGTGTGTTGGCAATGTATTTCCCAAACACATTGCTCATAGATACCTGTATTTCTGGAGAATTTTATAGGACTCGGTGAGTTTTAGGGGGAATGTTACAGGAAAGGGGTGCAGAGGCAGAGGCTGGGTATCGGAGCTCCTGTGTTCTGTTCCTACCGTCTCCGGCCACCCTAACACATGAGCTCTAACCTTTGTCTCCCCACCCTTGATAAGAGAGGACGTCACCCAGTCGCTCCCTTTGAAAAGCTTAGCCCTGTCCATGGATGAAGGCTTAGCTGGGGTTTGGGTCACCTGGACCCCTACCCTGCCTGCTGACACTTCCTGCTCTCCCCCTCCCCCCTGCCCCCCTGTGCCTTTAGGATAGCCATCTTTCTGGAAGCCGTGTACGAGCAGACCAGCGTGGCCCCCCAGAATCAGGAGTACCTCTTTGAGGGTCACATCTGCGTCCTTGAGCCCAGCCTCTCAGCACAACATATTGCCCACACGACAGCAAGCAGCCCCCTGACCCTCTTCAGCATGGCCAGTGAGACCCCCAAGGGGCTGGCCTTCAGGGACCGTGAGTAGGGCCACAAAGGCTGGCTCTTCTTTGCTATGAGGGGCCGGAGTTTACTATCCAGGGTGTTGATAAATGTTGCTGTGGGTGTTTCTTTGTACCCACAAGGTGCAGAAGGCAGATCTGGCCTCTAGTTCTACCATGCCTCTGAAATGCTGTGTGATTCAGGCTGGTGGCTTGACCTCCCTGGGCTTCACAGAATCCACGGAGCTGTGAAAGACACTTTCAGTTGAAACAGGGGGATCTGGGTTTAATATGATTTCCAGTCTCTGCCATCGGTGGGAAGGCCTTGGATAGTTTGGGTTGGAGGAAACAGGAGCCCAAGGTGATGGAGTGAAGGAAAGGTGGTCAGGGGCCCAGAGCTTTGTCTTCCAAGATCTAGAAAACATGTCATTTCTTCTCATTTGTATGATTACAGTCTCATCCTCCTCAGGGTCTCCTATGCTGGAAAGGAGAATTAGCTTTGAGACTCCAGGGCACGAGGGTGGTTTTAGCCCATCTTCTGGCTGTTTCTGGGACCTTGGGCGTGAGGCTGCAGTTCTCCAAAGAGGACATGAGGGGGCAGTGAGAGACTGCAATTGTAAAGGAGCATCTAAAGTACATTTATTTAGGCTGTGGGTGGGGGCTCTGCATGAGGTGGGAGGCTTGAGGTGAGGGCAGATGTGCATGGTGAATGAGGAAAGATGAACTTAGGGTTCGTCCAGACCCCCTCAGACAGGGTCTTTGTCTGTAGCCGCTCAAGACATCCCCAAGTTCTTCCCCAAAGTGGACCTGCAGGCAGATTACAGCACTGCCAAGGTGAGAGGCAGCCCATGGGGGGGAGGGGGGTGCAGGGGAGAGGGGTGAGGAACCTACCACTGTCCCCTGTGTGTTTCAGAGCGTGCTGGGCGCTGGCTACCAGGCCCTGTGGCTGGCGCGGGCCCTGCTGGCTGGGCAGGAGCTAATGCTTCGGGGGCTGTACTGGTTTGTGTGAGTACCCCCAAGGGCTGGGCAGGAGGGCAAAGCCGGGAGGCAGGATAGACCCCTCCCACATGGTCCTGGGCCCCTTCCCACGGGTGCAGGGCGCTCGCCCCCCAGGGAGGACGGAGCTCTGACTCGGCACACCTTGGCAGGGAGACGCTCCAGGCCACGTGCAGGCGGACACTGGAGGTCACGCGGATGACCCTCCTGTTCCTCAGCAGCAGCCTGGGCTCCGAGAGGTGGGTGTCCTGCCCAGCACAGGGGCGCGCTGCCGCAGGTGTGAGGCTGGCTCGGACCCCTCAGCCCTTCTCTGTCTGCCTGTCTTTCACCCCCAATATTTCCAACCACGCTCCTCTTCTCCACACACCCAGAGCTCGGGCCCTCCCTGCCATTCAGGTGAACAGAGAGCACTCCTACCCTGTCCCTCATTCCCCACCCTGCTAGGTGACTGTACACGCCTCCCCTGCACTACAGGGGGTGGGGGGAAAGAGGTCCATGGGACACGGCCTCAGTGGGTCCCAAGCCCCAGAGCAGCACAGCACCCCCACTGAACCTGACAGGGTTGAGGTCGGGTGGTCTCATCTCCCACACTCTTCCTTCTGTCTCTGTCCTCACCCTCTTCGTCTCCCCTGGCCCCACCTTGGGGCTCCAATGGCCACCACTCCTCGGACTTGGGCTGATTAGGGGTGACAGGCCAGATACAAGGAGACTGGGAGAAAGGGGAGGAGGGAACCAAGCTGAGGAGTCTGGAGATGAGAAGCAGGAAGACGCCTTTGGCCTGAGCACTTGCGAGCAGCGGGCACAGCCCCCCGAATCTTGGAAGGCATGGGAGGAGGGGGCTCTGCAGGCCAGGGAAGCTGACTGTGGCTGAAGCCTTCCCCGCCGGAAGGAGACATGTAGTGACAGAGGAGCAGTGACTGTGTGAACATGCCTGGTGTCCCCGGCCCTTACCCTCAGGAAGGTTCTGGGAGTTTCCCAGCGGTGGGTTGACTCGCTGCTCCCTTGCGTGGCAGCAGCAATGCTGATGATGGGGCAGAGAGGGTGGTAATGGTGTGGGCGGAAGCAGAGCAGATGACAGGAACAGGGACCCTGGACTGGCTGAGTCCCCTTCACATAGTGGTAGAGATGAGGGGCTGCAGGGACACCAGCACTGCTCCTCAAACAGAGCTCTGTCCAGGGCACAGAAAGGGGGTCTGGGGATAGATGTGGCCCCATGCACACAGAGGGTCCACGTTCCCCTGCAGTAGGGAGCCCTTCCCAGGTAATAGGATGGTTGGGTAGAGGAAGACTAGATAGGGGTAGAGGCAATCATGGAGGTCTTCATGGAAGACTTCTTTTAAGGCCAGAGTGAAAGAGAATACCTTGAGTTGGAAGTCCTGTGCAGAGACAGACAAGGGAGCTGTGATTGAAGAGACTGGGGGAGGGATGATGGTGAGGTTTCTTGAAGCCATAGTCAAAATGGGAAAAATGGAAAATATCCCAGATATGAAGGTAGAGCAGGATGGAGGGGTGGAAAGGAGGGGAGAGAATGCATGGAGGTTCTGGAAGGTCCATTTGGCAGATTGGACCCCGATAAGATGGCCAGTAGAGTTCTACTGTAGGTTCTCGAACAGGAAAGAAATGTGTAGAGAAAGCACTTGCGGTACTTGTCTGCCCACCTGCCCTGGCCTGAGGACTGTGGAGAAGGGACAGCCCAGCCGTGGGCCTGGAGTCCGGGGTCTGCTGACCATTGTTTTCCCCTTTCTGGCTCCAAGGCCCCTCGGAGGCCTCGAGAAGGCAGGCTCATGGGTGGCTGCTTCGAGAAATATCTCAGCCCCCCACCAAGGAGGAGCAGAGAGCGGAAAGATCACTGAGCGGAGACTCAGAGGGCCAGTCCCCGCTCTTCACTATGGACCTCAGGCCACTGTTCTGTCTCCCCACCTGAGCCACTATATTTCCTCTTTTTGAAAATGAGAGAACTGGATGATCTCTGAGGCCTCCCGCCTCTGATGCTTTATGATTCTATTCTTTTTTGAACATCCTTAGACCTGTCGATTCTGGGGTCTGAGATACTTTAATAAGCACCAGGCATAAAGTGGCTGCCACTGCCCAGCTGGTCACTCACCTCTCCCACAGCACACTCCTCCTGCCTCGGGCTCCCCAGGACGGGCCCTCCAAGCCAGGACCCTTTGGCAGAGTGTCTTTGCCTTTGTCCCGAAGCTCCCTGGTCACCTTGGGCAGCTGCAGCCATGCCGTGGCACCGTTCAGCTGCCAGGACTTGCTCAGGGAGCCCCAGTGCTTCCCCCATGCCCACCCCCAATAAGCGTGTGTCCCTGATCTCTAGCTGAGAGCTTTAGCTGTTTGATCCCCACAAACACTTTCCTGGGTGGCAGAAAGGAGATTTGTCTTCCCATTATGTACATGAAGAACCCAAGTCTTGGAGAGCTGAAGTGACTGAGCCCAGAGCACACAAGACAGGCAAGGTGGCGGCTACGAGTCGCACTCAGACCCATCTCCCCTGACTCCCTACCCCGCTGGACCAGGCCAGCTTCCTCCTCTTCTGCCAGCAAATATTCCATGCCCTAAGGTCCATTTGTGCGTTCACTAATTCATTCCACAACCATGTATTGAGGAACCATTGTGTGCTGAGGACTTTGCCAGGCACTGGAGATATAATGGTGAGCAGAGTGGGTAGCACACCTACTCTCAAGAGGCTTCCAGTTCATTCCTAACCCTCTCCCATCTTCTTTCCCTACCCCCACCATTCCCAACCCAAAGCACACGGGATTCTTTCCCCCTGAATGTTATTGTGATAGAATTAGTGTATGCTAATTGTAGAAAGGTGGAGAATACAGATAAGCAAGCATGAAATACAAGCGCCATGTCCTATCGCCCAGAGCTGGGTTACCACACTTGAGTAGTACACACCCTTTTAGGTAGTTCTCTACTCCATGCATTTAACTATATATATTCACCAGCATGAGATTTTTATAGCACTTGCTCTTCTAGAACCTTTTTCTCAGCTGACGAGCTCTCCAGCCCCATGCCAGTACATTTTCATCTCATCCAAAGTAATCTATAATCAAAGTGGTCCCCGGCTTTACTTTTTTAGCTTCTTTTATCCAAAACAGGATCCAATCCAAGATCGCACTTTGTGTTTACTTGTTATGCTCCTTAAATCTACTTTAATCTAGACTGGCCGCCTCTCCCCCTTCATGACACCAGCCTGTTGGAGGGACAACACCCATCGTCCCACTTTCTAGACTCCCCTCGTGCTTCCTCTTGATACCCTTTGGTTTTTTCCTTCTTTTGTAGCATTTCATATAGACTGAGAGTTCTGAAGCCTGGACTCGAGTTGAACATTTTTTTGGCTAAATCCATCACAGATGACACCGAGTACACTTTGTATCTTCCCCTCATTGGGTGGGAACAGGCTAATTCCTCTATTGTGCGGTCACATTTTCCCTGTGAAAGAAACAGTGTGCTATTACTTTGGCACAGCACAAGTTTCCATGCCTTAATCATGAATCACTTATTTTAACACCGTGCCCAAGCAAATAATTTCACTGGGGGCAACACAATGCTAATCATTCCAGGTCCTGGAATATTATTGGCTAGTATTCTGTAAAATATTGCTTTTCCCTTATTAGTAAGTTATTAGTTATCATAAAATACAGTATCTCCTGGGAAGAAAATTTAGTTTTTCCTTTAGTTGTAAGGAGTTCGTTAACAATCAGCTTGCTTCATGGACTCATGAATTTTCGTAGATTCCCGTTGTTTCCATCTACCTCAATCTTTACTCCTTGCAGTGCTCAGCAATGGTACGACTTTGGTGATTAGGGGCCTCTTGAAGTTAGTTCCTCTGATCCAACCACAAAACTCCCCAGATACCCCAGAAGCCAGCAAGGCTGTCCCAAAGATGTCATCTTCAACATGCGGTCCCGGAGCTCTGCCTCCCAATCCCCCAGACATGTCCTTTCTCTGTCCTTCCCTGGAGGTTCAGCAGTGTGGCTGGGATGCCTGAGATGCAGGAACTGAAGAGAATCACAGAGCTGAGGTCCAAGCTGCGGGCTGTGAGTGAGGCTGGGGCTTGGGAGGACTGTCAAGAGCAGAGCTGGGGGGGAGTCAGGCCGCCATCAGCACCCCGAGCTGAGGACCCCCTGGGTGTCTGCCCTTTGTTTTTTGTCCTCTAGTTGGCTGAGGCCCTCTCCAGATGTTCCCACAACATCACAGAGACCCAGACAAGCCTAAGCAACCTGAGCTCCGAGCTGATGAAGAACCGGGATCAGGTACATGCGGACAGAAGGTCTGTGGGATTTTCCTTTTTGGTTGGGTGGGGGTGGGGGCAGGGATGCACAGCTCAGAAGGTCCAGCAGCCTTTTAAGGAATCAGTCCGCTTGCTTCTTTATCAGGGCAAGGGTGCTGGGGCATGGGTAGTGGTGTGGGATCCAAGAATGTGTAAGATCGTCCCCTGAGGCTGCTGGCCAGAAGGAGAAAAGGATCTGGGGTCCTGCACCCCTCTAGGAGTTCAGAGAGCAAATCTTAGTAGGTGCAGCAGTTCTAAATAAAGGAATCATTTTGTTCCATTTCTCTTGTGAACCTTTGCTCAGCTCTTTCCCCCGATTGGCCCTCCTACTTGTATCATCTCATTTAATCCTCAAAATAGCAATACTACTAGTTTGCTGCTTTTGTAGACGAGGCACCTCACACGGGGAGGTTAATGTGCCCCGGGTCACAGCCAGTAAATGACACATGACAGTAGTGAGGCTTCAAGTCAGGTGTGCCCACTTCCAAAGCCTATGTGCTTGGCCTACACCAGGGATTTACACCCTCTAAAGCCTCATTCTCTCTTTCAACAAACATAAGAATGCCCACCCCCACCTCCTAGCCTGGTGCTTTGGCTTCGCCCTGACCAGTTGCCCAGTGCCTACACAGATCCATAACCTAGGCCCTCAATTCCAAAACCAAAGAGCTTTGAAACCTGTAGGGTTTTTTTGTTTTGTTTTGGTTTGGTTGCAAAACTTGACCTCAGCCGACATGAGTCTTCTTTTTAGTCTCTTCATCCCACCTACGGTGAATATTCTTAGAGTTCTCTGAACATGGAGTGTATTTCACAAGGGATGCTGTTCCACGATAGAGTCTATGTAACGAGTTACCTCTCTAAAATCAGAAGACCCTGAATTCAGACCGTATCTAGCCCGAGTCTTTTGGATAAAAACCGGTTGTGAGGTTTCATTCACTCTATGTTCTCCAAAGGGCAGGTGACCCGCAGAGCCCTGGGAACCCACTTGGGCCCTGCCCAGAGTAGGGGTGAGGAAGAGCACCCCTCCCCTCCACAACACACACACACACACACACACACACACACACACACACACACACACTCACACACTCAACATCTCAAATGCAGTGTTTGTAACTAGCCTGAAAAGGGGAAGGAAGAAACAATAATGACCTTAAACTCTAGGGGGTGAAGGTCCTTGAGAGGTCATTTCCCTCATCCCCTTGCCTCCAGGCAAGATTGAGGATCCTTGAATTCATTCTCCTTTTAGACAGGGATTGTTGATCCATTATTTAAGCACCTTCTATGTGCCAGCCGTTGAATATACCAAGAGGGCACTATTTCTATTCTTCCCAGGAAACCAGAAGAGAGATTTCTGTTCCACTCCCATCTGCTCCAGCACGCCCAGATTCTCAGGGTCCAAGGCTCCTTCCTGGATTCTGTTCTCAAGCCTACTAGTATAGGAAAGGCCATTCTGTGGCCTGTCCCGCTTGGCTTTTTGTCTGTCTATCTCTTACTAAACACCTCATGTGTGTATGTGCATGTGAGAGAGAGAGACAGCGAGAGAAAGAATAACCATGGGAATGAGAGGTGGGTGGCTGGCCCCAAGGCACTTCAAACAAGCTTAGGTACAGGAGAGTCACTCTCATTTCCAGACTAGCCCTCAAAACTGTGGCAATGAGGCTCCTTCCGCAGGCAGGCAGGTCCCCCACAACCCCACCCCTGCCGGCCATGCCATCCCCTCCCTCACCCTTTACTCTGTGCTGTTTGATTCTCCCATTGCCTGGTCCCTGTCTCCGGCCTACAGCATCCAGCAGGTTCAGTGCTGTTTGGACAAGATGAACCTCATCTACAAACAGTTCAAGAAATCCAGAATGAGGCCAGGTGAGCCTTGGGGAGAGTGAACTACTCCCCGTTCTCTCACTTCCCTCCCGTCTCTCCCTCCTTCCTTCCTTCCCTCTGCTTATCCGGCTCTTTCTCAATGCACCACCGGTGTGGCTGCTGAAGGCCCCTATGTGGATGGTGCATGTGGGGCCAGCAGGGGTGCAGCTGGCCTAGGGCAGGGTCCCCATGTAAAGTGAGGGACATGATGCCTGTACCTATGTAAGAGGCTTAGGTGGCATGGTTGGGGGACTCAGCTGGCTGGAGGCTGGCTGCTACGGGAGAGATGGCCTTCGAAAGAGACCCTCAACTCTGCAGGGCACTTATAGTTTAAGGAATGTTTCCCTATCCACTGTGTCTTTGGCTCATTAAAATAGCCAGGTTTCCCAGATAAGGGAGGATCTGAAGAAATGTCAAGTAGTCATTGGGCCAATTACTTAGCCTGTGTTTTCTATTTACCACACAAAGACCCTCTGGGCAGAAGCAGCTCATTTACAGGCTCAGGGATGGGCGGCTGCTTGCTCAAGGTGACTGCCATCATGGGACAGAGCAGTACAGAACCCAGGGGGGGCCCGGGAGACCCCAGTTGGCTCTTGGCTTTGGGGAGCTAACACACCGGGAGCCAACCCTCTCCCTCTCCACCCACGTTGCAAGCATCTCCTGATGTGTGGACTGAAGGCCTTGGTCTT
Organism: Proteles cristata cristata; assembly: GCA_017311185.1. Lineage (NCBI taxonomy): Eukaryota > Metazoa > Chordata > Mammalia > Carnivora > Hyaenidae > Proteles > Proteles cristata. The sequence continues at coordinate 143,960 of JAESUZ010000530.1, read as the reverse complement.
GAGTGTCAAGTTCTCCTCTATCCCTAGAATTGCCTAAAAAGCACTGAGCCACAGAAATGTAATGCCAGCAACATAACTACTTGGAGTTCTCTAGGTGCCAAAATTTAAAATGTAAAAATAAAGAGCCGAAATTAATTTTCATTAATATATTTTATTTAACCCAATATGTCCAAATTGTCATTTCAGCGTGTAATCAACATAAACCAAATTATTAGAGATATTTTACTTTTTTTTTCCCGTGTGTGCTAAGTCCTCACACTCCTGTGTATTTGACACTCACAGCACGTCTCTATTCGGAAGCTGATTTTTTAGCAGGGTGCACTCTCATCTCACCAAAACAATAGAGTTGTGTTTTAATGGGAAAACTATTGTTTACGCTGCTCCAGCTTTAAGTTGTTAAGTAATTGAATCAGTTAAAATGAAACTCGGTCCCTCGGTCGCGCTAGCCACTCAGCGGGTGATTGGTAGCCACATGTGTCCCGCGGCCGCAGACTTGGACATACAGATCCAGATGATCTTCTCTTCTTGGGAGACTCCGTCCTGCCTCTGGGTCTGGCTGTAGAGGGAGTGGGGAGGGTGGCACAGGAGACCGGGAAACTGAGACGCTCCTGTATCTGACGCCCAGCTGACCCCCTTGGCTGGGATTTTAGGAGAACCTCGGAAGCTCTTCTGCCTCCATCACTGGGATTCCATCGTCCTAACATCACTACCCTTCTGAGCACCTCCTGCGTGCTGGGCATGACCCCCTGGAGCTGGGCATGTCTTTGATTTATTTAATGCTTGTAAAAACACTAGGCACCATTACCCTCCCCTAATTATAGCTGAGGAAAACAAGACCCTGGGATAGTAAGTAGCCCAAGCAATCCAGGTCTGGACGCTTCTAACCACTGCTTTACAGCCTCAAACAGTTTTGTTTCTATGAGTCTGCAAGGGTCCTTTACGAAAATTAAAAATGAAAGGAAAACTAGCCTTTGACCGCCACCCCCTGGAGGATTGAAAGACGCCATTCTGAAATATGCTCCCTGGTTTTCTCTCCCCCCTCACACCCGTCCTGTGTGTCCATATGATGGATGGAGAAGCCCATTCGGGGAGGTGAGGTCATTTGCCTACCACCTCCTGCTACCAGGAGGCCGGGCTGGGACACGGAGCTGGGACTTCAGTGCTCAGCGAGCTGAGAGCAGGGCCCAGGACAAAGAGCCCAGGGAGGGGGTTGTGCTGTTAGGGAACTGGGCAGGGACAGCAAGGCAAGCCTCCCAGTCAGGCCATCTCTGGGAAGCCACCGGCCGGGAGGCCCATTCCCTCGAAGCCCAGGAGGGGGCAGTATCTTCCTAGCACCATGAGCAGCACAGGAGTGGCCGAGGCGGTGAAAACCAGCTCTTCTGGCAAAAGTGGCTGGTCCAAGAGGGGGGAGGTTGAGAATGGAGGCGAGGTTCAGGGCGGTGGCCTGGCTTACCCAGCTCTGCTGCAGAGCCCAGCTGGCTCTGCCTGCGGCTTGAATGGTGGGGAATGGGGCCTGCGGGTGCAGGCATAAGCCACTTGGGAGGGGACCTGATGAGGAGCTAGGGCTGACCACAAGTCCTCCAAGGTCCTCATCCACCTCATCCTGCCCTGACGTCTCCCCAGTGTCATCTCTCCACCCCTGGCCCCAGGAGCCCCGCGGCAATTTCTCTGCAGCTTCGTGCCCCACCCCCTCACCCCCCGCTTGGCATAATGCAGTTTGCTGGCTGCTTGCTTCACTCCTGCTGCCTCTTCCTGGGTCCACTGGGCTGTGAGCTCCCAAGGGCCCAGGCTGAGCCACCTTCTTCTTCGTCCTTGTCCCCCAACCCTCATGGCATTCTGTTTTGTTGACTCACTGGACAAGTGACACCATCCCTATCTATTTCATTCAGGCCTTGGCTACAACGAGGAGCAGATCCACAAGCTGGATAAGTGAGTGGCCTGTGCCCCTTGCAGGTGGGTGAGCGGGAGGGTGGGTGTCGCAGGGGAGGAGTGATGCTCTGTGCCTGACCGGATGTGCTGGAGGGCTCTGATCTGGGCCCTGGCGTAGACAGAAGAAAAGCGGGTAACTTATGTGAGGCAGGTTTTCTGGGGTCGGGGAGGGAGATCGTGTAGCTGACTCAGAGGGAGGTTTCTCTGAAGCAGTCTTGATGTAACTGGATTTATTTCTATTATGAACAAGACTGTTTGTTTCTTTTCCTGGTTGTCCTCACTGACTTCCCGCTTACCGCTTCTGACCTCTGCCCGTGTGTCCCCTCACGCTGCTCTCTGCTCCTCTGTGTCCTGGACTCCCCTCTCGCAGGAGACCCTCCCTGGTTTCAGTGGTGACTTGTAGACTCACTCCCCCAGCTCTACACCCACCCCTAACCCATACACACACTCTCTCTTTCTCTCTCTCTCTCTCTCGGTCTCTCCAGAACCATCTCGTCTCCTCTGTGAGGAATGAGCCTGCAAGCATGTGTGTTCTCTAAGATCCCCTTGTCCTTTTCCCACACCTCTCTGTTGCTGTGTTGTGTGTACCAGCCACTCCGAGCTCCACAATCTGTGTGTGTGAGCATCGTTTCCTGCTGGTTTGGACAGGCAGCCCCGCTATGGGCGCTGGAGACTGAGAGACACTGGCCTTGTGCACAGTGGCTCTGGTTGCTTATCTCTGTGCGTCGGGGTCCCTGTCTTTTCAGGGTGAATTTCGGTCATTTAGCCAAAAGGCTCCTGCAAGTATTCCAGGAGAAGTGTGTACAGTGGTACCAGACATCCCTAGTCACTCACGGCAAGTGGATGAGGTAACAGTTGGCCCACCCACTGAGCTGAGCTCATGGACCCCCCAGGGCCCTTGGGGGACGAGGGTGACCTGCAGAGTCCTGACTGAGGGGAGGCGGGAGTACAGGCACGAAGGCCAGGACAGGAGTGGTTTTGTGCACCTGGGTGATTTCTGTACATTAGCTTATTTAATCCCACAATATCTACCCTCGGCAGTACACACTATCACCCCACTCCACAGATGAGGAGACAGGCTCATTCTCAATCCCACACTGCTAGTAAGTAGCAGACCAAAGACTAGTCTGTGCATATGACCGCCTCGGAAATCTTCTTTCCACGTCCCCAGGTGATTGAGTTGGGAAGCCCCCTTTCTGGGGAGAAGAGCTCTCTGGGATGAGGGCCTTAAATAGAACCCTCTCATACCGTCCCCTGTAGGAGTTTTGGGTTTTCCCTCCTCAGATGAGTCCTTCCCTCCTTCCTCTGCCTGTGGGAGCACTGCCTCCTCCTGAGGGCAGGCTCCCAGGCCTGGATGACCTATGGGCTTGTTATGGGGCTAAGACCCAGGCACTCACCCATCCTCACATTAGAACGCAGCTCCTCCACACCCAACCCACTCCAAATTCTGATTTAATTGGTCTGAGGTCAGGCTTGCTTGTCAGCAGTTTAAAAGTGCCTCCAAGTTAATTCTAATGTGTAGGCAGGGGTGGGAATCAACCACTGGTTTATCCATCCTTGGGTTGGTTTCCTTTTTGTGCAATGGGGAAAATGGTCCTGCTCAGTCCCTCCACACAGAAAAAAAGAGAATTCGTGAAAGCGTCCCAACCTTGATTTGCTCTGGAAATGGGGCAGTTCCCATAGTAAGTGTCCTGGGCTTCCTCTGTCTGTCTGGAGCCTAACCTGGCCGTGAGCTCGTCCTCACTGGCGTGTAGGACGCGCCCAGCCACATGGGGTTTCACTCCCGCTGCGGTTCAGATCGGACTCTCAGCAGTCTCAGTCCGACGTGTCCTCAGTGAGGCGTGAGGGCGTACCTGGAAAGAGGCAGAAGGCCAGGACCCATCGTCTCCATCCTCTGCTGTCTGGAAAACCTCTCCACGTGTCTGGGTGGTGACCCGAAGGGCAGCTGGATGGGCCACCGTCAGCACGAGCAAACCCAGCTCTGCTGTTTTACCTGCTCTCTTCCAGGGAGGTGCACGACACCAGGAACCACTTGCGCATGGTCAGCTGTTCTGTGGCTGCCTTTAACACAGAGGCCCAGGGAACCCAGGAGAGCCTCAGCAAGGTGTGAGCCCTTCCGGGGGGGACACTAGGGCTGCTGAGAGGAAGCCAGGTCAATCAGCCCCCCCCCCCCAGTCCCGGGGCCACAGGGCCATTCCCCAAGTCCAAGCACTTTGTGGGGTTAGAGGTCTCTAACACACAAATGTGCCCTGAGGTGGAGACAGAGAGAATGGAAGGCACTTCCGGGTGACCTGAGACTGAAGGTCACTGCAAGGACAGAGCTCCCCGAATGCTGGGACATCTTCCTCATGCCCTGTGGAGCCGGAGAAGTTCCAGGCTACTCTTGAGAGAGGCAACATGAACTCTCTGTGGTCTTTTAGTCGGCCCTCTGGGGGCCGACACAGGCAGCTCTGGGAAGGCTGCTTCTCCGGTTCCCAGCCCGGAGCACCTGGAGCCAGCCTCGTTCCTTCAGAGGCTGGCTGGCTGCCCTGCCCCTTCTCTGCAGCTCCTGGCTCGTGCTGGGCTGCAGGGATGTGGGTTAGACCCAGAGGAGAGCTTGGCAGTCTGGACCATTAAACCCAAGCACAGCTGAGTGAAGGTGGCTGTGTCAGCCACGCTCCAAGGATAGAAGCAGGGGCTTGCGGGAAAGGCGTGGGCATTCTGGGTGCCCCAGGGATGCAGGCTGGGAGCCATTTTGTTACCCTTTTCTTACCCTTCCTCACACCTCCCTTACAAAGAAACACATCTGCTGGCCCCTCCCTCCTGACTAAAAACGTGTGGCTTTCCCTTCAGATCCTTGACCAGTTATCTCACCAGCTCCTTCAGGACAGAACAAAGGAGGCTCAGGTCTCAGCAACCCCCACAGCTCCTCATCCCAGCCCTGCACTGATGGATCTGGTTCTGCAGTAAGTGCTAGAGAGGAGGGTGTGTGTGTGTATGTACACGGAATGGAGTGGGCGGGGGGGAGGGGGGGATAGGGGGGAGGGTGCAGAGGTGAGAGCCCAAGGGGTTCTGCCTCAGGCCTGGGAGGCAGGAATCAAGACAGTCAGGGTGGTGGGCTTCCTGGGGAAAGGGTCAAGCGGGGTGTTTCGGCCTCAACCACAGCCCCCTCCCATCTCTTGCCTCTGCCTTGGACAGCATGCAAGAGCTCTGCGAAGAGATGAAGCTGCTGGCCTTTGACCTTCAGGACAACAACCACATCATTGAAGGGTAAGGAGTTCCCACTCTGTATGGAGATGGGTGGCTCCTCAAGGCACCCTGGGGTCCCTGTGCCTGCCTATGCAGGTTTGATGACAGGTGGCCCTCTTCCAGTCACGTTGGAGCTCTGGCCTTGTCCTTAGGTGGGTCACCATCTTTGTGAGCTGTAGGCTTTCACTAGAGTCTTGGGGATGTGAGCCTTGGTGCAGTCAGACGGGGGACTCAGAGGCACGTGGATTTGTGGCCGTGTCCTGCTCCTTGGGAATGTGGACTCCGCCTGATGCCTCCCCCAGACCAAGTCCTTCAACCTCCGCGACCATCCACAGAGTCCTGCTGTCCACGACCCACATCAGGACACCACAGCACAGAACTCGGGCTAACTGCCCAAGGCCTGTGTTTCTCTGGCCCTGTGGGTTCTGTCTCGTGCACACATTCCCAGGGCCGCCACACTGCAGGCCCAGCCTCAGAGACTCTGGGTCACCTCCGGTTAGGGTCCTCTCCCCAGGGTGGGGACGAGGGGTACCAGAGGGGGTGCAGCAGGGCTCAGACTTTTGGATTTTTTGCACCAGTGAGGTTCACAAAAGAAAACTGGAGTGACAGACTGACCAACTTCTCACATAACTAAGTAGGTGCATTTGAAAGCTGCTTGCTTTTATGAAGCAGTTGTCTAGCTGTCCTGCTTTTTATAAAGCACAGTTTTAATACCCAAGAAAAGGGGAGACCTAATCTCGGCATCAAGGATGGTCCTTGCCCTGAAGGTCAGAGGGCCTGTCTACGTACATACACACTTGTGTGTGTGCGCGCACGCCCCACACCCTCCCCATCACCCCCACCCCACCCCACCCCCGCCATCCGTCACTTCCCCACGGGACAACAGGGGCGCAGTGGAAAGAATCCGCAGAGGACCCAACCTCTCACTGCTCCTTACAAACTGCATGAACCCTGGAGGTTTGTCTGGCTCTGAGCTTCAGTTCCCTCCCGGGTGAAGTAGGAATGGTGATCCCTCCCTGCTGGGGTAACTAGGGATTAAGTAGGATGGCCACATGCAGGGAGGAGGGGGGCACCGAGGGGAGGGCTCACTAAATGGCAAGTGCTCCCAGGATCTGGGAGCTAAGGAGCCAGGGGCAGAACTTCCTTGAGTTTCAGACTGTCCTTGGGCTGAGGAGGCATCTCCTCCCTGACCTGTCCCAGCAAGGGGAGAATCCATCCTCTTAAACCCCCACAAGGGGGAGATTCTTTCCCAAAGGGCCCTCGTGGGCAGGAAGTTCTAATTTTAGTAGGGACATAAATTTTTCTTGCTGTGATATGGAATTTATTTACAGATAACTCAAAACTTAATTATAGTGAATGTTCACTTCCTTATTCAGAGCTGTAGCCAAAGAGCCCACAGAAACAACTCAAATTCTTCTCCCCACCTCCCCTCCTCCTGACCTTTGGCTGCATTGGATTCACCAGGGGAGCTTCTAAGAGGGCAGCTCCAAGGTCCTGCTTCCAGAGCCTCTGGTGCCACCAGGGCTGGGGATTTTATAGACTCCCCAGGGGATTCTAGAGTGTAGTCAGGGAAGAGAACCAGAGTTAGGGGTCAAGGACCCGACAAGGGGACAGCTGAGGACTTGAATGGCTGGGTGCTCCTGAAAGTTGAGTGGGTTGGGTCCTGGGCTACTGGCTGCAGGCTTCTCTGCCTGGGCGGGGAACTAACTGGTAGCTTTCCTTACAGGTTAAGTAGGCCCCCAACGGCTCCCGACTCCTGATGTCCGAGCTCCTTGGGGTGCATGACATCCTGAAGCATTAGAATCATTCAGACCCTGCTCTCCTGCCTGCAGTGCGGGACCGGACACAGGATGATGACTTGTCCCGTCTCATCAGCCTACCTCTCTCCTGGCCAGCAGCTGGGAGATGTCACCAGCATTACCTTCCACTGCCTCTCTGCCAGAAGCAGCGCAGCAGGACCTGGGGGGGCCAGGCCGTCTCTGTCAGGCCCCACTGCCTGGGCTGAACTTTGTGTCTCGCACGGGCTCAGGTACAGCTCCTCTGACCCCAAGCCTGTGTGGCTAAAGCTGACAGGCCGGGAGGAGAAGAGACTGGTCACGCCCACCAGCCCATCTACCTGCCTCCTCTGGTTTACAGAGCTTCACTTCTCAGGGAACAGAAGAGGAGGCCTTAGGGGTTCCCCCAGGATGCTGGGTCAAATGACCTCATTTCAGTCTTCCTTCCTCTTAAAGGGTTTCCCGGGGAACATACAGCTCTCCCTTCTCCTACGATTTCTGGGGGTCCCCACCCTCAGCCCCAGGCACTTCAGAACCTGATTTTGCCTCTACTCTTGGTCTGGCAGAGCCTGGCAGAGTTGAGAGAATGGGTGGTCAGGGCCAGGTGCTAGTGCCCCAGGGACCCTCACCCTCCTCTCTGCCCGAGGCACTGCCGGGCCCTGGGATACTCAGCTGGCCTCAGGCAACCCACAGTCAACAGCGAGCACAGGCCTGTAAGTCCAGTGCCCGAAGGAGATAAGAGGCTTGCACCTTGAAGAAGTGGAATAAATGTGGCGTGGCCTTCTTTTCTGTTTCTGAGTGGCTCTCGCTGGGGGAAGGCTCTTGGCTGCAGGCGGTGGGTGGGGATCTGTGACAACGAGGATTGGGAAATGGAGGCGGGACTGGTCACTTCCTGATCCCTGCCTTTCCCCTAAATGGGCCCGAATTTCAGGGAAGAGTCCAAGGAAGATATCCTGCTGGGAGGGCTTGCCTTCCCATTTTCTCCTGCCCTCAGTCATTTGGGGGAGCTTTATAGGGGGCTTGGGACTTGGAGAGAAAGGCGATCTCTCCCTCACCAGCTCAAATCCACCATCTAAGTGCCTACTCCTTCCCCCCACCCCCCACCACTGTTCAAAACCTAGACTGTGTCCTGAAAATTGGGCATAAGCACTACTGTGGGTCATTCTGAGTATTCCCTCATTTTGCCTAGAAGCTAGAATGGTGCCTCAGCCTTCAGCTTTGTACAAATGCAGTCTTTCTCCCACCTTCCCTTCAGCAGAGCTGAACTACCCACCTAGCCTACAAGATGGAGGAGAATGCAGTCAGGTATTCTCCCTCCCGTGAGGGGAGGAAGATGCATGGGAGACACCGTTTGTGCACTGAAGCATGAAAACAACATTGTGCTTGACTCTAGATCATCAGAAATCTTTTCTGCCCATCTTCATGAAGCTTCCATGTCCTCAGAGGCTATACCGCCTAATGACCCAGCAGGTCAGAAGTGAGGAGGCCTGGGTCCTACATTCTGATAACTCTCCATGCAGCTTCTCTCTGGAAAAGACCAGCACCCTCTAAAAGCCCAGAGGAGGGGTACCGAGGGTCACTTGCATCAGGCCCTAAGTAGCTTCATGTATGCCATTTAGGGAGGTCCATGGGGTCATCTCTACCCAGTGGTTCAGATTCTGGGACTCCTGGAGCGAGCTGCTGCCTTGACCCCCTCCACCCCCCTCCCCCGGGCCCCAGGCCATGCCTGGTCTGCTCTGCCTGCGTGAAGTTCAGGCTGACACTTCTGGCTCATCAATGGCCTTGCAGGGAAGTCCCAGAATGGGTTTTCCCTGGCAGCTGTGGCTGCCTCTGGATCACATATGCTTGGTGGAGCTCAGGAGAAGAGCCAGGGGATCCTTGAAAGCCAAGTGCAGATTTTTGGGACATGATATGATCCAGGCTCTATGATCTCATGAGCAAACCCCAGCAGAGGGCATGCTCAGAGGCTTCAGTCTGTCCCTGTGCTGGGGTGTGGATGCCTTCTCCCATTTAAACTTCTGATTTAAGGCAGGGCTTCTGACTCTGTGTGAGGAACCGCACCAAGGCCCAAGTTCAGAAGAACTTTGTAAGATCCTCAGGTGTCTGAAGACCTCTTAAACTTCCCTTTCTATTCTCTGTAGTGATTCCTAACATAAGACTTAAAATGAGCCCATGCAGTTCCACAGACGTGAACCGAACACTCGCACTGTGCCAGGCCCTGTTATAGGTACCAAAATCACGCAGGTGACCACAACGCCTTGCTTACCCCTGGAAGCATTCACCTTGATGGGGGAGGCATTTCAGTGTCATGAGGAGAGTAGGAATGCACAGCTCAAGTATGGCATTATGTCACCGTCATCACAGGGGACCATGGCTAGGTCAGGGAAGGGCTCGGGTGACAGTGGACTTGGCAGGTGAGTGGAGTTACCTCACAAAGAAGGCATGACCGGCATCCCTGGCAGTGGGGACAGCACCAGCCACGGCATGGAAAGAACTGTAGGAATGTGTATCACTGCAGAGTAAGTTGACGTGGGAAGTCAGTGTTGAGGAAAGAGGGAAGCCAGACCCAAGAGGCCCTTGTAGGCCACACTCAGGAACTTGAGCTTTACCTCAGGGAACCATAGAAACAGGTTCAAAGCCAAGTCCAACTGGCATTTTAAAGATATGACTCTTTGGGGAAGGTGTATTGAAACCCTGTGCCTCGGTCTCCTCATTTGTAAAGTGGTGATGACATCTTTCAGAGTTGCAGGTAGGAATAGATCAGATACTTCCGCAAAGTGCCTGAAACACAATGTTAATTCTCTGCACACCCCCTGACCCTCCCTCGGCTATGAAACTCCTGTGCAAGGTGGGTCAAAAAATAGAAGCTCTTGGGGCGCCTGGGTGGTTTAGTCAATAAAGGTCCAACTTTTGATCTCTGTTCAGGTCGTAATCAAACAGTTTGTGAGTTCAAACCCCACATTGGGCTCTGCCCTGATGGTGCAGAGCCTGCTTGGGATTCTCTTTCCTTCTCTCTGCCCCTCCCCCACCTGTGTGTGCACTCACTCTCTCTCCCTCTCTCTCTCTCTCTCTCTCTCAAAATAAATAAGTAACCTTAAAAAAATAAAAGAAATAGAACCTCTTGTCTCATATAAGCTCAGTCAACGGCTCAGTTCGGTAACAAATATCTGGAAAGAATTCACATGGCATTCAGATTTATGGCAAGCATTCTCTTGAAACAGGCTAGGCTAAAAGTGGGGCTTACTAGGAGGATGTGGGGGCACATCTGGGCTCCCCAGGTGCTTCGTGCAGCCCGCTCCGAGGGCCTGGTGCCCCTTCCTGTGCCCAGGGCTGCAGGCGTATAGTCTCTGTGTCTCAGAATCTACTCAATTTCCTCTTTATAGGCTGGTGTCCTGGTTCAAAATGCAGACTCTGGGATCCTGCCACGTGATTCCAATCAGTAAGGGTGTGGCCCAGGAACCTGCATTGTTGATGAGCTTACCTGGTGATTCTATTTTCTTTTTTTAATTTATTAAAACATATTTTTATTTATTTTCGAGAGAGAGAGGCAGAGCATGAGCAGAGGAGGGACAGAACGAGAGGGAGACACAGAATCTGATGCGGGGCTCATACTCATGGATCATGAGATCATGACCTGAGCTGAAGTCGGATGCTCAACCAACTGAGGCACCCAGGCGCCCTTTCCTGCTGATTCCTAAGCTAAAGTTTGAGAGCACTGAGGCAGAGTTTGTGAACGCCTTGCAGAGGACATGTGAACAGCCCAGCACAGGCCACTGGGCAGTAGGCAGTATACACCTGACTCAGAGCCACCCCCACCCTGACAGCTGAGATCAGGGAGGCCAGACTAGGGGATAGGACAGATCTCCACAGGGACGTGACCACTCTTCTACTGCACCCACAGTTTGCCTTCACAGGGCTATCTTACTTCAGCAGGGGAGCCTCAGAAGATTGCTACAATTAGTCATTTGGGGGCCACTTGTAGGCTGCTTCAGGTGGAATTCCTGGCTTCTTTTCCCTTCATCTCACAGAGAATCCTTATCCAAGTGATGCCAAGGGGACGTGGTAAGGAATGGGCCAGGATGACCAGAAGTAGCTTCAGAGTATTTCCCTTGGAAGCTCTGAGTGACAGCAGTCACTTCAAGCAGCTGGGCCCTCTCCCAGCACCCTCCCACCTTCCGTAGAGAGACAGGGGGTGTGTGGGGGAGACAAGAGACAGGACTAGAGAGAGTGGAGGCAAGACAGAGAGGAAATGGGTGATAAAGAGATGGACAGAGAAAGGGTAATGGAGTAGGAGGGGGGAGAGGGGACAGAAAAGAGAGGACAAAGACCCAGAAGAGACAGGTGTGTGTGTGTGTGTGTGTGTGTGTACGTGCGCGCCCGAGCCTGCGTGCATGTGTGCCCATGCGTGGTGGGCTGGGGAGGGAGCAGGAAGAGCCGGGAAGACCATCCAAGCCACTGTGCTTGTGCTGGTCTGTCACAATCCCCGGCCCTGGCTTCCTGCCACAGCAATGGGCCCAGAGCTGGCTTCATGCTGGAACATAAGTGACTGTGGCTTGGAGCCTCCCCTCTGGCTGAGGGGGAGAAGCTGCGGACAGATCTGCCTGGAATATCTGAGTTTTTCCAACAAGGAAAGAAGAAACACACACAAACCAGTCTTATCATAAGCCTGGCAGAGAGACTCGGGATGGAAAAATCCCATAATTGAGATGCAGACCAAGGAGGAGCCACTGAACTGTTGGCAAACAAACCCCACCCACCACCCACCCCACAGGGTGACACCTTTCCAGGCACCCTCAGATCCTTGCTCACATTCTGAGCCTGGTTTGCCCTCTTGTCCCAATAAGGTCAAGGACCCAGATGATCCCTGTGGGAGCACTGGGGGCTGGTGACACAAAGAAAGCCCATCCTCCTGAAGTCTTAGCCATGGAGGCAAGAAATCCACCCCAGCAACCATCAACTTTGGAGGACGTTCATGAGTCTTAAATAGAGTCCCCAACACCACTGCCACTTCTCTCCAGCCCAGCAGGCCACTGGGCGCCTTCTATTCTCCCCGGGCCAGGTAGTTCTTTGTCTCCCATCTCTGGGTACAGGCATCATGGCTTAAAGGGTCTTAAGAGGTGGGTTCTGGATTAGGTACTGGTTGGGAGCTGACAACTGAGTTCATTTCATTAAAAAAATAATTTTATTTTTTAATTTTAGAGAGAGGAGGAGAGCACAAGTAGGGGAGAAGGGGAAAGAGTCATGCTCAGCACTGAGCTTGATCCCACAACGCTGGGATCATGACCTGAGTCAAAATCAAGACTCGACACCCAGCCACCCAGGTGCCCCCTTCCCCATTCTCAGCGCCTGATGGGATTGCACTTCCTGCTCCCACTGTGTACGATGGTCTGGATACGTAGGAGCCTCCAGGCTCTCTCGGTTTCCCTCTGGCATGGTGACTGGCAGCATCAGATGTGGTAGCTGAGCCATCAGCTTGGGTCCCTGTGTGGCTCTGAAGTACAGACTCTCCATGCTAACCAGCAAAGGGCATATAATATGAGTGAGAAAGAAGTTTCTGGTTTAAAGGCACTGAGATTTGCTGGACGTTTATTACTGCAGCATAACCTAATCTGTCCTGACTGGTCCAGTGAGCCTGGGCAAACAGCTGTACTGTCAGAATCACGGGGAGGTCCCCTCAGTGCTTCGGGGATTTCAGCACCTTCAGATGCCTCAAAACCAAACAAAACCAAGAACTTCCCCTTCAGAAAGTCAGGACCCATTCTGTTCTTCCCCTTTCCTTCCTACTAGGAAGCTCGCTAGGCGGTTGGGAGGCCAGCCCTGAAGCAATTCACCCAATGGGGGAACCAAAACACACCGGGCCACCTCCGCCTGCAGTGACTTCACACACTGACCACACACTCAAGCTACAGCCAGGATCCTTCCCCTGGGTCAAAAATAAAAACAGCACACCTACTCTTCTGGGGGTGAGTCACAGACAGAAAAAAGTCAATGGATCCGAGACAAGAAGAGGATCTGCTAACACAGGAAAAACTCCCAGGGGAGGTGTCTCGGCAGAGGCTGCGGTCTTACCCTGGTAGCCGGCATGGCCGAAGACCAGTCCAAACAGTTCTCAGCCTCAGGCATCAGTTACTACAGTACGCCAGGCAGCATCCTGACCCTACAAGGAGACTGGAGTTTATTTAGTACTTCCTCCCTGGGGAAGGAGGACTGACTTGTGTGTGGGGGGGGGGGGGCGGGGGGGTTGTGGGACGGCTGGGCTGGGCAAGATGGCATCAAGGAGGCAAGTCCTGGGCAGGGAGCCTCCCGCTGGGGCTTGGGGGAGGCAGCTACCTCTCCCAACCTCCATTTGTTGGCTCAGGGAGATGAACCTTAAGATAAACTTGATAAACTTTTTGGGTTGATTACATGAGGTTATGTTATCTCCATTTTCATCTCCGTTCCCATCCCAGAAGCCAAATGAAGGGCTCTGACCCTGCATAATTGCTTCCCCCATTCAGGGCTGAGAGCAGCCACTACCATTCTTCCAAATCAGAGCTATAGCAGGAAAGAAAACCCAGATCATTTTTCTGCGCAGCTCAGGCAACTGGGAAGGGCTTTATGTCTGGTTATTCAGAACACCCATCCCAGGAGCCTCTCTATCCAGGGGATCTGGGCTGGGCTGCCTGAACCCCATGCTTGGAAAGAGGGTGGGGAGTGTGATGGAGGGCAGAGCTGGTGATTGTTGGCAATTATTTCACAAGTGGCATTTCAGAACTGGCCTTCCAGGTGATGTCCTCATTACCAGGTCCCTTCCTCTTGCCACAGCAACCTGTCACCCAGAACTCAAGCTGGGTGCACGCCCTGGACCTCACCCAGGGAGAGAGTGATCTCCTCCAACAAATCTCAGCCTGTGGAGATGGATGGATAACAAGGGGTGGATATAAGCAGATATTTATACGCAATACAGGTTTCTGCAACAACCCTGAGAAAACTATTTGCAGAAAAAATGGGAGAAGGGGAAGTAAGAGACCAAAAAGGCAAATTGTACTTTTATTTGTGAATACTCAGCAGAAAGCATTCAGGGATAGCCCTCCCCCCTCCCCCCCCCACCGTGGAGTTTTTCTCAGCTGTGTTCACTGAAGTTCATCTGCCCTGTGGAGAAAAGAACAGAGAAGCCCACCTTATCAGCACCTTAGATCTAGAGTAGTGGAGTCCTTGGACCCGTGGCAGCAGCACCAGCTGGGAATTTGTTAAAAATGCAAAATCTCGGGGACTCGGTTGAGTGTCCAACTCTCGGTTTAAGTTCAGGTTATGATCTCACAGTTGGAGCCCCGCATTGGCCCCAGCACTGAGAGTGTGGAGCCTGCTTGGGATTCTCTCTCTCCCTTTCTCTCTCTCTCTGCCCTCCCCCCCAACACTCTCTCTAAAAAAATAAATAATATTAAATAATGCAGAATCTCAGACCTCAGTCCTAAACTTACACTGACTCAGAAACTCTGGGGGTGGAGTCCAGTAATCTGTGATTTAACAAGCCCTCCAAGTAATCGTGATGCACGCCAAAGTTTGAAAACCACTGATGGTAGAGAAAGCAAGGTTCGGATAGAGGAGGAGAGAGGCGGGGGAGGGGAGCATGGTGAACACTCTCTCTTCTCAACTCCTTCTGCTTTGGGGAACACTTTTGGCTACTGTTGGTCATTCCTCCCATCTGCCAGGAAACCACCTCGAGGTGAGAAGCTCCAGTCTCTGCTGAGACCCAGGGACCCAGAACATGTCCTCCACTCCAATCAGACACTCTCTGATTTCCACCCCCATGAGGGAAAAAGCCACGGGTCAAGGCAGACTGGGAATTCCCTGGCCGCTCTAGACTCCTGAAATTTTAGGAATTACCTAAAATTAACCTCCAAGGGGAAACTAAAAGCAAAAGTAAAGATTCCCCTACCAGACACTAGGGGGAGTCCCATCTCTGGCCTGGGAAGAACAGGTCTAGAGTCTCTCAGGTCTTTAGGAATAATTTTAGAAGGTTTGCAAAGTTGGTTGCTGGTGACCTCCTTTAAATCAACCAAACTGAACCCCAGGTGTTAAAAGGTCACACAGTGGTCACTGCATCAGAGCGGTGGATCACGACAGCATTTACCTATCTCCCCACTCCCACACTAATTCACAGGTTAAAAAAAAAAAAAAAGACAAAAGTATAGAGGCTGGAGAAGGCCCAGGGTCGTGCAGCCGGCGGGTTCAAAGATCCGACAGTCCCGTTTCTGGCTGACGAAAGATGATCAGGACAGGATGCGTAATTTGCGGGACCTAGCATGAAAAGAAAATGCTGGGCCCTTTGTTCAAAAAGTATTAAGACTTTCAAGACGGTGAAATCAGAGCATTCAAATGGAAGGGACAGAGGGGGTTATGAAGGAGGTCTGGCGCCAGCGTGAAAGGAGTCTTTGGGTGCCACAAGTGGGCTGTCCATCACTAACACAGAGTAGGGGCGGGGTGGGGGTGGGGCTGGTGTTTCCACAGGAGTTTCTACAGCAGCTGTGGGGGAGAAGGTTTTTTCGTAGGAAGGTAAGCTCTCCCAAGCCGTGGCGATCCGGGGCAGGATCATAACCCCCCAGTCTTCCGGGAAAGGAATATCCTCCCAGGCAGGGCTGCCGACAGAGGGGAAATCCAGCCAGAGTGAAAGTCGCACGCGGACAGCCTTGGCCGCCGCGGAGGCGGCTTCCCGCGGTCAGCATCGGAAGCGTCCCCAGCGGCGCGTGCCTCGGCGTCACTGGACTCCGAGCCGCTGCGGGAGCGCGGGCGCCGGCGGGGCCTTCCCAACCCCCGTGGAGCAGGGTGGCCGGCGGGGGGGCGGGGGGCGGCGGCGAGGAAGGAGGCGAGGCGCATGCCCTCCCGGGGGCGGGAAAAGCCGGAGGGTGGCGGTCGGACACGGGCCCCGGGACCTAACCACAGACCGACCCCCAGCTAGTTCCTAAGCCCTTTCTGGCCGCTTGCTCCCTCACCTGGGCGAGTTGGGGTGCGGGTGTGGGGAGTATCTGGTTTAGGGGGGCAGTGATGGGAGAGGAAAGGAGGCAGGACTGAAGGCCGATGGCCCACCCAGCAACGTCTCTTCAGCTGCCCCAGCGGTCCCGTCCGCTTCCCGAAGACGCGCCTAAATCCACGCTCGCTCCGGCGCCCCCAGCCGCTCGGCGGGTCAGCGGATCCCTGGAGCGTCCTTCCTGCCTCGCGCGAGTCTCTCCGCCTCCGCCCCGCCCCGCGCTGCGGCCCCTTTAAAGGCGCGCTCGCTTGGGGCCGCCCTTCTCTCGAGGCTGACTCGGGAGCAGCGCCACCGCCGCGAACCGCCGCTGTTGCCCCGGCATGGCCATGGCGTCCCCGGCCATAGGGCAGCGTCCCTACCCGCTGCTCCTGGAGCCAGAACCGCCACGCTACCTGCAGAGTCTGAGCGGCCACGAGCCGCCGCAGCCGCCGCCCCCCGGCCGCTCCTCTCGCCGCTGCGCCCCCGCGCCCCTCTCCACTGCGCCCGGGGCGCACGAGGGACGCGGCGCCCGGAGGGCTGCCCGGGGGGACCTGGAGTCCCAACCTCGGGCCTCTCGACCCGCTCGCCCTCTCCGACCTGGTCTGCAGCAGAGACTGCGGCGGCGGCCTGGAGCGCCCCGGCCCCGCGACGTGCGGAGCATCTTCGAGCAGCCGCAGGATCCCCGCGTCCCGGTGGAGCGTGGCGAGGGGCACCGCTTCGCGGAACTGGCACTGCGGAGCGGCCGGGGCTGGTGTGACCTGTGCGGACGAGAGGTGCTGCGGCAGGCACTGCGCTGCGCTAGTAAGTGTGAGGGCATGGCAGGGGAGGAGCGCGCGGAAAGACCGCAGTCCGCGGGCGGGGAGCTGCGAGGGGGCTGGGGCAGGAGACGGGGGGCCATTGCCCTTCTCCACTTCAGCTAAGGGAGACACGCCCGGAGTCTCTGCTTCTTAATCACCTGCCGGGTATGCTTTAGTGACTGCTTACTGCCCAGGTATGATGATGCGGTATTTAACAAATATCCCTTTCCCTGACAGGTGCATACTTCGTCCCTTACCAGGTACACACACACACACACACACACACACACACACACACACACACACACACACACACAGGTTGGGGATGAAGGCCACGCCGGCAAGGTCATTCCGTTGCATGTCATGCACCCTCTTGTTTTTGCTGCAGGTTCTTGACAGAGGTTTGTGAAACCGGTATCGAGATGGTCATCTGACCTGTGCTTATTAGGGTTAATGGAGAAATGGCTGGTTTGTCGCCTGTGGTGCAGGCCCATGGTACATGTCCGCTTATGGTATACCTCTCCTTCAGGGCGCACTGCTGGGTCAGGAAAGAGACCTGGTTAGGCTTTGGATGGAAACGGACTGTGAGGTTGAAGTGAGCCTGAGGTCACCCTGGACCTGTGGCTCTTCTCGCCTTCCACCTCTGGCCCTTCAAAACCTTTGGACTCTGCCCTAATGTTTGATGGTGTCTTGCTACTGCCTAACCTCCCCCCCCCCCTTCTCCTCTTCCTTACTGCATCAGTCATCAGGCTCTAAAATTCCCCAACTCCCTAGCCAGTACTTTCCTCCTCTGAGCTCTCAGTCCCCTCCAGCCTCCTTCTGAGCCACACTCTTTCTCAATGCCTGCCTTTGGAGCCCTGGACACCCAGTGTGTAGACTTTCTGAGCAAATTCGCAGTCTTCTTGGGGGAGGATATTATTTTTCTCCTCCTACTGTTAGGTGTGTGTATCTCTTTAAGGGGTGTCCTCTCCCCACCCCCATATTTGCAGTTGCCATGTTTGGTGGAGGACGTCCATATCCATGTGCTTGTGCGTTTATAGAGATAGTTTACACATCTGAAGTACACAGCCCAGAAAATGGCACAACCCCTAGCAAGCATCTCTGGAAATCGGTTGTGGTTTGCATCTTTCAGCAGAGGCCCTTCCCCATGAGAGCAGCCCCTGTCTCCCATCCCACTGTAGCACTGGACAGGCAGCCACCACGTCCACGTCAGGAAAACCCTACCTCGCCTCTCTCTGCAGTTCCCAGCAGAGGCTGTGCCCTGTGCCTCCTATTGCAGCTGGCTTTAGGGAAAGAAAGCTCATATTCTAAGCCAGGGTCAAGTGGAAGGGAAGGATTGGAGGGGAAAGTCGATGTTGCTCCGTCTACCACCAGAACTCACAATTTAGGTGCTAATACAAATGGAAAGAGCAAAATTTATAGAGGGGTGTGTTGTGGGTGGAGGGCTGCTGTCACTTGGTAAATGTCCCTGGTTTTCCAGGAGAATCAAATGCAACTTGCCCTTGGATGTGCTGGCAGCTTTAGCCTGCTCACGGGTCCTGGGGTACCTTATTGTGTCCACCAATTCTATAAATGCAGAAAGAAGCAGTATTCTCATTGTCATGGATTAAGTTATACTGGCATCCTAGGAAATCTGCTTTATTGGGATTCTACTTTGTATTAAGACATTTGGGGACTGTATCAATCAGGGGTGTCTGAGCACCAGAGAGGGAGCAGAGCTGGAATTAAGGGGCTAATGAGTGGAACCTCTGTTTGTCATTATTAATATTTAACTGGTTGTGGACCTGTGGCTTGATGGGAACAGTTGAGAAATGTTCTGATGTGCAAATGAGCTCTGGCAGGTGAAGACGCAACCAACCAGACTCACTGAGCATCTTTCTTGAAGTTGAAGATCCAATTCCATGATGGGGTTGGTTTATTTTATCTTTGTTTTGAAAAGCGAGGCTCAGAAATACGGCTTTACAAAGGCAGTACTATGTGATGATTCAGAGGACAGACTGAAACCAGAAGAACTGAGTTTGAATCCTTACTCTGACACTTAATCTCTGTGTGATTCTGGTATGCAAATAACATCTGTCTGGGTAGGAGGCTGACAGTGGGTGTTAACAAAATAGCCTTTTAATGAGGGAGACTTAAAAAAAAATTTAATGTTTATTTTTGAGAGAGAGAGAAAGAAAGAGCGAGCAGGGGAGGGGCAGAGAGAGAGGGAGAAACAGATCCAAAGCAGGCTCCAGTCTCTGAGCTGTCAGCACAGAGTCTGACGCAGGGCTTGAACTCACAGACCACAAGATCTTGACCTGAGGTGAAGTTGGACACTTAACTGACTGAGCCACCCAGGCGCCCCTAAGGGAGACTTTTAGAAAGCCGTCTGCCTGTCTGTTTGTGAAAGCCCCTCTAGCTTAAGTTTACCCCTACTTCCACGTCCTTGTCTATAACTGACTCTGGTTAATGCTGGTTAATTGCCAACAGAGAGGCTCAGAGCTAATATTAATTTCCAGGATTAAAGAATCCATGTTTGTTAGATAGGGGAGGAGATCCAGTGGGGATGGGAAGAGAGAGAGAGAGAGATTACGTGAACGCATGTGTATGTTTTCGGGTGGGGACGGGGACAGTGGTGAGAATCCATTTCCAACATTCCTGGAGGGCAAGGTCAATGGCAACAACCCGAGAAACTCACTGGCTGCCCTTTGGCCTTGGTATCAGATAATGTCCTTTAGAGGTCATGGACCCTGTCTTCTGTAGAAGGCACAGAGAGTTGACCTTTCACCTTTCATCTCATTTTGTGGATATGGAAGCCATCCTGGACTAGGGAAAGTCTAAGTCTAAAATGGGGAAACCCAAAACCAGCTCTGCATTCAAGAAGGGATGCTTGGTCATACCTTGCATGAGGCTAGAGAGCACCTAGAGTCTTCCCTGGAGACGACATCTTTCAGAGCTATGAATTGTTAAGTGATTGGAATTACAGGGTTGAAAGGGGGACATTGTCCTGCCCCGCATCTGTGATAGACATTTAATGATGAGGTGAATAGGAAGCATTTGCCATGAGACCTCAGGGGCAGGGGACCTTCTGGGGTGAGTGAGACTGAAGTCTCACAGGGCTCCCTGTCCAGCCCTCCAGCTCTGTCTTCTCACTTCATTAATGGCTGGGCTCAACCCTCCTCTCTCTAAAGACTAGAACCACCCACATGACAGCCACTGGATCGTGTGGAATCCTCTCTTGTCATGAGTTCTTTGTAGAAGAGGTTACTGGGACATTGACCCTGAGTTTTCCTGTAGCAGATCTAGAAAATCTTGGGCACTTGGAAAGCATTTTATTTGTCTGGCACACGCAGCAGCACTGGAGTGTGTGGCTTGAAGTATCTTCATTGATTCAGGCTCACGTTTGGCTGTGGAGGTCAGGGAACTGGACGCTGAGTTGTTGAAGAGAGTAAACCCCCCACTTCTGATTCCTCCCACTGCTGGCTCTAACTGGGGTCTTCTCTTTGGGAAAAGTCCTAGTGGTGTGTGTGTGTGTGTGTGTGTGTGTGTGTGTGTGTGTGTACGTGTGTGTGTGTGTGTGTGTACAGAGAACAGACCTGGAATGCTTTGAGGGAGGCTTCTGAGGTCCCCAAGCTGTATCCTGTTTCCTCTCCTCCCTATTTCCTGTCTTCTCAAAAGATGAAATTGAAAGGATTAATGTGGGCTTAATTGTCCCCCCTCTTCATCAGAGCATGAAAATTCCTGATTATGGAGGAAAGGGGGCTTGGATCCCAGGTACAGTCAAAAATGATTAATGCCACTTGTCTGCCAGCCTAATTATACTTGGTAATGAACGTGTGTGTTCGCCCGCTGATCCTGAGGAGTTATTGGGTGGAAGTGAATTGACATCTCCCCTCAGTGCTGAGGGTTTGGTCCAGGATCCTCTCTCTTCTGCCCAAGTTGATCAGTCAGTCAGACTGTGCCAAGCCTGGCAGCTAGGCCCTGAGTGAAAAGGGAAAAGACAGCCCCCAGCCCGGCCCCCAGGGCCCTGCCTGGCTGGTGAAGTGACTCCGGCCACAGGGAGCTGGCTCATGGGCAGGGAGAATGTGTGAGACCAGAGGCTGGAGGCTCAGGCCAGGCCCAGCCCACCTCTGGGCACAGGAAGGATTCTTCACAAGCCAGTCGTGGCCGTTCGGTGAAGGAGCCATGGGGTTTTCATGCTTGCTCCCACTTCATCCCCAGAGTGGCTTCCTGAGGTCAGCGTGCCGGGATGCTGCCTGGAGGTGTCCGCAGTCTGCCTGGCTGGGGCCAGGACAAGGTGAGAACCTCTCAGGTAGGGTGAACCTGACTGGCCTTGAATGACCTCAGGTCATTTCCCTCCTTTGGCCGTGCCCAGCATTTCCGTGTCAGAAGCAGCCCCCTTTGGCTCTTCAATGGAGCCTTCTCTGAGTCCACCCCATTCCTCAGTTTCCCCAGGAAGGAGCAGCTAGCCATTCTTGCTCAGTCCAGGACACTATTAAAGCTGGTGAGGAAGCTGTAAATACACCTCTGGCCTTATTAGAGGCTCTTCCTGTCCACATTCCTCAGATGACAAGGTGAATATTCTTGGGCAGGTGAGAAACTGTGGGTGTGCAGAGCATGCAGATGGAATGTCTCCCTAACCCCCACCCCAGGCCGAGCTTCTGTCAGCAGCCAGCCTTCCCTCTCACTGGCAGACCTGTCGTGCCGGTGGCCAAGTGCTGTCCATGCCCCAAGCCACCCACTGCCCCGGCCTGGTTCCAGCTCCCTGCCAGGGGCGCTGGCGCTGGGAGGCCAGCCCTGACCCGGGAGACGGCTGGGCATGTCGTCACTTGCAGTCTTTTTCCGAGGGATTTGGCAAGTGTCTGTCCACATGTTTAGGGCAGGATCTCGGGGTTGGGAGGGGAGCTGAGCCAGCTTCTAGACTTTGGGGAAAGAGCAAGGAGGCCAAGGTGATGATGTCAGTCAAGGCAGCGGGCTCTCTTCCCTGGGGGCCCTGGTTTAAGTGCAATAACATCAGTCTCGGAGAGCCCTGCCCCAAGGTCAAGACTATCTTGACTCAGACCTGGGGAGGTGATGCTTGGGTGTTCTCTGAGGCACCCACACACCATGCTGAGGGGTCAGGGGCAGAGCCTGGTGCACCCCAGGAGCTCTGCATGGTGGCCAAAGTGGCCACCAAGTTCATGAGGAGGCTGTTCTAGCCTGCCTGTGGTTCCCGGCATCGAGAGAGTTCTTGAGAGACGCACCCACGGAAAATGCGGTGACACTGGGTTCTCATTTTGCCCTTTTGGGAGGGGAAAGAAGAGGACCAGCAGGGGTCCCTCCTGGCAAGGTAGACATGTGCGCAGGCTCCTGGGGGACAAACCCTGGTTTCTGTAGCACTCCCTGATTTTCTTCAGGATTTTCCTACTCTTGCCTCCTGCTTTGGCTCCATTAAAGGCATCGGGGAGAAAAGTTCCTGCTTACATTGTACTGAGGGTTTGTAAGAAGGGTGGTTTTGGAAAGTCCAGTCTGCTCATTCCTGTGTGTCACTGGGAGGCAGGGAGCAGGGTATGTCACTCACCTGTGACCACGGCGGGGCTGGGTCATGTTTACTCTGCAGTGGAGGGCCTGCACCCCACCTTCTGCTCCCCCTCCTTGTTCTTGAACAAACATTTCCAGGGCAGGGCAGATCTTACCCGGACATCTGCGGTGGCTATTGGCTAGTGCTGCTAGAAAAATGAAAACATGGCTTACGTGGACCTTTAAGAAATCACACCACCTGGGTAGTTCAGTCGGTTGAGCGTCCAACTTTGGTTGCTGCTGTCAGCATAGAGCCTACTTCTGATACTCTGTCCCCCTCCTCTCTGCCCCTCTCCTGCTCCTGCTCTCTCTCAAAAATAAAGAAAACATTTTTAAAAATTTTTAATGTTTTTTGTTTATTTTCGGGAGAGAGGAAGAGACAGCATGAGCAAGGGGGGGTCAGAGAGAGAGGGAGACACAGAATCTGAAGGCAGGGTCCAGTCTCTGAACTGGCTGTCAGCACAGAGCCTGACACGGGGCTCAAACCCACAAACCGTGAGATCATGACCTGAGCCGAAGTCAGATGCTTAACTGACTGAGCCACCCAGGTGCCCCAAAAATATATAAAACATTTTTAAAAACTTAGAAAAAAAGAAATCACACCTTAGAGTCAGCCCTAAAAGAAGGATGGTATTCTTTGCCTATATGGTTTTGTTTTTTTTTATCTTTCTGTGTGTGTTTTTTTTTCCTTTGTTGATTTTTTTTTATCCTTTTATGTTTTGTTTTTACTGGATACTGGCTCTGGGAAAGAATTATCATTGTGTTTGCTATAGATCCAAATTGGTACAATTTGTATAGATACAAATTGCTATGAGCCTGGGAGGATGGGAATATTTGGGTGGAATGGGAAGAGAATAACAAGATGTGTGGGGGCAGAGGAAACTTTTATCTCGGAGATGGGCTGGCCGAATCTGAAGCCATTTCTTGTGCGCAGGCTTGTGAGGCAGGCAGGGCTGGTGGAACCGAGGTCCTCTCACAGGTGAGCTGGCACAGCCTTCGGGAGGCAAAGGACCTGTGTGAGAATCGGTCGGCAGTAGCAAAATCAGCACCAGGAGTCCAACACAGCATTTTGCCTGATGAGCTAATGTCTCTGAACACGCAAGTTAGTTGAGCGTCCTCATTCATCTGCCTCGCTTCTGTTAGTGATGCCGAAATGCCCAGAAAAAGCAGTGCAGAGAAAGAAAAGGGGGTGAGCCAAGGTGTGGGTGAGCCATGTGCCAGCTGGACAGTCAGGCAGCCCCTGGATAACTGAGAGTTGGCTGCACTCAAGCCTGTTTCCAGAGTTTGGTTTCTAAGTAGAGCTTCAGCATGTGTAAATCGTGAGCTCTTTGAACAAAAGGTGAAGTTTTTTCTAAGTCCCAAGATGAAAGCAACAAGGGTCTCTCCCCCACCCCCCACCCCCGTCACTGTTTGGACTTGGCATGGAAAAGCAGGTAGATGGTCTCTCCCTGTTCCATGCCTCCTCCTTGCCATGACCCAGGGTCAGAGTTCATGACACAGGGCTGCCCAGGAACCACAGGGAAACTAGGCTGAGTCTCAGAAGCGACGGCTAGGATGAAGAAAGGTTGCGCAGCAGCTGTGATACGAACTGAGGTTTGCCTCTGAGACCTCTGGTTCTATCCCAGGCAGCAGTGTGGCCACAGGAGGACGAGCAAATCTGGGGAACCCCCACCCTCTCGCTCTCACCCCATCTCTGACTCTGTTTCTCCAGATCGGTCTTACGTTTTGGGTATCGTTGCTTACTTTCCTTGCTGACTTGGAGGAAGCTGGTTTTTCCATTCGAGTTGAATGGAAGCTGGAAGTTTTGTGGTTTCTGTTGAAACAATTATGTCCTTTCTGCAACTGAGGAAAGGATTTAAAAGAAAACAAAAACCCTCAGAGATGCCTTACTATTCAACAGAACAACAGATTCCAGCTGTAACTTGAGCTTTGAGAGAAAGGATTGAATGTACGGTATGTAAATGTCTCTTCTGGTGATGTATATTTTCAGATGCAATCTGGTGTTACCTTTCTATGAATAGGGTACTTCAAGGTGAGAATGTATTGTAGCCCCAGCACTTGAAGTAGTGAAGTCTATTTCTTCAGATTGTGTTGGGCCTGGGCTGGACTCCCTCCTCAGCACGTAGGTCATCTGGTCTGTGCTTAGATGTTGGGGGCTTTGAGAGGTCATCAGGTGTCCCCCTGACCCTAGATAGTGCTCCTTCTAAAACACCCCTACAGTTTTCTTTCTATCCAGTTTTCAAAGGGTCAGGAGTGAAGATTCTAAAGCCTCCCAAAGCCCCTTCCCCAGTGTCTGCCACTTCTCTCATGCTGCCTTTACCAGTGGCTTAACCTGTCAAAGAACAGCTCTGTGATGAGGAGAAAGGAGAAGTGAGATCAGTATATCCTTGAGCCCAAAGGGGACATTCAGGCGGGGTTTTCCCCCTTACCTGTGACTCATACTAGAAGTCCTCTAGCACACGTGTTTCCTTCCCTGAGAGCTGGAACGGGGAATGCCTCCCCTGCCCCCAGCCTGGGCTCACCCAGCTGGGAGTTCCGGCCCCCCTTGCTTGGTGGTCTCAAGTGTCGTTTAAGGACCCGGACTCACTTGTGACCCTCTTCTATGCAGAAGTTGCTGGATAAACTGGGGGCCACAAAATAAGACCACTGGCAGCCCCATCTCCCTGAGAAAGGATGAAGGAGAATGAACCAATGTCTGGGCCAAGAAAGGGTGCCATTTTTAGGGCATTTCTGTCTTAAATGAATGACTTGTAAACAATGTGCTTTCATTGTCAAGCTTACAAACGAGTTTTTATTGTTACTGCACCAAGTACTGAGGCCCTCAATAGTGAGGGGGAATCAGGGGCACTTGGGTGGTTCAGTCTGTTAAGCGTCTGACTTTAGCTCAGGTCATGATCTCACGGTTCGTGGGTTGGAGCCCCGCGTTGGGCTCTGTGCTGACAGCCAGCTCATAGCCTGGAGTGTGTCTTAGGATTCTGTATCTCCCTTTCTCTCTGACCCTCCCCTGCTCATGCTGTCTCTATCTCTCTCTCAAAAAAAAAAAAAAAAAAAAAGTGAGGGGGAATCTAACATGAGGACCTTCTAGCCAGATTTCCTAGGAGGAAAGCAGATGATGGAGGGCCTGTGTGAAAGATTAGTTCTACCAACATTTTCTTCTCCAAGTGGGCCTGAAGACATGGCCTTGGGCTAGGGTACCCAAACTATAGCACAGAGGAGTGGATCCAAGTTGGCAATTGCATTAGGAATAGAGCTCACATCTGAACACATGGATGTTGACTTCTTGGACCGAATACCAGGTGACCAGAGCCCAGCGGTGTGAATGCATCTTCATTTCCGAGCACGCCTGAGTCCTTCACAGTACAGGACATGTGTCCATCCTTCATCTGAAACTGGCCCCCACTGGTGGTTGGCAGATGAGTTCTGGAATCTCCAGGCACCCCAGGAGCAGGCACCCCTCTCTGGCAGCTTTCCTGGAAGGCTTTGCTGCCTGTCCAGTGCCAGCTGCCTGTCTTGGCCTTAGTGACAGGGCCTCTGGGAACTTCCCCACTGGGATCTGGTTGCTTCTGGGAGTCAGTGTTGAGGGGATGATCCCCTGTGAGTGCTGTTTTAGGGCAAGAGAACATTCCTGTCCTATTTATGACAGCTCTATTCTTTTCCTCCTGTCGCTTTCTGCCTTCTTTCGCTGGTCACCTCCTCTGCTCAGGTATCTGGTCTCAGATAAGTGGTCTGACCCTCTGCCTCCACAAGGCCCCAGTCAGCTGAAAGCTTTCGCTCTTCCCCCACCCCGAGCTTAGCATGGGAGGATGTGAATTAGCCCTGCCCTCCCTCAGGAGCCTATATAGCTGGTAAAGCATTATTAATCTGCCATCCCCAAAGAAATCCATTAACGAGCTCCTGGGCCAGGCACATGGTGTGAGATAACTGGTCACTTGTGCTGTCTGTTGAAACTTTGGAGACATTGATTTTCAGGCTCCCAGGCACTCCTGAGAGGTGAAGCTCGAGGCAGGCTCTTTCCTGCAGCCTGCTTGGTGGGGGCATTTTTATCTTATCAAGCTAAAAGCCCCAGGAATAGAAAGTTTTCCATTGGGGGAGGTGGAGGGAAAGGACCTGAGCTAGGAAGGAGAAGGCGTTAGTCCGGCTATGCTGGAGCCGGGGCCCGCGTCCCAGGTGCCTGTGACTTCCTCTGGGAGGGGCAGCCCACTGGGCTGATTGGAGCAAAGCCACAGTCACAGGAGGCCCCCGGGGTCCTCCCGGGGCCAGTGACTCTCCACTCATCACTCCATACCTGCCGCTGGCCTGGAGAGAAGGCATTGATCTCCTGCAGCGGGATGACCGAGGGCCGGGGTGAGGAGGCGGCCTCTGCCTGCTTTGGCGCAGTTATGGCAAGGCTCCAGCGCCTCTTCTGCAGGCTCCCCAAGAGCCGTTCAGGATCAAAGAGGCTCCAGGCCCTGCAGAAGTTCTGTCATGAGGCCCACCTGGCTCGCGGTAGGTCCAAGGTTCTCTGGTTAGGGCCTTCGGGGGGTGGGGTTCTTGTGTTCCGAGGCGTCAGCCTAGTGGCCTTTTTCATGAGGGCAGAAGGCCAGGAGCCTTCTCGCAGCTTAGTATTGACTGCTGAGCTCAGCACCACTGCTTGGCCCTGCTGATACCCCGGGGGCCCCAGCTCGGGCCGTGACACCATGCCAGCTTTAGGTGGAATGGCAGTTCTGAGTACACGGGCAGCCCGTTTCAGAGGCCCACGTTGGCTGTGGGTTCCAGCAGCTTTTCCTTGGCTGAGATTTAAGGCCAAGCAGTCATCTTAATCTGGACCCCTGAGCGATTGGAAGATGGACACCTGGATGACACACTGTTTTTGTCCTGAGGGACATGAGACCTTGTCACACTGCAGTCAGCCTCCCAAGGACCCAGGAGCAGTGACGTTTCCTAGGCAGGGGTTTCTCTCCTGCATGGTTAGGGGAAGTGCTTTTGGGGCCCCAACATGCAGGCTTTGGGGTCTGGGGTCTACTGGCCAGGACACAGGGGACAGGAACACAGCCTCAGGCAGTGGCTGCACCCCAGTTTCTTGCCCTAGTACTAGTTAGGGAGGAAATAGCCCTTGATTAGGGAAGGATAATGGCACAGTATGGAAGATCAGAAGGAGAGACAGTAGCAAATTTTCATGGAAACTTAGATTGTCCTAGTTCTTTCTTTCTTTTTTTTTTTTTTTTTTAAAGATTTATTTATTTTTGAAAGGGCACAAATGGGGAGAGGCAGAGAATCTGAAGCAGGCTCTGTGCTCACAGCAGCGAGCCCCATATGGGGCTTGAACTCGCGAACCTTGAGATCATGACCCAGGCTGAAGTCAGACACCCAGCTGGCTGAACCACCCAGGTGCCCCATCTGCTTCCTTCTTTTCAAAGAAAGGAAGCCGAGGCCAACTCTGGGGGCCTGGGCACCTGCCTTCCAGCTTATGGTTCCTTCCACTGTGTCATGCTAATCTTACAGCACCTTCTGCCAAAGAACCAAAATACTTATGTTTGTTTATTTTTAATGCTATGAATTCCCTCCAGATCCCTGTGCAGTGGGAGTGGGAAGGGGATTATGTCATTTCACAGATGTGATGGCTAGGGGAAGTAAGGCCCCTTATTGGGGGGTGGGGTGCAGAGCCCTACATTCTCCTCATCTTCCCGACCATTTGCTGCTTCCCTCTGACGGCTGGATCTTCGAAGCACAGAAGCTTTCCTTGGGGCTCCCTGCCCCATTTGTCTCCCCACTGTTCTCATACACATTCAGGAACTGGAGGGTCACAGCACTGAGTTTTAGAGATGGAACTAAACTGAGCAGTCATCTCTGGGCTCAGATTTGGGAAGCAGAGTTTAAAAGACAAGATGTTCTTGACTCTGGGGAATTTGATTTTTTCCTGATTGAGGTTTTACCTCTGGAGAAGTGGGAATTGTAATTCAGCTAGACCTAATCCCCATTTGGAGACAAATACTCTTAGCCAGCCTGCATAATTTATCCTCATTAGTGGCCTAATATGTACCTCGCCCCTCCCTGAGAAGACAGCTGGATGCTGAGTTCCTCAATTTAAACCCTCACTGGTGTCTTCCTGTTCATCCTCCTTCATGCAAGAATTACTCAACAGATCTTTCCCTTGCTCCTTTGCTATTCAGCCCAAGGAGTTATATAGATTGAAGAAAATCAATCAGGCTTGGAGTGGCAGCATTAAGGTCAGAGCAAATGCCTTACTGTGGCTACAATGTGCTCATTGAACTTGTGTTAGCATTTGGACTTAATGGATAGGAAGAGGGGAGACAGGGTGCTCAAAGATGATGGGAGTGGTAGACAGTGGACCGCAGCTTTCTAGAAGAGCTGACTTGCAGAAATCCGTCAGCAGCCTGCAGTGTGGCATTTAGGAAAACCAGTGTGGAGCCAAGCTGAGTTGAGTCTGGATCGTGGATTCCTGGCAGTGGGGCCTTCCTCATACAGATGAACCTCTCCAAGCCTTGTTTTTCCCCATTGTAAACTAGGCAAAGAATTCTGACCTCAAGCTGGTGTCATGTAGGTTAAACCTGACATCGGATGTAAACCAGTCAACATGATGCGGGTCCCTCTTTGGAAGCTGCTCTTATTGACTACTCCCAGAAAGATTTTGACTGACTGTTGCCAGTGGGTCATCTGTGCAAGCCCCCAGCTGGGCTGCTCTTCCATTGCACCTGGGTCAGGTGAGCTAGCTGCCTGTGTCGCCGTGAAAGAGATAGGGTTTGAAGGCTGTCTGAGCAGAAGTGGAGGAGAGGCATGAAACTCAAACACTTTCCCTGGAAAAATTCCTATCATTGAATTTACCACACCACTAAATTAACAAGCAAGGCTAGATTAGCCCACTGGGCATCATTAGAGCTAAGCAAGCATGTTGCCAAAGAGCAAGTCATCTATCATTTTAAAAGGCTGATGGGGGTGGGGGTCAGCGGAAACGGCCTGGGTCTTTCCAGAAATCTCTAGTGGTCCTGGCTACGGGGATCCAGCTGTAAAGAAGCCTTTGTGTGTCCCCTGCAGAGAGTGCCTGGGACGTAATCTATTTACTTTTCTTCTCACTGCCAAAAGTCTCCTTTCACCCAGTGGGTTGGTGATCAGTACTTTGTATGGAAGTGACATCAAAGCAGGTGTGGAAAAACCAGTTGGGTGCGGAAGCCTGGTTGTCCCATAAAGGACCAAACCTGTTTGCTCCTGGGCTTCTGTGACTGCCTGGCTCTCTGATCAGGCATACCTGTGTGCGTACACCTGCCTGTGCATTCATATCCTCACACCCGTCTAAGCTTCCTTTGCTGCCCTGTAGTCCACGGATGCCCAGGCACAACCTCTTGCAGACTTATTTAGTTGTTCCTATCCTTGGGGGTTTGTGGGACACTCCCAAAAATATACTCGAGGCTAGCAAGAGGCTCAACCACCCTTTGCCCCCTCTCAGAGATGGTGTCGGCTTTAAAAATAATCAAACAGAAGCAAAGCAAGAAACAAACAAAAAACCCTCAAGCTCCTCAGTCCATATCCCCCCCTCACTACTAGAGACCATGTCTTTTCTTTATCAGTGACCCAGACGCCTTCTGTGTCTTCACAGGGGCCCCTGGGATGGGTGGGGAGGAAGCTCAGTCCTGGGCTGGGAGACCCCACCTGCTTTGTCTCTCTTACACCCAGAGCGAAGTGACACATGCCTAGAGGACGCTGAGGCCCCTCCTGAGCAGGTCTGAAGCCCAGAGGGCGTCTGGCGGCACCACACTGGCTTTGGATACTATGGGCTTGTTACTATTTGTAACATTCCCTTAAGCCCAACTGCCTGCAATGTTTAAAAAAGGTTTTTTTCCCTCTTTTCTTAAGGTGCTTTGGCAATAGGATTTAGTTTTTTCCATGATGGTAATCAAAATAGGACATACCTGGGTGTGTGTGTGTGTGTATGTACATTTCATCTGCTTGTTCCTATTACGAAAAGTCTTTGGATATGCCATGCTATCCTTTAGAACAGTAGTCCACTTTAGAAGGCTCTCAAAAAATACATGTGGAATGAATGCATGCATGTACACATGAAAAACTGACTAATAACTAGATTTATGTGGAAAGACAGGGCATAACTGTATAAAAAGGGTTAATACTTTGTGTCTCTCTGAGCACATGTGTCCTGATTGGTGCACATGCTTTCATTGCCCCTGTTGAAAAGTTGTGCTGCACCTTTACATTTCTGGCTGTGTGCCCATCCCCTAAACACAACTTGAACTTTTTTGGATATGGTGTCACAGGATCCAGATGACAAAACTACAGACACTTGCACACGAACAATGAGATCGATTGGGCTTTCTGACCCTGGAATCCCACCTGAAATCACTTACTTTGACTTTCCCCCAAATGTATTGCTTCTCACGAGTATTGTCCAAGGTGGGGAAGATTCTCGGAGATGCTCTGTGATATACCACTGAGGGCCTCAGACTCGCCCACTTCTATTTTTCCTTCATCCACATCTCCTTTTCTGCTCTGTTCTCTTCTGCCTCCATCACTACTGTCATTAAGAAACTACTGCCTGAGGCCACAGTGCTGCAGTGCCACTCATAAAATAGAGGTGCATCTCTTTACGGTAGTTAAAGCATTACTGGGAAACATAGTGCATATAGAAATATACTACCACAAAATTTTCAATCAACCAAAAGATTAATTAATGAGGCACCTGGGTGGCTCAGTTGGTTAAGCAACCAACTCTTGGTTTCGGCTCCGGTCATGATCTCACAGTTAATGGGTTTGAGCCCCGTGTCAGGCTCTGTGCTGACAGCATGGAGCCTGCTTGAGATTCTCTGTCTCCCTCTCTCTCTACCCCTCCCCTGCTCATGCTCATGCTCATGCATGCTCTCTCACCCTCTCTTAAAATAAATAAATGAACATTAAAAAAAGGATTCATTAAAATAAGGCATGAAAAATAGTTTCACTGTTGCAAACAGACTGAATCAATTTAAAAGTAGGATTAATTGTAGACAACTGTAGGGATTATGGCTACAGTAGAGTGTCAATGTTATAAACATTGGAAATGTAAATAATATAGTAAAAGCCAGGGGGTGGGACATAAGAGAACCGAGGGAGCATTCTGGGATATAATTCTAGCAGAGGGTCAATTAATACCAGCTAAGGCTGAAGCATGCATTGTTAAAAGTGGCTCAACCCTATGAAGTTTGTGTATACCATATATACACATGTGCACAGGACAGGAAGCATACAAATACACTTTAGGATACAGCACCCCACAGTCTAAAGTGGCCCAAAACAGACCACATAGGAAAGGTACACTGGGGCCAGGCCTTGTCTGTGGCCTCACTGGGCACAGGGAGGACGCCGTCTGATGCCTCACTCGCTACCTGCATCACCTGCGTCGTCTACCTGAACTTGCGAACTGACCTGCCTGCCCTCCCTTGCTCCACTCGCCTCTCCCCAAATACCCCAGCCACACGCCTCCAGCCTGGAAGGCTACAGTGCCTTTTTTTGTTGGTGCTTTAGGCCTTGGTATGTGAGGTTGGAGACACATGAGTAATGGGCCTGCCCGAGAGGCACGCCCACCCACAAGGGGCAGGATTGTGCCTCTGCAGGCCAGCCGGGGCACCCAGTGTCGGCCAGGTTAGTAGAGGGAGAGTCAGAGGAGAAGCTAGGCTCAGGCACAAACAGCTGATACATGAGGCCCAAGGTTCCCAAAAGAATCTTACTATGCCCTTGGGTCCCTGAGCAACAAGGCAGGACCCTCTGCCTTTCCCTTCAGTATAAAAGTGTCGCTCAGAAGTGCACATGAGCCCCACCCAGCCCTGCCACACATCAAACCGATCTAGTCACTTTGGGAGAGGGTGGAGACCAAGATCCTGGGGTGGCCTCACACCCTCCATTCAACTGCATCCCAGCACTACCTCCCCTCCAGAGCACTCTCTGTCCTCAGCATGCCTGACCTGGGGGAACCCACTGCCCATATAGCCTCCCCACCCCAGCCCTCTGTTTCACTTGGGAGCTGAACACCTGACCCAGGCGCAGGCATGCCCAGGCACACCTCCTCTCGGCTCTTCACACAGACATCAGCCTCAGTGCACCCAGCTGTCCACCTCACTTGTCTGTGGGAGGCACCCATAACCTCTGACCTGAGATGTGTGCCTGGCTTTCGGGTCGCTCCTCTACCACTACGACGTCCCTGGCTTCTTGGCTTGCTTTCTGGCACATTCTGTGGGCTGTGTGTGTGTGTGTGTGTGTTGGACTGGGGTTGTACAGTGGAGGGGGGGGACAGTTGTGTGCCTCCAGACTGTCCAGTGAGCACCCTCAGGGTGGCCTGTCCTCTGAAACAGGGACTGCAGTATATGGTCTCAACAGGCCACGGGTTTGAGGGACTTCCTGGAAACATACAGATGCAGATGTCCTGAGCTGGCTGCCTGACCCGAGGAGCGGGGAGTTTCCATTCCTTTGCTCCACCCTCACTAGGAGTGTAGCCAGGAGTATGAAAAAATGTATAGATCGTGTCAATTTTGGCAGTTGCCACAGACCTTTAGGCTTGACAAATAGTCTCTCTACCTTCCCACCCTCCAGTACAACCCCCCACCCCTACCCCATCATGTCCCTGCCCTACTCCTCTGGGCCCATCAAAGGCAGGGCAGGAGGGAGGCTGGAGCAGGTAGGAGGAGCTTCTCGGAAGGTTGCCTGACTCTTATCACTGGAATAACATTGAAGAGGACCCCAAAATGGAGAGGTTTTTTTGGCTGGCTTCACATGCTGAAGCAGGGTACCCGGACTCAGGAATTCCATAGTGTTGCAAACGACAGCTGTCATTTACTGAGCACGTACGATGGTAGCAGGCAATGCCGGATGCATTACATACATTGTCTTTAACGTTGGCAACAAATCTGCTGGCAAGGGAGATATCACTGGTTCCATTTTGCAGATGAGGAAATTGAGGCTAAATAATCCGTATGTTTTACTGAGGTTAAGTAAATTGCCCAGGCACCTCCTAGTCAACTAGAAGCAGAGCTTGGGTTCAAACCCTGACTTGTGTAACTCTGGAGGCCAGACTCTGTTCCCCAGCCCCTAATTAAATACTCCATCCCCTGCACCTGTTCTCAGAGACCTCTGTCATACACGGCAAGCAACGTGCTTCAGGTCACCTCATGGTCTAAGGATTTCTGATTTCCTGCACCTTGGTGCCCCTGTGAGGCAGCAGGTGCTGGGACCCCGGTGTCATTCCGCTTGCTTTCCTGCCATCCTCATCTCTCCATGTGATGAGCTGGTTGGCTCTGTTTTGGTGTCATGGAGATCAGAGGTAGAGGCTGGGCCTCTTTAAGTGGGGGAGGCTGAGAGCCTGCTGCTTGTGAGCTTGGCCGTGGCTGATGAGCTAGCCTCTTTGGTAAAGCTGCCCTGGGGTCTCAGCACAAGAACTGCCAGCTCTGGCTGAGTGTCCCATAGCTGAGTGTCCCAGCTGTGGCATCTCAGAGATACGAGGCCACGTTTGAAGGGCTTGTCCGGAACAGGCAGACAGGATGGGTGGGGTTCGGGCTCCCAGGCTGAGTGGCTGGGACCGGAACTGTGAACTGGCACTTCCCAGGATGAGGTGGGGACCTCAGGGAGGGATGCTGTGGCCATTACCTGCTGGGGCAGAGGGGAAAAGCACGCCCTGCTCAAATCCCTTTGACTCACACTATTTTCTGGGCATGGACCACCCTACTGGGAATGACTCCCAGTGCAAGGATGGGGGACCCTTGAAGGGTCCTGAGAAGGGACCCCCGATACTGAGGACCGTCCCCACTGACTTGCTCGGGAGGGCCAGGACAGCCCTTACTTCTGTTTTTTTAAAAACTTATGTTAACACTGTAGTTTTCCAATGTACTTTTGTTTGTTTTGTTTTTTCAGATTTCTCTGTAGTGCCTCAGAACAAAATTGTCTTAAAACTAAAAGCTACTTATGTGCTTGCTTTGAAATGACTAGCTGGGGGAAGCTTGGTGAAACTATAGATCATCCACCAGGAGCTGAGTGGGGTAAGGAGTCTGCCTGGCAAGGCAGTGCTGGGGGTGGGGGTGGGGTTGTGGAATATTGCCTGAGAGCCCCCCATGTAGTGCTCTGAATTGGGAACCCCATCAAATCCTCATGGATACCCTCGGAGCTCATTCCCATTTTATGGTCGAGGAGATTAATGCTCAGAGAAGTTCAGTAGCTGACCCAAGGTCATGGGGCTGGCTGAGAGTGACTAGAGACCAGGCCTACCCCAAAGTCCATTTTCGGGCCATCACACCGCAGCACAGGCCAGGTCCCTGAAGGCCGAAAGGGGGAGGGGAAAAGTTTGTTCTGAGGTTGACCTTCTCCAAGAAGCCCTGGAGTACCCAGAGAATGGGTGCGGGGCTCCTAGATTCACAGGCTGTCATGCTTCCCCCTTGGGCCTCAGAAGTGACTTTGGTCATTCAGGGCAAGAAGCTGGTCTTCACTGACCTGGGGGTGACCCCAAGGGTGGCCTGTGGGCTCGCTGCAAGCCAGTCTCTGTGTCCTGGGTGCGAGCCTCTACCCTTATCCCAGGCTGTGGCCTCGGAGGCAGTTAAGTAGAGAGTCCACACTATCTTAGCGTCTTGCATGCAACTCTGGAGGGAGAGGGCCCGAGGCTTCCTTATCAGCCTTGCAGCCTCCCGAACCCAGATAGATTTCAGTGTTAAGTCACTAGTTCAAGGTACTTTATTACAACACGAGGAAACTAATGCAGTCTGGGTGCTGAAGGGGGGTCCTAGGAGCCTTCTCTCCGTCCTGGCTCAGGAGTGCCTCCTCGGAGAAGGACCCCTCTTAGGATTTGTCTCCATCACTTCCCCTTACAGTCAGGTCCCCTGTTTCCATAGGTGCCTCTTCCAGGACCTGGAGACACATTTATTTTCCTCAAAACATCCCCAAGAATGCAGCCAGGGGTTAGAGTTGGAAGGGAAGGACGGAGACCAGAAGGGATGATAATTCTCTTTCATAGATGATAATGCTAAGGTCAAGAAATGAGGTGCCTGTGTAGCTCAGTTGGTCAAGTGTCTGACTCCTGATTTGGGCTTAGGTCATGATCTCATGGCCACGAGGTTGAGCCCTGTGTGGGGCTCTGCGCTGAGTGTAGAGCCTGCTTAAGATACTCTCTCTGTCTCTGTCTCTGTCTCTCTCTGTGTCTCTTTGTCCTTCTCTCCTGCTCTTTCTCTCCCTCCCTATCTCCCTCTCTCTCTCTGCCCCTACCCCGCTCTTACATGCTCTCTCTCTCTCTCAAAAATATAAAATAAAAATAAAATGAAGAGGTAAGAAACCCTGTTCTCTCTAAGATACTTCGATTAGAACCTGGGAACGTTGCTCCCTAATCTTTGCTGTCTCTTGTTGGGGAGATTCTTGTCCCATCTATTTTTTGATGTCAGAGCCCCTGCTTCCTTTTGGCCCTTGTGATGTGGAAATATGAGTTGTCTGGAATCTGGTCCATTCTTCAAGGTCCCCAGAGCCTCTCTCAAGAAACCTCCCCAGCTGCTGTGGCTGGCAGGGGTCTCTGAACAGGCTTCCTGGGTGTGTGGCCCTGCCCTGCGCTGTCTTACTCATTAGTTAGCTCTTCACGCGTGTGTCCTGTCTGCCCAGGTAGCCTGACCCCCCCCCACCGCCCCCCCAGGACTCCTGTCTTATTCACCGTTATCCCCGGGCGTGGGGAGGGCTGTGCTTAAGGCATTGGTGGTGTTGCCACAGAAGGTGGTTCCGGCTGTTCGGGGAAGGCTGGGCTGTTCCTGGGGGCCCCTGTGGCCCTGTGTCACCCGGGGTCCCTCTCCCTTTCTGTGTCCAGATTGAGTGCCAGTTGAAGGCTGTGGAGGGTACCGAATACCCAGGAGATGGCTTGGCAGCACCTTGTGATGACTGTCTTGAGGGAAAGATGGCTTGTGGGGGGTTAACCACTGGGTCCCGGTGGAACGAGGCTCTGTCTCTGGAATCCCACAGACCTTCCTACTTGGGGCACATGGGGCCTGCAGGCCACTGTGTGGAGGGTGGGGCTTGCTTCCGTGTTTGGAGGAGGGCATGGGGGCTCTGACTTCATCTCTGCTGGCCGAAAAGACCTGGGCTTAGCATTTCCAGGGGGCCTGGAACTATCAAGATGTGTTTCAGTGGTTTTGCTATAGTTTGTGATTACACGGTCTGATGGAACAAAGTCATTGGTGCTCAAGTGTGCTTTTTATAAAATCCCCAAATGCTCTCCCTGGAGTCTTCTGTTCCCTCGCTCTAGCCAGCTCAGCGTCAGGACCGTAAAAAAAAAAAATCCTTCTGAGGTGTGGTGCTGTTTTCAGGGTGTGTGTGTGTGTGTGCGTGTGTGTGTGTGTGTGTGTGTGTGTGTGTGTGTGTCAGGGTGACAGAGCAGAGACAGACAGAAGACAGAACATGAGGCACAGATGGACATATAGAGCCTGTGTCAACAGTACCAGGAGTTTAAAGAAGAGACTGAAAGACATCTTCCTGTCTTCAGATACCCTCCATTTATGAGTTGGTGGCAGCTCTTGTTTGCTGTGGAGCTGGGAGAGCTTCTAGTGCTTCCTCCTCTTCCTTGTTTCCACTTCTTGGCATCCCCGGAACATTCTTCATCGCTCAGAGCTCTGCCAGAAGCCGTCCAGGTGTGCGCCAGGAGCGGAGTCCCGGAACAATGCTTCTCTGTGTGGGCTCTGGCCTCGGTGCTGCCTTATCAAAGCCCTGGCATTTCTGGGCACTGTGGGCAGGGGAGACCTGGCCTGCATATCCCCTGTGCCCTTCATCCCACTAGGAGTGAGGCTGTGCCTGTGCGGGGCAGAGATCTCCTCCTGGGCCCCCTGAAGTGCGTGTGGGCACTTGGAGGGGTGGGGGCACACCTCAGACAATGGCTTCACCATTCTGTCTTCAGGTGAGGGGACAGCTTCTAGGGAGGAGGGTCAGGAAGGCCTGGACAAGGGCAGGGTCTGAAGGAGGGGATGTTGGTGGCGTTCGGGCATGAGGGTGATAAGCAGGAGAGCTTCTAAATGCTATCCCAGAAAAGGTGGCTGAGAGCTTGAGACCACTGAGTCAGATGGTTGCAGGCTTCTGGAATCTCTGTGTGTCCCCACATTTGTGTGAATGCTCCCTTGCAGACATTAGTGGCAAAACTTGTGTAAAGAATGTGGCCCAGGTGCTCATCTTTGGGGTGGAAAGGAAGAGGGCAGCTGTGGAGAGTGGAAGTCTCACTCCAAAAGTCCCCAGAAGAGTGGAGAAGAGACCCCCCCCCCCAAAAATGGGCCCAAGATGGAGGGTGCTACAGGAACTTTCAAAAGAAGAGTCCAGGAGCGCCGGGGTGGCTCAGTTGGTTCAGCATCCAGTTAAGCACCCGATGCCGGCTCAGGTCATGATCTCACAGGTTTTTGAGTTCAGTCCCCATTTCGGGCTCTGGGCTGACAGCATGGATCCTGCTTGGGATTCTCTCCCTCTCTTCTGTCCCTCCCACACACTCTTTCTCTCTTTCAAAATAAATAAGCTTAAAGAAAAAAAAAAAAAAGAGTCCAAATGGATTTTTGGAGCTTGTTACAAGGAAGGCAAAGAGTGGCAGGGGGCTGAGCTCCTATCAGCCAAAAGTGGTCCCCTAGTCCCCAGATTATCCAAACAAGTGCAGGCTGCGGTGTCCCTGCCACAAATCCTGTCCAGCCCAGCCCAGCCCCACATACCTGGCTTCACATTCAGGAAGTCAGTCTTCTCAAGAGAGACTCCGCACCCTGCCTGGGCTGGGTCTTCTGGCTGAGCTGTGGCACCTCCGGGACAGGTGACCCCCTGGCCCCGCTGCTGTCTGTGGGAACCACACCTCAGACCTGACCGAGACCTGGGCATTCTGCCTGCTGACGAGCTTGCGAGGGTTTCTGAACTTTACTCGCATCCTCTGTAGTTAGCACTTGCTCTCCCTTGCCTGGCTGAGCTGCACTGCCTTCGTCCAAAGAGGCCGCAGAGAGCCCCTGAGGAGGCTGGAAGCTACTAGCAGCACTTGGCTCTGCTGCTGAGCTGTGTGTCATTGGGCACACTTACTTCACCTCTCTGAGCCTCAGTCTCCCCACCTCTAAAGTAGTTCCCAAGACTCTTTCAACCCTGGAGATTAAGTCCTGCTTCCATGGAAATGAATATTGTCTATAAAACATATACTTTTCTGGGGTGCCTGTGTGGCTCAGTCATTTGAGTGTCTGACTTTGGCTCAGGTCATGATCTCGCGGTTCATAGGTTCTAGCCCTGCATCAGGCTCTGTTCTGACAGCTCGGAGCCTGGAGCCTGTTCCGTATTCTGTTTCTCCCTTGCTCTCTGCCCCTCCCCAGTTCGCACTCTGTCTCTCTCTCAGAAATAAATAAAACATTAAAAAAAAAGAAAAGAAACGTGTGTTTTCCCATGAAGCACCTGATTTGGGATGTTGTCTGTGAGCCCTTTCAGCTGGGTTAGAGGAGCCGCCTCCACATTTCTGGTTGGGGCAGGGTCAGAGACAGGTAACAGCCCTTCCTGTTGAGTATGACACCTTTGTCCCTGGAGGCACTTTTAATTTGTTAAGACGTGTTCTCCCCTGTAACTATGAGCTTCCCTGCACACCAGGCAGGGAAGCTGTTACCTGTATCGGCAAAACAAGGCCCGGAAAAGTGAAGTCTTTCTCCAGGGATCCGTGACCCTGGTGATTGATGTCAATCAGTAGAAAGAGCACCAGCCTGAAGTCAGATGGCCTGACCTTGAGAAAGTCACTAAGGTCCCTAGACCCCAATTTCCTGTCTGTAAAATGGCAATAATAATGTTGTAAGGTCACACAAAATAATGGAAGTGAAAACAGTGTGCACACATGTAAAACACGCATTGCATCTGATGAGCCATTCCCCGTGGCGCTGAGTGCTCTCCCACACGCCACATCCCCCCTGCGCGGTCTTCCTTCCTGGAGCTAAACGCCATCTCCCAGGGCATT
This sequence comes from Proteles cristata cristata, assembly GCA_017311185.1. Lineage (NCBI taxonomy): Eukaryota > Metazoa > Chordata > Mammalia > Carnivora > Hyaenidae > Proteles > Proteles cristata. The sequence continues at coordinate 104,777 of JAESUZ010000530.1, read as the reverse complement.
TCTCTGGGTGGAAGTGGATTGAATCCTGCCTGACTCCTAATCCCCCGGTGCTTCTTTCCCCGCAGACTGCAAGTTCACCTGCCACCCGGAGTGCCACCATCTGATCCAGCTGGACTGCAGCCAGCAGGGAGGCCCGTGCCAGGATCGACCCTCTCCAGAAAGCACCCTCACTCCGGTCTTCAGCCAGGTAGGCCGCAAAGCTCAGGGACTGGGCTGGGAACAGCTTCCTCCGGTCTCCTAGGCTTAACTTTCTTTGTCCAGGCGCTCTGGTCAGCAGGACGGGGCATGAATGCCACACGCATGATGGAGCTTGGGGTCCTCTTCTAGCCAGAGACGCCCCTTCCCAAGGGACTGGGAAGATGGAACAGGAGCAGGGACGCAGAGAAGTGTGTAGACACTCCGAAGCCCTCTCCAGTCCTCTCCAAGCACAGAGCAGGCCTAGGCCTTCAAGCAAGAGGTGTGGGTATAGATGAGGGCAGGAAGGAGAGAAGGTTCCTGAAGGTCCTTTGAGGCCTCATGGCCCTGGGGCGGCGGAGGTGTTGGGGCTGAGGCTCCCTCAGCATGTCATCCTCCCTGCCAGTCAGCGGGCCAGCCTAGATACAACTTCAGAAGGGCTGGGTGGACAGTCTGGCCCAGGACATTGATGCCCAAAGCAGCCTCTGCTTCTGGGTTTAGCCAAGGCACTTGAACGTCCAAACTCTGATGTCTAGGATTTGGAGTGGAGACAGGAGAACATTTTTTGGCTTTTGCACTGAAGAAGCACTTATGGAGGATCCACTGTGTGCCAAGCACTGGTGAGAGTGAGGACAGTAATGGCGCCTCACAGTGCTTGTCCCCAGAGACCTTCTATTCTGGCAGGGGAGACAGAATGCAACCCAATAGTATGTACCGTGATACATGTTGTGGTAAAAGTATGAATCACGTGTTTTGAGTACGCACGGTGATTGTTTCTGTCCGGAGCCATCAGGGGCATTTGATCTGATCCTTAATGTATTAGTCCGCAGTCGATGGTCAAGGAAGTATGGAGTGTTCCCAGATACCATTCACTTGTTCACTCAACAAGTATGTTTTTAGAGTCGACCATGGGCCAGGCCCAGGAATGCCAAGGACTTAGTGATGAAGGGAACAGACATGGCGCCTGCCCTCCCTGTGCTTGTGGTAGAGGAGGGGAAGTGAGATTTTAAACAGATACACCCAGGGTGCTGTGAGAGGCAACACGGGTGCCGAATGACTGCTTACTTCCTGGAGAGAACACGAGCGGCCCTGGGGGAATCCCAAGTGGGCCCCAATTCCTGAGACTAGCCATCCGCAGGCATTTTCTTGCCATGATTAGTCACCTGATCCGCCTGTGGGTGTTCCTGCTGTCCCTCCATCCCTTCTCTCCCACCGGGAAAGCATTGCTAGAAAGCAAACATGATGTATGGTGTTATGGGAATGAGATGGAATCGATGCTAAGATAAATGTTTTAAAACATTCTGCACATCCTCTACACACTTGGACTAGTAGCTGTTTCTGAATGTAACCAGCCCTTGCTTGCCCCATGAGGGATGAGGAGGAAGGAGGGACAAGTCTGGCCTCCAAAACCCCAGCGAATGATGCAGAATTTTGCCTACGGTTTTCCTTACAAACCGGAGGAAGAAGGTTACAGAGCACAGCTGACAGCAGCATTTCCTAAACAGGGCAGTTTCTGGAATCACGTTTGGTTGTCCCGATTGGGGTGATGCTTCTGGCATCTAGTGGGAGAGGCCAGGGATGCTGCTAAACACCCTGCATTATGCAAGACAAGCCCCACAACAAAGAATTTTCTGGCCTGGGGGAGGTCTAGAAACCCTTCCCTGGAGCAGGTTAGCCAGCTCCCACGTGTGGTGGGCAAGCCCTGGGATTTGCTGTATCCCTGGTCTCCCACTCAGGATGTCAACAGCAAGCAGGGACTTCCCAGTCTGAGTATTTGGAAGTAGAGTGGCCCCCCCTTTCCTCCATTGGGAAGAGGAGGCAACCTCAGAACCATGCAGCAAGCTGAACCAAGGCTGAGTCTAGATTTGTCCACCCATGTCTAGAGTACAGCTGCCAATGTGATACAGAAGGAGCCACACAGACCCACACAGAAGGGTCCCAGGGTCCCTGCGTGGGTGCTGAACGCACCCCCCCAGCCAGCAAGCAGTCTGGAGTGGGGTTTGCTCCCGGCCGGCCCAGCTCTTATGTTTGCCTTGGACAGGCCTGACTGCATACTTCAGCACAGCCAGGGCAGAACCTAGCCTTCTATCAATAAACCCCGGGCCCTGCTCCAGGCTCACTCCCCTTTTCTAAAAAGCTTGTTTATGCTGATTTCCGCCTTGGCTTGATTTTCAGTTCAATACCAGCATGGAGCTTTCTTTCACCTTGACGTGGTCACCTGGGCAGAGCTGGCTTAATGCACCAGTGCCATCGTCCCCTGGGAGGATTTGTTGTGGCCTGGTCTGAGCTCAGCTAGTTTGGGGGCATATGGCTGCTGGAGGGTCTTGGCTTGGTGACATTTCTCCTCGTGACTCTTAATGAAAAGAAAATCATTGATTTCCCTCCATCTGGAAGGAAGCACTGTTAGCTAACATTTTTATATTTTCTTCCTGTACATTCATCCATTTCCCAAAATATGGTTGAGATCATCCTGTAGATAAGTATTCGGCCTCCACCTTTGAAAAGCAGTAATCCCAAGGTTCTGGCTGTCTTCTCTCTGCCAGGCCAGAGGGAGGACAGAGGGAGGAAGAGAGGGTGGGTGTGGGAGGGGGCAGAGATGGACTCAGAACCCCCAGCTGCAAACTTCACAGGCCCTGTGGGTTGTGCCTGACTCTCCCAAGCAGAGAAATGGAGGAAGGGCACCTGTTTGGGCTTTCTCCACCACAAAACTAGTACTTTTATTTTATTATTTAAAAAAACAATTTTTTTTAGTGTTAATTTATTTTTGAGAGAGCATGAGCAGGGGAGGGGCAGAGAGAGAGACACATACAGAATCTGAAGCAGGCTCCAGGCTCCGAGCTGTCAGCACAGAGCCAGACATGGGCTCAAACTCATGAATCACGAGATCATGATCTGAGCCAAAGTCAGACGCTTAACCAACTGAACCACCCAGGTGCCTCTATTTATTTATTTATTTATTTATTTACTTTTTTTGAGAGAGAGAGAGACGTTGGGTGCAAGCAGGGGAGGTTCAGAGCGAGAGGGACCGAGAGGGTCAAGCAGGCTTTCCGCTTAACGCTAAGTCAGATGTGAGGCTCCATCCCACAACCATGAGATCTTGAAAGCAAGAGTCAGACACTCAGTGGACTGAGCCACCCAAGTGCCCCAAAACTAGTGCTTTTAGAATCTCTCCTTGGAGATTTCTGACCTCTGTGATACATGACTTTCTCCCTGGGCACCTATTGTTGACCTAGAAAATTCCCTTCATGTCCACCCCAGATCCCTTCTTTACATTAAGCCTGATTCCTAGAGAGCATGGCTGGCATTGGCTGAAGACCACAGGAAATTGCCAGCATGGCTACAGTTCCTTTCCTGGGGACTTATGCCCTGAATACTTTACAATTCAGGTTGTCTTTGCTCCTATGGTGCAAAAAAATCCCTCACGGACTGGGATGAAAAAATCCCTCGGGGACTGGGATGAAAAAATCCCTGAGACTCCCCGGTGCTCTCACAATGGAGCAAGAGTTTGTCAGTTTAGTCCAGGCCTTTCGTTGCCTTTAGGGAAGCAGACTCCAAGGGGGAAAGTTCTTGGCCACAACTGGTGATTCTCATCATGGCCCACGGCAGCCCAGGGGAAGCCTGGCAGCTCTGCCTTGGTGGCCTCTGGTGCCACTTGTGTTGGTGCGTGGGACGTGCAGGGGACATACAGAACCATTAGCAGTCTTCCTTCCACTCCAGTCACTCTCATCGGGGGCCTGACTTGGTTTACACCTGCCGTGCCCAGGTTCCTTCCCCTTCCCCTCCCCCTGCCCTTTCAGGAGCCAGGAGCCAGGAGCACTCAGAAACCAGCCTCCTCACTCCTGGCTGCACAGCCCAGCCCCTCCCTCAGCAGCTCCCAGACCTCACTCGGGCACTGTCCACGCGTGGGAGGCTGGCCATACCCATGTTCCACCTGTGCTGTGACTTACTTAATGTTTCTCTTTAAATAGGTTCATTTTATTAAGCTTAAATAAAACGTGTGTTAAAGGAAATTTTGAAAATCCTTGAACCACTGGTTTGATGTACTGAGGATTTTTTCCTGACACATATTCAATTAATACTTAATCTCTAAAATTGAAAGAACAACGTGTCTCTAAGGACTGCCTCAGATTCCTTCCACACGTATTTATTAAGCCAGGCACTGCTCTAAAATCCTTTTAGGTGCCGTCAGGGGGAAATGCTGCCTACAGAAGCTAGTCTCTTAGGTCACCCAGTGCTTCGATTACCAGGGCACTGGGTCCAGCCCCTGCCTCAGGGAGGCTGTGAGCCTTGGAGAGAGCCTGGGCAGCTGGGAAGAAATTTCCAGCCATCTGAGCCAGTACTAAGGCACTCATCCAAAGGAGAGATGTGGGATGGGAGCGCCTGGGTGGCTCAGCAGTTAAGCATCTGACTCTTGATCTTAGCTCAAGTCATGATCTCATGGTTCATGAGTTCAAGCCCCACATCGGGCTCTGCACTGACAGTGGAGACTGCTTGGGATTCTCTCTCTCCCCACCTCTCACTGACCCTCCCTCTTTTTCTCTCTTTCTCAAAATAAATAAACAATTTTTAAAAAAGAAACAAAGGAGAGATGGATCCTTACCTACTTACTGTAGGGAATAGCGCCAAGTGGAGGCAAGTCACCCCATGGTATGTACAGGGCAAGCCTGTTTGTACTTTGTATCTGTATATATGCGTGTGTGTTCATGCAGAGCAAGGGCTTGGTGGCTGCTCAGCAAACCACGGGAGAGATTTCACCTCGCAGGGGTGGGAGCAGGAGTCAAAAGGGGTAAAGTCAGAGCTTTTGCTGTTTGCTTGGGTGCTGTTTGAATAACCAAGCTTTCATGGACGGAATTTTTAAAAAGCAATAAATACTTTCTTAAAAAAAAACCAAAGAGCTGCTTGGTGGTAGGTTGTTCTAATCCAGACTGTGTGGACAACACACTTGATGTGTGACCCGAGACAAGCCTCCTGGTTCTCCGGGCCTTGGGCTTCACCTCTGAGAAGTGGAGAGTGTGCAGGGTGGTCGTGAGGCTCCCCAGGGAAGACGTGCGGCAGATCCCGTGCAGATGAAGGCCGAAGTACCACCGGGTCGCACTCCAGGCCTGTCTCTGTTGCCTCCAATGGTGACAGAATCCCTACTGGATTTTTTCCATCATCCCTGTGATGAAAACCTGCAGCGGCTTCCCGTGGCTCTCAAAATCGATCCGAATCTGGACTAGCAAAGAAATCCTTCATGGTCTGGCTCTGCCAAATCTCCAAAATACCAGTAAGATGGGCCACTGTCCTGGGCATAAAACCCACTATGACTTTGTGGTCTGGCAGGCACTTTTTGCTATAAGACTTATGATTATCCCCTCCCCTGTGGCCCAAGGTATGGCCCCCCCTTTATAGACGGAAAGACTAAGACCCTGTCCCCACTCAGCAAAGGGACAGATAGATGGCTTCCACAGCTCCAGGGTGGGGCAGCCCTACAGGTTGCTGGCTGCTACCTTCCTGCCACACCCTTACCCCCCACCCTCTGCTGTCACTCCTCAGCAGGGCCTCTGCTGGAATCGCCTCCCTCAGCCCCTGCAGCCACTGAGAAGTGACTCAGCTGGCGCGAAGAGCTGAGTTTCCTGGCTCCTGGCCTCGTGCTCCCTCCCACAGCAGGCACGCTGCTGTCTCTCTACCCAGGGCTCTGCCTTTCCAGAACGCTGGCCAGTCCTGCCCCAACCCTGAGCCCAATGGCCGCATGCTGAGCCCGGAACTGCCACACGGGGGAGCCAGCAGCAAGATGGGGAGGGCCTGGGGGCGGGGTCTGTCCCTGCTCTGGCTCCCTAACACACCCTGCTGACACACACCTACACCCTTCTCCGTGGATTCTGGGTCCTAGGTGTCTTCCGAAATGCTAGATCAAGGCTCGTCACATTTAATTGTGACTGATAACAACAGTAGTTTACGTTTGTTGAGGCATATCATGTGTTGTTTCTGCTTGTTTTATCAGTTATTGAGGGAGAAGTATTGAAATGTCCAATTATAATTGTGGATTACCCTATTTCTCCTTCTGGTTCTTTCTGAATTTTGAAGCTCCGTTATTCAGTGCATAGACATTTAGGATTATTATGTTCTCTAGGTTAATTGACCCTTTATCATTATGAAATTACCTGCTTTGTCCCTGGTAATATTCTTTGCTCTGAAATCTACTTTGTCTGATATTAATACAGCCACTCCAGCTTTCTTTTGATTACAATGAGCATGATATTTATTAATCTATCCTTTTACTTTTAGGCTATTTGTGTCTTTATTAAAAGTCATTTCCTGTAGACAGAAAATTGTTGGATCTTGTTTTTTTTTTTAATCCAATTGGATAATCTCTGCTCTTTAATTGGGTTATTTAGATCATTTGCATGTAATGTGATTACCAATATAATTAGATTTTAAGTCTATCATATTTCTATTTTTTCCTATCTGTCCTTTCTGTTCTTCGTTCCTTTTTTTTTTTCCCACCCTGCCTTATTTTGGAAAATTGAATATATTTTATGTTTCCATTTTATTTCATTTGTTGCCAGCCCACCCACATGTGCCAAAGGCGGGAGCCAGTCTCCAGCTGCCCTGCTGCACTCTGGCTCCGTTTGGGACAGCTGCTCCACCCTCCACAGATTTCCTTCCACGCTCTAGAAGCCAAAAGTGTTAGCCAAAGCTGTCAGTGATTCATTTCCACTAGACAGCTGCCTCTCACAGGAGCTGCCCGTAGGCCTAGCTGTCCAGCTCAGGCCAACCTGGGACTTGTTTCTGATCAGACAAGGCTGAAAGGCTTCCCAATCAGGAGGCACCTGAGATCCTGGCTCTGAGGAGGGACACAGCTCTAGTACCTATTTCTCTAGAAATCCTTGGGTGCTGGAGACATTTCCCTGTGTTCCTCACAGCCTCAGGTCCTACTGCTACCCTAGAAACAGTGGCTGCCTGAGGTGGCCTCTGGCTGGGTCAGGCCAGTCCTGAGTCTCTTGCTACGTGTCATAGTGCAGGAGTCGTCTGTGTCTGACACTGGCGACCACATTGCCCTGGCTAATGGAGGACTGGTGTTGCCTGGAGAGGGGCAGGTGGGGGATGGGACTGTCGATCAGAAACGTCTTTTGTGATTTCCTAGTCTCGTTAAGGGAGGACAACTAGAAGGTAGGCTCCCTGTGCCTGACTCGGACCTGACATGAGCTCTTCAGGACCTGTGTTCCTCTGAGTTTGCACTAATTTAACTGTGCTCAGTGTTTTTAAATGTAAGGGCCCTATCACAGCTGTCAGCCAAGCAACAGAAGTGCTGTATGGGCTAGAACCCACGAGAAAGTGAATCTCCTGTGAGTCTAACCTAAATGGTATGTACCTTTTATGACAGGAAGTCGTCTGGGGAGAAATAGAGCTCTCTGCTCTGCACATCTGGTTTAATACTGTAAACTGCTGCTCTCAGGATGGAGGGTGGCATTCTTAAGATTCAAGCCAGAGAGGACATCTGGGAAAGGCTGCTTCTGAAAGGCATGGGGAAGGTGTGGGAGGTCTGGTCGTTATCGGTGACTGTGTGTCAGAAGAGGGGAGGACATAAGATTTTGACAGGCAGAGAAAACAGCAGAACAAACCACAAGAGGGCAAAGAAGCTTCTGGGAACGCAAATCACATTTTGTGCGGCTGCACCGGGGGTGGGGGAGTGCTCTATGCTAGCTGGGGATGGGTATGAACCGCCCATTGGGCATGTGTTATGAAGGGCCTTGAAGGACCAACTGGCGGGGGCGGGGGTGCAGTTTGGAACATCATTGTAGGCAGAGGGGAGTCAGAGTCGTTGGAGGAAGGACAATTTTAATGGAAAAATGTCAGATACAGGGCCTCTGGGTTGGAAATCAGATTCTACCATTTACTTGCTCTGTGACCTTGCTCTGTGACTAACCACTCTGAGCCTCAGTTTACTCATCTGCAAAATACCTCCTTGCAGGGTTGTGCTGATCAAGTGAAATCATGAAATGTATAAGAGTTTGGTAACTCTAATATAACCTCTTATTTTATGTTGTTCTACTAGAGTGGGCATAGTAACAAGGCAGAGACTATGTCTTATTCAAGCCTGAATCTCTACTTTCGGTCTAGTACTTGCCATGGAGAAGGTACCCAGTAAATATTTCTTTTTTTTTTTTAAGTTTATTTATTTTTGAGAGAGAGAGAGAGGAAGGGGCAGAGAGAGAGTGGGACAGAGGGTCTGAAGCAGGCCCCATGTTGATAGCAGAGAGCCTGATGGGGGGCCCGAACCCACATTGACCTGAACTGAAGTCTGACACTTAACCTGACTGAGCCACTCAGGAGCCCCTGCCCAGTAAATACTTCTTAAATGAATGGATGAAAGAATAAAGCAATTAGAGCTCAACACATAGTAATAATTATAGTATAACAATATAGTATAGTGATAATACAGTATAGTATTGTAATAATTATTCAGTAACAGTTGAAATTTGTATAAAAGGTTTTATGATAGGACAGTCATGATTAGACCTTAGTACAGAAGGGTGACTTTGGGGACGCCTAGGTGGCTCAGTTGGTTAAGCGTCTGACTTCAGCTCAGGTCATGATCTTGCAATCTGTGAGTCTGAGCCCTGCGTGGGGCTCTGTGCTGAAAGCCTGTAGCCTGTTTCAGATTCCATGTCTCCGTCTCTCTCTGCCCCTCCCCTGCTCACACTCTGTCTCTCTCACTGTCTCTCTCAAGAATAATAAACATTTTAAAAAGTTTAAAAATAAATAAACATTAAATAAAGAAGGGTGACCTTGTTGATAAGGGATGGGGAGTTTGGAGATGGCAGAGATGGAAAAAAAGGAAACTACTGGCAGGCTTTGCAATAATCAACATTAATGGTATTCATTGAGCTAGGAAAGGTGAAGGAGCTTGTGAAGGGGGAGGCGGGAATAATAAGCTCAATTTTGGACCTGTTGCCAGTGAGGCTTCAAGGGAAGGGTTGGATATTGCAGAAGCTGTTGCCACTTTCCATCTGGAGCTACCTGGGAGGGAGAGAATTCTGAGACGCCAGTCTGTGAGGGATAGTTTGGCATAGGTGAGACTAAGCTCCCAGGGAGAATGCAGGCATATGGGAGGGGGGGTCTAGGAAGAAACGACAGTCAGTGGCTGGACCCTGGAAAACCCCAACGAGCTAAAGGGAAGATGGGGGCATAGGCGGACTGGGAAAATAGTTCCTGGCTTGTGATGGGCTATGATTTGGGGCAGGATGGCCAGCATGAGAGCAGTCATGAGGGAAATACCCTGTCCTACTCCAGACAGTCCCAGACCTCGGTTCTGGAGTCAGACCAGCAGGGTGGATTTGGCTTCACCATTAACTAGCATGTATGCTTATGTGCAAATTACTTAATCTGCCTGAACCTCTTTTTTCTCTCTGTAAAATAGGGATAATAAGTGTAGTTTCCCCATTAGTTTGTCGTACGGACTAAATGAAATGACGCTCATGCAGTTAGCAGTGCAGTGCCTGCACATACCGGCTAATAATAATTTCAAAATCTGTTTCAGGGGTCGGGTGGCAGGCACCTGACCCTGGTTTTCAGCCTCTGAATATGTCGGCAGGTCATAAGGCCCAAATCTGATCTCTACCCCAACACCCTTCAGTTGGACAGAGGAGGAATCCTGAGGTCCAAAGCTGCTCCAGATGTCATATGAGGCTGGAGTTGAGCTGGGGTAGAATAGCAGCTCCTGACTTCCAGTCTTGTGATACAGCTTTTCTGGAACACAGAGCCACACAGTGGATCCAATGAGGGGATCTGGGCATATGCCAGGCGCATATCTGAGAAAGGAAGAAAATTTAAAATAGTGCCTTTCATCATCTGACACTTTGAGACAGGAAAGCCACTCATTTCACCATTTCAATTTGGTCTTTCTGAACCCCAGCACGATGTCCCGGATTTAAGGTTCTAGAGCCTGCAGCCTAAGGTCCAGACCCCTCTTCCTGGATCCAGAGATAAGAACAGCCAGTTCCTGTCCTTTGTGTGTTCACCCCCAGAGGCTAAAAAGGCTACTGCCCAGGCTCTTCCATTCCTCTGCCCCCTGCTCCTCCTCTGGTCAGGTTGTCACTGCTGTGGACCCTTCATAGGGAAGAGGTACTGACAGGGCCAGTAGACACTGAAAGGAATCCAGTCTTCCTTTCTTTGGGTCCCTGGAGCTTCAGTCTGGATTTTTCCTCCTGGAGCCTGGCCAACTTATTCTATTTGACCTTCGCAGATTTCTTCTAGTCCCAGGGTCGTCAACAACACAGTCTTTGTGTTTGAGAGTATGAGCTGTGATGGAACATGTTACTTCCCTCACTTTCCTGTCTATAAAATGGGTAAAATACCTGCTTTCAAGATTCTAGAGCCGCCTAAGGAATGAATGGTAAAAAGGCTTTGAGAAGCCTTATTCAGACACCAGTTTTTCTTAATATCTGGATCAGCATGGAGCAGCACCCAGAGAGAACACAGTGTCACTTAGGACTTTTCCCTAAGCAGGTCTGGCAGCTAGTGTGTTGCTCACAAAAAGAGACTCATGCTGACTCCCGGGGTACTTTGGCTTGACATTTAAAGAGGCTGTAACTAGCTGTATCTTAAGATTGTGCATTTTGAGTGTGTGGCATTGCAGTTGCTTTCCAGAGATCCTTGCAGGACTCCAAGGACAGTGTGGCCCCAAAGAAACTGGGGCTTGTTTTTCTTAAGTATTGAATTCCCACGGAGCAAGAAGTTTCCTTTTATAAAGAAAAGTGTGTTTCTTTGCTGGCTGGACAAAGCAGGTAGGCTCTTGATGGCCCAAGGATCATACAGAGCCCCCCTCTCTACAGCATTCCTCATTCTGACATTGGACTTGGAGGTACCGATGAGGCCAATACAGATTCCTTTCCCTGAACCACTGTCTCTGGGGAATCCTCCTTCTAAAAAAATACAAATAAAAAGCCTCTAAAATACTCAGTTGAAGGGGCACCTGGGTGGCTCAGTCGTTTGGCTCAGGTTGTGATCTCGCGGTTTGTGATCTTAAGACCCGTATCAGGCTCACTGCAGTCAGTGCTGAGTCTGCTTTGGATCTTCCGTCCCCTTCTCTCTCTGCCTCTCCCCAACTCATGCTCTCCCAAAAACAAGTACAGTAAAAAAATAAAAATAAAATACTCAGTTGAAGAAAAGATTGTTCCAGACAATGCCAGAACCTACCTTCAACCCCAGTAAATGTGAGCTCCTCCCCCAAAACCCTCATAGCTCACTCCAGCCCCCAGCCCCAGCTGCTTGCTTGCACTTGTCTCCCAGCTCCTGGTATTGACCCTTCTCCTGAACCCAGGGTGGCCAGCCGGCTGGGGTGCCAGCTCTCAGGTCTCCCAAGTTTGTACCTGCCAGGCACTCACAGGCTTCTGGGAAAAAGACCGTGTGGGAGGATGGAGCCAAATTGGGCTGCAGTTTGAAACCCTCCCGAGCACTGACAGATTTGGCTAAGGTGGAGGAGGGCGAGGGTTCCTCATAAAAATAACGAGAGCTTAAAAAGGAATTGGCAGCTTGGTATCTGGGGGCTGAGTCTATCCCTCCAACCGGCTTGTGCTTCCCTGGGACTGGCTGTTTCAGAAGTGAAGGGAGAGCCAGGTGAGCTTTCCTGAAGAGGGTCCTCTTAACTCCTCTCAGCCACTCTCCACGGTGCTCCGGGGTCCCCAGGCCATCAGACGCTACAAGCACGGTGCCCCCAGCATTCCAGGCTCTGAAGGCTTTGTTTTCCTTTCCTGGGACTCCAGGCCACGCTATACGGAAAGATGGCAGAATGCACACCAGAACAGTCCCATTTCTGCTGAGAGACTGGATCACAGTGGCTAAGAGCACGAGCCTTAGAGGTGCACAGGCCTGGGTCTGAGAATCACAAATATCCTATTTGTATGACTCTGAACCTCAGTTTCCTAATCCATAAAGTGGGAATAATAATCTCTACCTCAAGGCTGTTGGGCAGGTTAAATGGCAGACTGCATGTAAATGGCTTGGCACATGTAGGAATTATTCAAGCAATGGTACCTCTAACTGCTATTGCTGGTCTGCGATGTGATGGGGGCATTGCCCTAATTGCTCTGAGGGTTAAGCCCTAGTCAAGGAAGATGTTTCTTCATCTAGTCTGATGGGGAAATGTACACAGGCCATCTTTTTTTTTAATATATATATTTTCAAAGTTTATTATTTGAAAGAGAAACAGACAGAGAAGGGGGCGGGCAGAGAGAAAGGGAGAGAGAGAGAATCCTAAGCAGGCTCCACACTGTCAGACGCAGGGCTGGCACTCAGGAACCATGAGATCATGACCTGAAGTCTGACGTTTAACCGACCAAGCCCACCAGGCACTCCAACATGAGCCATCTTTGATGGGAATGACAAGAACTGGCCAGAGTGTCAGGAAAATGCACAAATAACCTGGGTGGTGTCTGCAGGCTCCTTTGATATCCTGAGTCTTTCTGAGGGCCAGGTTCTGCCTGTGTGGGTGGAAGGGGACGCTTTCTCTCCAGGTTGCCATAACTTTGCATATGATTTGCATATGCTTGTGGGGCCCCTGCAGTTTCTTCTGGCATTTCCAAGTTAAAATATTGCTGCTTCTCCAGACAGAGCAGATATTGATTTTCTTCGTCTCCGGTTACTTCTCTAACCACCCTGATTGACCCGGTTGCTTCACCCAGTGAATGGGGGGTGTGAGAGTGGGATGAGGAGGTGGATGGGGGGAAGGGAGGAGAGACGCTGGAGACCTTATAGCACATTCTACTCCATGAACATGAGCCATCATGGGTGATGAGAAGGAGCTGTTTCCTGAAGGATGAAGAAAAGACATAGGGAATTTTCTCCCTCGGGTGCGTCCTGGTCTGTTCCTTCCCCGCATCCCTGACCTGACCTCGGTGCCCCAGATCCACCTGTCATCGGGATCCAGTGCCAGCCAGGGAGGCGGAAGGTGCGGGGCGGGCCGGGGCCAGGCGGGGGAAGGGCGCCGCCACAGCAGAGCAGGGCTTTGGGGAACCTTGCGAGAGGAAGTGGCTTGCGACTCCTCTGCGCGCAGGGCGAGGGGCAGGAAAGGCGCGGGCAGGGGGAGGAGGTGTCGAGATGGCGCTCTGCGCGCGGGGCGGAGGGGAAGAAACCGCAGATGCCGAGTGAGCCGGCGGGCGCCCACGTCTCCCACCCCGGAGCCTGCGGCGCGACAGGCGCGCGGGGAAGCGCGCAGGTTACGCCACCACCCCAGCCGCTCCGGCCCAGGCTGAGAGCGCAGGCGGCCGGCGCCGGCTGCGCCTGGTCCGGTGACCTTACCCCGCCCCCCAGCGGCGCTGGGAGCCCGCGGGGCCCGGAGCGGGGACCACCCCCCAGCCCCCCCCGCAGCCAGCCAGCCAGCCTCGGCCGCTGCGTGAGCCTGGCCGGTCACACGCGCCCACTGCCTCGAGGGGCTCCGGGCTAGATGACGGTGGACAGCAGCATGAGTAGTGGGTACTGCAGCCTGGAGGAGGAACTGGAGGATTGCTTCTTCACTGCCAAGACCACCTTCTTCAGAAATGTGCAGAGCAAACACACTCCGAAGGTAACCTAGTGATCGAACGCAAGCGCCGTTCACTGGGGGTGGGGGGGATAACCTCGGGTCTGGAAGGGAAGCCTGCATCCTGGCCAACAGGGCAAAGCCATGTGTTATCACTGCCGGTGGCCAGTTGCCCTGGGGACCCTCTTGAACGTGTTGGCCCAGCTGACCCAGGGTTGGATCTGGAGCTTTTCGGGGGTCACCAGCAAACACTGTTCTCTTTTTACTGCCCTTTTCAGTATTTCCTGTCCCTGGACCTTTTCAAAATGGCTCTCTGTGACTCGGGGACAGCGCCTGGCTCAGGGTCTGGCGGCGTGCTCACCTGTGCCTGAGAGGGTGGCAGGGCAACTGCTCTCTCTCTCTCTTTTTGTTTTTTTCCTCACTTTCGCCCCCTAAACCTGAGCTTTGAAGCTCTAGATGGAAAGTGGATGGCACCCGGTGGGATAAACATTCATAGGTTGAAACTTCCGTATTGTGAGTGGTCAGAAACCATCTTAAGACACAGTTTGAGCAACTTTGCAGAAGCACAGCGTGTTTTTAGAAGCAAACTCTAATTTCTCTTCTACGACATCGTCCTACAACTGTGTTAACTTACTGGCTTGCTTGGGGTAACCTAAACGGGGTTGTATGTGTTCCCTAGTGGGGTCTTAGGTGCTTCCTGCTGCAACTCTGGACACCCAGCACTCCTGAGTCCCCTGGCCACACCCTCCCAGTTGCCACAGATCACTTATCTGCCACATAGTTGGTGGGGGTGGTGGCGGAGCTCTGCTTATTTGTTATGTTATTTAGATGAGAGGGTTCCAAGCCAGGCCCTTGGAGAGGTTACCTAAAAGGGACTGTATGTAGACAGAAGGGAGCTATTCAACTGCACAGGTGTGTGCAGGCTCATTATTAATTTAGCAGCCCTACATGGGTAGATGAACAAAAAACTTCCCCAGGCCTGACTCTGGGGCCTCCTTTGTGAATAATTCATCTTGCCCATAGGTCCTGCATTTGCTGGGTTCTGATATCGCAGAAATGTACTGGACCTTTCAGTTGTGAGAGGATAGCCAAGAACCAAAGGAAAGGTTTTGATTTTAGTGTTTGAAGGAATCAACTAGAACAGGCCCCTGGAACCAGCACCTGCTTTCTAGGGCACCCCCTTATGAGGCTGGAGAGCAGGGCCATTCTGGGGGCCGGGGTTGGAAGCAGCTAGAGCTGTAGATAAGGCTCATGCAGAACAGCGTGGCTGCAGACGGGAGGTGTCCTGCCCTCTCTTCGGGGTTCTTGGCTCAGTGTATGGACTGCCCCCCAACTCCCGCCCCAAAGGTACTCCAGCTGTCCAGGGTCTTTTAGACTGGTGGCTCTCATCCTTAGCCATACACTGGAATTACCTCGGGAGCTTTAGAAAATGTGGGTACCTGCCCACAACTAGAGAGTCTGACTTAATTGGCTCAGGATTTTGAAAGGCTCCCCAGGTAACTCTGATATGCAACTGAGGTCAAACCATTGCTCTCGAGAGTTGTGTTGCTGCCTGGGAAGGAAATGGTTCCTGTTGTTAGAACAGAGTGTAGCTGCTGCGCTTACTGCCAGCCTGGCCCCAGAAGGTGGGCTTTTTGCATGATTGGGGGGAGGAAGAGACACCGCAAAGCTGGGGTTTCTGGTTTTTCTTGGGAGAGATAGAAATACCTCACACGGAAACATGCTGGGGTGGGGTTGGGGATGGTGGGTGACTTGTTCGTTGGCCCAAAAGCCTTCTGTCCTCATCCCTGCCTCCCACCACTCCTTCCTAGCATCACTCCTGAAAATACTTCGGTTTGGCGCCCACATCAGCTCTTTCTTTACTTTGTCAAGTTCTTGAATCTGTTCCCTATCATGAGGCCTCTGCAGATCTCCCTGCCTCATTTTGCCCACAGAAGCCCTCAGTGCAGGGGGGGGTGGGGGGGGCAGGATTCCATTCTAAGAAACTCCTGGGCTGAGCCCTGCACAGGGTGGTAAGGAGAAATGCTTATAAAAGGAAGGGGTGGTGGAGGAGATCTGGGCTCCTCAGCCTAGACTTGCTTCCAGTGCAGTCCCCTCTGGGCAGGGACAGGGCACCCTCTGCCCGGCGGCGAGACCTGGGGATGGCCCCCACCGGCTGAAGAGGGAGCCATCTGTCAGGGGGTGTGTGACTGACTCAGGAGCTGGGGAAGCTTCATCCAAATGTTTCCTTCTTTCAGCTTTCAAAGTGTTGTTCCGCCTTTAATCACATTTTCAGTTCGGTCTTCAGCCTTACAGCCGCTTCTTGGAAAGAGGATTCAAAGAGACCTCATTCTAACTCCTAACGGTGATACTTTTTTCCTGATTCAGAGATCACCTCTGAGCGCCTAAGGGAATTCCTCTTTCCTGTCTCCAAGGAAAGGCCTGTGTGTATGTGTGTTTCCCGGTGGTCACTGAGAGACTAGGGCCCCCATTCTGGCAGCGCCAAGACAGCAGCTATAAATAGCCTTGTCAGAACAACCTGTATCTGCTGCTGGCCTGCGCCTGGCTGGGACCAAGCCGCGGGGAAGCCTCGCTGCTCTTCCTGGTGCCACCTCCTGGGAGTGGTCACTAGCCCAGCCTCCAAGGAGTCCCCTTCTCCAGCCCCTTGGGTGGGAGGTTGGGGAGTAAGAAAAGCCTCCCCTTTCACAGAAAGGAGGCACCTGAAGGTCGAGAGACAGCAGCTGAGAAAGGGGACCAAGCCCTGGGTCCTTGCAGAGGGTGGCAGCTGCCCGGGGAGCTGTGCCTCCTCTGTGAGAGGCTGGGACCCCGGGCAGCTTCAGGAGGCTGCGGCGGTGCCGTCCGGGGACTCTCCCCCTTGCCTGAGCACAGTTAGATTGCATTTCTCTGGGTTTTCTGTGTCCAGATGGGGCTCCTGGTGGCTTCAGGGAGAACCCACCTGTGTGCCTGGCAAGGTGCACCCTGCCACCCCAGTCTAACATTCTGCAGCCTAGAGGGGTGGGGTGCCTGTCCAAGGTCACACAATAAGATTTCGACAGACCCAGGGTTAGAACCTACATCTCTTGCCTCCTGACCCAGAGATTTTTCTGCATTCGTTCTGCAAAAGACAGCATGTGGCAGTTGGCAGGGCTGGTGATGGTGAAGCCAAGCCCTCTGGCCATCCCTGCCATCTGCTTCTTTATTCCTGTGTGGGGTCTGACCCTGGAAGTGGGGCCAGCTTCCATCTCGTCAGGTCCCCAAATGCCCACAGGCGGCCACAGCTTAGGGTTTGGCCTGCGAGCTCTCCTTGTGTGTTCAACAGGCTCCAGGACCCCAGGAGTCTGGGGCCCCCCAGACATCGGGGTGGCTCCTCTGAGAACACACGGAGCCTGCTCCTTGCAGAATGTCAGAACTGAAAGGGATCCGTCTGGTCTGGTGTCTCACTTTACAGATGGAGAAACTGAGGCCCAGAGAGATGGGAGGACTTCATTAGGCCACATATGTGATCGAGTGGAACCATGACTAACACCCTTCTTAGACTCCTTGTCAAGTGCTTTTCTTGATCCTCCTTGCTCAGTGATTGACCCAGGACAGTGAATGTCCTCTCAGAGCCTTCTACAAAAGAGAAAGACCCAAACAACCTCAGGCTCCATCCCATAAGGCACACTGGCCAAGGGCACATTGACTCTACATGGGACTGACAGGGAGTCCTCTGCCATCAGTTCCAAAATCTTACAGTTTTAATCATTTAAAAGTTCTTTTTGGTGTCTACCCTAAATCCTGCTTGTTGTGTGTTTTCTTTGTGGCTATGGAGAACAGAGGGTTGACTCTGTCTAAGGTTAAATGTCCTGAAGCCCATGGGAGACAGACTCCCATCCCCTTCCACCCGCACCCTCAGGTTTTCTCCGGTCTGGGTTGATACCACTGATTCTTGAGAAATTCAAGGCAGATGCAGAGAGGAGGGGGTCGCAGAAGTCAGAGTAGAAGCCACCTCTGGTTCTCTTCCTGCATTCGGCCTCATCTCCTCTTGCCTGGCCAGTTACCTGATCTCTGCTCAGGTCATGATCTCACAGTTCATGAGATTAAGCTCTACATCAGGCGGCCCTCCAGGGACGTCAGCCAGCTCTGATGACCAGTCAGGGAAATACCCATCGTTCTGCCAGTAGCAGACACAGCCCCCGCCCCTGCCCTTTTTGGCGTAAGAGAAAAGAATACTAAAAATAAGTTCATTCCAAATGTGAGCAATAGAGGGGCACCTGGGTGGCTCAGTTGGTTAAGCGTCTGACTTTGGCTCAGGTCATGATCTCATGGTTCATGGGTTCGAGCCCTGTGTTGGGCTCTGTGCTGACAGCTCAGAGCCTGGAGCCTGCTTCAGATTCTGTGTCTCCCTCTCTCTCTGCCCCTCCCCCCTTCATGCTCTGTTTCTCTCTCTGTCTCAATAATAAATAAACATTAAAAACAATTAAAAAAAAAAACAAATGTGAGCAATAGAAATAAAATACGAATCTTCAGAATCATTTTTTTAGGTCCTTCTCAGAAGCCTGAACAGCCCCAAGACTAACCTCAAAAGATGTTTTATGCCCGCCCAGCCCCAGGATAGCCCTCCTTTTAGGCTGTAGGTTGGAAACCCATCCCGTGGAGTTTGCCCATTCCCTTCTCCAGCCCTTCCCAGCTTTGCTCTTCTCCGTGAAGATGGAAAGCCTTCTACGACCTTAAGTCACATCCCCTTCAGCTGCAGTGCAGCACCAAGCACTGGTTTAAAAAGCAGAGTTGTGTCCATGTGCTGGCTAGGTTTGCTGTTGTCTTCTCTCCCGTATCAGCAGGAGGGACTAAAGGTTATAACAGCCCCTCTTTTTCACTCATGGAACATAAGGGCAGTTTATCCCCTCTCCCCCGCCTTTAAGTCAAGTTACATTGGCAGGTGGGGGCTCAGGATGACACATGGCAGATTTTTGTGGGCCAGGCCGGGAAATGGTGTGTTTCTTACCCCCACCCACCATTGGCCAGAACTCAGTCACATGGCCGCCCCTGACCACGAGGGAGGTTGGGAAATGAAGTACAGCTGTGAGCCCAGGTGGCAGAGGAAGAGACTGCAGTGAGCATTCATTCAGCTGTCTCTGCACGCGTCCATCCCACTACCTTCTCTGCCCAGCCGCCTTTGGAAGTTCTGCTCGTACTTTCTTGGGGACTGTCTCCAGTCTTGTACCTTTCCTTCATCTGTCACCATGAAGTGAGCTCCTGTCTTCCCCCGCTGTGCTGTCAGCAACTTGAGGACAGATGCTCCTCCTTACTCAGCGCGTTACCGTTCAGCCACAGAATCAGAAGCCCCCAGTGCTCCTCCCCAAATGGTCCAGCCCCCTCCCTCAGAGCACCCTTCGGATCACATTTTGAAAATGGAGATTCAGGGGCCCCACCTCAGCCTTACTGGGTCGTGAATCTTTGGAAGCAGGACCACCCTCAACCCTCCCTTCCTCCGGGCGATTAGCCTATTTACTGAAGTCTAGGAATCACCTATTTAGGAAATATTTAGTAATATTTAGTAACCTCAGTTGAAATATGAGATGGCGTTTATCACAGAGTCCAGAGAGGTTCCTAGGCTGGAAATTGAAGCCAGAAGGTACGAGGATCTGTCCCTGGTCACACAGCTAAGTAGAGACAGAACGGAAGACTCGGGGGCCCCTGGGGCCCCGTTGTTCTCTCCACGACCCGCTGAACAAGCCTGTTGGAGTGGCAGCCCTTTGCCGTCGTGACCAGCACAGAACCATGAGCCACGTCCTGGCTGGTCATCCCCCCTCCAGGTGGGATGCAACTGAGTTGCTGTGGCCAAGTCTCTTCATCCCCCCAGAGGGGTCTTCATTGTCCTTCCCACAAGAACTCCTGTGGCAGGAGCCCATCCTCATTTTCTTCCCTGTGAGCCCCTCGCCTCTTTGCACGGGAGCAGGCCCTTCTCACCACCTTCTCATGGAGTTTAGGTATCTACCACCAAGGACTAAGCTGTAAGGGCTTCCCTGGGGTGAGGGCAGAAAAAGGCCTGCATGACTGACCCTGAGTCCCCGCCTCTATGACTACTTGGGACTCAAGACATCCTCACCTCTGTGTTCCAGATGCCTCCCCTCCCTCCCATACTTCCTTCTTCACAAGTTTAGACCATTTGTCCTGCCTCAGCTGACTTTTCCCTATAGGGCAATTCTGTTAAAATTTGGGGCCCACGCCACACCTATCCATCCATCCAGGCAGTTTGAGGAAAAAGGAGGAAAGATTACACACTAGAATCAAAGCCTGAATTCCAGGTTTTAGTTCAGGTTGGACTCTGGATCCAGCTTCTCAGCCATGAGCTTGAAAGGGTGGCCCCACTGGACTCAGTCTGGGTGCTCAGGAGCCTGGGTTCCCTTCTCCCTTCCACTCTCGACTCACCAGGTAACCCACACCTGTGTACTTTCTGACTTTGGGATCCTTCTGTACGGAGGACCCAGAGCTGTCCTCACTCAGGGCTTCAGTTTCCTCTTCTAGATGACTCAGTCTACCCATCAAAGAGTGTGGGGACCCAGGCCTGGCCTGCCATGTATTCCCTGGGGAAAGAGGACCAGATAACTTTGACACAAATCAGGAGCATTGAATTTCAGGGCCAGGAGGACAAAGGGAGCTATAGTGACAGAAAGCTCTGAATCATTGGGCCTGTGGCTTCTGTCCCCCATGCTGTCCTGATCCCTCTTCTCTTCTCGTTTCCCACGCCATCCCAGCTTAGCTGAATACTCTCCAGCCTATGTCCTCCATCCTACCTCCCTTCCTGACTCTAGAACCAAATTTTCTGTAGCCTTTCAGAGGTCTCTCATACCCCTTGGACAGCTAAAATTTAATATATCCAGAAGCAACTCATGGTTCTGCTCATAACTGATTTCTCTCGGTGTCTCTACCCCACCCCCCCACTCACCTTCCTTTGAAACCCCAGGGGTCTCCCCTTATTCCCTCCCCCTCCTCCCTTTTGTCCACTTTGTCTCTGTGGGTTCTGCCTCCCATGTTGCAGATGCCAGGAGTCTCCTTTCTGTCCCCTGCCCTGTGTTAGGCATCCATCACCTCTCACCTATATCCTCTAGGAAGTCACCCAACTGCTTTCCATGCTGTTTCTTCCCCTTTTTGTACGCCCCAAATACGACTGCCAGGGGTCCAGCATCTGGCATCACAAAGCCTTCCGAGCCTCCTTGATGCCAGGTGAAGCCCTCACTTGGCTTCTGTTCTTTCCTTAGCCTCCCAGACTCTGCAATGCCTGGCCTCAATCAAACCATTGTTCTTAACTTTCTTACAGCACTGAGCACCGGGGGTGAGGTGGACAAGGACAGATAAAACTCAGTCTCCGCTGCACTTATGGGCCGTATAGCCCCTGGCAGTGTTGTGTAACAGGCTCTAGTTCCTCCCCTCCTCATCCATGAAGTATCTGGATGGGGGCCACCGGGCAGAGGGGCATCCAGGCGGAAGACACTCTGTGTCTGCCCTGCAGACACGTGGCTTCGAGACAGCTTCGAGACAGGGAGGTGGAGGGGCCGGCTCCCAGGATTGAGGGGTTCAAGCGCGAATAGCCTATCAGAGGGGCTGAGGGCAGGCTGGGGACAGACCGGCAGTGATGGAGCTGCGGCTGCAGCAGCCACTCGGAGGGCCAGGAGCGCGGGAGATTAACTTAACCTCTGAAAGGCGTAGACTCCAGCCAGAGGAGACTTCCGGGAGTCATTGCAGCCACTTCCCTATTTCCAAGCAGGCCTGCAGGGAATCTAGCACAGGCAGGGGGGGTGGCACCTGTATTCATTCCCTCCATCCTCCTCCAATTCAGTTTTCAACCCTTCCTTGTCCACACAGTGTGACTCCAGCTGCTTGGGTCCCTTCCCTGCTTCGTGGGGCACTGCGAGCGTAGGGAGGACAGCAGCCCAGCGCCACCTGGTCCTGACAGACCACACAGGCAGAATTTCAGTTGTTGTTAAGCCAAAAGATTGGCCCCTTCAAGGAGGTTGCATGTGAAAGAGCGTTAGCCAAGGGGGAGGCCCCCACCCCTCATCTGTCCAACTCCATGATCGATGCTCTTTCCATGACACACTTGGCACCTTGGGTAAGAGTCGAGCTTGAAAAGCTCCAAATGACCTCCAATTACCCATCTCAAACTCTGGTGGAGGAAGTGGGGCTCTCATTTCTAGTGCCCTGAAATCCAGGTCAGTTCTTCCTGCTCTGGTCTTGGGAAATTTGGCTCATCATAGTCAGCTGTCACCATTGCATCAGCCTCCAATTTGTGAGCCCCTCAGTGTCTTTCTCACTGCCTGGCTATCCACCAGTGTGAAAAGTGGTGCCGAATAGCCCCCCGCACCCTGATGAGGATGATAGGCAGGAGCTGGGTCCACAGGGCACTGGCTTTGCAATGGGGAGCGTGAGGCAGGTCCTCCGTTGGCCAGAACACGTGGAGAGGCAGTAGGCGTGGCTACTCTCTGCATTCATGCACAAGGAAAAGTGTGGGCTCATGAGGAGAATGTGGAAGGAAGCTGGTGGATCTAGGGTGTCTAGGGGTTGTTTCCCGTTGTGCTCACTGCTCTGTGCTCCCCAAACACCAGCATATCTTTCCTATCCCTCATTTTGATGGGCTGTAATTTTCTGGACAAGTGACCACATCTTGGTCATCATTGTGTCTTCGGCACATGGTAGGTGCTTTATGCATGTTTGGTAACGAAGAGTGGGCTTGGATCTTCCTGCTAAATGAGAAAGCCCTAAGGAGTCAGCAGGAGCTCCCCAGAGAGCCCATGCACAAACGCTTTATGGCACAGTGTGTGAAATCTGATCTCCCAGACTGTTTTAAAGGGAAGCTTGCTAAGATTCTAGATGTGGAATCAATGGGTTTTTCCAGTAACTCTCAAAAGAAAAATCTCACTGAGTGAGCAGAAAATGCAAGGACAACTTTCCAAACACAGAGCGGCCCCCTCCATCCCATCTGTGATTGCTCAGCTGTTTGCCCTGGAGGATGAGGGCAGGCAGGGCCGGGTCACTAAGCAACCGGGCCCTGGCACCTGCTGGCAGGAGTTGGGATGGTCCTTCCTCAAGTGAGGCTTGGGAGGGGGAGGGTTGGTGCCCAGGGGCCCATGTGAGGAGCGGGAAGAAAAGATGGGTTTCTTCCATCTGCCTTTCAGCTATGGAGAGAGGCAGGTTCAAGGGGAGAAACCAACACACTTCTCATTTCCCAGTTTAATTCTAAGCAAGTGGAGACCCTGGTTTGGCAGTCCTGGTAGTTTGAGCATCCTCTGTTGGCTCAGGTGACGTGGGCAGGTTGATTTAAGGGAGCTCAGTGCTGGGCCGGGCAACCCAAGCCGCATGCCTTCACTGTGTATGACCTCAGGAAGCATGCTTACCACTCAAGGCCTCACTTTTTCCTTCTGTACAGTGGGTGACTTGCCCCTCCAGTGGAGAATATGTACTAAAGGAGGGCCCAACATTTGGTTGTGGGAACCCAGGGAGAACGCCCCAGCTTGGGATAATAAAGGTCATTTCGAGACGTGAAGATGGGTGATGAGTTCTGACATGGGGATGTGGGGTTCATGACTGGGGTGTGTGGAGGTATAAAGCTCTATTCACAGAACAGAGAAAGAGTGGGAGCTGTAGGTGGGGGTCTCCTGGGAAATGGCTAGACTGTATAACAACAACAATGAATTATTGGGCCCTGATGTGATAGCAGGTGCTGTGCTAGGTGCTTTACGTGTGCAGGCTCATTTGATCCTTACAACAACCAGCCATGCTTTCCATCTAACAGTGGGGAAACTGAGGCACCAAAGAGGGTCATGCAGTAGTAAGGGGCAGATCCAGGATGGAGGCCCAAGTCTAACACCAGGACTCCTCGCCCCTAGCTATACTGCTCCTCTTGAAGCCCCAGCAGTGAGCCCCAGAGGTGCCTACGAATGCAACCCATGTTGGTAGCACCCACCTTGGAGCTTCTGAGGATGATGCTCTTTGCTAGGCCATTTAGGAAGGGGAGGAAACCAAATGTCCTTGTCCCTGAGGCTTCATGACACAGCGAGAGAACACACACTTGAGAAGACTCAGAGTTACTTAATAATCACCTAAGACACGTTTCAGGATCACAAAGTAGTCCCCAAGCAGGGATGTGGGGTGGGGTTAGCCAGGCGGGCAGCACAGGGACAAGATGACATGTGTGGGCTGGGGAAGAGGCCCCAGCACCCAGCACCACCCAGCTTGCAAAGCTGAGGGTCTAGGTGGGGTCTCCAGTTAGAGGAAGCCCAGAAGGACTGCCCTCCTTCCCTCGGGCCAGTACACACTGGTGTCCTGGACGCCGGAGTTCCTGGCCGCCCCAGCCCTGGTGGTAAGGGAGGGCTGTGCAGGCGTGCTGGGCGCTGCATGCTGGCTCCCACATGCCACTCTCCACCTCCGAATTATTGGAATCATTTATGCCGCCAAACGCCCTGTACTTGAAGGTGCTCCAGCGAGCTGGAGCCAGCATGTAGTGGCAGAGGGCGCCCACGTCCTGTGCCACCCTGGAAAGAGCCTTCAATTAAAACACAAGAGCTGGGCTCTTAAAGCCACCACCCTGCCCCCCACTCCCCCCTGTGGCCTAGTGACTCTGCTGGCTTTGACTCTGTGCTCTCAGAGCACATGTGATTGTCCACGAAGCTGAGGACCCCATTTTCAGAATGTTCTTGTATAGGGAGGTCCATGTGTGAGAGCGAGGACACAGTGTGGAGATGGGGATGGACGGCTCTGAAGGCGAGTCAGTACCCAGCTCCCAGCTGATGACGTCAGGAGTATACCATGGCTCTGGGGCCTGCAGAAGAAAGAGGACCCAGAAAGAAAGACGTGTTTCCCCAAATCTTCCTCTTGATGACACATCCCTAGGGGTATATAAAGTTGGACAGCCGGAGATAGCTCCTTGACCATGGCCAGCCATGATGGGTTGGAGGGAGAACATCTGAGGCAGCTGGGGAGTCCGCACTACTTGGATCACCTAACAGCTCCGGCTGCTTCAGAATTGGGGTGCTTGGGCCAGTTCATCTTGAGAGTCCTTCAGATCTCTGAGTCCGGGCTTCTGTGTGCCTGAGCCCCTCTCTAGAGAGTCATCTGGGAAGCTCTAAGACGCTCGCCTCGCTGCAGAGCAACTCTGTTTCGATCAGCCCTAGTGTCCAGCCATTTCTTAGTGCACACAGGAGAGTGGAAAAGAGCCTGGCCCCTGGAGGGTGATGGGGCCTACATGCTCAGAAGTGGGATTGACTCCTCACTTGCGTGGAATATAGATAGTAAGGGACACTCCCAACTATATGGGAACCAGATAAAACAGGCTGGTTACAAGGCCTCTAGCTTCCTCTGCTCTTAGAATCCTCTTTTTTCTTAATTGTATATTTTTTTTAAATTTTTTTTAATGTTTTATTTATTTCTAGGAGAGAGAGAGACAGCATGAGCAGGGGAGGGTCAGAGAGAGAGGGAGTCACAGATTGAAACAGGCTCCAGGCTCTGAGCTGGCAGTCAGCACAGAGACCAACGCGGGGCTCGAACCCATGAACCGTGAGATCATGACCTAAGCGAAAGTCGGACGCTTAATCGACTAAGCCACCCAGGCGCCCCTGTATATTTTTAAATATATATGACATAAAATTTGCCATCTTAACCACTTTAAAGTGTGCCGTTCAACCGCGTGAAGCACATTCACAATGTGCAGCCATCATCACTGTCTGTCCCCAGACCTTTTCCATCTTCTCCAGCTGAAACCCTGCCCACAGGGGCCAGCAACTCCCCGTTTGCCTCCCCCAGGACCCCTGGCAGCTGCCATTCTGTGGATTTGACTTCTCTGGGGACCTCATGTAACTAGGATCATACGCTATTTGTCTTTTTGTGGCTGGCTTATTTCACTGAGCATAATGTCTTCAGGGTTCATCCACATTGTAGCGGGTGCCAGAATTTCCTTCTTTTTTACGGATGAATAAGTGCCTTGGGTGTATATAGTGCATTTTATTCATTTACCTGTCCGTCCGTGGGTGGCTTCCACCTTTTGGTTATTGTCTATAATGCCGCTGTGAACACGAGTGTACAAACCCCTGTTTAAGTCTTTGTTCTCACCACTTTCAGGTGCACACCCAAAAGTGGCCTTGCTGGATAATATGGTGATTCTTTCTGTTTAATTTTTTGAGGAATTGCCATGCTGTTTTCCAGGCAGCTCCACCATTTACATTCCCGCCAGCAATGCACAGGCTTCCAGTTTCTCCACAATCTTGCCAACGCTTGATATTTTCTGTGTTTCTGATAATGGGCATCCTTGTAAGTGTGGCTGGCACCTCATTGTGGTTTTGGTTTGCATTTCCCTAATGATTAGTGATGTTGATACATCTTTTCATGTGCTTATTGGCCATTTGTATATCTTTGGAGAAACATCTCTTAAAGTCTTTTGTCCATTTAAAAAAATTTTTTTCTATGTTGTTGGGTTGTTGGGGGTTCTTTATATATTCTGGGTAGTGATCCTTTGTCAGACATATGATCTACAGTGGAATCTTATTTAAATTGGTTCTGAAAGAGCAGAGTCCAGAGAGACTGGAGTCTGGAGCAGGGTTGTGGGGTGCACCTAGTCCCTGCCCACCATCATCCCTGATTCACTGCTCAGTGCTCTGGATCACCCAGACTCACTCCACAGTGCTCTGCTTCTGGGTGCTCTGGGAATGCAGAGATGGAAAAGGTACAATCCCTGGCTTTGGAGCCAAACTAATCGGGCAGGGAGACGGAAAGGAGGCTGACGTAGGTGAGGCTGGGTGAGGGGACAGAGACCTAGGTGGAAGTCCAATGAGGAAGACTAACCTGGAAAAAGACCTTCATGCCCTAGAAACCCTGAGGGCATGAGAAAATGCCCCAAGGGAAAATTCCTGTGGCTGTTGAAGTAGAATAGGTGTCACCACCTTCTGCCTGGGCTCATACTTGAGACCTCTGAACTGAAAAGCAGGCTTCAGGAAGGCCCAGGGCCGGGGGGAGCAGAGACAGAAGGGGCTTGCATCATCTACGGGGATCTCCTCTGATTCCCAGTTATCATCCCAGACGTCACTAGATGCCATGGACCAGGATACAGGAGCCTTATACAATTCTGGAGGCTTTGAATCATCCTGTGTTTGTTTGGGGGTTTTGTGTGCATGTGTGTGTGCACCTGTGTGTCTTATTACTTCTTTGCGTTTTATTCAGTTCATTAGGCAAATGTTTACTGAGCCCTTTTTTTTTTTTTAAATTTTTATTTCAAGGAGAGAGAGAGATAGCGTGAGTAGGGGAGGGTCAGAGAGAGAGGGAGACACAGACTCCGACACAGGCTCCAGGCTCTGAGCTGGCAGTCAGCACAGAGCCCGACACGGGGCCCGAACCCACAAACCGCGAGATCATGACCTAAGCGAAAGTCGGACGCTTAACCGACTGAACCACCCAGGCGCCCCTACTGAGCCCTTCTTGTCTGCCAGGCACTGTTCTGGGAGCTACAGCAGTGAGCAGGGCAGTCCTGCCCTCAGGGAGCTTCCATTCATTCTGTTATCAAGCTGCAGGGATGTGTGGTGAAGGGCAGAGACAGCCAGACCACTGTGTCCAGGCCACAGGCAGGCTGGGGGCCGGGGCGGGGGGGGGGGGTGTCAAGAAGACCTCTAGGGGAAAAGGACATGTGCAAAAGAACAAACAGTGTCCCTGGGGCCCACAGTGGTGAGGAAGAGAGGGAGGGAGTCCGTCTCGGCCTGCGAGGGGCTCTCTGGGACTAGGGTAACCAAATACGCTGGTTTGCCCAGGACAGCCCTGTTCTAGCACTGAAGGTCCTGCATCCCAAGAAAACTCTCAGTTCCAGGTCACCCTACCTGGGACCCGGGCTAAAAGCTACTGCTGACTTACCCATGAGACAAGGTGGCCTATGGTGCCAGAGGGGCCCACAGTACTTAAGGAGCCATAAAAATGTTTTAACTTCTCTTAAAATCACGAGTGTAAAGACCTTTGTTTTATATAGAATATGAATATATTTTTCCAATCTTTTGGGAAAAAATTGGAAAAATACATTAGTTAAAATATATAATTAAAATTTTACAGTCTTTTTTTTTCTTTTTTTTTAATGGAGGAAGGGAGGGCCATGGCACTGAAGACAAAAGTGCTTAGGACGCAGAGTCATAACCTGCTGTGGCTGAAGGGCCTGTCAGAGATCAAGGTTAAGGCAAGAAGACTCCCATGTTGAGTCAGCGCCACCACCCAACCTGTCTTCCGCCCCGCCGAACAGACGCCTGCTGCTGTTGCCGACAGTTACAGTGATGGTTCACTAGCTACTGTTTATTGAGTGCTTACTGTGTGTGTGCATTGTGCTAAGCACTTCCAGGTGTGCAGTCTCATTTCACCCCTGCGACAAATGTGTATAGGAGGCCTTGTTATCTGCATTTCTCAGACAGAAATCCGCATCTCAGGGAGATTGACTTGCCCACGTGCTCAGACAACTGAGGGCACGCCCCTGTGCAGGGCGGTGTGGTCCATACCGCCCTCACTGAGTTATGCCAAAGACTAAATGAGGTTGTGACTGTGAAGCGCTGGCCTGTTGGTGATTTTTATTATTATAATGAAGCACTGCAGGGCTTGAACCCAGCTCACTGCAGCTACAAGGCCTGCAGGGGGCTGGTGTCCCCTGGTCGTGACTAACCCCAGATGACTTGCCCAGGCTTGTAGACTGAGATGGCCACTGCAGTGAAGGACACAGTGTGCAGGCTCCAGGACCCGCGGGCAGTCCAGGGACCCGCGGGCAGTCCGGGGACCCGCTGACATGGCCTTCATCACGTGCACATGTGCGGAGCTGATCTGGCTGCCCAGAAAGCGCCGAGGCTCTGCGCGGGATGCGCACGCTGTCTGGTGTTTCACGGTGCACGCATCTCTGCCTTCCCTCCGCAGACAGGTTGTGCGCTCTCCAGGATGGGGGCCACGGCCAGCCACTTGCATGTCCCAAGGTGCCTTTCACACTCCTCACCCCATGGGCAGCTCAATCAGTTACTGTTGAGTGACTGTCTGCATTGACCATCTGCTCTACATTTTTGTCTTTGGGGACCTAGGTCGCTTTCCAGTTTCTCAAGTCCCACCAGCTTTTTATTTCCTGCTCCTCTACATCCCCCCCTCCTCACACCAGAGCAGCTCAAATCCCTCTGCTTGTAGAGATTAGGTCCCTGATGAAGCCCCTTTCTTCCTTCCTCTGGTGGGATTAACCTACTGGAGAACACAGTTTAGGAGTTTCCAACCCTTTTATTTCTGGGACATTGGACAGCTCTGTGGCGGGATCTGGGGGAACCAAGCCCTTCACTTCCCAGGGTGAGTCTGGGACAGTCGTTCCAGAACACAGACCATCCGGGACCTGGGAGGGGACCCTGCGGTGAGGCCCCGTGGGGCTTCCTCTTTCCCATCTGGTTGAGGCCATCACAAAGGGACCAATGAGCCTTGAATGTGGTCTGGGCTTTGAGCAGGGTGTTCCGAACCCAGCCTAGACAGAGGGGTGTCTGCCCCTTTCCTCTGAGGTCCCTATTTAGGAAAGGCTTAACAGACACATCAGGTGTGGGGGGCCCGCGCCGCTGTTGGGCAGCAGGGTGGGGGGAGGTGTCTGCTGATGGTCCTCCTCGTGCGGTAGCGCCTCATGCGGCCTCCCCTGTCCCCACGTAGGCCTGGGGATGGCTTCCAAGGGGCAAGAGAATGGCTGCTGGCAGATTTGCTAAGAGCTGAGAAAGAGGAAATGTGGCAAAGCATCATGGTGAATGGCTTCCGGGATAGTTTTTGTTTTGTTTTCTTGAGTTGTGTGAGTTAGGGAGGTGTAAACCTACTTGAGCTTGGCTAACATGGTGACTTGCAGATGAGCAGAGAAAGCAAGTGGTCAGTGATGGGACAAGTAAGGCTGTAGAGGTTAGAAACGTTCTTATACCATCTTAGAACAGTCGTTACCACCACGATTCAGACAAGCCAAGCCGTCCTCCGAGGGGCCCCCACCCCCACCCCCAGTTCTCTGAAATAGAAGAGGAAGCAGTGATGAAGGAAACCACCCTCCGATGTAAACTCATAGCCCTGCAAAGGGGGTCTCACTTCATGATTTCGCAGATGAGGAAACTGAGGCCCTGAGAGGGGAAGTGACTTTCTGGAGGTCATCGGTCATGATGGTGCTGCGCTGGTTCTTACCAGGAAGCTGTAAAGAGCTGAGCCACAGGGCTGGCCAGCCAGCCAACGCCTGCGGCCTGTGTGGCCCCTGCCTTGGCATCGGCCCCTCGGGGTGCAGGGCAGCGGGACACGTCCTGGGCCTGACTGCAGTGTGTGGCGGGGCTCTGGGCTGGGCGCCGCCCAGGCTACTCCAGCCTCTCCCTGCCACCTCCTTGGAGGTCACCACGGAGCTTGGCAGAGCCTTGCTGGGGGTAGGACAGAAGCGCGATCATCAGACATCATGCCTGTCTCCCTCCAGGGAGCATCTAATTGGGAAGATGGATTAACACGTGTGAAATAATAATTAAACAATAAAAGGCAGCAATAATTAGATCCACATGCAGCCACACGGGCTGTGAAGGCACCTCCATGGTCCTGGCAGCAGTGGGTTTGTCAGCCAGCAGCTGCAGAGGCCCGTGGCATGTGGTAATTTGCAGCTTGGCGACGACAGGAATCTGAGGTGCTGGGGCCACGGGGCTGGGGTTTGGGAGTCAGTCCCTGAGCCAGTGAGTGAGCCAGCGCCCTGTGCCCACGGGCATCCCCTCCTCAGCCGACTTGCTGCCTCCTCATGGGAGACGGGAAGAGAGTAAGCACAACCCCGGTGAGGCGATGAAGCCTTTGCCTACTTGTGCAATGTATCTATTAGTGAGAGTGAGGACTGGGGTGTGAGGAAACACAGGAAGTACATGGCCCTCGGCAAGAATATCATTCAGGAGAAAGGCAGCGTCCAGTACAAACCTGTTATAGACCTTCCTGCGATTGGGAATGAAAACGTCAGGGATCTCCTATATTAGGAGAGCAGAGAAGGAGGACCCCGCCATGGGCGAGGCACTAGGGGACAGGGGAGCTGTGTGCTCTAAGTGGGAGAAACCGTCCAGTGCTGTAGAGCAGAGGTGAGCAAACTACCGCTCATGCACCAGATGCCATAAGTAAAGGCTTATTGAAACATAGCCACGCTCATGCCGTGGCTGTTTTGTGCTACAGTGGCAGAGGTAAGTAGTTGCAACAAAGACTGTATGGCCAGCAAAGCCCAAAGTATTTACTACCTGGTCCTTTGCAAAAAAACGCTTGCCAGCCACCAGAGCCAACAAACTCTTTGGCATGGTGGTCAAGGCTGATTGAGTGTGCAAGGAAAATGAGAAATGAGATTGGCTCATAGGGGAGGGACTTTGTAAGCCTGGGATGATCGTAACAATATGTGCCTTGGGATGGGTTTGATAATTTCCAAAACAGTTTTGCACCCATTATCTCATTTGGTCTCCCCTTCCCTGAATCCTATCAGGCAATAAAGGGTTTGTATTTCCGAGAACAAAAACTGAGGCTTAAGGAGATTATCGGATTTCCTCAAGATCACTTAGTAATGGGGGGTCAGAACCCATACGCACGCTTACGTTCATCCTGCAAGTATTTCCTCGGCCACTACTTGTTCCAACATGCACCTAAGCTCTGGGCTCTGAGATGCTGTGATGGATAAGATGGGTATAGGTGCCTCTCTTATGGAACTCAGTCCACACTGAAATCCAAGGCTCACTGCTCTGTAATCCCTAGGGAAAAGTAAGATCTTTCCCCCCACCCTCACCCCTTGTAGGCAATAGGGAGCCATTGAAGGTTCTTGCGCAAGTATCTGCTTCATGCTTGGTGCCACTGGGCATAGAGAAGAAACAGAAGCATGGTATAAGTCACTAAGAGAATTCACTCTAGTTGAGAAGACAACTAGAGATGGTCTACTTGGAGGTTACTATAAGCAGATGAGTATGTAAGTGCTAGATGGTATAGTGCTAGCTTTAGATGTGGGTTAGCCTTGACCTTTCTGGTGCTCAGTTTCCTCATCTGTGAAATGGGCACTCCTGTGCATTTGTGGGGAGGATGAAATGAACTAACACATGCCAAGTGATCAGAGCACTACCTGGCACATACATAGCTAGTAAATAAATAAAAATAGGGATGGTCATCACCATCCTTCAAGGCAGGAGTGGTCAGAGAGGCCTGGACAGATTGAAGAACCTCAGGTGGCCAGATGGGAGCCATACGATGAAAGCATCATGAAGGCAGAAGATGCTGAGGAGTTTAACAAGAGGGAGAGTAACATTTTTGGCAAAAATGAAGTCTGTGTGATTCAGGTCAAGAAAAAAATGACATGAATGTAGCTGATATATCAGAATGTATCTGATTCTCCTAAGCTCACTCCTCACCCTGGTGCCCGCCCTCTTGGCTGGGGCTTTGACGGGCTGCCCTGTGTCTGCCTGGGGATACTAGAAGTCACAGGACTCATTCAGAGCCTCTTCTTCCCCAGTGACCAAAATTAAGACATGTGTCATTGATTAGAATGAAGAGTTAGGGGCACTCGGGTAGCTCACTTGGTTAGGTGTCCGACTCTTGATTTTGGCTCAGGGGCTTAGGTCATGATCTCATGGCTTCATGAGCTCGAGCCCCATGTGGGGCTCTGTGCTGACAGTGTAGAGCCTGCTTGGGATTCTCTCTCTCTCTCTCTCTCTCTCTCCCTCCCTCCCTTCCTCTCCCTCTCCCTCTCCCTCTCCCTCTCCCCCTTCCCCACTCATTCTCTCTTTGTCTCTCTCAAAGTAAATAAATTAAAAAAAAACTTTAATAAAAAAGAATGCAGAGTTAACTAATGTTTTGGGTTTCTTTTTTTTTTTTTTTAACACTTTTGAGAGAGAGCGCATGGGAGGGGCAGAGAGAGAGAGAGGGAGGGAGGGAGGGTCCCAAGCAGGCTCTGCACTGTCAGCACGGAACCTGATGGGGGGCTTAAACTCATGGACCTCGAGATCATGACCTGAGCCAAAATCAAGAGTCAGGCCCTTAACCAACCGAGCTACCCATCTACCCCTGGGTTTCTTTTAAAGTACAATTCAACGTCAGATAAATCTGCTCTGAGCTAGGTTCCTGACCACAAGGGATGGTCCTTGTAATGTTGATGTTAAGGATAATCTTTTTTAGTGTTTATTTATTTGAGAGAGAGAGAGCGCACACGTGTGGGGGCGTGCACGCCAGCAGGGGAGGGGCAGAGAGAAAGGGAGACCCAGAATCCAAAGCAGGCTCCAGGCTCTGAGCTGTCAGTGCAGAGCTGAATGCGGGGCTCAAACCCATGAACGGTGAGATCATGACCTGAGCCAAAGTCAGACGTTCAATCGACTGAGCCACCCAGGCACCCCAAGGATAGTTTTTTTTGTTTATTTATTTATTTTTGAGAGAGAGCACGAGTGGGAGGTGCACAGAAAGAAGGAGAGAGAGAGAGAACCACAAGCAGGCTCTGCACTGACAGCGCAGAGCCCAACCTGGGGCTTGAACTCACAAAACTATGAGATTGTGACCTGAACTGAAACCAAGAGTCCAAGGCTTAATCGACTCAGCCACCCACGTGCCCTGTGATGTTTTCATAGAAAAGTTTGAGGATCCCTCTCTCAGGAGAGCATTTCTGTTCTAAGTCCTAGCACCCAGCCTCTTCACGTGGCTGCACCCTAATAAACATGAGTGCTGAGAGGCAACACAGCCCTTCCCATAGCTTAGGATGTGGGAGCACAAACGTGCTTTTCCCCTGTGCCCTGGATGTGCCAGCTGCGTTGGGAGTGGCTAAACCATCTGCCACCAATGCCAGGGGCTTAATCAGAGCACATGAATTCCATGCCAGATGGACCGAGATGTGTAAACCCCCAGTGAGGGACACCTCCCAGGCCCATGCCCGTATTTCTTAAATCATAACAGAGTGAGTTCCCCATTCTGTCTCCATCTTGGGCTACCCTAGGTGACAAAACTCTATCTACGTGGCTTCTAGCTTTGTACCTGTGGATGGAAACAAATCTTTCACTTTGAAGACTTGAAAATCTGGCAGGTGGATAGAAATTGAGGTCTTTGCCTTACCCTCTGAAGATTACTATATTATTGATTTTGTTCACAGAGCAGTACTTCCTTTTAGGTAAACCTTCAGGCATGAGTATCTGTGGGTGCCCAACCGTGAATTCTGCTGCTGGTTGACAACCCTTTGGATCTGAAATTGCCGGCGAGGGGTCGGTACCAGTTCTTCACAAACACTGCTGAATGTTAGAATTACCTGGGAGATTTAAAAAGTCCTTCTGCCTAGGCTGGACCCCAGGCCATAAATCGGAATCTCCAGGATGGAGCCTGAACTGTGTTTCTAGAGATACTTAGATGATTTCGTGTGTCGCCAAGTTTGAGAACCATGGGCCTAGGGGCACCGGGGGAGTTCAGTTGGTTAAGCGTCCGACTCCTGATTTCGGCTCAGGTCATGATCTCATGGTTCGTGGGTTCGAGCCCCACATCGGGCTCTGTGCTGACAGTGCGGAGCCTGTTTGGGATTCTTTCTTTCCCTCTCTCTCTGCCCCTCCCTTGCTTACACATTGTCTCCCTCAAAATAAATAAATAAACATTAAAAACAATTAAAAAAAAAAAAAAAGAGTGAGCCAGTGGCTCATGGATTCTGTACCATCCCAGGGAGGGGCTCTCGCGGCTGTGGCTCGCTGGCTCCCTGGCTGGCCGACTCATTCCATCCATGGGTCAGAGCTTGTCTGGCAGATGTGGCGTGGGCAGCAGCCACCCCAGCCCTGGGTGCAGGCTGTGGGCTCCACCGGGTTCCCGGTACTCTGCGATGGGGCGGTGGCATCAGGACAGCTGTCTTCTGCGTCGTCAGCCCTGGCAGGGGTGGTCACGGATGCTTGCGTCACTTCCCCAGGTTTGTGGTGGGTGAGGGGGTGAACAGATGGGTTATCTGCAGAAGGAAAGGGGAACAGGAAGAAGAAGAAACCTCTAGCTACAGTGGCTCTGACTCCTGCTGTATACAAACCCAGGCCTGGAACAGTTGGCTTTGAAAGCCATGACACAGCTGCCTTTTCTAACAGGGAAATGGCGGCAGCTCAGTTGGAAATTATGAAAGGAGATCTTTAAGGAGCTTCTAGAGTTTCCATCATTTAACTTTTTTTTTTTTTTTGGAGAGAAGCATGAGAAAGCTGTTAACTCCTGAGGAGGGGACAGCCTGTGTGCTTCAGCAATGCAGAATGGGCCACATGATAGCAGCTAGATAACCAGTCTTTCTGACGGGAAGCTCCCCGGGTTGGGCCATGGCCAGGCACATCTGGCCCCCTAGGGATGCACCCCATTGCGGGGAGGGTTGGGCGGGTCTCTGGGGCAGTGTGTGCCTCCAGGAACTAACTGTGGGGATGGATGCGGGCTCCAGAGGAGCAGTGACAGTGAATGAAGACACTCTGTGAGGCTCACATCACTGCTACTTACCTGGAGCAAACAGGAGATGCCCTGGCCTGTGCTCCCCGCTGTGTGGTCTTCGATGGGATCAAGGTCCAGTTTGGGGTTCTGAGTGGCCACGGAGGAAAAGGGTGGGTCCTGCCTCCTGGCAGCTACATCCCACTTGAGAGATAAGTCCTTCCTTGACGTCTTTGCAGGTGATGCCCGTGGGTCCTGATGCCTCTGGGGCCTGGCCCGCTGACCAGATACACCGTGGATGAATGTTTCACAAGTCCCATAGTTTATAGGCCTTTGGTGTAATAGCAGCACACCACAGCCCCAAGGCGTGGGATTTCAGTGGGCATTATGGGAGTGGCAGAAGTGGCCTAGAAGTGATGTGGTGAATTGAGAACATGGGCTCCAGACTTACAGGGACTCTGTTTTAGGCCCTACTCAGATGCTTACTAGCAGTGGGACCACAGAGATGTTCCTTAACCTCTCCAAGCTGTTTTGTAGTCTGTAAAATGGGAGCAGTGTAGGTACATGAGAAAAGGTATGTGGAAGTAGGTAGCACAATGCTGTTATTTTCAGGACCCCTGAGGAGGAGTACAGGCGGGAGCAGACAGGCCCAAGGGAAGATGCTGGGATGGAAGAGGGGTGGCGGCTTATCTCCATGCAGAGGGGCACGGGCGGGGGCCACACAAGCTCCCCGTGGCGGCCACAGAACCCATTACAGGCTCTGGGGGGTGGGAAAGCAGGGGGAGGAAGTGAGGGCCTCCTGCTGAGTGTGTCTCATCCCCATGGAGGCTTTCGGAGGGAGGCCAGGCTCTGTTGGGGGTGGCCCATTGTGTTCAGCCGCCCATTGTGTTCAGCGTTCTGGTGTTGCACTGACAGGGTGGGTGTGAAGTACCCCCCCACCCCCCAGACCACACCCCTGCAGGGCAGTGTCAGAGCTGCAGCCGGAGAACACAGTGGCTTTGCCTCTCTGGGCCTCGCTTTCCTCATTTGCCAAAGGAGATTCCTGGACCCGCCCGGAGTCTGCTGGATTTATAAAATCAGGCGAATTCTGGGGCCGGGGGAGGGGGGGGTTGTTTTGTTTTTGTTTTTTGTTATTTACCAACCTATTTATTTGTTTTCCCAAACCGTGGCTCCTGGATTCCGGGCCCCACACAGGCAGCATGGAGACAAGATTGAGCAGCTAGGTAGCAGGGAAATTGGGAGAAATGTAGGGAATTGATGGAGGGACAGAGCTGCTGAGAGCCCTGACCCCCCCCTCCCCCGCAGTGTGAAGGACACTGACCTCCAGCTGCTTCTTCAGTTTTGTTCTTCCCTTCCCCTTCCCCGGGGGGAGGGGGCACCAGGGAAGCCCCTGGGAAGGACACAACAGAATGGCCTGGAAGTTTCCTCTTAGTTCTGCACACATATGGACAGAGCTCTAGGCGAGTTACTGAACTGCTCCTAGTCCTGCTCATCTCACTTGCAAAATGTAGGTAATCAACTCCATCTCACGGTTTTGGTTCACGAGGATTAAGAGACTGTGCGTGCCAAGTTCTTGGCACAGAGGACGTGCTGAGAAGATGCTGGTTGTCCCTGTGCCCCTGGGAGAGGAGGCAGATTCTTTCAATTATTGTAGCAGGACAGCGCCCTGGCCCTTTCTGGTTTGCTCATTTGACAGATATATGCAGTTCACTCCTGAGCAACGTCAGGGTCGGGGGCGCTGGACCTCCCCCCTGCACCACAAAAAATCTGAGTGTAACTTTTAACACCCCCAAACCTTAACCACTGATAGCCTACTGTTGCCCAGAAACCTTACCAATAACATGAACAGTCGATTAACCCAGTTTTGTATGTTAGATGTATTATACACTGCATTCTTACAATAAAGTGAGCTAGGGAAAATAAAATGTTATGAAGAGAATCATAAGAGAGAGAAAATACATTTACAGCACTGGCATGTATTTATCAAGAAAGAATTTGTGTCTAAGTGGATCCATGCAGTTCAAACCTGTATTGTTCAAGGATCAGCTGAACTGACTTATGTGCAAAACTCTGTGGCTGGTGATGTGGGGTCTGGACTGTTGCTCATGTGCCTTTGGTTCCCTGGGTCTGGGTGAATTACTGTCATTCCCGTCAGCATATGCTGGGACTGCGGGTACGTTCCTTTCTCTCCAGCTCTATTGTTGCTTCCTTGAGGAGCTGGACTGCGGCTTGCACTTCTCTGCATCTCCCAGAGCATCTAAATGCTATCTTCTCCATAGCAACCCTCCCGGAGCAAATGCTGCTCTGCGGATTCACCAGATTTGTCGTCCGTGCCATGTGCCGGGCATGTTCATATTAGTCTCACAGCAAGCCTGAAGGGTAGTTATTGTTCCCATTTCACAGGTGAGGAGACTGAGGTTTAGAGTTACTTCCCCAGGGCTGGCGGGCTAGGCAGTGGTGCCACTGACTTTTGACCTCAGATTATTCTCAGCTTGAGCCCATGGATTAGTTTTTACCCTGTGGGGTTGGTGCTCCCCTATGCTTGGTCAGGGAGGCCTTTGGGAGGGGGTGGTCCTACTCTTTGTCATACACTGCATACCCCCTCTCACTTCTATGTTCCAGAATGTCTG
This sequence comes from Proteles cristata cristata, assembly GCA_017311185.1. Classification (NCBI taxonomy): domain Eukaryota; kingdom Metazoa; phylum Chordata; class Mammalia; order Carnivora; family Hyaenidae; genus Proteles; species Proteles cristata. The sequence continues at coordinate 67,121 of JAESUZ010000530.1, read as the reverse complement.
CAAACCCCCTGAGGAGACGCAGCGCCCGCCCACACTTCAGGAGATCAAGCAGAAGATTGACAGTTACAACACCCGGGAGAAGAACTGCCTGGGCATGAAGCTGGTACGCAGGACCCGGCTCCCCCTCTGTCCCCCCAACTGCGCTCCCGGCTCCCCCTCTAGGCTCTGGGGCGGCCCCTCTGAGGCCCCTCCCCTTTCTCCAGGCCTGGGGGCTTGTGCAAGGCTGAGAACCCAGGGCCAAGGTCAGGGATCCACCCCTGCAGCTGCAGGGAAATAGAATGGGCTTTAGAACAAGATCCAAATCAGTCTCTGGCTCTTCCCATTTTTCGCTTTGGGAGACCTTAATGTCCCTGAGCTCCAGTGTGAAATAGAGATACTGGTGCGCACTTGTCGAAGCTCTTGTGGGATTTACATAACATCGAGTGACCTGGTACTGCTCCGCCCTCAGGAAGGCCTCACAAGGGCGGTTCGCAGCTCCTCATCCACTCCCCCTTGGTTGTTGCACCGTTACAGCCTGCATCTCGGGAAGCTTCCTTAGATTGTGCAGAGCTCTTAGCGGGGAGGCACCAACTCTGTGCCAGGCTCGGGAAGGCCACCTTCAGTGGGAAGCGAAGGAGAAGGTAGAAGAACCCTGCCCCCTGCTGGTGGAGGGTAGCAACTGGCTCTCTGGGGCTTCAGCCAGATGGTGCACTAGAAAATCGTCTCCCCGGTGGACCTGGGCTTTACCTCTTGGCTGCTGGCTCGGGAAAGAAATGCAGGAGATCCGGTCGCTTGGTTCTCCAGGGGCCTCATTACAGAGCCTGCCTGCTCCTTCCATACCCTGCCTCCCAGGAGTGGGGACTCCCCAAAGGCAGGGGGTTGAGGCAAAGGGTCTGAGCCCCCAGAGCGAAAGCCGCAGCAGCCCCTCGTGTCCTCCCAGGTTGCTGGACGCTGTGTGCCTTCTCCTGGCCCAGTGCGGGGCTGGTGGGGGCAGGGCGGCAGTGTCTCCGCCCTCCAGCACTTCCACGTCAGCAGAGACGGGAAGGAACTCGGGGAGACAGGTGGGGGGCTGACTGGAAAGGCCCCTGCAACCACCCCACCCCCTGCCCTCCATCTGGGACAGTGGCCGAGAGTGGCAGCTAGGATCATGCATGACAGACCCAAGCTGACCCATGTGGCACCCCGCCCCCCTGTTCCTCAGAGTGAAGATGGCACCTACACGGGTTTCATCAAAGTGCACTTGAAACTTCGGCGGCCAGTGACCGTGCCTGCGGGGATCCGGCCCCAGTCCATCTACGACGCCATCAAGGAAGTGAACCTGGCAGCCACCACGGACAAGCGGACGTCCTTCTATCTTCCTCTGGATGCCATCAAGCAGTTGCACATCAGCAGCACCACGACAGTCAGTGAGGTCATCCAGGGGCTGCTCAAGAAGTTCATGGTTGTGGACAATCCCCAGAAGTTTGCACTTTTTAAGCGGATACACAAGGACGGGCAAGGTACGCGAGAGCAGGCTCCTGACCAGAAACCAGGTCTCCCGCTCAGCCGCTGCCAGACGTGGGTGGGAGGACCGGGCTCCCGCTGGGCACTGCACTCCAGCCGCGTGTAAGGGCCCTGTGGGCACTCTGGGTGGAGAGCTTGACGGGGAGGGGAGCGCACCCCTGCTCTCAGTGCCCCTCGCTTTATAGTGACCGCAGGAAGACCACACCCTGGCCTCCCACTTCCTGATCTGTGGAATGGGAGAGAAACCGCCCACCACGGCTAATCTTTTAGGTGACGCGAGCGGAAACAAGTTTCAAACTCTGAGCAGACACTAAAGATAAAAGGCCACTCCCCAGGTCTTCTCTTCAGGCTCATTTAATTACGTTGAAAGGTTGGCTACTTCCGGTTATAACCACCCCATGTCGGCATTTCTGGGTCTGTCCCACCCCCCACCATGGGCCCCTGCCCCTCTTTTCCGAGATGAGCCCCTAACTCCCTCTCTTGGTTTGCAGTGCTCTTCCAGAAACTCTCTATCGCTGATTGCCCCCTGTACCTGCGCCTGCTGGCTGGGCCTGACAATGACGTCCTCAGCTTTGTGCTCAAGGAGAATGAAACTGGAGAGGTGGAGGTAGGTATGGGCTCCTTTGCTGGTTGCACAAACCCAGCACTCGGGGCACCCTAGAGGAGGCACCCTCATGGGTGTTGTCCTCACTGCCCAGCATAGGTGGGGGCCCCGTAGCAGCAGCAGCAGCAGCTGCTGAGGCAGCTGGGAACATGGGCTGAGAAAGTAGAGCCGGGCTAAGTGCTGGGCCAAGGAGGTTTGGTGTCCGAAGCCAGGACTGTAAGCATCCTGGGGGATGCAAGTCAGGGCCTGTGTCTGGCAAGGTCTGTGGAAAGGAAGGATTTCACGGGCTTTATTTTCTGAAAACCCAGGGTGGAGGGGCACTGGGGAAGTCGTGTGTTCACCAGGTGATTTTTGCTCCAGAATGGCCTGAGGCCCGGCAAGCTCCGTCTCAGACACACTGAGATGTTTGAGCCATGGGTCTCTTCCTGGTTCTTAAAAACCGACCTCCTTCCAAAAAGGGGAGTCCCTCAGAGTCCCGTCTGCGGCGCGAATGAGGGTGCGATCAGGCTGGTGCTGTCCATGGCCTGGGGTACTTGGCAGTTGGAGTCATGGAGTGGCCGGGGTGGGGAGCACCCGCTGTGCTGGGTGGAGGCCTCTGCCTAGTGGGAGTGGTCTCAGGAGTCGCCGTGCAGATGCGGGGCGTCCAGGCAGGTGTTAGGGCTCTGTCCCTTCTCCCTGCTTCAGTCCGGCAGCTCTGCCTCCCGTCTGCTTTATACATGGGAGTGCGTAAGATTTTGTTCAGAAAAAGTACTCTGCAGCCAGAGTCCGACGCTGCTGGCCCGGCGCAGAGCTCACGGGCCTGGAGTTCAGGGACTCTAATTCCCATTGTGCTGCCACAGCTCTGTCCCAGCAGCCCTTCCACCTTCCCTTCATGGGCTTCCGTCTCCTCAGTGATGCAATGTGGGGATTAAACTAGATAAACCTGAATATTCTTTAGTGCTCCAAAGAGCTTAGGAGTCAAAATCCCTGGCTCCACAGAGTGGGGCGGGGGCTCTGCTCCTGGGTCAGCCTGAGAGCAGTGAGCCGGGCCTTCTGCCCTGGGGCGCCAGGTCCCATCGGGGCAGGCCTGGGCCAGCCGGGCTCTGCAGAGCTTTACAGGTTACGTCACCTCGTTGTCTGCTCTGCCGGCCAAGGGGGGCGGATACCCGAAGCCGGTGGCAGATGAACAGGCAGGCGGAGAAGGGTGCGGTGATGTGCCCAAGACCATGTGGTGCAGTCAGGCTGAAACCTGGTCTCCAGAGGCCGAGTCCAGCTCATCTGCCTCTTGGGGGTCTGCACACTGAGAGCCAGTGGCTCATCGCCCCACAGCAGACAGCTAAACAGGCCAGCGGGGGCCCCGGGCAGATCTCAGCTGCCGCAGACAAAATGGAAGATGGTTGATCCTCCAAATAAAACACCATTCATGGACTGGTACCTTTTGGTCATGAGATGCCAGGATCTGAAATCTGGTTGCTGGTATGACAAGGGAAACCCAAGCTTTATGCACTGCATCTGCCTACTCAGTAGCACACCGTTTGTGAACCATGCACACGGGGGAGGCAGTGTGGGCCCTCAGCTGGTGCGGCTTCTGACCGGTCTCCTCTTCTGTTTCTCCCTCATCCCCCTCATGCCTCGCAGTGGGATGCCTTCTCCATCCCTGAGCTCCAGAACTTCTTAACGATCCTGGAAAAAGAGGAGCAGGACAAAATCCAACAAGTGCAGAAGAAGTATGACAAGTTTAGGCAGAGACTGGAGGAGGCCCTAAGAGAATCCCAGGGCAAACCTGGGTAACCGGTCCTGCTTCCTCTTCTGGTGCCCGTGGATTTATTTTTATGATTATTATTCTGCAACAGACACCTTTTCTCAGGACACCTCCGGCGGGTGCTTTTGTGCCCACCTGGCAGTCCCAGATGTGGCCCGAAACCTCTGAGGGACACGGGTGCGCGGAGGCCTGCCACTCGCTCCCGAGAAGGATGGGGGAGAGAGCAGCCGCGGTCCTCGGCGATCCTTCCGGAAGCCAACCGGCTGCCCCTCTCCTCACCGGACTGGAACTGTTCACACCAGCCGGCAAAGGAAAGAAGAAAGGTTTTAGAGCTGTTATGTTCTTTCTCTGGCTTTTACTCGTCTTCAGTTTCTCTCATATTTGCCACCCACAGACCTTTATTTATGAGTAAAAAATTGTAGCGTGTTCCTTTAGCAGATCCGAGCTGAGCCCTGGAAAGCAGGATAATGCTCGTAAGAGGACTGTCCCCTCACTGTCCCAAGGTGCCCATTGTTCATGCTCAAGGGAAGGTCATAAAGCCACTGGCCCCAGATGCTCAGGTAGGGAGCACCAAAGCTGAGGCTGGCTCAGAGAGTTCCAGAGAGAAGCTGCAGCCCGCCCCGGCTCTCATCACTCAAGAGTCTGTGCACATGTAAACCCAAAGGCATATATATCTGCGCAAGTGTATCAGTCACGTCTTTGTCATGAACAAACAAGTGTTTGTTTTTGTTACAGTTTTGAATTTGACATTGACATCATCATCATGTGTTTCCACCAAAGGGAAACCAGCCATTTACCATTTTAAATGTCTCCTGGGAGAGTGGAAATCAGGCAGTCTGAGAAGGCCAAAAAGCGTCACAGAGAAGTGTGTCCAACTTGTCTCCGGCCCTCCCCCCGCCAGGGAGCTGGGGACAGCCTGGCTGTGCTGCTGTCCCCCGTGGCCTGCGGCGCTGCCTCTCTCCTCCCGCCAGGACTCTGGGGTCTCCAGGTGCTGTAGAGGAGCTGCCTTGATTACAGCCTGGGGAACCTCCAGCTCAGCCAACACAGGAGTCCTTTGTGTTCCGAAGCCCGGGCCAGCCTGTGGCACTGCGCTCAGTGAGCCTGTGGGCTGGCTCCCCGCTGACCTCAGTGCCTTTTTGTTTTCAGAGAGAGACAGGAGCAGGGTGCACTTGCTTGATGCTCTACGGCTGGCCTGCTCCTGCGAGGACCACAGCGGTGTGGGAGGCAAGGCCAGGAGAGCCCTCCCTCCAAGAGTGGGTCAAGGGTCAAAGGCCTCCTTCCATCTAAGGTCCTGGGCTTTGACTCCCAAGAAGTGATGTCAAACTACGTGGACAGGGTGGGTCGGATTCCTAACTTACACATGTCCTGGCTCCTTGTTCAGGTGCAAACTTAAACTAGCCAGACAACTGAAGCAAGTAGCCAGGACTATAAAGACACTCCCGTACGGAGGGAGAATTTTTAGCTTCCAAAGCAGGGGCGGTTTTGCAGTCCAGCCTCTGAGAGACCACTTCTTCAGTCTCCTCTGCCTTTCCAGGTCCTGCTTGGGTCAGGTTGAGCCCCAGCTTCTTTGTGTAGCCTCAGAAGTCCCCTCCCTGACCCATCACTGCATCCATATTGCCCCTGACCCCAGAAGGAATGCTGACCCATTGTCATCCAAACTGTGTGTCGTCTTCAAAGCTGCAAAAGCAAGACAAGCTACTAGCAGCTCAAGATTTTTGAGAAGCACCCCCCCAAGCCCTGGTTATCCGCCATCTCCTGCTCAGCCTTACCACTTCCCTCCCGTAAGACCTCTCTCTTCCTGCTGTATATTAAAGGGAGTGGGTAGAGAGTCCCTTTTTCCTTCATGCTGCATGTCTGTAACATTAACAGAAGGCATGGCTCCTGCTGCAGCCACTGTGAATGCTGCTGAGGGCCTCCCTCTGATGGGGCGGCCATTTTATTTTTGAGAAGGAAAAATAAGTTACGTCCATATATACATAAGGGCATATAGCTATATATACAGAGATAGGGGTGTTTATGAAATAAAAAGGTTATGGGGAAATTCCGACTTTTATCTAAAGCACAGTTAGACCCAGGAACCGTGCCAAGGCCCAAGCCTTGGAACACAGTCTGTGTAGATTACCCCTTCCCCCAGAGGTGGGTATGACTGCTGGCAGTGCCTTCTACCCTCGTGTTGCCCAGTGCATACATGTTTGTTTTGAGGATATTTTCTTTTTAAATGTCTTTCTTATATGGGTTTTAAAAAAAGTAATAAAAGCTCGTTGCAAAAAGGATTCAGACTGGAGACATCTTTGGCCTTCACCATGTCTGGGAAACAGGGAGCTGGGAGAGAGGGTGGAAACAAGGAAGGGCACGCGCTTCTTGGCAGATTCTCTTTTGCTAGTGAACAGGAGTGAAGGCTGCTGTTCAGATAATCTGGAGAAAAGGGACGGGACTCATGGGCTGGAGGGTGCTGCCCCGGTGACCAGCTGTCATGCACCTCCCAGAGCAGGAGAGGAAAGGGGATGTGCTACAGAAGGGCTTCCCGAGTGAGAAGAGAGGAGGGGGCTTTCTGGAGCTAAGGCTGATTAGACATCAGGACAGACTACTCAGGCAGACAAGGATTCCTCCATTTCTGGAATTATTTAAAAATAAGGCAGATAGGACGCACCTCTGAGAGTTTAAGATCAGCTCACCTGGAGGAGGCCTAGATAAGGTGAGTAAAAACACTCTTCCACATTAGCATTATCTAACTTCCATCAAGAAGCAGCCATGTAAAGCTATTAAGAGGAATTCTTGCCGGCCTTCCAGTGGTGACAGCCAGCTCACTCCCTAGCTCCCTGGATAAGAGAACGCTCGATCCAATAGCTGTCCCTAAAGTTACCCCAGAATGGTGCTCATCTGTAACACTTGTTCACCTAGACCTCCAAGAAGTATGTCTTTCAATAATTTTGCCAAAACCTAGACATGAACCAGTTTCTGCTTTTCACTGAAATTCATCTGGTAACGCATGGGATTATGTTCAAAGTTACGGGTTTGACCTCAATAGTGTTTGGCTTAGCACATAGAAACCAACCAGCCAACCCATTAAACAGCATAACCTTCCCCAGCCTTCTTACCGTACCTACCGTACCTACTGTCCGTTCACAAGGAGGAAAGGGAAGATGACTCAATGCAAATGTGTCATCGTTACTGGAAACACCATTCAAAGCACAGGTCCTGACAGGACTATCCTGGAAGAATTCTGGTTAAGCCACAGTTAGGAGTGGATGTTCACTTCAGACCCACCCTCACTGCTTACTGGCTTTGTTTCTTTAACAGAGATCACCAAGGCAAGATTCAACCTCTCTGGGCCTCCAATCCCACCCGCCAAGACCGTGCAAAGCCAATCATGTTTGTGAAAGAACCTTATGAAGTACTACATGTTATCTATATTCATATAAGGATCACATTTCATCACTACTATACATACCATAGTCCCTCAGGTTCTGTTGTAATAGAATCTTGTTTGGGGTCAAACTCCCTTGGTTCCATACACCCGTACTGGCAGAGAGAGGATTAGTAAAATTAAGGGGTTTACCTACAGCAAGTCACAAGTGACAAGGACTATTATTCTGGGTCTAATAGAAAAAGGTAGGAGGCATTACACATATACTCTTATATCCATTCCTTCCTTTCCAGCCCCAGATGGGTAATTTGTGAATATTACGGATATATTCAAGTCTTTCTTATCTCAATTTAAAAAAAAAAGTGAGATGAGAAAGAAAAGAAGTAAACTGAACTCTGTTTGACAGTAAAAACCAAAGGACTCTAAAAGAATTCAGCTCAGCTCTCATTCCTTCCTTTTGTACCAGAAGAGCTTTACTCACGGAAGTGACTTCCAGGAACTGAGCAGGGACCAGAACGGTGGTTCTGAACCTTTTTGGCAGTGATCCTGCTGGGAATGTGGCAAAAGCATGGTAACTTCTCTTAGGAAAATGATCATACAAAAAAATCTTGCATACCATTTCATGGAATTCACAGATCCTCTGAGGACCAACTAAAGACCTCTTCCATGAGCCCCCAGTTAAGAAGTTCAGGGCTAAAGAAAGCATTTGTTGGATAACACTCTTCCCTGTAACAAGGCCATCATGCTGCAGCCACATCACAATCTACCATCGCCAGTGGCAACGTGCCAGCATTAGGGAAGAATCGCTGTTGTAGAGAAACCCATGTGCTTTTAGGATTTCTTATTTCTATCTAGCCCAAATGTTGCTGCAGAGTAGTGCCAAGCCTTTCTTCTTTTGCCTTGCTTGATGGTAGAGAACAGCTGAGTTCGGGTTCTATACGACTAACCCTTTAGAGATGGGAAGGCACTATTTTGGGGCTAGAAGAGTTAATCGGGTAGTAGGAAGAGATGAGCAAGAGGCTGTGGACTATTTGCTGGGAGGGGCTTTAAACACAGGAGGTCCCTACCTGCCTGAGGATGGGTGCTCTGGCCTTGAATGCAGGAAAGGCACTAAACCCACTGAAATCACACGTATAGAAAAGGCACTCCACGACAGCCTCTTATGTCAATTTGAATTGGCATAAGACTGAGGTGCCAGATGGCTGTTGGTTAAGCCTCTGACTCTTGATTTCAAATTAGGTCATGATCTTATAGTTTGTGAGTTCGAGCCCTGTGTCGGGCTCTGTGTTGACAGGTCAGAGCCTGGAGCCTGCTTCGGATTCTGGGTCTCTCTCATTCCCTCTGCCTCTCCTCCACTCCCATTCTATCTTTCTCTCTCTCAAAAATAAACATTAAAAAAACAATTGGTGTAGGACTTGAAAATTTTACTACATTTTAGCTAAGTGGAGGAAACGAGGGAAATCAGATTTAGATTAGAATAAAAATTTATTTTGGTAAAGAATTATATGGTTTCATTTGTAAAAGCTGGAAATGCTCATATAAATTACCAGCCCAGAGCTTGGATTTCCACTGGATCGTCCGCATGAAACAAGAGTCTGTTACTTCTTCTTGCCAGGTTTGGGGGCCTTTTCTAGGCCTTGGATGTATTTTCGAGGAAGCTGATACTCTTCTACAATCCAAAAAGCAGAAACTCCTCAGTGGGTTCGCTCTCCTCCTGTTCCCTCCCTGCCACCACCTGCCCTTGGCCCAGACCCCCATGGGCCAACCCAGTGCATAGCTACTTCCCAGCCCTCTCGCCCCACTGTGCACTCATTTTTGTTGTGAAGTTCCATTCAATCAACCTCCATTATGTGACTTGGCTCTTCTATACCCAACTCAAACCTAGCTCCTCTGGGGAGCCGTCTGGGATGGACCATTTATCCTGATACCTCATGGCTGAAGTGTGTATTTTAGCAATTTTCACACTGATAGACACTTTCTAGGTATACTTGAGGCATTTATAATTTTCTCATGAGAGAGAATGTGTGCGTTTGTGTTTAGTCATGTGCTTGGCTATTTTCCTCTGTATTTCTTCTCAGCATCTCAGACAGGAGTTCTTCACTTAAAGGGGTCAACTCCAAAAGTTAGCTACAGGGTACTGCCTTAGGCCCTAAAATACATTTGCTTATTGAGCACTTACTATGCCAGGCCCTGAGCATGAACGGGATGAAGAAGGCAAGGTCTCTGACTTAAGCTGCTCAGTCTAGCAGAGTGTTGATATTAGAAAAAATTGGCCAAGCTGCAGACACTAACCAGAAACATAAGCACAACTGGAAAGTACCACACTGGCAATTTCTTAAATGCTAATTTAAGGGCAGAAAAAATGGGGCCGCTCTGAGACAGGCTTCGTGTGACCCCTAAACTGGGCCAATGAGCCCCTATGGTCGAGCAGGTGTGGGCGTGGGAGGGCGCCCCAGGCAAGCGAACCAAAGCACCAAGTGTGAATGTGCCCAGTGCATCTGGGGAACAGCAAGGGCGGCAGCACAGCGGAGGCCCAGGGGTGGGGAGAGAGCTGCCAGAGACCCTGAGTGGAAGGCGATCTGGCCGGGGAGGCTCCTATCTCCTGAGCGTACGAGCTTATTCTGAAGGCAGTGATGAGGCATAAGGAGTTTTTACAGGAGAGTGATGCGATCACGTTGGTTTTAGAAAGCTGACTCAGGCAGAGATGGCGTGAACGGAGGACAAACTGGAGGCTGGGAGCCCCTGAGGTGGTAGAGAGAACTTAGGCTCTAGGGTGTGACAAATCAAAGTTCAGAGCTGAGCTACAACACCGAACAGCTGAGTATCTCAGGGCAAGGTACTGAACCTCTCTGAAGCTCAGTTCCCTCATGGGCAGAACAGAAACGGTTCTGCAGTATCGTCAGATTAAGAGAGATCACGCCTGCATAAAGCCCAGCAAAGTACCTAGCCCAGTCTGGAGGCTCAAAAGGTGTTTTATAAAAGGCAGAGCCAGGAAGGAAACTACTCTGATAGCATGCTGGAGAGAGCCCTGAATTTGGCGGGGAGGTAAGATAGGGGAGCGGCACAAAGGATCTGGATCAAATTTTAGCTCCAGCTCTTGCTCGCCGCTAAAAACCATATGGCCACATAGATTCTGATGACTGGCGTGACTTGAATTGGTGGGAAAATTTCTGCCAAGTTAGGCCGGTGTCTCTGCTCCTTAAGAGGGGATGCTTACCAAGCAACAGCCGGCTGAGGTGATGGACCTGGTTCCCCTGGATCTGGACTTGCAGGCTGTCCTTGGCCCCAGGGGCAGGAGTGACAGTCGTGCTAGCCTGGCATCGATGCTGGAGGATGGCAGCCACTGAACATGGGTCCAGGCCATAGGCCTCCAAGTTCCGGACCACAGTCACCTGTGGGGACAGAAGACTGATGGCAAATGTAGCCACAAGCCCTCCCCTTCCCGGAGCCTTCTGGAGCCTCCACAGCCTCTATGTTCACCATCCCCACACCCACAGTACCTTTTCCTCCATGTACTTTATTTTTATACTTTTTATTTCCTTCTATCCCATCCAATATATATACTTAATGGAATACTCTCTATCCCACATGTAACATATACTTTTTAAAAAATTCTTTTATGGGGCGCCTGAGTGGCTCAGTCGATTAAGCGTCCGACTTCAGCTCAAGTCATGAACTCGCTTTTGTGAGTTTGAGCCCCATGTCAGGCTCTCTGCTGACAGCTCAGAACCTGGAGACTGCTTGGGTTTCTGTGTCTCCCTCTCTCTCTGCCCCTCCTCTGCTTGCACTCTCTCTCTCAAAAATAAAGATTTAAAAAAAATTTTTAAGTTCTTTTATTATGGAGAATTTAAAACGAAAATAAAAGTAGAACTGACAACTGAGCTCCTATGTTCCCATCACTGACTTCAACAATTATCAACTCAGGATAGATCCCCGTCCATATTACTTTAAAGCAAATCCTCCTGCACATCAGATCATTTTATCTACAAATGCTTTTGTACGTAGCTCCAAAAGATAAGTGTTCTCTCAAATATAAAGACAAAACCATCATCACACCTAAAAGTAAATGGACAATAATTTCTTAATATCAAGCATTTCATTAGGAACACATTTCATTTTTCTATTATTCATCAACTTTACAAATGACATAGATGTCATTTTGAGATTAAAAAAGAAGAATATTGACACTTAAAAAAAATCACCATTCTCCCCTTTTTGAAACAAGTTCTCTTGCATTTGTGACTAGAGATGGTAGAGTGTGTTACCATCAGGAGTGGGTCAGGGAGGGCTGCTCTCAATAAAGTCACAGGTTCCAAATAACCCAGGCCTGTCAAGGGACTCCAGCCCCGGAGACTCTCAGAATTGATGACATTAGAGGTCACATCTATTCCAGCACCCCCATCTGATGCATGAACTCCTGGCTACATCTTCCCCCAAGGGGTCGCCCAATCTTTGCTTGCGTACCTCCAGACAATAACTCCCTATTTTGGAAAGCACCAATTTTAATTTTGGACAATTCTAACCATAACCATTAATATTAAAAATTAATGTTTATATAAGTTAATATAAGCATTCCCTGCCTTTTCAGAGTCCACAGTATGGCACTTGGCTCTTATGAAAAGACCTACAGTAGTACTCATAAGACCTACAGTAGTACCTGTTTTTGTTAACTGATTCAAATCCACAGAGTTTTCGCTTTTGCAAAAACGCTGTGAAAAGGCAAATGGTGCTCAGCACTGGTCTTCCTGGGAGCCCTCATAGAGGCAGCACATGCCCAAGGCACGAGAATGCCCCACCTACTCCTTCCCTGGGAACTATACTTGGCATCTCAGAGTCTAGTCGTCAGAGTTTTGAACTCTGAGCATCTGGCCCTTATCTCCATCTATTCTGTGTATCTGTTAGCAAGATGTGTCCTGAAGTATCGGAAAACCCTAAGAGAGGTTATTTTCGGGGTCCAAGAACATGCAAAATTTTTTCCATATAAATTCATGGTAATTGCTTTTTTTTTTGCTTTACAACCCATTCAGCTTACAAAAAGATTCAGAGGAGTGCTCCACTTTATATAGTGGGGGATTGAAGAAGACATAAAGAAATAGAAAAACATTCCATGCTCATGGATTAGAAGAACAAATATTGTTAAAATGTCAATACTACCCAAAGCAATCTACACACTCAATCCAATTCCAATCAAAATTGCACCAGCATTCTTCTCAAAGCCAGAACAAACAATCCTAAAATTTGTACAGAACCACAAAAGACCCCGAAGAGCCAAAGTAACATTGAAAAAGAAAACCAAAGTGGGAGGCATCACAATCCCAGACTTTAGTCTCTACTGCAAAGCGGTAATAATTCAGAAAGTATGGTACTGGCACAAAAACAAATACATAGACCAGTGGAATAGAACAGAGAACCCAGAATTGGACCAACAAATGTATGGCCAACTCATCTCTGACATAGCAAGAAAGAGTATCCAATGAAAAAAAGACAATCTCTTTAGCAAATGGTGCTGGTAGAACTGGACAGTAAAAAGTAAAAGAATGAAACTGGACCACTTTCTTACAACATACACAAAAATAAACTCAAAATGGATGCATGACCTAAATGTGAGACAGGAAACCATCAAAACCCTAGAGGAGAAAACAGGCAACAACCTCTTTGACCTCAGCCACAGCAATTTCTTGTTCAACCCATCTCCAAAGGCCAGGGAATTAAAAGCAAAAATGAAACTGGGACCTCATCAAGTTAAAAAGTTTCTGGACTGCAAAGGAAAGAATCAACCAAACTAAAAGGCAACCAACAGAATGCAAAAAGATGTTTGCAAATGACACATGAGATAAAGAAAGGGTTAGTATCCAAAATCTATAAAGAGTTTACCAAACTCAACACTCAAAAAACAAATGATCCAGTGAAGAAATGGACAGAAGACATGAGCAGACACTTTTCCAAAGAAGACGTCCAGATGGCCGACACATGAAAAGATGCTCAACATCACTCATCATCAGGGAAATACACATCAAAATCACACTGAGATACCACCTCGCACCGGTCAGAGTGGCTAAAATTAACCACTTAGGAAACAGATGCTGGTGAGGATGTGGAGAAATGGGACCTCCTCTGCACTGTTGATGGGAATGCAAACTGGTCTGGCCACTCTGGAAAACAGTGTGGAAGTTCCTCAAAAAATTAAAACTAGAACTACCGTAAGACCCCGCTATAGCACCACTAGGAATTTATCCAAAGGATATAGCAGTGCTGTTGCATAGGGGCACATATACCCCAATGTTTATAGCAGCACTTTCAACAATAGCCAAATTGTGGAAAGAGCCTAAATGTCCGTCAACTGATGCATGAATAAAGATGATGTGGTTTATATGTATACTGGACTACTATTTGGCAATGAGAATGAAATCATGCCATTTGCAACAAATTGATGGAACTAGAGGCTATTATGTAAGTGAAATAAGTCAGAGACAGACAGATATCATATGTTTTCACTCATATATGGAACTTGAGACACTTAACAGAAGACCATGGGAAAAAGGAAGGGGAAAAAATAGTTACAAACAGAAAGGGAGGGAGGCAAATCACTTGACTCTTAAATACAGAGAACAAACTGAGGGCTGATGGGTAGTTGGGGAGAGGGGAAAATGGGTGATGGGCATGGAGGAGGTCACTTGTTGGATGAGCATTGGGTGTTGTATGTAAGTGATGAACCACGGGAATCTACCCCCCTAACCAAGAGCACCCTATACACACTGTATGTCAATTTGACAATGAATTATATTAATAATAATAATAATAAACAAACAAATAGCGTGACAAACCTGTATACAATAGAAATTACTTAGTACAGGGTCTGGCACATGATTACACACTTAAGAAATAGTGCCTGTTGCTAATTATTATTGATGTTATCATTATTGGTTCTCATTTACTGCTTATAGGTCAAGTATGATTCTAAGTGCTTCACCCATGTATATTCCTCATGGTGCCTTAAAGAAGGCATTATCCCCATTTTTCACATTAGTAAACTCAGGCAAAATTAAAAAAAAAAACATTAACTTTCTCAAGGTCAAGCAGCAAGGCCACATTTGAACCCACATTTCTCTAATGCCAAAGCCTACTCTCATAACCATACATTAGAAAGTTCTTTATTTGGAAACCAAGTATGTCTTCTTGGGATTTCCACCCAGTATTCTCATTTGTCTTCCCAAAGCATCTCAGAATAAGTGCACTCATTTTCCCAAAAACAGCTTTTCATACACTTGAAGACAGATAGAATGTTCCCTACGACTCTGTTGCCAGGCTAAACACACTTCTTTACAAGCTATTTTCACTGAACAAGGCCCTAGAAGTAACAATGAGTAAGAGCTGAAAGCCCATAATAGGTCTAAGAGAAAAATAAAAATAAAATGTTGTTTACCTTTGGAACTAGGCTCTAGAGTTTCCCAGCACAAAATCCCAGCGGGCAGGGAATGGGGGGGGGTACTTGTTTTCTACAAAGCCCAGCCCACTCATGCAAACATGGCTCCTTCATTAACTACCTTTGTGGTATTTGGGGCCAATCTAAAATCCTCCAGTCACTTTGTAGAGACTAGAACTTAGAGCAGGAATATTAAATCACCATCTTCCAACATTGTGTCTTTTAAAAATTACCTTTTTATTAGATGCTCTCTGTGCTAAGGTGATGTCAATTGGGCAGATTTTGCCTTTCTTCACAATGGGCTCTTGTCCTGGAAAAGTCACTTGATACAACGGCTGCAATTTTTCCAAACATCTGAAACAGGAGTTCATAAGCTATAGACTGATAAAGCCACAGAAGCCACCTCCTCATCCCCCACTGTGAGCAGGCAGCTGGGTGTGAGCCAATCCCGCAGGCAGTGGTCTGCCCTGGGCTGCACTCAGAATTGCTGACATCACCGATGCTCAAACACATCAGAAACTCCAATATTTTTTAAAGATCCCTAAAGCTTGGCCAAAGTCAAGGCCCTTAGATTCAGGGAAGGGATCATCAGTGACTTGAATCCCTGGAAACCGTCCAGCGGCCCAGCTTTCTGAAAATCTCTCCGGGCTGCCTTGTGGAGTTTACGCCCTGACTCAAGACTCTCTGGCACCCTGTGTGCTAAAAGTGATGCTTCACATTTGTGACATGTTCCAATGAATCTTTGAGAGAATGTCTTTACCACAAAGAGGGTCTACCTTCCATCTTTTGGGATTGACAAACCTTTTCTATGAAGGTCCAGATGGAAATTATCTACGCCTTAAAGGGCCATAGGGTCTGTGCAAACACTCAACTCTGCCATGGTAACATGAAAGCAACCGAAAGGCAATACATAAGCAAATGGGTGTGGCTATGTTCTAAAAAAAGAGGTAGCAGGCCATATCTGGCCCGTGGGCTGTAGTTTGCAAACTCCTGATGTACATAATTTTCAGTTTTGACCTGTGGAACAAGAACAAGGAATACGAATTTTTCTTTTGAAGACTTTAAAGCAATTTTTGCCCTAGCCTTCTTTTTGCTTCTAAATCTTTCTGAAGTTATTTTTAATTCATTGTCCTTCTTTCTCCCTTTTAAGTTCTCTTATTTTTAAAAAATTTTTAAGGTTTTCTTTTTTGAGAGAGAGAAACACACACACACACACACACACACACAAAATGTGAGCGGGAGAGGGGCAGAAAGAGAAGAGAGAGAGACACAGACTCCAAAGGAGGCTCCAGGCAAAGCCCGATGTGGTGTGAGATCACGACCTGAGCTGAAGTCAGACGCCTAACTGACTGAGCCACCCAGGTGCCCCTTAAGTTCTTTTCTGTACTGTGTTGGCTCAAATCATTCTAAGGATCTTCCAAAATCACCAAGCCTGTGTTTATGCAGACAATTATCAGTTGAATTATGGAGAGAAAAATCAAAGACTAAGACAGTGACAACTCTACAGTCCAATGTGATAGACATTGGGGGTTGGGGGGGGGAACAATGGAGAGGGACCGCCAATCCTCACTTACCTGGTCAGGAGACTGTCCCATGGAAGCTTCATGATTGTGTGCTGTTCGTTTTTCTCTAAGATGCAGTCACATAGGATGGGATCCAATTTCACAAGACTGAAGGAATAGAAAACGCAATAAAGAAATGCCATTCCCACCCCTACTGACCCGAGGGCCAGCTCAGGATTCAGTCTCTTACATGTCCTTTGTTGTCATCCAGAACCATTAGAGCCAATTCAGGGACCACAGTCCATGAAGCAGTGTACCCTGTGGATGGGACATAAGGAAGGTTTTCCTAGAACAAGGGCACTGCAGATGGTGGAGGGGAGGGTGCCTTGGGATCCTTGGCCCAGTTCTGCTAACTAACCATGATTAGGCGAGTAGTTCCCAACTACTGGACCATGGGGATGTCTTCATTTAGTAGTTTACCTTTTGTATCCACTTACTAAGAAAACAGAGAACACCAAAAAGCCACAAGGATTTCGGTATAATTTTTCTAAGTTTGCATTGTATCCCTCACAACAGCACCTGCCATTTGAAAACCATTAGCAGATATATGTGAGCTGATACGAACTCAGGCTCCAGTCTGAGTAGACCATACAGCTGAGAACACATATGGATCTAAGCACCTAGACAACAACTCGAGGTGTCCACAGCCCCAGGCTCAGAAACCACTGTTCTAAATGGCTGTGCTCTCCCCCGCTCCCCTCCAGCGCAGACACCCTCCACAGGGGGGTCAAGTGTGTGTCATCAGGGACTCTCTCCAGCAGAGCCCCACACTCACTCACTTCTTGTTGTCTGCATCAACCAGGTCGTTTTTCTTGATGTAGTTGATGACGATCGTCCGGACCTCACCGCCCTCGAGAACGCTCCCCTTCCTAGGTCAGAAGTGACCAGGGGGTTAGTTTGTGCTGTGCCAGGAGATAAACTGCGGACACCAAGGCTCTCTCTCTGCCGGGCAGGCTGCTTTCCTGGGTTCTCTGATTTCTATTTTCTTCCCTTTCCTGACTGACGTGAGCAGGACCTTGTGCAGCACACTTACAGGTGGAAAAGGGAGAGGCCTACTCTCATTTGTTCAGGGATGCTTCTCAGGGGCAGGAAGCTGGAAGCGGGAGTGGGGAGGAAGGGAGGACAGGGCGGAGCATGTCTGCCAGTCCCAGAGAACGCTACTCAGCTGGAGAGGATCTACGGCCAGAACAGCAAGCAGGCAGAGGAGGGTTGCTCTCCAAAAACTCACTTGTGGCCAGACTCCTGGAAGAGCAGAGTCATGCTGGCTGGGACACAGTAGAGGGATTTTATATCTGGAGGGTGATAGGGCTGTTCCCTGCTACCCTCCTGGATTGTCTGGGAGGCCGGGGAGGGCTCAGCTATGACGAAAGATGTGATCCTAAAACCCGGCAGAAGGAAAGAAAAAACACGTTTTATACTAGCATGTCGGCAACACCCTGTCCGGGGCCCTGGTGCCCCGGGCCAGCTGAGCTCCGGTGACCGGGCCTCCCG
Organism: Proteles cristata cristata; assembly: GCA_017311185.1. Lineage (NCBI taxonomy): Eukaryota > Metazoa > Chordata > Mammalia > Carnivora > Hyaenidae > Proteles > Proteles cristata. The sequence goes on along the minus strand of JAESUZ010000530.1, from coordinate 49,451 downwards.
CACTCACCTCTCGTGCTTCCAGTCCACAGCCACGATGCTCTCCACCCCTTTGCTCAGCTCCTTCACCTGGATAATCTGCTCCTGCTGCATGTGCTGCAGGAACTTAGAGAGCTGAGGGAGAAAGGGCCGGCACTAGGGACTCCACCGACGGCACACACACCTGAGCGCCTGATGTGCCACATGCAGAGCCTGGCCCGTCCTTGCGTGGGACACATGACAGTCCCTGCCCTCATCAAACCAGGAACTGGGAGGCCTCTACCCTGAGGCTCAGGGAGTGAGAAACTGCTACAGACTTACTGTTGAAACATTTCAGAACTCTGGTCAGAGATAAAGGGGTGGAAGGGACAGAGGGGAGTGGGTGACCACCCAACTGCCTCAGCCCAGGGAGAGTTTCTTTCCCCTCTGATACCTGGAGTCAAAAAGTTTAATCCCAGCCTGAGCACTACAGACAGGGCTTCCCCAGTGGCCATCCAGCTCATGGCACGGCTGCCCCTACGTGACCCTCTGTGTGGGACTGCAGAGAAGGGACCTGCTTACCTTTTTGTAGCTGGACTTCTTCATGTCCAGCTGTCGTCCTTCAGGGCTGGTGACAGATGAAAAGGCAAGTTAAGCTAGCAGAGCAGCCGTGGTGGGAGCTGCCCGGTCCTGACAGGCGCACATTGTTCCTCAGTCTTTCCCCTCCACGTTCACGTAGTAGCCGCTGTTCCAGACCCCTCTGCCCAGTGGTGGCATCAGAGAGGGATACCGACCTCAGCACAATCTAGATCACTGCGGTCCATCAGACCTTTCTGTAAATACGGAGTGTTCTCTGTCTGTCTATCCACTATGGTAGCCACTAGCCACATGTGGCTATTAAGTGCTTGAAATGCAACTCATGGGACTGAGGAACTAAATTCTAAAATGTTATTTAATTTAAATTAGTTTCAATTTAAATAGCCACATGTGGCAGGTGGTCACTGTACTGGATTTGGCTTGAGACTTCCCTCAAACTAGACCCCTTTCTGTGGCTCCAAAGTTTCACCTCAAGGTGAACCTTTCCAACACCAAGCTCACTGAGGCGGCTGGCCAAGGGCAGGATTTGGCAAACTACGTGCCGTAGGCCGTACGTGGCCACATCCCTTCATTACTGTCGCTGAAATGGTAGAGCCGAGTAGATGCAAGGATGACTATACGGTGTGCAAAGTATGAAAGATTTATTACCTGGCTCTTTATAGAAAGAGTTTGGTACTCCTACCCTACAGCTGTTAATTTGGGGAAGGGGATTCTGGGAAAGTCATAATCAGTCCCTGTTCTCAGAACTTCCATCCTTCTCAAAATGTAACAAGCAATAGCAGCGGGATATACACAGAGTCCTTCTAGAATCCCCTTCCCCCGCCTCCGGCCCAGGTTAAGAACCTCTATCCTAGGGAAGACTCTAGGACCTCTTTCCCAGTTACTAATAACGCAGTGAGGTCTGGACAATTTACCAAGTTTCCCACCACACATGCATACGGGATGCCTTCAATCACATTAAAACCACACTTTAAAAAACACAGTAAATTCTCAAGACAGAAAAGTTGAGTTTCAGTGTAAACATCAATCAGCAAACCATCTGATATGATATTTACCAGTGCTTATTAAATGTCAGGCTATTTAACCTTGACAACAATCTTACAAGCACTGAAAATGAGGGTTCAGAGAAGCCTCATAACAAGTTCAAATGCACCTTGTTCCAAAACCCTGGGAGCTGGCATTGAGGCCCAAGTGGCTGTTTTCAAAGCTCAGCTTCTCTCCACATGTGATAGTGCCTCTCCCGGTGGCCTATGTTCAGGATCGGGGCTCACATGTATTCTTCCTCCTGACACAACATACCCCAGCCCACCTACTTTGAAAGTAACCTGTGAAGGGGTTGAACACTCCAGAGAGGCTGCCCTGGAACTCTTCCCAAATAGGACAGGCTGCCTGACTCATGAGACGGCCCGGAATCACCACATCTGAAGCAATGCTCAGAGAATCTGGGGAATTTTAACCTGAATCCACATCCTTTTGCTGGCTAAAGTTGAAGTTTTTAAAAGTCAGGACCAAATTTATCTGCCAGATCAACCGTCCACTCCACTCTTTCCACAGCATGTCCCTCAACCAATTCTCCTGTCAGCCCTGTCCTGACACACCACCCAGGGACAAGGGACAAGAGAGAGCCCCTCGCCCCAGCCTCCAGCCCACACCACGCCTTCCGTACCAGCAGGACAACATGTGGCTGCCAAGGAACGTGCTGGTGAGTAAAGGGAGGTCAGCTTTTCTGACTTGGCATTTTAAAGCATGCAAAAAGCATCGCTGTACCAGTTCATCCATTTGCTCTGCAACGAAAAGACAAGAGCCCCGGTTTTCTGACGGTTACAGAATGCCTGGTGCAGGACAGTCCCCGCTCAACCCCACCCCTGCCTCACCCCCTTAGCCCTGGAAGGAACCCATCCTGGGCACCAAAGCTCCCAGACTCCCTTGAGCACTGAGCCTTTAAAGAGGGCAGACCCTGGAGAAGGGGTCCAGCCACAAGGTCCCACTGGCCAGAAACAAGTGCTTCTCTGACAGAGAAGTCAGAGCCTGAAGAAACTGTGGAGGCCTCTGGGGCTAGAAACAGTCCAAATGCCAGGACAGACTGGCACCAAGGAAACACGACTCATGTGGAAGAGACTCCAGGGCAGATGCCAAAGGCCTGCTGCACCACCCTCACCCAAAACAAGGACTTTCTGTTCCCCTAGAGCTACTCAAGTCAGAAGCGGAGCAAAGCTCGTTCCCTAAACTGACAGAAGGCAGGTCCTTCAACTCCCAGCACTATACCTTGAAGGGTCTTGCTGTCTGTGGGCTCTGGGTTGAGGCCCCTGATGCTGGGGTCTTCCGAGGCTTCTGACAGGGCCTTCTCCCCGCACATCTGCTGAACCTCCCCATTCTCCTCTTCCTCTCCCTCCAAGGTCAGGCGCCTCAGGTCTCCCTGCAGGGCGGGGTCTGCCTGGACAGACCCCTTCTCTTCACTGAGATCTGGGGGATCCAGGGCCAGCGGAGCAAGGGAAGGTGGAGAAGACTTGTCTCCAGATCGCCTGGAAAAATTGCATGTCAGAAACGCCAGGCAGCAGCCACGACATTCTCCAATCCTGCTCAGGGTCAGCTGGGAGTCCAGAGAGAGCAGGAGTCATGGCGGAGGTGGCCAGGGGAGAGCAGAGTCTGAGCGCCCATCTAAACTCTATTTCGTGGCACCTGGGGGGCTCCGTTGGTTGAGCATCCGACTCTTAATTTTGGCTCAGTTCATGATCCCAGGGTTATGGGATTGAGTCCTGTGTCGGACTCCACCTGAGCAAGGAGCCTGCTTATGATTCTCTCTGTCTCTCCCTCTCCCCCTTTCCCCAACTTGCGTCCTCAGATGTCTGCTGGCACACAGGCCAACAAGGGTGTACCTGCAGCACAGCAGGCTTCGGCCAATGCTGATCACATGAGGGGCTCCGACGTGGGGCTGAATTTGTAAGGACACGTCTATAGCAACAGGCCACATCACCTGGCCAAAAGACCAGGTAGAGAGCTTCTGAGAAAAGTACTGTTTTGCTTAAAATGACAAGAAAATGACCAGAAATAAACTGGCACATGGCTTGAGAAAGCAAGTGTTACAGTGAGAAAACATAACTTTCATGATCGGGTGGAGATTGGAAATGGGGAACTTGAACAACAAAAAGTATCAGGTCATGACTGTGGTGCCTGAGGGTCTACTCTGCTTTGATCTGGATTCAGAAGTGAGAACTTCTGGGAACTCGCCAGGGTGGAAGAAGATGTCTAAATGTGTGCGGCAGATAAAACCACACTGACTGGACCCATATAAAAAAAGAACATCCCTGTACTGAAAGGCAGGGCAGACAGTCCGTAAGGCCTTCTTCTAGGCCCAGGATTCTAGAATTCACCTAGAAAATAATCAGAGTTCTCTGTAATTTTTCTCCAAAGAACAAAAAACATTATACCAGTCCATCCATTCATCCTTCTCTCTATCCATCTATCCATCGATCCATCCTTCTCTCCATCCATCCACCCACCCACCCACCCACCCAACCATCCATTTTTTTCTCCACAATAGCAAAGAAATTAAAGTCAGGAATCAGCAACTTGCCAAAGATCACGGCAGGGACCCAGGCTCTCATTTGTGAATGCAGGCCCCGTGCTCTCTCCCCCCCGCCAGCCATCTCTACAACACAAGGAACACAGGACCCACCACAAGTGGTCCTGATAGGTGTGGAGCACAGAGAAGCCCCTGCCCTTCAAGCCTGAAGCGAGCATCTCGGCTGTGGCCATGGCAGCAACTCCAACGGCGACGGGGGCTCTGCGAAGGAGGAAGCCAGACACACACGTCAGGGATAGCCTCGCGGGAGGGAGCACATCAGGACCATCTCTCCACACACGTGCTAACATCACGCTTGCAAGTTTGGGGCAGGCACCTGCACCACAGGAGTAAACTCAGTCAGGGCTCAGTGTTCTTCAGATTACCTGCAAATAGGACTTTCAAAAAGCCCTTGACCACCATGCCCCTTCTGTCTAAGTACCTACTCTGCTGACATTGCCATTGTTAGTTTTGTTCCTATTATTAATTAAAACCAGGCAGGACTTGCAAGGATATTTAAAGTTCCCTTATTATGATCTCACAGTCGTGAGATCAAAGCCCATGTAGGGCTCTGCGCTGTGTATGGAGCCTCCTTAGCTTCTCGCTCCCTTCCAAAAAGAAAATTCCCTTTATTTAATTCCAAAAATATAAATTACCTCCCTTACCTTAAAGGCATAGCCATCCTATGCAGAGACTGAAAAGGAAGGCCATTCGCATGCCATAAATAGGGTGAGGGAGGCCACAAAGAAAAGAGAAGAAAGAAATAGGGGCACTAACCAGAGAGGTTCCTTCTAAGCTGCCTCTGTATCACAGGACTCGCTCCGTGTAACTATCTGTGGAAGAACTGAGTGTGTCCAGAATAGCAAACACAATCAGGTTCACAGTAACTCCATAAACTTCCAAAGCACAAGTGGGAAACGTGTGCCAGCCCAGGGCCCCCAAGCATTGCCCACACACTGTCTGTAAGCTCCGCTGCCCGCCTGGGTCATAGTGGGGGAAAGGACAAGCCTGGCCAAGGTTGCCTGGGCATAAGGGAGGAGATTCAAGGGCAGAGTTCCCAACACTTGAACTTTAGAAAATGTTCACTAAGCTGGTGGTTCCACTTACTGTGCCCACAGGCCAATCAATTCCTACCACAGAAACTGAAGCTGGCTTCTATCTCAGTTCCAAAAAGACGGATCTTTTTCTTCTACCTCTGGAAGGGCCACTGGCTCAAAACGTCATTCTCAAACATGTTTTGTATGTTTCATAAACCCCCCTTGTACCCTTATCTTCTGCCACAGACCATCTAATGCTTCATCCCCACAGATGTTCTAAAGCCCCAGTCGAGCAGACCAAATACACATTTCTGCAGTTTTCTCCCATCTTGGATACAATCCCGGGGAAAACCAGTGACACCACCTTCCTTTTCAACTGAAAGTTGTGTGACAGGCAAACAAGGAAGGAAATCTTCTCTGGTGCTTGGTTCCAAAAGGTTCAAGGAAAACAGGAGAACATGAATAACAACACTAAGATCTTTCAACACCGACCCCTCCCATGCCTACAATCTCTCTCTCTTTCTCTCTCAAAGAAGCAATGGGCAAAATAATGAGGTCTCATGTTTCACTCCGGATGACACAGGAAGAACAACGGATCATATCCAGTGCTGGTGGGAGTGGGAAGACAGGCTCTCCCTACAGGCGTCAGTAAGATACTGTTTGTGATGAAGACACACCGGAGGTAGCCACAGGTCCACTCGGAGAGGACCTCTTCCATCACCACACAGCAGGTAAGAAGACTCAGCGCCCTGAGCTTGCTCACATGGAAAAATGTCCCCAAGATCTTAACTGAAAAAGCAATACAGATAAAGTATAATTCCACTTGGTTGTATTTTTAACCATAGATACCAAATTTGTACACTTTAATATACACTCATATACATGGATTCAGGAAGGCTGGGAAGGTTGGATGCATCAATAATATCGTTACTTCTAAGAGAAAAGGTTTGTAAGGTGAGGGGGCTTTTGAACTTTCACAACTGTTCATATGAATACTTCCTAATGTATTTTTAAAAAGAAGCCCTGTCGTGATGGCTGAACGACTGTAAAATTTCACTACAAATCACTGAATTATACATTTGGAACTGGTGAATGTTACACTATGTAAACTATATCTCAATATAGCCTTTAAGTTAATTAGGGGCGTCCTGGTGACTCAGTCATTAAGCTATCGACTCTGGGTTTCAGCTCAGGTCATGTCTCAGGGAAATGGGATCAAGCCCCATGTTGGGCTCCATACTGATAACATAGAGCCTGTTTGGGATTCACTCACTCTCAATCTCTCTCTCTCTCTCCCTCTCTCCTTAACCCTCCTCCATCACGTTATCTCTCTCAAAAATAAATGATTAAACAAAAAGAATTAAAAGAGAGGATGATGACATAGATGATGGGGAAAAGATGTTAAGACAATGAAAGAAACAGAGAACAAGAAAATGTCACAGACAGGTGTGGTAGGGTCCCCTCCTAAGGAGAGGAAGAAAAAAAAAAAAAAACCTTCAAGGTAACCCGACTATGCGCCTACATGACAATATCCCTCATGAGACTACTTAATCAGACTACATGGTTGTGTGCGTTACCATATACAAGAGACAAAGAAATAGAAAATGTATAAGAAACTATGCCACAGGATGTTCGGGGCTCAATTCTTTGGGCACGATCCCACCTGAGCGGTGCTGGCAAGAATAAAGTTGCTTCCTGGAAAGAAAAGCCTTGGTGTCAGGACTCTGTGTGTGAGAATCCTGCTACGTTACTTGGGGGCTCGTCCGGGATGTGGAGGTGGTGCGTTTCCACCTCCTTGGCCAGCGGGGATATGAAACTTGGGGTGCTGGAAGAGGCAGCCCCACCTGGCACCAGTGGACTGCTTGATCCACAGGAGACAGGCCCTCCCAGCACGCCAAGGCGAGGACCCCATGCACACCAACGGAACAAGGCCCAGGAACCAGCTCCGGGGGCATAGCCTGTCAGACTGGTAAGAACCCAGGTTTGCTTTTGGCAGCAGGGGAGCCTGAGCACCTGCCAGCGTTGCCCTAGTAGTTCCACAAGCGACGAGGAATGAAGCTGCAACTGCACAGTGTTGGGCACTGGGCGGCAGGCTGGAGTCGCCGTGGGGCTGTGTGGGGACTTGTCTCCTGCTCATTTCCTGGGTTAGTGACTATGATAATCAGAGCCACTGTCCCTGTTTATTCTACATCAGAATGGGGACTTTAAGCAATATTCCCAAGCAGCTGCTGAAACTCCTTTTGTTTCTCCTTTTGTTTTGGGGAAATTCCCTGTCTTCTCCTGACTGAATGGACTGCCTGATTCCACTAAGTGGAAAACAAAACAAAAGAAACCTGGAGTCTGCTCCTCTGTCTGAGCTGACAAGATTTTACACTGGGAATCCTCTTTCTCTGCCTTCGCTCATACTTCTCCTCTTCTGCTTTCCCTTCCTGCCTCCTTTTCTGCACCACCTGGGGGGCCACCTGTACCACTGGCTCCTCAATGCCTCAGGCGCCATCAGCTCCTCCTCCCACCCCAGAGGTAGTGGAATGAAGACCACACACTTCAGATTTCCCCACTGGAGCCCCAGGTAAAAATTGACAACGGGGAACAAACTGAATAACTCTTAAATGGACACAGATGGAACATACTTGGTATTTAAAAGGATACCAACAAAGTTGGCATACCAAAGTTTGTTGGTTTAAAACAGACATGTCTTCAGAGTTATCAGCATTAAATACATAAACCTTTTTTCTAGCTAAGGATTTCTAAAAGTCAAATAAGCTCTTGTTATCTCTGTTGCATTTAGTCAGCAAAAAGGTGACTTAAAATAAGAGTTAATTTTGTCTGTCTCAAAGTTTTCATGGGTAATTGTCAAGAGACTTAAAAATTTTGGAAACCTAAAACGTTAGTTTTTCTTGCATGATAAACTGAGCTTGAATTCATTGGATATTGAACGAGATAGGAGGCTAAAGCACTAATTACTAGATGTAGGTTTGTGCTTCTGAGAAACTAAAGAATCTTGCATCTATGGGAAAACATGCTTTATGCTGAATGGATTCACAAGTTTGCCATCTAAGAAAAATTTTCATGTGACATAAAGTACACAGTTGGTTACTACTTAGTTTTCACTGGAGACTAACGTTTCTAAGAGTTAAAATTCTGCTAAACGTAGTTAAAACTGATAAAAATTAGAAAAGCAACTCTATGTAGAAAAGTAGGAAATATGAAAAAAAGATAGAAGAAATGGAAATACGATTCTGTTGAAGGTTAAAAAAAAGTAATTTTGTCCTGAATGAGGCTGGTTATTTGGAGAGAAATGTCTTGGGACGAAATCTAAATGCAAAGAAAGATTGTACAAAGTTAGCGAAGAAAATCTTTAAAAAGAAATTTTATGTGTGGTCAGGATGGACTAAGGCTAAAATAAATGGAATTTAAACATCCACTGGGTTAAGATGAAAATTCCTCCTCCTTTGATCCAAAGGCTGGGAAAATGACGGCGATGCCCTTGGTGCCGTCCTCCACATCCTCCACATTTGTGTTGTTCCTGTTTAGCAGAGGATAGTTCTGCAAGTAGTGGCAGCCTGTGAAATCAACCACCAACTCCTCTCCCAGACAGTCAAGAAACTGGGAGCTATCCAGAAAGGACTGACGATTAGGTTTCAATACTTTTACTAATTGTAAAGCCCTTTCCCTACAAGACAGAAAAGCACAAAACACAAAAACATTTCTGCTTTATAAAATAATACCCACGTTTGGCTTACCTAAAAAATTACAAACTAATAATGGTAAATGGCTGGCTTGACTCTTTCTCTAGTAGAACTCCTGGCTCTTGGAAGTTTTACACCCTCAAAATAAAACAAACTGTCTGCTTACACTCAGCAACTCTAAATAACACGTCACAAGCATTAGATGCTTAAAAAAAGTTTTTTTTAAACAAGTTAGGGCCAAACTCTTAAAAACAGAGCCACCACCATCAATTGTTCTTGCTCCTCCATCATCTGGGTTATGAGAGATTCCCTGACATATGTTGTTTAAAACATCAGGGTCTCTCCTAGATTGTTTGACAGGTTTGGAAACTGTAGACATCATCGTAAGATGCTATCTTGTCCGTCAGTATAATCTTTACCTTGTGTTTTTCTGTGTGTCTGCTAATGTTTATGCCGCCTCACGCCTCCCAGCCTTCTGGAAAACCACACTGTGGGCCACTCGACCGACCCTTGGGTAGACTCTAACTGCTGTACCCCTACACCATCCCTTTTCAGCTTCAAAAGCCAGAACGGTCATTGTCCCTCTTCCCTAACAACAGTTATAGGCCCTATTCCAGGGTAGGAATGAATAGGGAAAGGGGTAACAGGCAGGGAGAGGTAAGGGACCTTCAGGGAGGCAGACTGCAGCTGCACGTGGGAGGCTGAAGAAACAGATGGGGTTCTCTCCTCATAAAATCCTTAATGGACACCCTCCCCCCATTATCAAGGGCTTAAGGGGAGATCTAAATGAGAGATAATCTAACCCTAAGACAACAGATGTAGGCCCTTGGCTTTACCGTAACCACCTTACACCACTGGGTCAGGAAGTGACTGCCTGTGAATCTGACCACTGACATTCACCCTTTTAAGCCAGGAGATGCAATATGGATAAAAGAGTGAAATGTCCAACCCCTAAAAGCCTTCTGGAGGGGCCCATTCACTGTCATTCTGTCCACTCCTATTACAATAATAGTAGCTAAAGTGGGTCCCTGGATTCACTGCCGCAGAGTAAAGCTGGCATATCGAAACTGGGAAAGAAACAAAAGACTGTCCTTATTTTCCATCTCTGTTTCTTTACTGTGATGCACTATCACGCCTTGTTTCTCACTATGACTGCATTTCTTGCTCTACTCTGTGCTACAGGATTGGCCGAGGCCACCCTGGCCTGCTAGAAACGTGGGGAGAGGTTTCTGTTAACACTCACCTTCCTTTTGTGGTCAGGATACTTCCTTGGTACCAACATGGGGAAGCAATGGCCATGAGAGGCTAGAAAATTAGATCCCCACAAACCTTGTAGTAAAACAAAATAACCCAGTCTTACTACTAGGGTTTGGCTTCTCAAAAGCTCAGTTACTAGGAAAGCTGTCTTGCCTAGTGGGGAAAACATTCATCACCATCTCTGTTAATAACTTAACATGTCTAGGCCAAAGATTTTATAACTCAGCTGCCTAAGAAACTCAATGTTGGGTTCCCAGATTACCTTAAGCCAGTCCCCACCCCTTAGCCATCTTCTCTCATCTCCAAGAGGCCTGAGACTATGTCAACGGAGCCATCAAATGGTGGGCCCCAGGTGGACTCTGCTAGGTATGCAAGGGGACAGCCTACATGGTACTTCCCTCAGGCTGGTCAGGGTCATAGGTGCTGGAAACGATTTGTCCATCTTTCTTCCTGATCCCACCTGCCAGAGGGAAACATTGGGAGTCCAAGTGTATGGGGACAGGGAGACTCAAGGGAAGCAGGGTGCCTTACAAATTGGCAATTAAAAAGATGATAAATGGCCTCCCAAGCATATACTCCAATATTATGGCCCTGCCACCTGGGCGGAAGAAGAGTCCTGGGGCTACCACACTCCTGTTTACATGCGAAACCTCATAATCAGACTGCAAGCAGTTGTAGGAATTACAACCAATAAACCTGCCAGAGCTCTTAACTCACCGGCCAAGCAGCAACCCAAAACGCACAATGCCATCTATCAAAATCGCTTGGCCTTAGACTACCGGCTGGCTTCTGCGGGAGCTGTTTTTGTGAAAAATTTAACCTGAGCAACTGCTGCCAACAGATAGATGATGAGGGGAAAGACCTAGAGGAGATCACAGGCAAAATGAGAAAGGTTGTTCATGTCCCAGTCCAGACCTGGAACGGCTGGGACCTCGGGGAGATATCTGGGGGATGGTCTTCAGCTCTCAGGGAGTTGAAAACCCTTAGGGGAATTATCCTCCTAATTTTGGGAGGGCTTAATCATACCCTGCCTATTCCCCTGGTTGTACGGTCTGTCTGCAGTCTCACTGAGGCCATGGGTTAAAAAGGACGGCCACTCATGTAATACTGTTATAAAATATACACTTCTAAACCAAAATGACACTCTTTGACAAATAAGAGATGGATCCGAGCATCACAGGGGGTAATTTAGTAGCGTCCCCTCCCGATGGAGATAAAAAAAAGAAAGAAAAGAAAGAAAAAACCCTCTGAGCTGTCAACACAGAGTTCAACACAGGGCTCGAACTCACAGACCAGGAGATCATAACTTGAGCCGAAATCAGACACTTACTGACTGAGCCACGCAGGGGCCCCTAGACTGGATTCTTGAAGGCAAGACATTTCATGGAAAAACTGGGGGAATATGAATAAAGTCTACAAACTGTATTAATAGGACTGTGCCAATGTTAATTCCTCAGTATTGATAGTATTGATTGCAACTCTTCTGTAAATGTACAATTACTTAAAAAAAAAAAAAAAAAAGCAGCAGCACATACACCTGGCCCAGACATGTAGACACCCCCTCAGGCTCACTGCCGTGCCCACAGGGGCCCACCTCAGAAGAAGCTGCTTTTTCTTTTTCTTCCTTTACTCCTTTATGACAGCTTTGGAAGTTGTCATTTCCCAAACACCTCCCCAGTTTTACCAAAGATTTTCCACCAAAGAACAGCGGGCTGGCACAGTACCTGTTCCCCAGCAAGGCGATGGCACAGAGGTCACCCTTCTGTACCTGAGGCAGACCAGCAGGGGGCACCACGAGCCCTGGCAGCATCAAATCTGCAGCAAGTAAAACAAAGGCATCACAACCTGTATTTTGCCTCTGATTTCAAGTTCTACTTCATCGTTTATTTATTCGCTCAGCTACAAACCTTTATCGAGTATCAGCCTGGTCATTCATAATGAAAATTAAAAGATGGCAACCTGAGTATCAGACCATTTCCCTTGGGCTAGTGGTCAACCCAAAGCACCGAGTCCAGTTCCATGATTTATTTTACTCTGGTTTCCTGAATTTAGCTTATTGATTTAATGTACAGCATATGGAAGCTCACAAACTATTTTCTTATTGATGTACAAAGTCCAAAGCTGACTGCGGCCTTTCAGTGGGGTCATGGAGGGACCTATGGAAGCAGCCAGGCCAGGTGAGAGATGAAACACACATGGGGAAAATTCCATTGTTCAACCGTATGAACTCGGGAAATGGTACATTTATTAGAATAGTTGGTCCTTACTAAGCAGGTTTCAGTCAATAGCCAGAATAGAGGGAAATCCTCATACCTGCTCCCCCCACCAGTTTTTCGAGCACCGGAGGCCACGTTGTGAACACTGGGAGCAGGTCAGGATTGGACCACAAGGTGTACACTGCGCAAAAAGAGACATGAAGTTATTGTCAAAAAGGCAATTCTCTGGGGAACTCGCAGAGCCAAACACCAAGGTCACTTTATTTCACGGACAGTAAAGGAACTTACCTGAAAGCTAAAGAACAGGTTGTGAGACCCAAAGAGGTTTCACTGTTGTAGTTTTGTTAAATTTAATTTATTTAATTCATGTTAGTTAACATACAGCTTAGTGTTGGTTTCAAGGGGTTTCATTCTTACAGAAGGCAGGTTCTTAAACACCTGATGTCCCCTGAGACTGAGAGGCCCCTATTATTGCGCCTGATTGTAGCCGCAGAAATGGGCACAGCAGGTAAAAGCAGGGACAAAGACCCAAGGAGGATTCCATTTGTGACCTCATAAGCAAGTAGGCTAAGAACAGGGCGCCAGCCTATAAACAATTTTGAAATCTCTCCATGTTTATTATTTGTATTCCCTCCGTTTTCATAGTGAGTAGCGGTAAAACCCTTACATCAAAAAGCGCCTGTGTCTGCACAGCAGCAAAGTGGGGAGGGCGCAGGAGGGGTCTATGGAGACCATCCTATGCTGCTGCCACCCAGCTGAGGGCAAGAAAGGCCCCATGTGACAAAGCAGGTGTCAGCAGCGACAGGACACGGACGCTGGGTGACTGAGATGTGTGACAAGGAGAGAAAGCAAAGGATGCTGGGAACCAGACAGAGCCTAAGAGAGAATCCCTGTGAGGCATCTGCGTGGAGTTCGTCACTAAGACAGTGGAGTTCGTTTCATTAACCCTGCTAGTCATGTTTTTTTTGTTTTTTTTTTGTTTTTTTTCTTAATGTTTTTTATTTATTTCTAGGAGAGAGAGAGAGACACAGTGTGAGCAGGGGAGGGTCAGAAAGAGAGGGAGTCACAGACTCAGAAACAGGCTCCAGGCTCTGAGCTGGCAGTCAGCACAGAGACCGACGTGGGGCTCGAACCCACGAACCGCGAGATCATGACCTAAGCGAAAGTCGGACACTTAACCAACCAAGCCACCCAGGCACGCCTAGTCATGGTTTTAAGACGTATAGTTTACATGAAATTCCACCCTTTTCATGACCTCCGCTCCATCCCTAGCTCACCCACTACGAACTACCACTATTCCTTCATCTCAGAATAGCGCTTGGCAACCGCCCTCCGTCTCTGTTAGCCCTTAAATTCTCCCTCCTACTGCAGTTTCTGATCTTGAAAGACCCAATTCTAGGGACACTGGGCCCCAAAAGATCCTTAGGGATGCAACTGGGAGATGTGGCAGGTAACGCTCTAAGTAAGACAGACGAATGAAGGAAATGAGGAGGAACAGGTGCCTGGCAGGGTCACTGTTAACGGCAGTCCCCATCCCGGTGCCATACCTGTCGGACACAGGTGTTTCTCCAGTTCAAACAGGACGGGGTTACCGCCGCTCACGTACACAGTCACGGCATCCCCTCTGTGAGCATACAGTTTCACAATGTTGAGCTCCTCCTTTCCAGGTACCAACATGGACACCTGATCTGTTCCTAGAGCCGGGAAAGCAGCCGTCACATCAGCCCGAAGCTTTCTCCTGCACAAAGCAAACCAATACGTGGAATGAATGGTGCCCGCGGGCATGTTGAGAAATGCAAAGGATTCAGAGGACTTGCTATGAAAATCACAAGGGCCAAGGAAAATCTGGTTTATGAGCCCCTACTCTCATACACTCTTCCAAAACCTCCAATTCTCTTTCTCATCCAATGTCTCCTCTATTTTCACACATTCCTGGGGGCAAGCCTTTCCACTTTACAAAGAAAGAGGAAAACTGAGATCCAGGCAGTAACCAAGTTAGGCTGACATTCAGCCCTGCCTTCCTGACTCCATGCCTGGCTCCCGCACCCACCCTTTCTCTATATGCTTGGCAAACGTCAGTTGTGGTTAAAAGCTATACCAGGGCACCACCACTGACAACTAGAGAACACGGGGTCCGAAGTTCGCAACGTGCAATCTGCATTTGCGACACTGTCTGGACAGACACAGTTCTCCTCCAAACATGTCCCTTAATTCTCTCACCTCTCCCTCCATCCGTCTCTCCTGCCAGAAGTAATCACTGGACACTTTTGCACCTATCGTTTTAGTTCTCGGCTCCCCATGTGATTTCTCCTAAGGGACTCTAAGCCCTTGGGAGACTGGGATCCTCTATTTCTCTCTTTCTTTGTTCTTTTTTGATCACCCCCTACATACTTATATAGACCGCAGTCAGTAAGCGCTAATTACGGTTTCCTTTCAACGAACTACAATGTCCAAAAGCTAGTCTGGGAGATAAATCAGGCTTCCTCTCCATCTTCACCTTCAAAATGTGCCTATTCCACCCTAGCCACTGGGGTCCCCGCCCTGACTGGACCCCTCGGCCTCCACCCCAGGTCGGCTGACCTCGTCCAGAGAGAGCTGTGGGCCAGCCGGGAGTGGGAAAGGCCGGGGGCCCTGGTGGGCGGAGCAGGCCCCTTCTCTCCCTCACCTGTCCGACCCCTTGATGGCCGTGTTGGACTTGACCCGAAAGGCCTTGGCAAACATGTCTGCTGGCGTGGCGTGGGGAAGACCAGCAGAGCACAGAAGCCAGGGGCTGTCAGGAACGCGAGGACGCGGCGCCGTTTCCTCCCGCCGCGCTGGGGGCAGCCATGCTGGGGCCCGGCTGGGAAAGACGCCCGGCTGGAAACCCGGGCTGCGCAGCTACGCGCCTCTGGCCTCCGCGGAGTCCGCGCCGCCCCTGGGGACACGTCCCGGAACTGAAGCAGGGAGGGCGGGGCCCCGGGGGCGGGGCCGCCTCATGCCCCGTCCCGCGTCTGCGCCTGCGCCAGTGGCTGGCTGCTTCAGGCCTCCAGGGATCCGGCGGTGGGTGCACCGGCTGTGTTCGTTTCCGCTCAGTAGGCTTTGGGGCGTCTTGAGTTCCCTTTGATTCAATTCAGCCCCACAAAATTATTTGACCTTTGTGTTCTATTCGTTTGTAGCCCTCTAGAATGGTTTTCTCAAGGGATTTTGTGTGAAAGTCCTTCCGTTTTATTTCATGCTAGAAGTCTCCGGATTTTCTTTTTTTTTTAATTTAGCTGGAGTGATTAACAATAACGGGGAATCTGCCCGAGTCCCAGGTTTGCCCCTCGTGTTATGAATAAAAAAATTACAGACGATCTTCAAATCGATTTAAAAATATTTTTGACCACCTGTAGGTAACTTTTGCAAAGCGTTATTGCATTTTGCATTCAGGTGTTATTTCGGAAAGGGAGGTGTTTCCAAAACTAATTAAATAAACTCACGTTGCCTGTTAAAAAAAAAAGGGTGAGCTGGATTAGAATCAGGTTTTGGTTTGTCGTCTCCCTAGAAATGGGCCAATGGCGTATTCTTTCTAAAATCTGCATTCTCTGAAGGATGTGGATGTAGTTCCTACATCTTACGGTTTCCATGAGAAACGCTTGATGTAATGTGTGATATGTTACACAGTGTTTTGCAAATTTCCAGTTATATTTTTCAAAACTCTTCAACAGGTGTGAAATATTGGGTTTCCCTGAGAGGGTGTGCCCTGGAGGCATGGATTTAAAGATTTGGGGTTTTGGCTCCTACAAAATTAAATTTTGCATATGAAAGCTTCAGGGCAGAGTATCCATGGAGAAAAACAATACTAAGTGCTTGTTCGCTGACACAGTTACACAAAGGAGGATTCCACAGTGGCTGTCCTAAGATTAGGTCTTCCAGTGTCTGCCCACCACCAGGATTCTTAGAAGGGCCCCTAATGTGCCCTGGCGGCCACCCAAACTTGGGCTCCTCCTACACTTTTGACTTACAAGGAACTTGATTCTGAAGCACCTCAGCCGCAAGGCCAAAGTTGGAAGCGGACAGTGCCAGAGAGCCTTCTCTTTTCCCTCCCGACGCAGGCACCCTAGGGGATGTGTGATGCCAGACTAGGCTGTTGTCCAGTGTCTCTTGCGGCCCAGCTACTGAGGCAGCCGCTGTGCAGGGAGCTGAGGAAGGCTTCAAGGGAGTATTAGAATAATAAATACGAAAACAGCAAGATACAGATAAATCTGTAAAATAACCTCCCTTCTATATATTAAAAAAAGGTTAATAAACACTGGATGTTTGAAACTAATAAAAATATAACTTAGAGGAAACATAAAAGATGGAAAAAGACTACTCTTCATAGACCCTTGTCACATTACTTTGACTTTTGAAACATGAAGCCGTTTTTCATATTTAAAAAAGTTAGCTTCTTAGAGAAGAAGCATAATCTAAAAACAAAATATGAATGCTTATAAATGTAAAACTCTATTAAGTTGGTAAGTAAGCCAATCAGTAATCAGGATTATTTCAATTCATTTCTGAAGAGAGCAATTACAACTCAGAGTTGAACATTCTGGGACAAAATAAATGCAAAGACATTGTTACCTTCATTTGGTAGTTTACCTGCTAGTAGTAATATATCCATTACACTTTTTATATTATTTTCACCAATATTGAGATATTAGAATATATGAGTAGAGAGAAAAGACAACAAATGTATTAAAAAGTTTTTTCACCCTGTATTATTACACTTGAATTTCAAGATCCAATAGAAGCAAATGAATTTTACACTTCATTTCTATTTCAGATTTCTGACACCTAAAAAGACAAAGAATTTCCAGTGTTGAACACTATAGTTCTAAACACTATTTCCCAGTAAAAAGAATCAGACATTTTTGGAAAGGTGTATGCTTCACAGGTACTGACCAGGGAAGTATACAGCAAGCCTGGAACATCATGTTGTGCTAAAAAGAAAAGAAATGCTCAGTGAATGATTGGGTACAAAAAGCAATCAGGAGCTGGTTTCAAAAGACTCTCACTAGTCAAATTTGGGATAATTTGAGCTTCAAAAATAAATATAATATTTAATTGTGACAATTGAATAAATAAAAATTCATGAATCCACGATAATACATTTATTATTTTCTTAGCTTTTTAATTATATTTTTTTGAGAGAGAACTCAATGGGTGGAAGGGGGGCAAAGGGAGAGAGAGAGACAATCTTAAACAGCACACTCAGCACTCAGCACAGAGGCTGAGCTGAGCCAAGGCCTCAATCCTATGACCCTGGGATTATGACCTGAGTTGAAACCTAGTCGGATGCTCAACCAACAGAGCTACCCAGGCTCCCCACTGATACAACATTTAAAAAGAAAGAAAAGAAAAGAAAAGCATCTCTAAAGCCATCAGAAGGTGACTATCATCAAATCAAATCTTTTTAAGTAAAAGTATTAGAGAGTTGGCAAATTAACACTCATCTTTAACAGGAATGACAAGTGCAGAAAAATATTAGAATCTTAAAAGTCACTATTTTGCAGCCAATAATTGAAAATAATTGGTTATAGGCCATATTGATTACAGGTCAAGTGTCAGAAGTAGATTCCACAAGCATTGGGTGAAAGGTCCTAGAGAAATAGTACATACACCACTATTAACAGCAAAGATAACTTGTCCATTGTAACAATATTCCTTTAAATGTGATAAAACTGTCACTTGTGAATCAGATTTAAATAAATTGGCTGCATTAGAGACAGCCGGGTTTCTCATTCTGAAAACACCACTTGATGTGATGCAAAATGAAGTAAGAAGAGATCACCTTAAAAGATTTTTACCTTAATTGTATCTTTATTTTCATCTTAAAGTTTTCGTGTTTTGTAGAAGTTAAAAATGTTTTCGGTCAACTGTAATGTTGTTCGAAATGTATAACCTTGAAAATTGCATTGCAGTCTCTTGTGGTTGAATGTTTCCAAACCCTCTATAACAACGAAATCCTGAAAGAAGTCATTAGATTTGAAGATCATTACCAAAGAAGTCCTCAACATATAGTCTTACTTTATTTTAAAATAACATATTCTTGTGGTTCAAAGGTGATGTATATTAAAGATAGATAAAATGGAGAATGAAGATAAGTATAAGAAGTTAAACACTAACTCTTATCCCTAGTTTCTCTAAATTCTATTGTCAGTTTTTTATTGTGCCTCCTGACAATCTTTGTTCTATAAACATTTATTCTGTGTTCAAAGCACACTGTGTGTGTGTGTGTTTATACTTGATATCAGATTTTTTTGGTCACTTTTCATGTTATGATAGTTATGCACCCAGTTAGATTCCAATATTTCTTTATGACTTATTTGAATTTTTATGTGTGCTAGAGACTTATCTTGTAGGAGATCATGTATTTCATGATTTTTTTGGCATGTCTATCTATTGATAGGTAAGCAAAAGTAAGTAATAACTACTTACATTTTCTTACAAACATAGATATGACATAGTTAGGTTTTGATGTTTTCAAAGTGAAATTATTTTGAAGATGGAAATGCATTTTCTCTCATTTCCTCTGAAATGATAGTCTTAGGAAGCCACAGAAGCTATGGAGGAAGATTTGAGAGAGGAAGGAGAAAGATGGTTGGGAGGCGGCACTGAAGTGATTGAATCGAATTACTTGTCATAGATATTTTAAGAATAGAACACAAAGAATTCTGGTTCGCCAAGTTTTAATGAGGTGCTTTTTAGAAGTGATTTATTAGTCGCTCAGATTATAATTGCATCACCCATATAATATTTAACACAAATTCTACTATGAATATAAATGAATTAAATAACACTTGACAAAATAAACAGAATTGTATCGATCATGAAAATTATGGAATAAATGTGCATATTTTAACTTGAGGACTGCATCTTAACCATTCTTTCTTCCACAAACAGGATAGGTCAGTTTCCCATTCCAACAGGTTGCTTGGAATGTTTGATGTGGTGTCTGCATATGATATCCTCTCATACATTCAAAGCGCACAGTTTCCCTTGTTTGGAAATATCTTTTATTCTTAGAAGACCTTCTTAATTGTAAGTTATGTTTTTTCATTATGTCTTCTGATATTATACATACATCTGAAGGTTAAAAAAAAAGTGAACATAGCATTAAGCAGTAAACAAATATTTTCGACAAGATTTCAGACTTTCATGTAGAATCTTCTACACTGGTCCAGAGCTCTGTTTTCAAAACCTTTTCCAAACCAATTCACTGCAAATCATCACGGAGATGTAAATCATTTTAAATGATTAATGACGTAAAATTGAGGTGCTGTTTAAAGTATGATAATTACGAGCACCTGGGTGGCTCGGTTGGTTAAGCAATCCACGTCAGCTCAGGTCATGACTCATGGTTTGTGAGTTCAAGCCCCATGGGCTCTGTGCTAACAGCTCAGAGCCTGGAGCCCATTTTGAATTCTGTGTTTGCCTCTCTCTCTGCCCCTCTCCCGCTCACGCTCTGTCTCTCCTTCAAAAATAAGTAAACACTAAAAACAACCCTTTAAGTATGATAGTTAAATGTCATAATGAAAGATCCATCATGCCAATTGCAATAGCTTTCATTAAAGAATATTGTGTTGCTGTTATTGCTTGAGCAAGAGTTTTTTCAAACTTTATTTCTTCACATATTAATATTTAGTAGTCTAACATTTGACAGAATAGTTGTTGGTTAATCTGTGAAAATTCTGTTAAAAACAGCAAAACATCTTTCTCATTATACTGATTTTCCCAGGATCCATGTGAATATTAAAATATTTACCCAAGCACTTTGGTGGTGTGGACCACTGCCCATAGCTGCATGTTATGATCCTGTTTCCCTCAAGCACATACAAGGACTGGCACTGGTACTCAACTGACGATCCTGGGTCATATTCTGATTTGGGGAATGTGGTCATGTCTCCATTGGCAATACGTGGAGGGCGCCCACATTTGTCCTTAGGGTCTAAAAACAATATTGTTTGATTTATTCAAAGTCCAAAGAAAAACCGGTTAAAGTAAAGCAAATAGAAATAAAGCACAATATACAATATCAAGACTTGTGATTTCTGCTGACAGAAATGATTCATTGAAGAAACTGTAGTCACTTAAACTGAGAGGGGCGTCTGGGTGGCTCAGTCGGTTAAGCGTCTGACTTCAGCTCAGGTCATGATCTCATGGTCCGTGGGATCAGGCCCCATGTAGGGCTCTGTGCTGACAGCTCAGAGCCAGAAGCCTGCTTCAGATTCTGTATCTCCCTCTCTCTCTGATCCTCCCCTGCTCACGCTGCTTCTCTCTCTCTCAGAAATAAATAAAAATATTAAAATTAAAAAAAAAAAACAAAAAAAGCCCTGAGAATAATACTTTTAAGCCCTTCCTTTTATCCCACATGAAAGTACACATAAAGCATTAACAAATATGTCTGCTTTACAGTATTCGGTATTAAGAAAACATTTTTCCTACTGAATAAATGCCGGACGGATGGACAGCTAATATACACAAAGAAATCTTCTTATTAGTTACAACATACTGCGGTGTCTATTGGATCGCTGTGTACTGATTTTCATTGTTATTACAAAGGAAACTTAGCTTCTTTAATTAAGTCAAAGAATTACAAATTTGTGTAATGTGAAAGGGAATCGCTGGCCTCCTACTCTGGACATGATGAGGTAGAAACATTTCTGCTTATCCCTTCTGCTAAGTAAATCTAAAAACCCTGAACATATTATAAAAAACCAATGTAAGAGATTATGAAAGGTGCAGAGTAGATATCAATCTGATCAGAGACCTGCAGTGACTTTGGGTTTTACTTTCTATGGATCCTGGACTGAGCACTGAAGAAGACTGGAACCCAGAAATGATATCAAGTTCAAGAAAAAAAAAAAAAGTCCCAAGAGTTGCCTGATCTCTTTAGCCAAAAGCCCAGGAAAGGACTTTTCTAACAAGACAGAGATATTTTTTTCCAGCACTTGAATAACTCCCAGAAAACATGATAAAGAAACCTCGACCAGTCCTCCTGCTGTGTTGCTCAGAGATCAACGGTGACCATCAGAGGCTGAGTGAGGAGCCCAGACTTCTATCCACACTCAGGGAACAAGACACCTCTCCACTTTCCACGGCGTTAGTGGAGGCCGAGTGGGAAGCCTGGACCTGCACTAAGTTTGGCAGTGATGGAGGCCTGATAAATAAGAGAGGTCAATAAAATCCAGAGCCTTAAAACAGAATATTCCAAAAGTCTAGAGTACAACCAAAAATTACTCATTAGAGGGGCACCTGAATGGCTCAGTGGGTTGACCGTCCAACTCTTGATTTCGACTCAGGTCATGAAATCATGGTTTGTGAATTTGAGCCCTGTGTTAGGCTCTGTGCTGGCAGAGAGGAGCCTTCTTGGGACTCTCTGCCCCTCCCCTGATCACAAGCTGGCATGAGTGCTCACACTCTTATAATAAATAAAACTTTACAAAAAGAAAGGAAAAATCACTCATTATATCAAAGACCAGGAAAATCCACCCCCAAAAAAACAGCAACACAGGGCAACACTGAGATGACACAGATAATGGAATTATTTAGTGATGGTTTTTCAAAATCCAATGGGAATTACAGAACTGAAAACTATAATAATGGATTGTAAAAAAAAACCCTTACTGGATGGGCTCTATCTTGGATTACAGATGACAGAAGGATAAATAAACTTGAGTATAGAATATAGTTTTCTCATTTTAAAAACAGACTGAAAACCAAGGACCTGTAGGAGACAGCAAAAGACTGGACAACCAGGAAGAGAAAAGAAAGGGGTTGGAGATTAAAAAAAAAAAAAATGGCTGAAAATTTCCCAACCTGGGCACACAACATAAACATTCATATTGAAAAAGCCAAACAGGATAGTCCTAAAGAAATTCATGCCGAGATACACCATTATCAAACTGAGGAAAACTACAGAAAAAGAAAAATCTCAATAGCAGCGACACAGAAATTAGGCAAACCTCTAAGGGACAAAAGGTTTAAGTGTCAGTGGGTTCTCATCTGTGTCCATCAAGCTAGAGGGAAGTGACAACATTTTTCAAGAGCTAGAAGAAAAGAAACTACCATCCCTAAATGCTACATCCAGCGATGCCATCCTTAGGATATAAGGGAGAAATGAAGACGTTCTGAGACAAAGGAAAATGGGGAATATGTCTACAGCATATATATCATTAAAGAATTGCTGAAGGAATTCTTCATACAGCAGTGAAAAAGATAACAGAAGGAAGATTGAGAGTTCATGAAGGAATAAAGAACAATGGAACTGAGAAAAATAAGGGTAAATATAATAGACTCTTTTTCCTAAGGAGTTTGTTATATTTGATGTTTGTGCAACATTGTATCGTTTGATATGGTGCTCAATATATGTAAAAGAAACATAAAGGCATTTTTGTTTACTGGGGGAAAAAACGGCATTTATGTTTAATGTGGGGATCCTGGGGACTCAGTCGGTTAAACGCCTGATCCTTGATCTCAGTCAGGTCAGGTCTTGATCACAGGGTCATCAGTTCAAGCCTTGTGTTGGGTTCCACACTGGCTGTGAACCCTACTTAAAAAAAATAACATAAAGTAAAATAAAATGTGGAGAGGGTAAATGGATCTAATGGAAGTAAGGTTTTCATATTTCACATGAAGTGGCAAAATGTAAAGACCAGGGGGCAGTGATAAGCTATCTATGAAGATCTTAATACCTAGGGCAACCACTAATAAAATGATACAGTGAGATATGCCCCCAAACAGTATAGCTATATCAAAATACAATTATTTTTACATGTTCCACAAATCCACAGAGATGACAAGAAAAGGAAATGGGAGTGAGAAACAGGAAACACAAAACAAATAATAAAATGCCTGACACAGCCCCAAACATACGGCATCTAAAAGAAACTCATTTTAAACATGAAAATGTAGGTGGGCTCAAAGTAAAAGACTGAAAAATATATATGCCAGGCAAAGCTGATTTGGAAAACAAGTGGCTACAGTAGCTCCCTGGTGGCTCCTCTTCTTTCCTAAACTCTGAATACTGGAGTGTCCTATGACCGAGTTCTCATACTTTTTCTTCTCTATACACTAATTCCTGGGTTGAGCTCAGCTAGTCACTTTCCTTTAAAATAATCCACCTGCTGACGAAGCCCAAATTTGTATCCCATTCTATGATCACGCGCCAGCTGCCGATTCCATGACTCCAAGTGGAATTTCATAGGGCTGTCAAATGTTCTCAGCGTATTTTTAGTACATTTATCCCTCAGGAAATAACTGAGTGTCTTAATGCTTAACATAGAGAATTTTCCATGATTCCAGGTGTCCTAATCTGGTCAAATCTTTCATAAAATAAATATATGGTAAGTACCACTTATGCTGTCCACAAAGAGAAAAATTTGGAGGTTAAACACCATCATTTTATTTAAGATTAAAAGATGATTCCATAATAGCCATTTCATTATATACTTATGTTAACATATATAGTCCCTAAAATATTCTCTAAGGTTTGGGGAGAAATAAGATACTCTGACTAGGCAATGGTGGTTGCGTTCATTCCCAATTTGAACATGTCACTTCTCTGCCCCCAACCAGGTCAAAAGGTTTGATGCATTCGTAACCTGCCCTCTGACCAGGTGGACACTTAGGCATCTCTTCTAGTATAATGACATTTTCTACTCTGGGTGGATTCACACAGGGGATATCTGAACAGAAAGAAAAAAAGTAGCATCCCTAACATATAACCTAATGATCTTTTTGAGTTGCAAATCAACGAATGGGATTCCAAATATATCCCAAAGGGGACTTTATTTTATTCTTAAAAAAATTTTTTTAATGTTTTATTCATTTCTGAGAGAGAGAGAGAGAGAGAGACAGAGAGAGAGAGAGAGGCAGACAGAGACAGAGAGAGAGCGCATGAGCAGGGGAGGGTCAGAGAGAGAAGGAGATACAGAACCTGAAACAGGCTCCAGGCTCTGAGCTGGCTGTCAGCACAGAGCCCGACACGGGGATGGAACACACGAACCGTGAGATCATGACCTGAGCCAAAGTCAGACGCCTAACCGACTAGCCACCCAGACCCCCCCAAAGGGGATTTTATTTATTTATTTATTTAAAATTTTTTTTTAATGTTTTATTTATTTCTAGGAGAGAGAGAGAGAGACAGCGTGAGCAGGGGAGGGTCAGAGAGAGAGGGAGTCACAGACTGAAACAGGCTCCAGGCTCTGAGCTGGCAGTCAGCACAGAGCCCGACGCGGGGCTCGAACCCACGAACCGCGAGATCATGACCCAAGCGAAAGTCGGATGCTTAACCGACTAAGCCACCCAGGCGCCCCAAAAGGAGATTTTAAATCAACAGTTAATCTGTCATGAAAGACTGCTAATTTTAAGAAAGTTACATAGAAGATTGAAGAAAAGCCAATAAAGTGATATGTTATTTTATAAGATTTAAGCTTCTATGAAAATGAGATTTTTTTCCTAGTCATTTCCACTTAAGTTTAGTCAAATCAATATTTCAAATTATATTTTTCAAAATGATTTTTATAAACCACAAAAAATCATAATAAAAAGATTATTTGACATCAGAATTTGGTTTGCTATTATCCTGTTGATGAATGTAATTTTAGGCCCTTAGAAAAATAAACACAATAGCCATTTTCTTAGAGAATAAATGAGGAATTAACATGCTTTGAAGAATACCATGGCTGAAGGAAGAAGATGAACTGAGGGTCCAAACAGGAGATGAGTGGCAAACAGTAAAATAACTGAAAAATAAATGTATAATTGATAAAACACTCTTTAATGATTTCTTTTTTTGTAAATGCTAAAGGACATTTCTCTTTCCTAAAATTTTTTAATGTTTAGTCATTTTTGAGAGAGAGAGAGCATGGGCGGGGGAGGTGCAGAAAGAGAGGGAGACACAGAATCTGAAGCAGGCTCCAAGCTCCAAGGTGTCAGCATGGAGCCCGATGCGGGGCTCAAACCCACAAACCTTGAGATCGTCACCTGAGCTGAAGTCAGAGGCTTAACTGACTGAGCCTTCCAGGTGCCTCTGTTTAAGGATATTTCACGCATAATGTATAACTCACCAGTGAGTTTCAGGTGGATGTAAAATGTAATAGGCTATAGCTATGGCTCCTAAACTGGAGTGTACGTTGAATCCCTTGTGAATTGTTAAGACACTTTCAGGGCTGCATCCCCAGAGTTCTTGCCGCCACAGGTCTGAGGGAGCCTGTGAATTTACATTTGCACGTCTAACAATTTCCCGGAAGATGCTGACGCTGCTATTCCAGAGACCAAAGTCTGAAACTACTGGGCTTTAAGATTAGCCACTGAGTACACAATTTCATCCCTCTAAGTTAAAGCATACACCTTCTTTGACTAGCCTAAAAAAATAATCTGTGTCCGTTTTGTAAGTGCTGTTAGAAGGGATTCTATATTGTATTACTTAAGACATTTAGACAAATAGATTTAAAAATTTCATTGAAGTCTCTGCATATTGGCTTTCCTACCCATTGACTTTTTTTTTTTTTAATGTTTTATTTATTTCTAGGAGAGAGAGAGAGAGACAGCGTGAGCAGGGGAGGGTCATTGGGAGAGGGAGTCACAGACTCAGAAACAGGCTCTAGGCTCTGAGCTGCCAGTCAGCACAGAGCCCGATGTGGGGCTCGAACCCATGAACCACGAGACCATGACCTAAGCGAAAGTTGAACGCTTAACCGACTAAGCCACCCAGGCGCCCCCCTATCCGTTGGCTTTTAACACTATACAGTATTTGGTCTGTCCAATTGGTAATGATGTGGACATTCATAAGTCACTTTTTCTCCTGACCTATATAATGCCTTCTGCCGGCCCATGGGTATGGCATTACCAAAGTCTCAGAAGCTAAAACAATCTGTGTCTGAAAGAAAAAGAATATGTATTTGTTCAGTAAATATTTTAAAACACATAATGACTAATAACTATACAACAGAATAATAGGTACCCATCAAACCAATGAATACCGGGCAAAACTTTTCTTATACCTTGAACAAATATATTAGAAGCCTTGACTAATTACATTGCATAGTCCCATTTTATCAAAAATGTGACATGAGAATGAGGATATCATAAGCCTGAGGAGATATGGATACATGTAAGATGTAAATTCACACTTCTTACATTCAAACTCTTTTTTGCCAATACAACCCATCTACATTACGTATGTATTTGTATTTTCACTTCTGTCAAAATCTGTTATCTTTATTTATGTCAAATGTGCCCCCCCCAAAAAAAAACCCTATATACTTACAAGGAGATAACTGAGGAACTAACAGTACATTGAATACAGATGAGATTGATGAGCAGGGAGCAGGTGTGATACAGGAACAGAGATGGGGAGTCTGAGGATGTGTATCACAGGAGGTCTCATGTACACACAAAGTGACGTGAAAGTGAAATAATTTGGCTCATGCGGTCACACTTTTATTATTACTACAGCTACTGATTCTCTACTAGAATCCGCAGCTTTCCAGAGATACCTTGTTAGATCCTAGATTTACTGCCTAGTTTCCTATTTGTACTATTTATGCTCTGAATTAAGGATATTTATCAATCTTAGATTAAAATTAAATATACTATACTTTTGCATTCTGGTGGGTGAGACCATTTTCCTCCTAAACATTTTATAAATGCAGGTCCATTAATCTCAAAACCGTTGGTGCATTTGTATGTTACTTCTTCTCCATATTGGTAACTGTCTGATACGGAAGATGGAATGCCATGTGGAATCAAATGTGGTGGTCCACAAGGAAGTCCTATAAAAAGAGAGAAAGAAAGAATGACTCCATGTTTTACTAGAGCTGAAATTTAATTTTGTGTACTGGTTGCCATATTCAGCAGTTTTATTTGAAAAAAAATGATAACGCAGGGTCTGCACTCATATCACGGAGAAGGTGCACAAATCCTCACCATCATTCTGATGTGTATCCAGCTGGCAACCTGAGTAACAACTTGAAACTAAACATGTCAATACATTATCAGCCATAGCAACTTCTTTCTAGATATGTTTCCTGAGGCAAGGGAACCAAAAGCAAAAATAAACTATTGAGACTATATCAAAATAAAATACTTCTGCACAGTGAAGGAAACAATCAACAAAACTAAAAGGCAAGCTACAGAAAGGGAGAAGATATTTGCGAATGTCATATCTGATAAAGAGTTAGTGACAAAAATATATGAAGACCTTCTGAAACTCAACACCCAAAAAACTTATAATCCAGTTAAAAATGGATAGAAGGCATGAACACACATATATCCAAAGACATACAGACAGCCAACAGACACATAAAGAGATGCTCAACATCACTGATCATCAGGGAAATACAATTCAAACCTACAATGAAATATCACCTTACACCTGCCAGATAGGTTAAAATCAACAGACAAGAAACAAGTGTTGGCCAGGATGTGGAGAAAGGGAAACCCTCTTTTACTGTTGGTGTGGGAACGTAGACTGGTGCAGCCACTCTGGAAATAGTATGGGGATTCCTCAAAAAATTAAACATAAAACTACCCTATGATCCAGCAATTGCACTACTAGATATTTACCCAAAGTATACAAAAATACTACTTCAAAGGGATACCTGTACCTTGATGTATATAGCAGCATTATTTACAATAGCTGAGATATGGAAGCAGCCCAAGTGCCCATCAGTAGATGAATAGATAAAGAAGAGGTGGTATATATGTACAATGGAATATTACTCAGCCATACAAAGAATGGAATCTTGTGACTTGCAATGACACGGATGGAGCTAGAGAGTATAATGCTATGTGAAATAAGTCAGAGAAAGACAAATAACATGATTACACTTATATGTGGAAGTTAAGAAACAAAACCTATGAGCAAAGGGGATAAAAAGAGACAGAGGGGGGCAAACCAGGAAACAGACTCTTAATTATAGAGAACAATGTGGTTACTAGAAGGGAGGTGGGTGGGAGGATGGGTTTCATAGGTGATGGGGATACAGGCGAGCACTTGCTTTGAGCACCAGGTGTTGTATGGAAGTGTTGAATCACCATATTCTACACATAAAACTAATATTACACTGCATGTTAACTAGTTGGAATTTAAACTGAAACTTAAATAATAAAAAAATAAGATAATAAAATAAAAATTTCAATATATTTATGAAAGAAACCATCAGTATTTCTCAAACCAATAGTGAATAATAAAAAGAAGAGCACTGAGAATTAATCATCTTAAGTACCATGTATGGTAAGAACTCAGAAATGACATTATAGGAAAAATAAGACAGAGTTTTAAAAAACACCTCATGGCAAAGCAAACAGTACATGTTGTCACTGGGAAAGGAATATGAATAGGAAGGTTTATTTGCACTACACATCTAATTTTTATTAAACAAATACCAGAATTCAAAGTGAGTCCGTAATGAATCAATGAAATTAACAAAAAGAGGATAGTACATAAATCTATAAATGATTTTAGATATTTATCTATAAATGAGTTTATATAGTTAGAAACCTAAAGGATTCTTTCTCACGACTTTGATGACAACTGATTCTGTTTAATGGATTCTATCAAACACAGAATTGTTGTTTGCATTCTATCCTCACCTACACACCGAGGTGGAGAACTCCATTTTCCCATGTGGCACGTTATCTCATCTTTTCCAGATATCCGGAAACCGTCCTCACAAGCGTAATTTAATTTGGTGCCATGTGCATAAAGCTCAGGTTTCAATGTTTCGTCCATTTCTCCTGAAAATTTAGATGATTTGATGGCTCCATGTTCTACCTGTGGTGGTTGTGGACATGGGGTTTTTTCTGTATAGAGAACAGAGATCAAAAGGGCAAGTTTGCGCGTTGGTAGTATAGTGGTTAGCATAGCTGCCTTTCAAAATGGCAAGTTTGCATACAACATTTAAATTTTAAAAGTGCAATCAAATACTTGTTGAGAATTTGAAATAAGGATAATTCAAACAAATTAAATTACCTAAAAACTGGAAAACACTTGACACTTGCAAGCCTATATGTCTCCAGCAAATCTACACTATTATCTGCTTATTCTATGTACCTTCATTCTTGTCCTGTTCATCATGAGGAGTGAAATAGGCATAAACAGAAATTTTCTATGGTATTCACACAGCAATCGAAAATATTTGTCTGTTCATTTCCCACTAGAAGTGAAAGAATACTGAGTGATTTGTATACTTAGAATGTAATTTACTGTTTGAAGATAAAGTAAAATAGACATAGAGAAAGGTTCTTATCTTGTTCATCTACACAAAGCACAGGGGAGTCTTCACCTCATTTGAAAGAATGTTATAAAGCAAGCGATGCATTACTGACCAACACAGTGTGGTATCGACTTCCATCTTCCATCTTTGCACACGATTTCGTCTGCACCCTGAATTATATAATCGTCTTGACAGATAACAGATACCTTTTCTCCATCCCGATAATTTATTGTCGTTGACATACTCTGAGCATTGGGAATCTGAGGTGGAGGTGGGCATGACTGCATTTGTACTTCTAGAAACATTAAAATTAGATTTCTTGATTAAAATCATAAGTTGAAAATGCTAAAAAGAAAATTAAACAGAAAACCCGATAATAATGTGTAGTAGCTGATCAAATAATGTTATGCTTAAGTATGTTATACTCTTCAGCTTGTAGAGCATGTTAATATATCACACGTGGTTTCTATTCTCATGGTCTTAATGGTAGTATTCTCCTTTTATTCCTTCTGTGATAAATCTTGCATAATTTATGTAAAACTTATTTTAATTATTTTAACCATTATGATGTGCTAACTGAATTGTCTACTCAGTAACAGGCACTAAATAAATATTGATATCAGGATCTTTTTACAGCTATCCATAATCAAATGTATTGTGATTGGATTAAAACTCTTACAAGATGTGGGATGGAAAATAATTAGCCAGAGGAAGAATTACATGTACTTAATGATCAATTATCTGATACAGGTTCCTGGCCAAGATATGAATTAGATATGGTCACTAGTGTTTTACTGTGTGTTGTTTAAAGTTCAAAACTCCCTGGAGATACTGTTTACTAGTTTGCTGACACTGATTAGAGATATACAGACTGAGGAAATGCACCCTGTTTAATGGATTAGACAGCCTGACTTTAGTTCTATGATCAGCAAGGTATACAAGATTTCTCTGCAAACTTGAGTTTAAGCTCCCATAAAGCTGAGATACCTCACATGTATCGTGGCAGTTCATAATCTGAAGACAAAGCATGTCCTGTTCAGCTGAGGGAAGACTCTGGATGACTTATACCTGGAGGCTTTCGGACCTCTCTGTGACACCTTGAGTTTGCTTTCTCCTGTTATGCGTTTATTTCATTAAAGACCTTATGTGAGTGTACACTGGGAAGTCTGGTGAGTCCTTTCAATTATCCGATATTTTGTATTCAATTCAGAGAATGTTGACGGAATATAAATCATTCATGCTGACTAATATTGTCATATTTTCTATCTTTAGATAGATGTAGGAATGTTTTATATTTAATCAAAAGTTTTTTCTTATTTCTATTTAAATATCTTGGCATATTTTTTCAATGTATTCTCAAGGATTTTTTTCTCCTGTAAGTGCTGTTTAACCTATTTTGT
This sequence comes from Proteles cristata cristata, assembly GCA_017311185.1. Classification (NCBI taxonomy): domain Eukaryota; kingdom Metazoa; phylum Chordata; class Mammalia; order Carnivora; family Hyaenidae; genus Proteles; species Proteles cristata. The sequence continues at coordinate 18,513 of JAESUZ010000530.1, read as the reverse complement.
CCTAATAATCTTAATTTGTACTTCCTCTTGATACATTTTCCATAGGCTGGTTTGGCAACCAAATCTCCCTAAAGGCAGAATCATTATTCTGCAAATCCTCTGTTTATGCTTTATTAAAAGCTTCTTTGTATTTTTTGCATTTTATTTAATTATTTGTATTTTATTTTATTTTTACATTTTAAAAATTATTCTGCATTTATTTTGTAGTTCTTGTATAACAAATATATCACAAAAATGCTGTTCATGGAGGATTAATTTATTTAGGAAAAAATGAATATTTGGAAATTAAGCAAGAAAATTCTCATTAACTGACAGGTCAAAGAAGAAACCACAAGGAATATTAGGAAACATTTCATAGAATTCAATGAAAACCAAATGTATATAAAAATGTTGAGACAGCTACAACAGTTTTAGGAGGAAAAATGAAGTTAATCCTTAACAGTAGGATGGTCTAAATCCAAGTTTTAGTTTTCTACCTTTAAGAAACAGAAAAAGTAAAATGAAAATAAAAGTAATTAGAAAGAAAAAAATTAATCCCACAGAGGAGAGAAAATTGCGAAGGACAAATAGAAAAGAGAAAATAGAACAAATAGTGAATGTTAATAAGGCTAAAAAATAGAAGAGAGAATAAATGGAGAAAATCAAGTGTTAAAACTGGTTATGTGGAAATGTTAATTAAGTTGTAGGAAAAAAATTCAGGAAGAATAATCCAGATAAAAAAGAAAAATAAGAATCAAAGTTAAGAACTAAAGAAGAGATATCAGCAAAGAAACAATATAATTAAAAGGAAAATAGAATTTGAAAGGAATATTAAAAACAATTGTACACCATTTAGATAAATGAGAGATTTCTTGAAAAATACAACTTCCTTTCATTGACAAAAGACAATAAGAAAATTGGAATGTTTTATTATTTATTAAAGAAACTGAATTCTTCATTAAGAAAACTTCCAAAAAAGCAAATGATATATCAGATGACTAGCACATAAATTCAGTCAATCATTTAAGGTAAAAATAATGAAATAATAAGTGTAATTACACACACACACACACACACACACACACACACATATGTATATATTTGTCAATTTGTTTCATGAGGCCACACTGATACTGATACTGATAACAAAACTTGGGAGAGGCCTTGAAAGAAGAAGCATGTATAGATTAACATCCCCTGTGAGCATAGATGCAAAAGTTCCTAAAACTAAGTCAGCAAATTGAGTATATGAAAAAATGAATATAGTGTTAACACAGAAATGAGAGATTTGGTCAACATTCAAAAAGTTACATATATAATTCACTAGATTAAAAGAGTTAAGAAAACCATATTATCCTATCAAGAAATACTTAAAATGTACTTACAAATCTCCAACATGGGTTGATCATAAAATTTCTCACTCAGCTAAATAAGAATAGAGGGAATAGTTCCCTTAAACTGATAAAGGGCATCTACAAAAACCCTAAATTGACATTATAATTGTGGTGCAATGTCCAATATCCTCTCTCTGTGGTCAGGAATAGGACAAAGATGTGTCTTCTCATCACTTCCTTTCAACAGTTTACTGGAGGTCCTAACCAGTACAATGAGATAAAAAAATAAAAAGTAAACTGGCAAAAATAAAATCTTGGAGTAGCATTGATATAATTGCTTTCACAAAATTGCAACAGATCAACGAAACAATACCTTAAATGAAAAATACAGCTTAGTAGAGTGTCAGACTATAAAATCAATATGCACAAACCAAGTGTAAGGGCAAACCCATAAAAAGATCCCGAATTCTTCTCCTCCCACAGACACACTGAATCTACAGGTACACAGGCAACAATATCCAGTGGAAAGACCTGAAAACCAGCTGAAGTGCTCCTGCACAACAGACAGTAAGCGGGCCACACTGATATGGGCAGGAGAGTCAGGAGCACAGTCTGGAACTAGCCCCCTCCCCTGGCAGGGCTGCACACATTCAGGAGGCATCTCACTGATCCAGAGCTTCTCCCTGTGGAGTAAGGGGCTTGCTCCCCAAATTAACAGCCCAAACCCTGGGATTGGAAACAGGAAGATGAGCCCCCAAAATGTCTGCCTTTGAAAACCAACAGGGCTCACATCCCAAAGATCCAAAGGGCTGTAGAGAACTGTGATCCTTTTCTTTAAAATAAATTTTTAATGTTTGTTTATTTTTGAGAGAGAGACAGAGTGTGAGTGGGAGAGGGGCAGAGAGAGAGGGAGACACAGAATCTGAAGCAGGCTCCAGCCTCCAAGCAGCTTGCACAGAGCTTAACAAAGGCTCAGAGGTCAACAGGGGCTCAGACTCACAAACTGTGAGATCCTGACCTGAACTGAAGTCAGATGATTAACAGACTGAGCCACCCAGGCATCAAAAGGGATACTTTTCTTAAAGAGCTTGCACCCAGACTCACTACCCCCAGGGGCTCTATGCCAAAGAACAGTCTGAGAAACACCTAGACATATGAGGAGGAGATTCATTTGCTCATCTTAAAGCATCTGCTTGAGGGGCAGGTGTCTGTTGGGACTCTCTCCGGGATTGGGGTGCTGGCAGGAGCCATTTCTACATGTTCCCTCTACCTTGATGGCAGCGGTGGGCGCAGTCCAGCCCAGTGCTCTCCTGTGGCTTCATCAATGCCGGTGAGCATGCCCCAGCCCCGCATTCTCCTGCCTCCCTAAAGCTGGCCAGCAGGCTCAGTCCACAGAGGGGACATCCTTGACCCCCAGGCTCTAGTGCCCAGAGGGGCTCACGTTTCTGGGGCCTGCAGGCCTGGAAGATTCAGAGACAGAACTCTTGGTGGGCCAATACCTCCAGGGCACTACACAGCAGCCTGAAACACACACCCCGGCTTTTTGGGAAAAAGGCCTAGTTATTTGTCTTCAAATTTTAGCTTGAGAGGCGAACTTCAGATGTGTCTCACATCTGGAGGCCACCGAGGTGCTCTCAGGGAACGTGGACCAGGGAGATGCCATCTTTGTGCTCTCCTCAGTCTCAACAAAAACCAAATCACTAATTCACAAAGATACCTGACCAGATGTTAATTTAAGGCCATCAAATTTCTGGGTGGTTTGTTGTGTATCTAACTAAAGCACTGATGCAATTAATATTTAGAAATGATGTTTTCGTTACTTTCTAAATTCCCTTGCAGCTTGAAAGTTATTTTAATAATAAATTGTTAAACGTATTAAAAAGATGCTGAAATACTGCTTTAGCAAGTTAGGAAGAAATAGACTATGATTTTGAAAATACTATAAACAAGAGCTTACCTGTGCAGCTTAGTTTAGGGTCCCACCTTCCATTAATGCACGTTGAGTGTTTCTGTTCTAATTTTCCTTTACATCTGTAACTTATGTTCTCATTATGATCAAATTCGGTCTTATATAATGGATTTGCCTCACGTATAGTTAAGCTGTATTTACACTTCTCAAGTTCAACCGTTGCTAGAAAATGAAAATATTGCCTTGAAAAGATTAATTGTAAGAAACAAAGCTACTAAAGGAAAATAATAGCTTAAACTCAATACTATAACGAAATTAGAATTTAGACCCATAAATCCCACAACCAAGTTATTCCTGATCATATGCATGTGATGGGTTATTTATTATGTCTGAACTTAAGTCCTGTGTCCATATTTTGAAATTTCAGAGAAAATACCTGTCATAAATATATTCTGTGCTTTGGGGATTAGAAAAGCATAAGAGGCTCACTTTTTTGGATGATCTACACACTGGACAGTCATCACCTGATTAAATTTGGTCTCCTGTTTATCTGAGGAAATAGAATATATGAAGTTGCTAGTTTAAATATATTTTTTCCAAAAAATATATTTTTTTTCACTTATGGTAATTTAATAAGTACATCTAAGATATATTATATAAAATGTGAGTACTTAAGTAGATCTTTTGCAATATCACTAAAATGGGACAAATATTTGGACTAAGAAATTAGGTGCTTCAAGTCACAACTTGTTTGCTGTATATACTCTTATAATCTTTGAAAAGCTATTTTATATACCAGGTCTACCTATAATTCAACAATATTATAGGAGTAAATTTTGTTGGCTCTAACCGAAGTATAACACCTTTTTATACAACTACATAGTTCAAGAATTCACTGCAGATTGAAGTACTTTGTGGATTTGATAAAATATCAGTTGATGCAGGTGTTTAGATTTGTTAACCATTACCCAAATAAGTTATGATTCTGTGAGGTGCCTGGGTGTCTCAGTTAGTTAAGTGTCCACTTCAGCCCAGGTCATGATCTCACGATTCATGGGTTCAAGTCCTGCATCAGGAGCTGTGCTGATAGCTCAGAGCCTGGAGCCTGCTTCAGATTCTGTGTCTCTTCTCTCTCTCTGCCCCTCCCCAACTCCCTGTCTGTATTTCTCTCAAAAGTAAAAAAACATTTAAAAAGTTTTTTAAAAAGTAATTATTTTGTAATACAATAAAAAATAAAACCAAGGAGAATAATTCAAAACACACTAGAGGCTGAAAATTAATTCTGTTTTTAGGGCTTGCCCTCAGTGTTGAGGGAGGGAAAACAAGGTGTTCTTCAGGTGATAGTAACTGATCTGTAGTCCAAAGGGGTGGTGCTGGGTGTTGTCATGGTGTTATGCTTGACTGGTTTCTAAAAGAATTTCCTTGTTTCTTAGGGGAAAATAAACATTTTGAGAAGTGAAAAGCTAGACTAGCTTTTTTTTAAAGACGACATTTTAAAGCATATATCTAAATTTCAAAACTATGTTTGCAAATATCATTTTTACAATAAAAACATTACATTTCATTGACTGGCTATTTGAGAAGTGTCTTCTCACCAATGCACTGAGGAAGCTGGGTCCATAATCCACTTATACATGTAATTGATTTTTTTCCAATCACTGTGAATTCTTTTCTGCAACTGAACTCCACTGAATCTCCATGGTGATAGGGAGGGTTAGAAGTCTCAACAGCGTACCCATATTCAAGTTCAGGTATCTCTCCACATGTACTCTCCACCTCTGTGAAAAGTTCAGAAAAATATGCTTATTTATAAAATACAATTTGCATGCTTATATAAATACAAAAGGTTGCTTTATTTAAATATTAATATTTTTATACATCACCAATACAAATCGGTAAGTCTGTCCATTGTCCATCAACACACTGAATTTTATTAAAACCCTTCAACAGAAATCTAGGATTGCACACATATTCCACCAATACATTGGGTTCACAGTTTTCTCTCTGTATTTCTTTAACTTTCCCATTAAGGAGTTGAGGAGGTGGAGAACACCGTTTTATTTGCTCTAGAGGAGAAATATTGTATTAATAAGGATCTAATTATCTATTTCACAAGTTAAAAACTCATAAAATGAAGGAGATTATAGCCTCCTGAATCAATGAAAAACAGTGCTTACATCAGAAATATGTTTCCCAGGACTTTTTTAAAAAGATTTTACTTTAGAGAGAGAGAAACTATGAGTGGGGGAAATGGGCAGAGAGAGAGAGAGAGAGAGAGAATCTTAAACAGATCCTATGCTCAGTGTGGAGCCCAACATCGGGCTTGGTCCCATGACCCAGGGATCATGACCTGAGATGAACTGCATAGTGAAATGCTCAACAACTGGGCCACCAAGGCACCCTAACCCAGTTCTATTACTCACACTGAATTAGTATAATGGAAGTATATTGAAACCCAGAAAACATGTTTAATAATCTAGATTCTAAAGATGTGTGTAAACCAATTACTCAATATGGTTGTGTAAATTATATAGCAATACTCATATTCCGTGGTAACATTTTATCAAAACTGTTTGAAAAATGCCTTCATTTGAGGCAAGCATTTTATCAACATATTTTAACTTTGATGAAGACTTACATGTGATTAAATTCTCTGAATTGACTATAAATTGCTTGAATATTGTTTAGACACCCAATGAAACTTGAAGTAAAGCCCATGCTATGAAGTTTCAATATTAATGGTGGAAGTATAGGCAAAAAGAAAAGTAACAAACGTGTAAGACCTCATATCTGTATCTATGGATACCACACTACATGTATCAAGAAACAATTGAAGATTTCTTTTTTGTTTGTTTGTTTATTTATTTTTGAGAGAGAGAGAATGGGCTGGGGAGGGGCAGAGAGAGAAGGAGACATAGAAGAAGGCTTCAGGCTCTGAGCTGTCCGCACAGAGCTTGATGTGGGACTTGAACACATGAATCGTGAAATCATTACCTGAGCCAAAGTCAGATGCTTAAATTACTGAGCCACCCAGGCACCCCAAGATTTATTTCATAAATAAAAAATCTAAGATACCTATTACCCAGCCCATGTCTTGGTTTAATGCATTAGATTACAGACACGCACTTGAAGCCAACAGAAAATTAAGAGTGGAAAAAAAAAATTGATATCCAAATCCTAATTCTTGTTTTAGCCATTGGAAGATAAATATTCACCTTTACATGTTGGAAGAGGAGGGGACCATCCAAATTCATAACACTGAGCTGAATCTGGTCCAACTCTTTTAAGTCTTTGTCTGCAGAAGAATTTCAACACGTCTCCGATTTTGTATTTGTCTTTTTTGGGCTCAGTAACTAAGTATTTGTCTATTTCAGGAATCTTGCATTCCATTTCTATAAAAAAAAAAGAATAATTTAGTGAGAATATATAAGTAACCATTGCCAAACTAAATTTTACATGTGTCTTATAAAAATGAGGTGCTGGGTACTGCTTATACAGAGGAACAACAGAAAATATTACATTTTAGGTTTTATACAACATTTAAACTCATGAGGGACCCTGAGAAATAGTGAGGCATTAAAGAGCAATATATGTAGGGGCGCCTGGGTGGCTTAGTCGGTTAAGCGTCCGACTTTCGCTTAGGTCATGATCTCGCAGTTCGTGGGTTCGAGCCCCGCGTCGGGCTCTGTGCTGACTGCCGGCTCAGAGCCTGGGGCCTGTTTCAGTCTGTGACTCCCCCTCTCTCTGACTCTCCCCTGCTCATGCTGTCTCTCTCTCTCTCTCCTAGAAATAAATAAAACATTAAAAAAAATTATAAAAAAAATAAAGAGCAACATATGTAAACTGAAAAATTATTTGTAAGGTCAACTTGCTTATACTGGATCTGATTTTTTTTTTTTAATTTTTGTAATGTTTATTTTTGAGAGACAGAGATAGAGCATGAGCGGGGGAAGGGCAGAGAGACAGGGAGACTCAAAATCCGAAGCGGGTTCCAGGCTCTGAGCTGTCAGCACAGAGCCCGATGCGGGGCTGGAACTCAGGGGCCATGAGCTCATGACCTGAGCTAAAGCCTGACGCTTCAGCCACTGAGCCACTAGGCGCCCCCTGGATCTCATTTTATAACTGACATTTATAATGTTATAACATCTAAGTATTCTCTATTAACAAAAAAAACCGATGCTACAATTTTAAAATCGCACTCAAATAAGAATTGGTAGTTTTTTTGGGGCGCCTGGGTGGCTTAGTCGGTTAAGCGTCCGACTTTCGCTTAGGTCATGATCTCACGGTTCGGGGTTCGAGCCCCGCGTCGGGCTCTGTGCTGACTGCCAGCTCGGAGCCTGGAGCCTGTTTCAGTCTGACTCCCTCTCACTCTGACCCTCCCCTGCTCACGCTGTCTCTCTCTCTCTCCTAGAAATAAATAAAACATTAAAAAAAAATTGGTAGTTTTGTTTAATGTAAATAGAATGGGAGAACCAGAACACACACAAAGCATTTCTACCGTGTTTTAAGAAACTATTAGTCGCGGAGGCACTTCCCCGAGTGTGACGCGTGGACTATGCTCCCGGCCGCCCGCCGCTTCCCTGGCTCCCTAAGCGAGTCGAGCGCCGCCCAGCGGCCGGAGCCGAGGCCCGGGTGCGACGCGGCGCCGAAGGGCGGGCGGACCTCAGAGCGCGGGGCGGTCCGGGTCCGCGGGCGGGCGGGTGCGCGGCGGGCGGGGAGAGGGGGTGCCGGGTGGGCGTGGGGCGGGGTGCACGGCGGGCGTGGGGGTGGGAGTGCCGGGCGGGCGTGGGAGGGGGGGTGCCGGGCGAGCTTGGGGGCGGGGGGAAGTGCCGAGCGGGGGGGAAGTGCCGGGCGGGCGGGAAGTGCCGGGCGGGCGGGCGCCCGTCTCTCCCGCAGCGGCTCTGTGGGGCCTGGCTGTCGGCCGCCGCGCGCTCCTATGCGGTCTTCCGCGAGGGGCTGACCCGCACGCTGCTCATCTTCTTCGACCTGGCCTGGCGGCTGCGCTTCAACTTCCCCTTCGTCTACACCATGAGCTTCCACGGAGCTCCACGTCCGCCCGCAGGGTCACTCTGAGCTCCACTGAAGGCCTTGTGCCGGCTGACGAAGGCGTGTGGTCAGGCTCCGCACACCAGGGAACACGCAGCACGAGGGGCAGAGTAGGGGCTCTGGGCAGCTACTCGGGAAGGCGAGGGGGGCAGGAGAGGGCTCCGCCGAGCTGCTCTGTGGACCTGAGGGAGCACCGGGGGAGAGCCCTAGCCGTCCTCCCGGACGCATACGCCTGCGGTCCATGTAGACGGAAATGCACAAAATGAGGAGTTAACCACCGAAGTGAAAAATGCTGAGTGAGGGCAACGTCTCGCTTCACACTGGCAACAAAGTGCTTCGCTGTTGGACAGAATCGTTACGAAGCAGCCCCGCAGCGGCCCAGAGGACGACTGTGGATCTGTCCTGGGCGCCTGCAGGAGAGCCTTGTGCTGGGCTGTCCTGTGGGCGTGGTCGGCGGGGAGGCCCTGGTGAGGGGCTGGCCGGGAGGAGGGCCCAGGGCCAGCGACAGCCACAGAGGGTGGCGTCGCAACTGCGCTCCTTGGGGTCAGGACGACCATGCCTTCCGAAACCGTCGGAAGTGGGGATTTCCGAGGAGGAACCGCCAGGCGCTCTTCTAGACGGGCGAGGCTCTGAGTCGCAACTGTCTTGCCTGCCTTTCCACCTGTCTACACTGCTGCACGCACGCCCCGAAGTATTCCCGAATGATGAGACGGAATGCGGTTTCCTTGGCCATCCAAAGCCTGCGTTTTCAGAGCAAACAGAACACAAGAAAATCCCTCACACGTAGAAAGGACCTCAGCCTATCTGCAGATAACACTGGGGTTACTGGCTCCACCAGCTTTGGAAGGAGCAAATCCATGATGCAATAGTTAAGGTACAAGCAGAACCATAAAAATAGTGAGATTAATTGTAAAAGCTGTCTTAGAATCCTTTCTTTCACACGGAGTCTGGATGCCTGTTAACGGGGCAGCCCTCAAGTTCAGTTGGTGTGAATCAGTTGGTGCGACCAGACAAAGGAAGTGGAACTGAAACTCCTGGGAAGTAGGTTGATGTGGGAGGAGAGTTTTGAGCATGCTTTAAATTGTGCTCAAAGGCCATTCAGTATTGGGCTACCGCGTCAAGGAGAACATTCGAAATATCCTGTATCAATATCAGGGTAGAATGTGAAGATTTAACAAAATTCTTTATGGATCTTCAGCACTCATTGCCAAGGACTACTGTCCCAGATACGCCTCCTCAGGCCCGCTACTCATCTGCTGGAAGTGGCCGTTTGTACCAGTCAGCCCCTCCACAGTTGACAGCTGCCCCCATTTCCGCATTCCGTAGAGTAATTTTGGCCTGCAGAACAATTTCATTTCGTTCCTCATGTCCCCTCTTCTTCCACTTGAAACACAATTTAAATGGAGGCCCGACAGTGAAAGTTACAATATTAAATGTACTTTTAGTATAATCCTTTCTCAAAGTGGGAGCGGTACCAGTGTGGCCTGAAATAAAAGTAACCTTGAGACTTCTCTGCTGCAGCTCAACTAGGGAGTAAGGGACCTAGCGTTTCCTTACAGGAAGGTTCCCGTTCCTAGGAGCGGAGGTATGTCTCATACCAACATGTTTTTTCTGGTAACACCTCTGGTTGATAAAGATCACTTCAGAGCCTGGAGTTGTTAAGGAGTTCCAAAGTGAGAGAGACTTTACAATTTTGGGGCCTATCAACTGCCTATATCCGTTTGCGTGCTAAATTACTATGCCTTACCCTGTTTCAGTGTTTTGGGAATGTGAATAATTAAAACTTGTTACTTAGTATATATGACAAATGTCTTATTTTAAGTGTGTAAAAAAAAGAAACTATTAAAATAGCTTAATTTATATACTCTGTTATAAATTATATTAGTAAAGATATCAAACTGAAACATGAAACAAAATAAAGAACCATGTTCAAGGCCACATAGCTAGGTACATTCTAGGGTTCTGAAAATTTATATAATATACAATTATTCTTATTAAACCTATACTTTTTTCTATCTATTAATAAATTGTTGATTATTCTAATTCGAATTAGGGATGTCTAAAATCATCCCTTCAAATTTGTCATGTTTGTGGCATTTTTGGCGTTCTTGAATATTATTCAACATGCATTTTTCTAATTAAGAATCTTCCTATCTTGATAACTAATTTACAAATTTAGAATCTTTCTATCTTGCTAATTAATTAAAAATTAGAATTTAAATATTAAAATTATACTAAAAAGAAAAACAGTCCTTTGAAATACTCGAGCCTTAGTGAATATGAAGACATATTACAGATGAGGATGACTGAATGAAGCTGTAAGTAAGCTTGGCTGTTGCCCTAAGATACATGTTTAGCCAGCTGAGGGAATTGGAATTTGCTAGAACCTGACCACGCTGACTGCACTGGACTCACTTATACTTCCTCATCCTTCGGTCATTTACTTCTCTCCACACCTAGGAGAACATTCATTCCAAAATCTTTTCTTCTCCCAATTCTCTGGGTCCTCTATTTTGCTATCTACTCTGCCGTCTATTCCTCTTCTACCTGACACCTAAATGTTGCGATGCTTCATGGCTCGGTCTTTAGCTCTCTTTGTATTCTGTATTCTTTTCCAATTTCATATCCTCATTTGTGCGGTGACCATTCCAGATATGTATCTCCTGGCTAACCCACATATTCAACTCTGTAGTTTACACATCCAGTTTTGATTGTCATCGGGCAGCTCAACCATAATGTGCTAATGTCAACAGTTGGGATGTTCCTCCCAAAGGGCTCTCCCTTCTGTCAGCATCACCTTACCAAACTGCCATTTACCTGCTTGCTTATGAAAAAAATTAAAAACAAGCCAGTGAATCCCTTGATGATTACTTTCTTACATCCACTGTGTTTTCCACCAAGAGGCAGCTTTTGAATGTGTTCTGCTTTGCATCTCATCACCCATCATCCTAATACATACCCAATACTTATTCATGCTGCATAAACTCTGGAATCTTCTTTTTCCCACCACAATCACAGCATGTGGGGGGAAAAACTTTTCAAAAATCTAAATAAAATTGTATCATTTCATTTCTTAAGACTCCTTTATGGCCATTTATCAATCATAAAGGTAATCTAAATGCTGGTATGCCTGGAAAATAACCTGGGTAATCTTTTCCTTGCCCCCAATCCAGGCTTAGTTCATTAAACTCTCCCACAACTTGAGTAGAATCTGCTCACTCCAAAATTTCTCAAATATTCTTCTGTTATCAAAATTTTGCACATATTCTTCCCCTGGCGTGAACACTCGCCAGTAGTATCTGCTTACCCTGATTTTTCTCAAATATTGTTCTGTTATCAAAGTTTTGCACATAGTGTTCCCTGTACATGGAACACTCTATAGCCACTCAAGTTTTCCACAGATTCAAGTCCTACTCCTAACCCTGGAAAGCAGTGGATTAGCAAACATGAAAGAGGTTCATGGAAAAGTCCACAGAACTTGTCCAAGTCAGAAAATAAAGAGCTTCACTCAGGGCCTGCAGAAATTAACACTCAAGGCAGAAGGTATAAAGGCAGAAACACAGGAATGAAATAGCTGAGGAAATTGTAAGAAACTATAATTTTGCTTTTCTTATAACACACGCTAAAAGAACCTAGTTTTAAATACTATGAAAGCCTGCATTTAAAATAACAAACACAATTATACTTTGTTTACAAATCTATCATGTATATGGCCCATAGGAAACATCAGTGTACTGTGCTAAAAGAGAGATTATTGTCTTTGGGCTTTCAAACACCCTCTTCTCCTAGTTTACATTCAGTCAGAAGAAGACACCTTGATTTTAATCATTACTCCTTAAAAATGACTTTAAATAATGCAAATTTTTTCAAAATGGAAATCTATTTTTTTTTATTTTTATTGTTTATTTGTTTTTGAGAGGAAAAGAGAGAGAGAGAGCAAGCAGGAGGGGCAGAAAGAGAAGGAGACACAGAATCTGAAGCAAGCTCCAGGCTCTGAGCTGTTAGTATAGAGCTCCATGCAGGGCTTGAACCTAGAGCTGTAAAATCATGACCTGAGCCAAAGTCCAATCCTTAATTGACTGAGCCATCTGGGGGCCCCTAAAATGGAATATCTTAAACATATTTTGTTAATTTTGTTAATCCTGAAAAAAAATACCTGGAAAAATGGTACTTACCATAACACATAGGTTTATGAGACCAACCATCATTACCACACACTATTGAACCTGTGCGCCCATGTTGGCTTTCATATCCATCGTGGCATTCATAGTCCAGCTTGTCATTGAGTTTAAACCACGTGCCATTGCTCTTGGCTTTGGAATTCTCAAATACTGGCTTGTCACAAGATTCTAATGCATAACAGAATTGAAGATTTCATTTCTAATATTATTTAATGGATGATGTAATTAAGTCTCATCCCAAGGAAGTAAAATAAGCTTCATCAATTAGTATGCACTAGTAAATTCAGTATCATATTAAAATAACCTAAGAATTCCAGTGATAAATCATTGTCCTGAAAGTTACTCAAAATGAAAAAATACGTTTCTACATAGCATTTTTCTTATCGTTTAAATACTCAGAAAGTTTGACTAAGAACACTTTCCTCTATCAACTATAATTCTGTGTTTATGCCATGCTTGTAATAAAATAGGATATTACAGATGTATCATACTTTTTCTAGCAAAGCAGAATACACTTTTATGAATTAAGACACCAAAGTCATCAGCAGTGTGGCAAATCTACCAGAGAAAAATGGCTTAGTTGAATAGGATTGGTTTTCAAAAATGAAAGTTAATTTTTCAATATTAGATAATAATTCTACTTTAAAACATAATAATTTCTTAAGGTCATATGCTCACTTTCTTTCCCAAATATTTTCCTAATGGGTGTATAATCATTTAAACTTACCAAGATTTAATGGAGAGATAACTCTAGTTTTTATAACTAGTTATAAGAAAGTACAATGTTAAAAGTTTCAATTATTGCTAATAGTATGGTAATAAAGATTTAAATAATTCATGACAAATTTTATACTGTGTTATGTAGCCAGCTACCTTAAAGCTTTAAAAAACAAAGCAAAACTATACAAGAAGAGTCAGAAAGAGATTTTCTTCCATAATATGAGTTATAATGGATAGCTAATTACAATTTAATATAAAATGAGTTTGATATGGGACCGACTTTTATTATTTTTTCTCTGGCTAGTGCTCATAGTAACCAAGGAAACTGAAGAAAAAAGGAAATGGAAACAGTAGAAATGGGTATTAAAATATCTACTTCATTTAAAGTGAATATGCTCATCAGTTCAAAAATATCACTGCATAGCTTTGGAGTATAAGATAAACTGAGGAAATTGTTCATAGAAAATCTTCATAAACATCTAGGGACAGGAAAATCTTTCCACACCACTGTATTTGGCACTATCTAGACACATTTCTGTCTCTACTGACTAGATGTTTAGAAAGATTTTCTAAGGGGGATGTTTTAGAAGTGCACTTACCCTGGATTGTTAAGCACAAATTCTACAGGTTAAATTGAAATTCTCCACTATGGACTCAGATCTTCACTTACAAATATAACTTGTATGTCTAGCAACAAAGATTCTGACTTCAAAGTCTGATCACCTAAAACCAGGAACAATAGGCATAAAGGTGTCAGCCACAAATAAATGAGTGTCCAGGAGACTACACATCAGGCTCCCTAACCAGTTTCTAAATCACAGGATGTTTTAAAGTGGAAAATATGTAAACTGAAAGATGTGCTGGTATTAACTCTATAAGTGATTGCTCTTAAGAGGCAAAAAATTACATCTTTTCATTTATCCGTTCAAATGGGAAGCACATCAGCCCCTCCCCCCAGAAAGGATTAACTTAGAGTAAACTTTTGTTCAACAGTCATCAGGATAATGATTATGAACATAATTAATTACTCACTAATACATGTAGGTCGAGGTGACCATCCACTTTCCAGACATGTAATCGTTCCCGAAGGTTTACCATCTGGTGTTACATATCCTGATTTACACTGATACTGTGTTTCCGTGTTTAAGGAATATGTATGTTCATATTCAGAAAAAAATCCATTTTCAATTGTTATCTCTGATTTTGAACATGCTTCTGAAAGACAAAAAGTATAAGGAAAACATAAGCATATAAATGAACATTTTTATAAAGATGCAAATAACACTATCAAAAATAAGGAGTCATTTATAAATTAAAATCTGGAAAAATCTGAATCATCCAAATTCTTGGGATGGAAAAATAAGCTACAAAGAAACTAAATCAAAACAGTTCATTAAATTTTGTTTGGAATGGAGCAAGGTTTAGGATACCCAGAATCCCTTCTAGGAAATATTTAGGAATTTGTTGGTCTAATGGGTCTGGAGTCCTACTTCAAAGTTGCACTGTCAATGGGTCCTTTCCAGGCACTTTTAAAAAATAACCCCAGGGGCGCCTGGGTGGCTCAGTCAGTTGAGCCTCCAGCTTCGGCTCAGGTCATGATCTCACGGTTTGTGGGTTCGAATCCTGCGTCGGGCTCTGTGCTGACGGTCAGCTCAGAGCCTGGAGCCTGCTTTGGATTCCGTGTCTCCCTCTCTCTCTGACTACCCCCCCAACACACACACACACACACACGCTGTCTCTCTCTCTCTCTCCTAGAAAAAAAAAAACATTAAAAAAAAAAAAAGACGCAGCACTCAGTTAACTAATTGGGGTATCTCAGTTCAGGTGACGATCTCAGAGAATCTGCCACCATAGCTACCACCACTGTGAGAATCTGAAATGTTTGTCACCATATTTGGGTGCTTAAAACCATATGGATACATGGAGTTCAATGAGTATGACACAGATCAACACATTCATTTGTGTTCTAAGACCAAAATGATGATTCCTCAAATTATGTGTAGCTTGACTTGAAACAATAAAAGAAGACTTCTGTCATTTACAAGGTCTTCACAAAGTACAGCTTTATTTATTAAATAACCCACAGATGAAGAAATCAAGAGAAAATATGAGCTATATATTTTTTCATACCAATTGGTCATTGGTAATTTTATCCCTTCACTTGTACACTTTTCCTAGTACACTGGAAATGGGGTACTTGGAATACTAAATACTCAGGATAAGGACTAAAGTATATAATTTTTTTAAAAGACATTAAATCTTTTGAATTGAATGATAAGAAAAACATTTTAAATAAAATTTTGTGAGATGATAATAAAGTAGTCTTAGAGGGAAATTTTACTATTATATGCATACAATAGAAAAGAATAAAGAATGAATATCGATCATCAGAAAATGAAAAGCAAACAAAACCCAACATACATATAAATTTGAAAAAACAGAATAGTGTCAGTGAGATGGAATAGAGTGTTTTCTTATTCTCTATTTGATTTACTTCTGCTCTAGTCTTTATTATTTCCTTCTTTCTAACTTTGGGCATAGTTTATTCTTTTGCTAGTTCCTCATGGTATAAAGTTAGATTATTAATATACAATCTACTACTTTAAGATAAATTTTTTATGTTTACTTATTTTGAGACAGAGACACAGGGAGCACTTGCACTTGCACGTGCACACACACACACACACACATACACACAAGCCGGAGAGAGGCAGAGAAAGAAGGAGAGAGAATCCCAAGCAGGTTCTGGGCTGGCAGCCCTAACTGTGAGGCGCAATCTCACTAACTCATCTGTGAGATCATGACCTGAGCCGAAATCAAGAGGTGGACACTAACTGGCTGAGCCACACAGGTACCTTAGTCTTCTATTTTAATGTAGGCATTTATCACTAAAATCCTCCCTCTTTGTACTACTCTTGCAGGATCTCTGAAATTTGTTACATTGTTTTTGTTTTCATTTGTCTCAAGATATTTTTAAAAATTGTCTTGCACTTTCCTCTTTGACCCAATTGTTACTTGAAAGTGTGTTTTCTTTCCACATATTTGTGAATTTTCCCATTCTTTTGCTTTTATTGTTTTCTAAACTTATCCCATTGTGATTGAAAAAGATACTGCATAGAATATTTCACACACAGTAGAATGCACTCTTCCACCGCTGGGTGGAAAATTCCATGTATATCTATTAGGTCTATAAAATGTTTACATTATTGTTCAAATCTATAGCTTCTTTCTCGGATTTCTGTGTATACATTCTATTTATGATTCAAAGTGAAGTACTGAAGTCTCCGAACACTATTGTATTGCTGTCAATTTCTCTACTTCAGATCTGTCAATATTTGCTTTATATATTTAGGAATTCCAATGTTGGTTCCACATATGTTGAAAATTGTTACCATCTTTGCGCTGAATGGATTCTTTATCATTATATAATGATCTTCTTTGCCAGTAGAGATAGTTTTGACAGAAAGTCAATTTTTTTTTATAGAAGTATAGCCACTCTATCATTCTTTCATTGCCATTTGCATGAAAATCTTTTTCCATTCCTTCACTTGTAGCCAATTGTGTCTTTATTTATTTATTTATTTTTTAAATATAATGTATTGTCATAGTTACTAACATATAGTGTATACAGTGTGCTCTTGGTTTTGGGGGTAGATTCCCATGATTCATTGCTTATATACAACACCCAGTGCTCATTCCAAGAAGTGCCCTTCTCGATGCCCATCACCCATTCCCCCCTCCCTCCCTATCTCCCATTAACCTTCAGTTTGTTCTCTGTGTTTAAGAGTCTCTTACAGGTTTGCCTCCGTCTCTGTTTGAAACTATTTTTTCTCCTTCCCTTCCCCCATGGTCTTCTGGTAAGTTTCTCAAGTTCCACATATGAGTGAGAACATATGATATCTCCTCTTTGACTGACTTATTTCACTTAGCGTAATACCCTCTGGTTCTATCCAAAGTGTTGCAAATGCATTGATTTCATTCTTTCTCATTGCCAAGTAGTATTCCATTGTATATATAAACCACTATCCTTATCCATTCATCAGCTGTGGACATTTAGGCTCTTCCCATGATTCGGCTATTGTTGAAAGCGCTGCTATAAACAGTGGGGGAACTTGTGCCCCTTTGAATCAGCATTCCTGTATCCTTTCGATAAATTTCTGGTATGCTATTACTGGGTCGAAGGGTAGTTCTATTTCTAATTTTTTGAAGAACCTCCACACTCTTTCGCAGAGCAGATGCACCAGCTTGCATTCCCAATAACAGTGCAGAAAGGTTCCCGTTTTCTCCACATCCTCGCCAACATCTGTTGTTTCTTGAGATGTTAATTTTAGCCACTCTGACCGGTGTGTGGTGGTATCTCAATGTGGTTTTGATTTGTATTTCCCTGCTGATGAGTGATGTTGAGCATCTTTTCATGTGTCTGGTGGCCATCTGGGTGTCTTCTTCAGAAAAGTGTCTATTCATGTCTTCTGCCCATTTCTTCACTGGATTATTTGTTTTTCAGGTGTTGAGTTTTTAAAGTTCTTTATAGATTTTGGATACTAATCCTTTGGATACTTATCCAATATGTCATTTGCAAATATCTTCTCCCACTCTGAAGGTTGCCTTTTAGTTTTGTTGATTTTTTCCTTTGCAATGCAAAAGCTTTTATCTTCATGGAGTCCTACTACTTCATTTTTGCTTTTATTTACCTTGCCTTCAGAGACATTTGAGTAAGAAATTGCTGTGGCTGAGTTCAAAGAGGTTGTTGCCTGTTTTTTCCTCTTGGGTTTTGATGGATTCCTGTCTCACATCTAGGCCTTTCACCCACTTTCAGTTTATTTTTGTGGAATGAGGAACATGGCAGTGATGTCCACTCTCACCACTATTGTTTAACGTAGTGTTGAAAGTCCTAGACTCAGCAATCAGGTAACAATATGAAATGAAAAGCATCCAAATTGGCAAAGAAGAAGTCAAACTTTCACTTTTTTCAGATGATATGATACTCTACATGGAAAGATTCCATCAAAAAAGCTGCTAGAACTGACACATGAATTCAGCAGAGTCACAGGATACAAAATCAATGTATAGAAATCAGCTGCATTTCTATACACCAATAATGAACCAACAGAAAGAAAAATCAAGAAATCGATTCCATTTACAATTGTAACAAGAACCATAAGATACCTAGGTAAAACCTAACCAAAAAGTAAAAGATGTGTATGCTAAAAACTATAGAAAACTCATGAAAGAAAGAAATGTGGAGAAGACACAAAGAAATGGAAAAATATTCCATGCTAATGCATTGGAAGAGCAGATAATGTTAAAACGTCAATACTATCCAAAGCAATCTGCACATTCATGC